>CAMZMU010000107.1:111862476-112462476 GCA_947311845.1 Poa pratensis | reverse complement strand
ATGTCTGGGCATGGGGTTCCACATGGAGTGGCTGAGGCTTCCCGCGGCCCGTGGCAACGCGTTGTAGGAAACTCTCAGTGGAGATGGCCCTCGTGAAGGGAAAGCTTGGTGAAGCTGGGAGGTGAAGACGCGTGCTTCCCTCTTGAGACAAAAAATGCCTGCCGCGACGTGATCACGGGTAGAACTTGCGTAGGTGCTCGATGTTCCATGGATTTTTGATCGGATCGCCGTCTTCCGTCTCGAGCCGTACCGCGCCGGGCCTGGCGATGTGCGCGACCCTGTAGGGGCCTTCCCACATGGGTGAGAGCTTGTGGAGGCCTCTCTGGAGAGGATCCTCCTGAGGACGAGATCCCTGTCTCGAGGGTGCGCGGCCGTATGTGGCGGCTGTGGTAGCGGCGCAGGTCTTGCTGGTACTTCGCCGCTCGGAGGGCGGCACGGCGGCGTAGTCCATCGAGCAGCAGCAAGTCGTCGTTGTGGAGCTCCTCTTGGTTGTCCTCGTTGAAAGCAAGGATCCGTGGGGACCCATGCTTGATCTCGGTGGGGAGGACTGCTTCAGCGCCATAGACGAGAGCGAACGGCGTTTCTCCAGTGGGCTTCGTGGCGGTGGTGCGGATGGACCAGAGCACGGAGGGGAGCTCTTCAATCCAGTTCTTGCCGTGGGCCTTGAGGCGATTGAAGCTTCTTGTCTTGAGGCCTTTGAGCACTTCTGCGTTCGCCCGCTCAGCCTGCCCGTTGCTTCGTGGATGAGCCACCGAGGCGAAGCAGAGCCGTGTGCCAAGACTCTCGCAGTAGGCCCTGAAGATGCCGCTGGTGAACTGCGAGCCGTTGTCGGTGATGATGCGATTTGGCACGCCGAAGCGACAGGCCAGGCCTCTGATGAATTTCACCGCTGATCTCGCCGGGATGGTGCGCACCGCTTCAACCTCCGCCCATTTGGTGAACTTGTCGATGGCGACGTAGAGGTAGCGGTAGCCCCCGCTGGAGCGTGGGAAAGGTCCCAGGATGTCCAGCCCCCAGACCGCGAAGGGCCAGGAGAGAGGGATGGTCTGGAGCCCCAGTGCGGGCTGGTGGACTTGCTTGGCGTGGAACTGGCATGCCTCGCAAGCCTGGACAACGGCGGTTGCATCTTGAAGCACTGAGGGCCAATAGAAACCACTCCTGAAGACTTTCCCTGCGAGGGTGCGTGATGATGAGTGGTGGCCACATTCTCCACTGTGTATGTCCTTGATCAGCTGGCGGCCTTCTTCAGGGGGGACGCATTTTAGTGCAACTCCATTTGGACGCTTGCGGTACAGGTCTCCCTCGTGAAGGCAGTATGACTTGGCCTGGCGAGCAACTCTCTCTGCTTCTGCGTCCTCTTCAGGGAGGACTCCGTCCCTGAGGTACTCCTTGAGCTCATCGATCCAGCCCGTCTCTTGGTGTGTCATGGCCAGCAGCAGGCGTTCCCCTGTGGGTGGACCGCAGCTCGGTGCTCCAGATGGTGGTGGTGGGAGCTCTTCGTCCGTGTTCATCTCGACGCTTCTTTTGGCTGTTTCACCGATGCCCTGGTGAGCCTCTCCTCGAACACGCCCGCCTGCTGGGCTTCTCTGCGTGATGCTCGCCTGGCGATGTCGTCGGCCTCCTGGTTCTCCCTTCGTGGGATGTGCCTGAGCTCCATCCCCTTGAAGTGTTTCTCGAGCTTGCGGACCTCCTCGAGGTAAGCGGCCATATGGCCGTCCTTAGGCGTGTAGCTCTTGTTGGAGAAGTTGACGAGGAGCTGGGAGTCGCCCTTGATGAGTAAGCGCTTGATGCCGAGGGCGATTGCGGCTCTGAGCCCGGCGAGGAGGCCCTCGTACTCGGCGATGTTGTTGGAGACCTTGTCTGTCGTGAAGCACAGCTGGACGGCGTAGTAGAGCTTGTCGCCCTTGGGTGAGGTCAGGACGACGCCAGCCCCAGCGTTCTGGCATGCGAATGCTCCGTCGAAGTGCATGGTCCAGTGGCTTGGCACCGTGTCTGCTGGCGTGGATTCTGCCTCATGAGGCTCTTCTTGCTGGTGTCTGTCCACTCGGCGACGAAGTCAGCCAATGCTCTCCCCTTGATGACCCTGGTGGTGTCGAAGCGCAGGCCAAAAGGTTGCAGCTCAATGTTCCACCCTGCGACGCGGTCAGTGGCGTTTGGATTGCGCAGGATCTGCTCCAGAGGGAATGATGTGACCACCGTGATGGGGTGGCCCTGGAAGTAGTGGCGCAGCTTCCTGGAAGCGATGAGGAGCGCGAGGAGGAGCTTCTGCTGCATAGTGTACCGCTCGCGAGCATCCGCAGCACAGTGCTGACGAAGTAGACGGGATGCTCGACGAGGGTTGTCGATGGTGACGCAGCGCTGGGCTCCTCGAGAGCCTTGTCGAGCCTCTCTTGAGGTGGACCCTCGCCGAGGGTGCCTTCTGGTTGGCGGTGTCCTTCTTGGCGAGGACTGGCTCTTCCCTTTCTGCCACCAAGGCTGCGCTCACTGTTTGTGGAGTGGATGATAGGTACAGCTTCAGATGCTCGCCAGGCCTTGGGGCAACCATGATAGGTGGGCTAGCCAAGTACTTCTTCAGGTCTTCAAATGCCTTGTCCGCCTCAGGCATCCACTTGAACGTGCCAGACCGCTTCATGAGCTTGAAAAATGGCAGCGCCCTCTCGCCGAACTTGGAGATGAAACGGCCGAGGCTGGCCATGCATCCCGCGAGGCGCTGCATGTCCTTGAGGCGGCGAGGTGGCTGCATCTCTTCTATGGCTTTGATCTTGTCAGGATTCGCTTCTATGCCGCGGTGAGACACTAGGAACCCGAGGAGTTTGCCTGACGGTACCCCGAAGACGCACTTGGCGGGGTTCAGCTTGATGCTTACTTTGCGCAGGCTGGTAAATGTCTCCTCAAGGTCCTCCATGAGGGTGTGCTCTTTGCGAGTCTTGACCACGATGTCGTCGACGTAGGCTTCTGCATTCCTTCCCATCTGAGCCCCCAAGGCCTTCCTCATGAGCCTCTGGAAGGTGGCGCCAGCGTTCTTCAAGCCAAAAGGCATGCAGACGTAGCAATACACACCACAAGGGGTGAGGAATGCCGTCTTCTCCTCATCCTCGTTCGCCATCTTGATCTGGTGGTAGCCTGAGAAGGCATCCAGAAAACAGAGGAGGTCGCAGCCGGCGGTGGAGTCCACGATCTGGTCTATCCGAGGCATGGGGTACGGGTCCTTGGGGCAGGCCTTGTTGAGGTCGGTGTAGTCGATGCAGAGCCTCCCGCCCCCGGTGTGCTTGGGGACGACCACCGTGTTGGAGAGCCATGTGGGATGTGGAACCTCCCTGATGATGTGTGCTTCTTTCAACTTCTCTACTTCCTTGATGATGAACTCTTGCTTCTCTGGCGCCTGGCGCCGTGCTTTCTGCTTTACGGGGCGTGCGTTTGGACACACGGCTAAGTGGTGCTCGATCACCTCCCTCGGTACTCCGGACATCTCTGACGGCGTCCATGCGAACATGTCAGAGTTTGCCCTGAGGAAGGCGACGAGCGCGCTTTCCTATTTGGGAGGCAAGCCAGCGCCTATGGTGACGCTAGCCCCGAGCCGCTGGCGTCCAGTGACACCTTCTTCGTGGCTGCCTGCTCCTGTGAGAACAGCTGTTTCTTCTTCGCGGGCCTCTCGAGGGGCTCCATGTCCTCATCAGCTGGAAAAGCCACGGCAGAGGCCTTGTAGGCAGTCTCGACAGAGCGCATGGCGTCCTGGACTTGACCATGGATGGCGATGGTGCCGCCGCTGCCTGGAAGCTTAACGATGTTGTACGCATGGTGAGTGATGGCCATGAACTTCGCGAGGGCGGGGTAGCCGAGGATGGCGTTGTAGGGCAGGCCGATGTGTGCAATGTCGAAGTCGATCTGCTCGGTGCGGTAGTTCTGCGGCGTGCCAAAGGTGACCGCGAGCCTCACCTGCCCCAGAGGTGTGGTGGAGCCACTTGTCACCCCCGTGAAGGGCCTAGAGGGTATGAGCCACTCGTAGGGCACTTGAAGCTGCTCGAAGGTCTCGACGGAGATGACGTTCAAGCCTGCACCCCCATTTATGAGTGTCTTGGCGACGGCGATGTTGTTGATGATGGGGGTGCACACCAGAGGGATGGTGCCTACAGCCTTGGTCGACTTGGGTGGTCCTTGGAGTCAAAGGCGATGGTGTACTGTGACCACTTGAGGGGCTGGGAAGCCTCAAGCCCTGGAAGCGCTGCGCTGACCTCGCGAGAGAATTGCTTGAAGTGGTTGTTGGACTTGGGCGCCTGGGACCCGCCGAGGAAGCAGGCTATGGCCCCCTGAGGGGCCTGGTAGCCCCCAGGGTTCTCGTCAGGGAGGTTGCCGTTTTGCCCGGCGTTGTTCCCCCGAGCCCTATGCTGGAAGTTGTGGCGTGCACCTCCGCGGCCACCACGGCCTCCGCCGCGGCCCTGGTTCTTCTCGCGCTCCTTGCTGAGCTGCTTGAGCTCCCAGCAGTCTTCAGTTGCGTGGTTGTGCCTGTTGTGGTAGATGCAGTACCGGCGATTGTCCGCCTTTTTCTCTTCAGCCGCCGGAGAGGCCTCGCGAGGCTGCTTTGCGTCAGGCTCTGCCGCGAGGATGGCGGTGGTCTTGCGCTTCTCAGCAGGCTTCTTCTTGCTCCTGGACCCCTCTGGAGGGTCCTCCTCCACTTCCTTCTTGACGAAGAGGAGGCCCTCTTCAGCCTTGGCGCACTTGTCAGCCAGATCAAAGAGTTTCACCACAGAGGAGAGGGTGTCGTGGATGCCGAGCTTCTCGAGCATCCTGTGGTTCATGACGCCCTCCCTGAAGGCGGAGATGACGTGCGAGTCCGGGATGTTCGGAATCTTGTTGCGGACCTGGCTGAAGCGCTGGATGTATCTGCGGAGGGTCTCGTCAGGCTTCTGGCGCACCGCGCGAAGGTCGTTGTAGGTGAGCGCGCGTTCGTAGGTGCCCTTGAAGTTGGCGACGAAGACCTTGCAGAGGTCCTCCCACGTGTCGATGGTGTTCTCGGGGAGGTTCATGAGCCACGAGAGCGCGGAGTCCTTGAGCGCCATGGAGAGCCAGTTGGCCATCACCTTGTCGTCGCCTCCCGCAGCCTGGATGGAGACGGTGTAGAGCTGCAGGAACTCCAGAGGGTTGGTCCTGCCGTCGTAGCGGGGAGGGAGGTCTGGCTTGAACTTCACGGGCCAGACGACGCGGCGCAGGTTGCGGGTGAAGGCGGTGCAGCCTGTGGCGTATGTCACGGCGCCACCAGCGAGTACGCCGTGGTTCTGGCGACCCGCAGCGGCGATTTCCTGCACGACGCGGTTGTGGCGGTCCCTCTGGCGCTCGATCTCCACGCGGGCATCCGCCGGAGTCCGCTGCACAATCTGGCAGTCGTGCGGCGAGGATGCGTGCGACGCGGCACGGTGGTTTGCTGCCGGAGCTGCAGCTGGAGGAGGTGGCAGAGGCGGAGGGGAGGAGGAGCGCCGTGCGCTATGTTCCCCTCGCGTCCGGAGTGACGCACCAGCGAGCGAGAGGGTGCTGGTACTGCAGTGGTGGCGGCAGGAACGGCGGCGGCGTTGATGAGCTCCTCGAGACGCCCCAGCCAGTTGTTGTGGCCCGCCTGCGTGGGACGGTAGCGCAGCAGCTCTTGTGCCATCAGCAGCGCGGTGGCTGGACTGGGCGCTGCTCGGCCCATCGTGGAGGCGCTCTCGTGCCTAGATGGGTGCAAGGAGGAAGCTCCCTCGTCCTCGCCGTCGATGCCGCCGTCGTTGCCGCTGCCGTTGCCGCCGTCGTCCTCAGGATGCTCGACGCACGGCTCGGCGTTGCGCTCTGAAGCGCGGTTGGCGCGTGGGCGACCACGCGGGTTGTGGTTGGCGGCGGGCTCGGTGTTGGCCCTGCCGGACGTCCGTCGCGCAAGGCGCGCAGCTCGCGTGTCAGTCATGGCGCGGAGAGGTTGAAGAAGTTGAAGACGCGCCTCAGACCCCTACCTGGCGCGCCAAATGTCGGAGACTAGTCCCAGGAATAGGGGTGTCTCTCAAGTGCCAGGAAACGAGTAAGGGGCTGAACACAACGTCAAGCAAATCCTCAACAACCTCGGCGACGGTGCTCGTCGAGCTCGGTGAGGAACATCACGGCAGAGAGAGAACACGAGCCGCTACCCAGGTTCAGGCCCACCGTGAGGTGTAAAAGCCCTACGTCCTGCTAAGATGTATTGCACTGCTTGGAGAGGTTCACAGTACAAGGGTGCTTGCCGAGGGCACTGCTATGGCTATGGTGGAACTATGGTGGAATGAGCTCCGTCTTCTTCCTTAGACGTAGCTCCTTAGTTGTGGAATGAGTTGGTGAATGCGGGATCCCCCTCCTAGGTCTTACACTGGCTCCTTATATACTGGGCTTGGTCCTCTTCCCCGAAAATCTCCGGCGGGAAGGGATACCACAATGCCGCCGAGTTGGAGCACAGCGCACAGCGTCGGGGGCATCCATGGACACGGTCCATGGCAGGGAGCACGTCGTCTTGGCAGAGAAAGCCACCGTCCAACCAGGACGGTGGGCTGGTGCTGCAGAGCTTTGGGGCGTGCCCCACGGTGACGTCGCAGTTGGAGCGTAGCGGCGGCCGGCCGCTTTATCACCGATATGGCAAGTCTTGGAGTCCGCTTTGCTTGCCGCAGCTCCTTTGACCACTTTATACACAAGAATGGCAACTGCAGCGTCTTCGTCATCGCGCGCAGGTGCGCGCGTCACTCTGCGGTGGGCGCAGAGCCCATGTGCGCTCTGCAGCGGTGCAGGAGCTTGCTTCCACTTGAAGGAACCCCGCGAGGGCCTGGGGCCTCGCCGAGGTTTTGCAGCCGTTGACTTCTCGCGAGGGAAAACCCTCCCGAGGGTGGCGCGGAGACGCGCCAGGGCCTGAAGATCTTCTAGGAGAGGCCTTCCCGAGGCGGAGGTTCTTCTCGAGGCCTCCCAGGCCGATCGTCTGGTCCTTAGCGGAAATGCTCAGCCGAGCAAAGAAGCCCCCGCGAGGGAAAATGCCTCGCGAGGCTCGTCAGGCTGAAAGCCTGGTCCTTAGCAGAATTTCCTGCGGAGCGTTCGAGGGCCGTGGCAGGCCGGCCCATGATACCCTGGTTTCCACTCGGCCGACAGGTTTTTAGGTCAAGACGAAGCGTCGGGATCGAAAACGGGGCGAAAAGGGACTCCGAGGGGCAAAGGAGTGGGCCCACGCGGCCCCTGTATCTGGCCGCGTGGGACCCCTCTTTCCTTCCTCGGGTCTCCGCTTCGTCTAGATTTCTTGTCCCATACGTTAATTTCCATAAAAAATGACTTCCGTAAAATATTATGCAATTCCGGGAAACTTTCCAACAGTAAGTTACCTTCTATTGATTCAGGGTTTCTGAAACTGCACGGTTTCCCTCAATTACCTCCTCCGGTGTTTGTAAATTCAACTCTTCCACCATTCCGATGAAGCTCTTCCCTGCAATATAAGGTTTAAGGCGTTGTCCATTGACTACATGAGGTTTACCTTTCATATCACCGTGAAGACGGATGGCTCCTGAACGGTACACCTCCTGTATCTCTAATGGTCCCTGCCACTTAGAACGCAACTTTCCTGCAGAAAACTTAAAGCGAGAGTTGTATAGCAAAACTTGATCACCTACTTTGAATTCCTTCTTCTTAATTTTCCTGTCATGCCAAATTTTAACTTTTTCTTTAAACATTTTAGCATTTTCATAGGCTTCATTCCTCCATTCATCTAGTAGGTTGAGCGCAACTTTCCTGCAGAAAACTTAAAGCGAGAGTTGTATAGAAAACTTGATCACCTACTTTGAATTCCTTCTTCTTAATTTTCCTGTCATGCCAAATTTTAACTTTTTCTTTAAACATTTTAGCATTTTCATAGGCTTCATTCCTCCATTCATCTAGCCACTTTGAACGCAACTTTC
The DNA here is from genome assembly GCA_947311845.1 of Poa pratensis. Classification (NCBI taxonomy): domain Eukaryota; kingdom Viridiplantae; phylum Streptophyta; class Magnoliopsida; order Poales; family Poaceae; genus Poa; species Poa pratensis. The sequence goes on along the minus strand of CAMZMU010000107.1, from coordinate 112,454,554 downwards.
CTGCAGAAAACTTAAAGCGAGAGTTGTATAGCAAAACTTGATCACCTACTTTGAATTCCTTCTTCTTAATTTTCCTGTCATGCCAAATTTTAACTTTTTCTTTAAACATTTTAGCATTTTCATAGGCTTCATTCCTCCATTCATCTAGTAGGTTTAAATAAAGAATTCTCTTTTCTCCAGCAGTTTTAAAGTCAAAGTTCAATTGTTTAACATCCCATCTAGCATTATGTTCTAACTCAACAGGCAAATGACAAGCTTTCCCATAAACCATTTTATAAGGAGACATTCCCATAGGATTTTTAAAAGCAGTTCTATAAGCCCATAATGCATCATTAATTTTAGTTGGCCAATCAGACCTAGACTTATTCACTGTCTTTTCCAAAATGAGTTTAATTTCCCTATTACTTAATTCAACTTGTCCACTTGTTTGAGGATGATATGGTGATGCAATTCTATGGTTAACATCATATTTTGCCAAAGTTTTTCTAAGAACACCATGCAAGAAATGAGAACCACCATCAGTAATTAAAAACCTAGGAACACCAAACCTGGGGAAAATGATGTCCTTGAGCATCTTCATTGCTGTGGCATGATCTGCACTTTTGGTTGGAATTGCTTCCACCCACTTTGTAACATAATCAACTGCAACCAAAATGTGAGTATGCTTTGTCTTTGACTCTGGGAAAGGTCCCATAAAGTCAAAACCCCACACATCAAATGGCTCAAGTGGCAATGAATAATTCATAGGCATTTCATTTCTCCTACCAATATTGCCTACTCTTTGACATTTATCACAAGATTTAACATATTCAGCACAATCCTTAAATAAAGTAGGCCAATAAAAACCAGATTGTAATACCTTTGCTCCTGTGCGATCTCCTGCATGATGCCCTCCATAGGGACTATCATGACAATCTCTTATAATAGCCTGTTGTTCATGCTCAGGTACACAACGTCTAATAATACCATCCACACTTTTCTTATAAAGGAAAGGATCATCCCAAAAATAATGTCTAAGATCATAGAAGAATTTCTTTCTTTGTTGAAAGTGAAGTGTGGAGGTAAAACTTTACCAACAATAAAATTTGCATAATTGGCAAACCATGGAGATGCAACTTTAGCACTAGAAACATTAATATTGCAAGTTGTTCATTAACAAAGCTATCATTAATAGGAATAGGATCATCAGGTATATTTTCCATTCTAGAAAGATGATCAGCTACTTGATTATCTTCCCCTTTCCTATCAACAATGTGTAAATCAAATTCTTGCAATAAAGTACCCATCTTATTAATCTAGGCTTAGCATCTTTCTTATGCATCAAGTATTTAATAGCAGAATGATCAGTATGCAATGTGACTTTGAATCAGTAATATAAGGTCTAAACTTGTCACAAGCAAATAATACGCTAAAAATTCTTTTTCAGTTGTAGCATAATTCTTTGAGCAGCATCAAGTGTTCTACTAGCATAATAGATGACATTCAGTTTCTTATCAACACGTTGGCCCAAAACAGCCCCAACTGCATAATCACTAGCATCACACATAATTTCAAAAGGCAATTTCCAATCAGGAGGTTGAATAATAGGGGCACTTATTAAAGCATTCTTCAAAATATTAAAGGACTCAATGCAATCATCATTAAAAGAGAAAGGAACATCCTTTTGCAAAAGATTGGTTAGAGGTTTTGATATTTTGGAGAAATCTTTAATAAACCTACGGTAAAAACCTGCATGCCCAAGAAAACTTCTTATACCTTTGATGTCCTTTGGGTATGGTAGCTTTTCAATAGCTTCTATCTTTGCTGGATCAACTTCTATTCCTTTTCCAGAAATCTTATGCCCAAGAACAATACCTTCAGTAACCATGAAGTGACACTTCTCCCAATTAAGAACTAAGTGTTGGTCTTCACAACGCTGCAAAACTTTGTTAAGGTTGAACAAGCAATTATCGAAGGAAGTACCATACACAGAAAAATCATCCATAAAACTTCCATTATCTTTTCAATATAATCAGCAAATATAGCATTCATGCATCTTTGAAAAGTAGCAGGAGCATTACACAAACCGAATGGCATTCTCCTATAAGCAAATGTACCATATGGGCAAGTAAAAGTGGTCTTTTCTTGATCATCCTTATGGACAGGAATTTGTGAGAAACCTGAATAACCATCTAGATAACAAAAGTGAGAGTGTTTAGATAACCTTTCTAACATTTGATCAATAAATGGCAATGGATAATGATCTTTTCGAGTTGCTTTTTAATTTTCTGAAATCAATACACATCCTATAACCAACAACAGTACGTTGAGCCACAAGTTCATCCTCATCATTTGGAACAACAGTCATTCCACCCTTTTTAGGAACACAATGAACAGGACTAACCCACTTACTATCAGCTATAGGATAAATGATACCAGCTTCAATAAGTCTTATTACCTCTTTCTTACCACTTCTTTCATTTTTGGATGGAGACGGCGTTGATAATCAACAACAGGTTTTGCATCCTCCTCCAAATTAATTTTATGCATACATAGAGCTGGGCTTATACCTTTAAGATCATCAAGAGAGTATCCAATGGCTGGTCGGTGAGCTTTTAGCACATCAAGTAATTTCTCTTTTCTTCAGCTGAAAGGTTAGCACTAATAATGACAGGATATATGCTCTTCTCATCCAAATATGCATATTTCAGATTTGCAGGCAAAGGTTTTAATTCAAAACTAGGATCCCCTTTAGGTGGTGGTAGCACTCCTAAATTATCAGGTGGGATATGCAATTGTAATTGTGGTGGTTGTTGCCATAATATTTGTTCCAAAGCCTCTTTTTCCTCATCATTAAATGGTTCATCTTGATTAAGCATATAACGTTCTACAACATCTGTTGAAGCTACAGCTATATGAGCAAGAGTTTCAATTATATCTTCAGAAATTGGCTCTTTCACAACATGTTTATCAGCAAATTTGGAAAAGTTGAATTCAAGTTTTCATCAGCACATTTAATAAACACTTTCTCTTTAGCAAATTAATTTCAGCACCAACAGTAAAGAAAGGTCTACCAAAAATGATAGGACAAAATGAATCTTGAGGACAACCAAGCACAATAAAATCAGCAGGATATTTTATTTTGCCAACCAATACTTCAACATCTCTAACAATTCCAAATGGACTAATATATTCTTTATTAGCAAGTTGAATTGTCATACCTGTCTCTTCCATAACAATAGGATCAATATCAGGCTTGATTTCAAGATAAAGAGAATATGGAATGACACTAATACTTGCTCCAATATCACATAAACCATGATAACTTGAAGTCCCAATAGAGCATGATATAACAGGTTTCCCAACTTGGCCGAATTACCTTTGATGACTTTAGTAGCATCTTCACATAGATAAACATCAACAGGATCTTCTTCATTAAGTTGCTTGATAACAGAAATTTGAGTGTTGACTTCCACCTGTTCATATGGCTGAGAACACTTTCTATTACTTTGTTAGTAACAGCAATAAGTAAATTCTCCTTAACTTGGTTTGGATAGGAGGTGGTTCAACATACTCCTCAATTGTCACAGATGACACGGTTCAACCTGTTTAATAACTTTAGGAACAACAATAGATTGTTTAACAGGTTCAACATAAACTTCAAACCACTTTTAGGAACACGATATGCTCAGCAAAAGATTTAGCTATTTCAAGTATAACATAAGGATCAAGATTAAATGTATCACTCATTTTTAAACAGATAGAAGTAGAGAAATTCTCTACACATGAATATCCATAATCAAAATAGGCTCATTACCTTTATCAAGATCCCAATGTCCAGTATTTTCAGAAATAGTCTCCAATAAATTCCATGCTTCTTCTTCAGTATTATTTGTAAAACTTCCACCAGATGAATTATCCAGAATCTCCTTGTGCTTCATAGGTAGCCTCACATAAAAGTTTATCATTATAAGTTTCCTTGTAAGATCATGACAAGGATTCTTGCGAAGGAGTTCCTTTAATCTCCCCCAAGCTTGAGTAATACTCTCTCCCAGATGTGGCCAGAAATTGAATATATAGCAGCGGTTCTCATAAGCTTCTTTAGGAGTAAAATATTTAAGAAAGAAAACCTTCCTCAAGATATTCCATTCAATAACCTTCTTCATCCAGAGACCTGTACCAATCACGAGCATTACCAGATAAAGACAAATATAGTAAATTCCTTTTTACCTGATCCTCAGAATACCAGGAAGTCTAAATAACCACATATGTCTTCAATTAACTCCATGTGTTCACGTGCAGACTTAGTTCCATCCCTGTAAATGGATTTTTCATAACTCTTTTAACATGACCCATGGGAATTTTATATCCCACTTTAGGTATCTCAGGCACAGTAGTTTCAACCACTTTAGCAGTAGTGGCATAAGCACTTTCATATAGAGCAAGATGCAGCGAAGAACGATTCATAAATGCCATAGTATCAATGAGATAAAACAGCAAATAAAATTCAGCTTTCAAGTTTCCTTACCAAACTTCTTACCAATAGCGCAACGCTCCCCGGCAACGGCGCCAGAAAAGTATCTTGATGACTCCCAAGTGCAGGAGATCAATTGTAGTACCTTTCAATTAGAAAAGGTTGTCGAACCCACGAGGAGCTGAAGGTATTGGTTAGTAAGATTGATAAATAAAACAATAAAAGATGCAAGTGTTTTTGGTATTTTCGGTTGTATAATTCCAATGCAGCAAGTAACAATAGCAAGTGAAAGCTCTCAAGGAGAGAAAGCCCATCTATTATATACTTAAAACACAGGATAACCAACGGTGAAGATTTGTCAATTGAGGTCATAAAATCCCTACGGCTGAGATTAAAATATTAGGCACCGAAGCACATGCACGGAAAAGGATGAGTCTGTAACGTACACGACGCGAACTCCAGCAAACAAAATCTCGACGTAAGAACACACGTATCTCTTGGCCACATATACCGCATCGTGATTATAGGGTGTCGAAGATCGGATGGCCAACTTCCCGTGGGGAATCGATTTCGTCGTTCGCAGCGCATGGCCAAGACGCGGTGCAGCGGTGGTATGCTTTCATACATCGCCGATGCAGCCTAGGCTCCAAGCATAACGCCGCCCGCTTTTTGTGTGGATGTCCGAGGTCAAGTCCATCAAGAGTTGTCCCTATGAATTTGTGCAATCGTTGCTCCAGATCTGATCTTCAAATATGTTTTCCCAGCCATCAGCTATGGCCAAAGATAATTGAGTGCGCGATGCCGTCACACGCTATTGTGTAGCAGCCAAGATCAGATTTGGTGCCAGGAATCGCGGGCTGAAGAAACAACCAGCGTCGATGATACAACGCGTCTGGTCGACGTTGCTACATCAGGGTTAATATACACCAAAAAAGTTCCGGCGGCCGGCTGCTGAGCGCCGACAAGCATTAGACGTCAACAAGCAATACCGCCGGTGTTCTTGAATCCGTGTCAGTCGAGGCATCGTGTTATACACACGTTCATATACAGGGACCTGCTTGATGTCGGGCTGCCGGACGCGTAATTCTGCATGTCACGCCGCGGGCTCGACGAATTGCCTCAGTCCCCTTGAACTGGCCAGAAAGTCGGGAACTCAGGACAACGTGGATGTTGATGTTCAGGTATGTAATTATTTTATATGCACAAAGTTATTTCTAACGTACATATAAATTTGGATCGTGCAATATTAGAGTCATATGTGATATGTGTATGCCTATAAACTGAAGTACTTGCACGAACTCAGGAATTGGTAGTGTCCAACTGTTCGCATATATGCATGCAAGGATCGATGGATTCGAGCTAGGCACCATGCATCCTGCAACGATCAGAGAGAGAGAACACAAGAATAGACAAAAGATATCCCTTCTGCAGATGATGTGTCCAACGTAGCAATTGTTAACAATTAATTGCACTCTGAGTTGGCCAACAAATATGGTAGCTGAAGCTGCAGACTCTGACGAGATGGTAAGATTGGAGACTAACATGGATTGCGATAATATATCGGTTTCAATAAAAATTGGCAAACACCATATTCTATTACCATTTTTCTCGGGGAAGAAACATGCATCCTTACGCAACTAAATTTATAAATAGACGCAAATACCTATTATTTATTTTTGTTGGTCCGTTTTCATCATTTATGTGTTTCTGGGGTGCAAAATATGTGTAAGCATTCTATGCTCTAAATTAGGAAAATGTAATTTGATCACGTTCGTCGTTATTAAAATAACTCCCATAATGAGCCACTAAACGAATTATTAATTGTGTATGTTGTACAATAAAATCCCTTCAATATGGCTGAAATAAAACTACCACCAATATATTTGAGAAGATAGCATATAATTTGGCTGCACTTCTGCTTGCCTTCTATGTTCGAAACATGCCTACGGCTTAAGATCATGAAGTCATGTATTCGTCTTGGTTTACATATTTTCATCGATGTTTCATTTTTGCAGAAAAAATATATTATTATGTTCATGCCAAAAGAAAGGGTGTACTGGAAGCGTATTGAACCAGATGTTTTTGTAAGAAAGATCTCGAGGGAGAGACGGTGTTCATCAAGTTCATAGGAACGTGTGCTCAAGAATATAGAGGGTGTCGCAATAGTGGTAATTAGCATAGGTAAGATCAGTTTTCATATTCAAGTAATCGTCCACTTTGTGTTGAAAATACATAAATAGTTCACATGGAAATTATTCTTTATTATTCTGTTGCAGAACCGAGATTCAAAATGAATCTGATACCTATAATGGTTCCTTAGACCAAATCAAATTGTGTTGGTTTAATAATACACTAGCCCCTGCAGGTCATGAAGCTGGCCAAAAAATGTCTCTCAACCTAAAGTTCAAAAAAATAAAAATCTAGCCGCGCAAATGCGCGGGCCACCCAGCTAGTTCCTCTTATGTGGCAAGAGGACAAGCTCAAGTGATGTGTAACTTATATGTGGAAAACGTTCCCAAGGGCGGCATGGATGTTGCCAGGCATAGAGATTTATTAAACAACTTGTTGAATATCTTGTCAAGTTTTAATCTTCTTTGGACGGAGCCATAATTCGGTATAGCCAAATAAATAGACTACAGCCCCTTATGATGGATCATGTGGCCAAGTAAATGACTGCACAAGAATTATTAAGACATAATGTCCCACCATAGCATTACACTCTAAGGTCCCCGATACTAATACCCTCATAATATAACTTCATGACTCAATCTCAGGTTTACTTGTCCTCCCAAGTCTTCCTCAATTCATTATACTACGGTGTTCTCCTATGAGCCCATATAGGTGAAGTGTTGTGCAGTCGACGTTCGCACAACACCATCATAGAATCACATAAAAGATAAACTCTTGACAAAATACCAACACATGTTATATATAAATAATTGCCAATTCATCCTATGCCCTCAGGAACATACGGGAACTACTCACAACGTGCAAACATGATCATAATCAGTGGCATAAGTGGTACAACTATCGAGGTGTGCCCTCGGCAAGTCCCATGGTTGCTATACCTAGGGTTGATTGTGTGGTAGAGAACGCGTAGTGTTAGTGGAATCGACGGCTGACAAGCGGGATTTACCCAGGTTCAGGGCCCTCGAGTGAGGTAAAACCCCTACTTCCTGCCTGTCTGTATTTGATATCGAGAATATGAGGGTTACAAAGGTCCGGCGAGTTGCTGATCTCGTCGGGGGTTCTGGTGGCTATGGATTGCTTGTCCTTGATCGATCTCCCTCCCAGCCTTTATATAGGAGGCTGGGTCTCGGGAAACATAACCGACCAATGTTACATGTATGGAAAGTCTTAACCGACTATAATTTGATCTAACTTGGAAAGTACTCTTCGTCTTGGGCCTTCCTTCGTGAGCTTCGATTAAACTTGGCCTTCTTGGATCATCACGTGCACCTGGTACCCTTACGCTGGGGTACCCGCAGAGTATAACCTCGTCATTAGGCCCCGAGTACTTGCTTGACTCGAAGAATCGAGCATGTGCTCACTTCATCGTGCATGTCGTAGTTTTTGCTTTTGATCTCCCGATTCGATGTAGTTCTTCTAGTCTTAATTTGTTTCAATTGTATGTGCATGCAAGCCAAGAGATACTGACATAGTAGGCCTGATTCACTCAAAAATCGAGCTCAGTTAACTGCTCATTTGGGCAAAACCTTACTAGTCTTCAGTCAGACTCGAGTCCCCGGACTCGAGCCTGGAACACAGTCGAAAGCTTTTGCCTAGGGATTATGACTTAGCTGGCCTGATTCACTCGAAAATCGAGCTCAGTTAACCGCACATTCGGGCGAAACCATACTAGCCTTCAATCAGATTCGAGTCCCCGGACTCGAACCTGGAACACTTTTGAAACTTTTGCCTAGGATATTGACATAGTAGGCCTGACTCACTCGAAAATCGAGCTCAGTTAACCGCACATTCGGGCGAAACCATACTAGCCTTCAATCAGATTCGAGTCCCCAGACTCGAACCTGGAACATACTGGACAGACTCGACTCAGGCCGTTGTAGGTCTTACTGACTCATTCTGCAGTTTAACTTTTGATACCTAACGCGTCCGTCAGGATTTTCATCATGTCTGTTGACACGAAAAAATTCAAGGGAAAACACTGTTGGAGCATCCCTCAGCCCAGCTCGATTGATCGGCAGGTCTTACCTTTGCATTTGTGTATGCAGCATCCAAAACATCTGCGACTGGCATAGTCCGGGAATTTATGAAGTATGATTCTTTGGTTTGTGAAGTATTTAATGCATTTGGTCAAGTCTGTAGTCGAGTGAATTTCTTACCTTTTTTCAAAATCTATGGGAGCGCGCCCCCCGAGATTGTGGTTTATTGTCTTGCAATAGAGGACAATCTCAAATCATCCTTCTATACTGCTTTTGTCAATCGAAATATTTTGCTTTTGAAATCTATGGGAGCGCGACAGCGCTCCCATGGGAGTAGCCCCCGAGATTGTGATTTATTTCATTTGAAGTAAAGGATAATCTCAATAACTTTTGCTTCTTTTTATAATTACGAGAAATTTTGGCAGCCGGATCCTTTGTCGATTGTATTCTTGTATCCTTTAATCGAATATGTATGCCATCTTCACATCTGACGTCATTCGTGACATCTTAGGCGTGCGCTCGCTGTTTTGACAAGACATGTCTGCGTGGGCCCATTGTTCAGAGTTTTGACCACTGGAGATGCCGTTTTAGCTTTGATTTGACCGATCGTGGCATAATCGGGGCAGCCCCCGGGTGTTCATATTTCTTCCTATATACTTTGCTAAATACTTCTGTGTTTTTGATTTGTGCCAGCCCCCGAATCTATTGAGTGGGTTTGCGTTTTCTGTTTGACTCAGCCCCCGAGCCTATCGAGTGGGGTTGAGTTGTCTATTTGACCCAGCCCCCGAGCCTATCGAGTGGGCTGCAAATCTTGCGTTTGCGAGTATTTGAGTTAGAGTTTTGATGCCTATGTTTTTATGCTCCAGCCCCCGAGTATTTGAGTGGGGAAAGTAAAAAACATATATGAGAAATATGGAGGAACGTATATCTTTATTCCAAATTGTGTATTCGACCAGCAAGCCGCCTCATTAAAAACCTTCCAGTCCCCTTAGGTACCCTGGTAAGGGAAAGAGTGCGTCTGAAACCTGCTGGTTATTCCGACATTATGCGCTATTACATATGAGACTAGGAGATCTATGCATAGAACCGACGCAAGTGTGCCACGTTCCATGGGTTTGATGCTACTTCCCCCGTCTTCGCGTTCTTCAGTCGATAGGCTCCACCTTCGATGACTTCTGTGATGATGTAAGGTCCTTCCCATGGTGATGCGAGTTTGTGAACTTTCTTCTGCTTCTCCTGCAGCACCAAGTCTCCCACCATGAAGGATCGTGTGCGCAATCGACGACTATGGTAGTTGCGGAGGTCTTGTTGATAAACAGTCGTTCGTGCAAAGGCCGTATTGCGTGCTTCTTCCAGCAAATCGGCTGTGTCTTCGAGTGCCTTGTTTGCGTCATCTTCTTCATACGCTTCCACCCGTGGTGCATTAAACTTGACGTCGGAAGGTAGCACTGCTTCCGCACCATAGACCATGAAGAATGGTGTGTACTGTGTAGAGGCGTTTGGGGTGGTCCTTAGGCTCCATAGCACTGATAGGAGTTCATCAACCCATGCACCCGCGGCCCTTTTGAGTGGCACTAAGAGCCTCTTTTTAATGCCGCTGCATACGAGTCCATTGGCTTTTTTAGACTTGTCCATTGGATTATGGATGCGCCACAGAGGCGTAGTTTAGCTTGATGTTTTGCTCTTTGCAAAAGGATTTGAACTCTTCTGCCGTTATCGGTTATGATGCTGTCCATTACTCCAAATCGATACATGATCGATTGTATGAAACGAACCGCCGTAGAAGCTGTCGAGCTTGTGATGGGGATAGCCTCGATCCACTTTGTGAACTTGTCGACTGCCACCAGTAGGTGAGTATGACCCCCTTTCGATGATTTTTTGAGTGGTCCCACCATGTCAAGTCCCCATTGGGCAAAAGGCCATGCCAATGGTATAGTTTTTGGCGCGGATGCGGGTGCATGTGGCTTGGAAGCGAACTTCTGGCAACCGATGCACCTTTTGACTATGTCCTCTGCATCCCTTAGTGCTGTAGGCCAGTAAAACCCTGCTCGGAAGGCTTTGGCTACGAGTGATCAACTGCTGCCATGGTGCCCGCAGGTACCTGCATGAATGTCCCGAAGGAGGTCTTTGCCATCTTCGAGTGCTATGCATCTTTGGAACATACCTGAAGTGCTGCGTTTATACAGCTCACTGTTTATGATGGTGTATGCTTGTGCTCGTCGAGTGACGCGTCTGGCCTCGTTTGTATCTTCTGGTAGTTCATTACGAAGTATGTATGCGAGGAAGGGTTGAGTCCATATTGGCTCAATGAGAAGTACCTCAATCGGAGGATCCTCTGTGCTTGGTGCTTTGTTCTTGTCTGTAGCTGCTGCTGTGGTCGATGGTCGTTTGTCGATTGACCTATGCTCTACTCGTTCGAGGAAAACACCTGGTGGTACTGGTGCCTTTGTGGAAGCGATGTTGGCTAGTTTGTCAGCTTCTTCGTTGCTTTCTCTCCCTATGTGCCGCAGTTCACAGCCATCGAAGATGCCCTCCATTATGTTGTACAAATCACGGTAGGCGATCATGTTGTCTGCGATTGCGTCACAGGCCTTCATTGTTTGCTGCACAACTAAGTTAGAGTCGCCATAAATCATTAGTCGAGTGCACCCCATGGCTTTTGCCATGCGCATGCCATGGATTAGACCTTCGTACTCGGCCTCGTTGTTTGATGGGAACTCGAAACCCATTTGCAAGACATAGCGCAGTTTATCGCCTTTTGGTGATATGAGTATGACGCCTGCTCCCGCTCCTTCATTCTTTTTGTACCCGTCGAAGTACATGGTCTAGGAATTTGACACATCAGGTACCCCTGGTAATTGAGCTTCTATCCACTCTGTGTGGAAGTCGGGTAGGACTTGTGCCTTGATGGCCTTCGAGTGCTCATACTTGATTCCGAGTGGTCCCAACTCAATGAACCATTTTGCTACTCGCCCTGTTGCATTGGGGTTTGTGAGGACGTCTCCAATTGCTGATTTATTGACCACCGTTATCGGGTGTTCTGTGAAGTAGTGTGCCAGCTTCCTGGATGTCATGAACACGACGTATGCCAATTTCTGATATTGCGGGTACCGCTGTTTGGACGGGGAGAGAACTTCACTTACGTAATATACTGGTCTCTGTATGCTTTGATTGTGTCCTTCTTCCATGCGGTCGACTACCAGCACGGTGCTGACCACTCGATTGGAGGCTGAGATGCATAGGTAGAGAGGCTCCTTTTCCTTGGGTGCTACTAGGATTGGAGGACTTGTGAGCATCTTTTTGAGTTCGAGGAAAGCTGCTTCGGCTTCGTCTGTCCATTCGAATTTGTCTGCTTTCTTCATCAATTTGTAAAATGGAAGTGCTTTTTCACCTAGTTTGCTAATGAATCGACTGAGTGCTGCTACTCGACCGGCTAGCTGCTGCACCTCATGGAGTTTGGTGGGTCTCTTCATCGTGAGTATGGCCTGTATCTTTTCCGGGTCTGCTTCGATTCGCGCGCAGATATCAAGTAACCCAAAAGTTGTCCAGCTGGGACACCGAAGGTGCATTTCTTTGGGTTAAGTTTGATGTTGTATCGATTGAGGTTCTTGAATGTCTCGCGTAGATCACTGATTAACGTGTCCTCCTTTTCAGTCTTGATGATGATGTCGTCGACGTAGACCTGAACATTGCGTCATATCTGTTCTTGTAGGCAGTTTTGCATCATGCGCTGGTAGGTTGCACCTGCGTTTTTGAGCCCGAAAGGCATGGTTGTGTAGCAGTAGACCCCGAGTAGGGTTATGAATGCCGTTTTGTCTTCATCTTCTTCCTTCATCCGAATTTGATGGTATCCTGAGTATGCATCCAAAAATGATAACCGAGCGCATCCTGCTGTTGAGTCGATGATCTGGTCGATTCGTGACAATGGGAAGTGATCTTTTGGACATCATTTGTTCAGGGCGGTAAAATCCACATACATCCGCAGGGTGTCCGAGTGCTTCTTTTCGACCAGTACAGGGTTAGCAACCCAGTCTGCCTTTTTGATTTCTCGAATGAACTTCGCAGCAAGTAACCTGTCAACTTCTGCCTCGATTGCGCCTTTTTTGGGATCGGAGACACGGCGCATAGTTTGCTTGACTGGTCTAGAACCTGGCTTGAGTTGTAGAGAGTGCTCGGCGAATTCCCTGGGAATACCTGACATATCAGCTGGGCACCATGCAAATATTTCCCAGTTTTCACGGAGGAATTCGGCGAGCGCGCTTTCCTGTTCGCTAGTAAGACTCGATGATACGTTGACCGTTTTTGAGGGATCAGTCGGGTGCACCTGATGCTTCCTTGTGTCATTGGTAGCATTGAATTCTCTGTCGGATGCCAGCCTCTTGTGTTCCGGCATAAGTGTGCGGTCGTTAGAGACCTCGAGCTCGGCGAGTGACTGCTCTATCCCGTACATCTCGGAGATTTTGTTGAAGTCACGGTCGCTTGAATCTGACCTTTGAAAATTTCCGTCGAGTATGATGACTCCTTTTGGCCCTGGCATTTTGAGCTGGAGGTAGGCGTAGTGTGGGACAGCCATGAATCGAGCGAAAGCAGGGCGCCCAAGTATTGCATGGTATTGTGACTTCCAGTCGACTACTTCGAACTCAATCGACTCGGTTCTGAAATGAGTAGGATCTCCAAATGTAACATCGAGTTGTATTGTGCCTTGCGAGAGTACTGCTTTGCCTGGGACGATACCGTGGAAGGTACTTGTGGACTTTGGCAGGTTTTCGACTGATTTGTTCATCCTGCGCAGCGTATCCGCGAAGATTATGTTGAGGCCACTTCCTCCGTCCATGAAGACCCTGGTCATGGCATAGCCTCCGATCTGAGCGTCGAGTACCAAGGCTGCGTGCCCTGGTCAATATACTGCAGGTGGGTGGTCCTCTTGATTGAATACAATTGTAGTTTTCGATCCTCGCAAAAAATCTGGGACAGCCGGGGGTGCCATGACTGCCATGTTGACGTTTCGAGTGTGTAATTTCTGCTCTCTATTGGATGGACGTCCTCGCTGGATCATGTTCATCTGCCCGCGGATTACGGGATACTTTTGTTCATCTCCTTGCTGCATCTGGTGCATGGCTGCTGCCATTTGTGTTCCCGTATTGGGTTGTGCTGGTACCATGTATACTGGCGTCGGTTGCGCTTGTGCTGGTGTAGGGTACACCTAAGTAGGCTGTGTTTGCGGTGGTATGGAATATACCTGTGTTTGTTGTACCTGTTGCGACGCTGGATATGCCTGAACAGGCTGTGCTTGTGGCGCAATCGATGGAGTCTGCGTCAGTTGAGGAGGTGCGCGCCCATCTCTTTGCAGTCGCAGTATGTGTTCAATCGCAAGTTGGTCGAATTCCCTGCAATTTCTTAGTGAATGGTTACAGCGTAGCTTACCGTCGTCCCCTTTGTACAGATGGAATCTGCAGTAATCGTCCATCCTTTCTTCGACTGAGCGCTCAGGCTCTTTGTCTTTTCGCCTGCGCCATTCTCTCCTCTTGTAGCTATCGCGGTTGTCGCGTCTGTTATCTCCATAGCACTGAGCTGCGCTTATATTGAGTTGAGTCTGCTTTGTAAGGACTCACGATAACTGAACCCCTTTGGTAGGGTTGTTGATCGAGGCTGGATTTATGCACATGCGCCATTTCTTGTCTTCTTTTCGTATCAAGGCGACCTCTGGGGCATTATCTTACTGATGCGTGACTTCTCGGTGGGTATTTACCATCCGGTGGCTGCATCCTGTTGGACGCTTCCGCGGTACCTCCAACGCGACTTGTTTTGAGCTACGATTACCGATCTGCGACTGATACCCATGTGAAGAGTTGGCGATACAAGCTTCTTCTGCGAGTACTGAGCCTACGTTCTCGCATTCTAACGCTCTCTGTCTGTCTCCATATATTGTGATAACACCGTTTGGCCCTGGTATCTTCAACTGTAGGTAGACGTAGCAGGGGCGAGCGGTAAATTTGACATAGGCTTCTCTTCCAAAGATCGCATGATATGAGCTTTTGACTGCTACAACCTCAAAGTCCAGGAGCTCTGTGCGGAAGTTCCGCTCTGTTCCAAAGCTAACTTCAAGTGTTATCTTTCCGATTGGTCGCGTAACAGCTCCTGGGATTATGCCTTGAATTTCTTTCTTGGATGGTCGCAGCCTTGTCTCGGGTATATTCATTCTTCGGAGAGTGTCTTGATATAGGATGTTTACTCTTCCTCCTCCGTCCATTAGGACCTTACTTAACTTGTATCCCGCGACTTCAGGCGTGACCACAAGAGCTGGCTGTCCTGGATCTCTTACTTCTGGGGGGGGGGGGGGGGTCGCCGCGACTCCAAATAACCGATTGCTCTGTCCAGCGACGATATCTTTCTGGCGTTGAAATCTGACTGCTCTTCCGGCTTCCGTCCGTTGTTTGTACTTCCTCTGTCTGAAACTATCCTATGTTTCTTCTAGGTAAAACGTCAGGCGCTTGACGAGAGCTAGATTGGTTCTTGTGCTGCATCGATCCGCTGCGAGCCGTGTCTGGCGTGTCGCCTTCTTTCCACCTCCGGTAATAGTGACATTGCGCCTTTGTGTGACCCGCTGGCCTGCCATCTCTCCTGCGATGTAAGTCGTAAGGCACGTCGAAGATCCCCTTGCAGTTATTAGGGAGTAAGGCCTTATCACTCTCTTGCTCCTGTATCTGGTGTGTGCGATGTTCAATCTTCGCGTCTTGTAATTTCCCTGTTGGGTTCTGTGATAAGCCGCCTGCCCCTTTATCTGTCTTTGCGTACTTGTCAGCTACTGCCAAAAGCTGGTCAAAACTATCAATCTTGTGCTCAGCGCGACTTAATTTATGCACCAACGGCTCAAATCTACAGTTCTTTCTCATAGCTTGTATTGCAGCTTGTACTGTTAAGTTTTTGGCGGAGCCAAGGATCTCCGCGATTCTCTTGATCCAGTCGCCGCTTGATTCGTCCTCTTTTTGAATGCATTGTCTAAGGTTTTTCATATCTTCTGTTTGGAATCTGCGGATGAACTTGTCCTTCAAGTCTTCCCATGTGCTTATTGATTTTGATGGCAGCCTTAACAGCCAATCCCTAGCTTCTCCCTGTATTGCCAAGTGGAAGTATTTCGCACGTATTTCTGGAGTCACATCAGCCCCTGTTATGCTTGCCTCGTAATCTTCTATCCATAAGGCAGGGTCTTGGTCACTGCGATAGGTGGTGACTCGCTGCGACTCATCGAAGTTCGGGGGGAAACGAGTGAGTCGTATTTCCTCTCCAAGACATGCTGGTCCTTTTAATAATGAATAGGAGTTTACTGGCGCTGAACCTTCATCTGAATCAGTTTCAATCTGGGATGGCTGAGTCGCTCCGGACATCCGTGACTCGCCTTCTATCTTCTTTTCTTTTTCCAATGATACCTGCAAACCTACTAGCTGGTTGACCACTTCTTCGACGCTGCACCTTTCTCCTCCCCATGATACCTCGTTTTGCGGCTCATTGGGCGTGACTCCATACATATTTGCTTGTTGTAAAGCAGCGGTTTGCAGTAGGTCGATCGCATAGCGAGCTTCCTTATCAGCTCGTGTGTCTCCAACCGGTGCTATCTTTGACAATATCCCTATCGCGGCGTGCACGTTGCTCTCTGGGTCGCCGTGGAACTGTGATTTCATCTCTCCTTTGTCCATCTTGATCTGATGTTTTTGCTGCCAACGACGGAGTCGCCACTCTTCTTCTTGGAGTTTCTTGCGCTCAGATGTCGTCTTTGTTCGCACCGCCTGTTGCTTCGGCTGGCAGCGACGGAGTCGTCGACCTTCTTCTTGGAGTTTCTTCGCGCTCAGCCGCGAGTCTTTGTGCCTCTTCACAGAGTTCCGTCCTGATAGCTTCAATCTCTTCAATCTTGAGGTCTCCTTCCTGATTTGGTAGAGATCCCCAAACAGGTCTTGACGGGACGGGGATTGGTAGTCTTGCTGTAGCTTGTTGTAGCTCCTCCAACACGCGGACCCTGACCGGCCGCAGTTCCTTCACCGATTCGCTTCCTTGAGTCGCATCTTCAGATCTGCGACTGACGGATCCGACGAAAACTTTTACTGATCCGATGGGAACAATGTATCCAAACTCGATGCGATCTGCCTCGGGTCCCCACTCTGAGTCGTCGATGAAGGGGACCCCATTGATGTCTTCAACTTGGCCGATGGCGATGTCCTTGAAGCCTGATTTTGATCCTGCGCGGAACGTGACGCTTTTGACCGCAGGCCCCACGGTGGGCGCCAACTGTCGTGGGTTTGTCACGTCAGGTGTCATAGATGACTTCATAGGTGTGGGATTATGCGAGTCAAGCATCTCCGAGCTTGGGATCGCAGGAACAAAGATCAACATAGATTTACCCAGGTTTGGCCCCCTCAATGTGAGGTAAAAGACCTACTTCCTGCCTACCCTAGATTGATATTGATATGATAATCGAGGTGTTACAATGGAGGCGATCCGATCTGGTACTCGCCGTATGAGCTAGGGTTTAGGGCTTGATAGCTTGACCCGCTCTAAGTCCTGCGAGTCCTCTTTATATACACAGAGGCTCGCTAGGTTACAAAAGGAAACTTCCCCATAAGGAATACGTCCACAGAGGCCTACTCGGAGACTACTTGGTCTTCACGTCCTCCGGGATATGTCTGCTAGATCTTTCCCCTTATGGCGGTTCAATATTGGGCTTGCTCCCAAGTGGGCCTTCGTCCGTGCGAGTAAGTTAAGTCGCACTGGGCCGCGGGTTAATCCAGAAAGTATTCCCCCGACAGTTGTCGCGTCTGTTATCTCCATAGCGATCTCGACTGTCGCCGCGATCATTTGTGCGATGATCTCGATTATCACGACGGTCATCTGTATGATGGTCTCGACTGTCACGGTGATTGTCGGGTCGTCTGTCAGCCTAGTCGCGGTTGTCCCGCGGCTGGACAAAGCCTGCCACGATGAAGCTTGGATGGTCATCATCGTGATAATGATGCTTACGTTTGCGCCTCCGATCATCTCTGTAGCTATCTCTGCGGTCTCGACTACCATTCACATGGTTTTCATGTGAAGATGCGGGTTGAGTGCCTCGTACAGAGTCTTCTCCATCTGCCCACTTCGTTGCGAGTACCATGAGTGCCGCCATTGACCTTGGATTTTCTCGACCAAGCATTTCTTTGAAGTCTTCTCTCCAGAGCCCGTTCTTGAAGGCATCGATTGCCCTATCTTCTGATACGTTGCCTACTGAGTTGCGGATGGCCGTCCATCGCTGTATGTATGATCTCAGCGATTCATCTGAATTTTGCTTGCAGGTTCGAAGTTCTTCAAAGGTTTTGGGGCGCTCACATAGAGGTTCGAAGTATTTGATGAAGTAATCTCTGAAGTGCTCCCACGAATCGTAGTATGATTCGGGTAGCGATTTGAGCCAATCGCGAGCTGTTCCTTCCATCATGAGTTGTATGTACTGCATGGCTGTGGTTGTAGTGCTGCGCTGACATCCGACTGCCAGCCTGTAGTCTTCTAGCCAGCCTGATGGCTCTTGTTTGCAGTTGAATTTGGGAGTGGTAGCTAGCGAGAACTTCTTTGGCATACGAGCCTCCCGGATTCGTCGAGTGAAGCACAGCGCTCCATACGGTCCGATTTCTGCTTCCGAGTCCGAGCTACTGTTGTATGATCTCCTAGAGCGGCTCCTGCTGGAGCGGCGACGGCGTGAGCTTTTTTGACTGCTCCCTCCTCGAGGGCTTCGACTGCGGCGGTCCCGATCTGTATCTCTCCTTGGAGTTGCTTGTGGTGGTTGTATGGCTTTTGCTACTTTCGCCAGTTGCTTGTACAGTTGGAGGTGCTGATCCCTCTTTGGGTCTCCTGCAGGAGGTTCGATTGTTCTGAGGTAGGTGCCTAGCGTCATCAGCGCCCCGGCTGGTTAAGTAGGTATGGGGACTCCTTCCGCGTCGACTGCCATAAAGGCTGGATCCAGGTTTTGAGTGACCGCTGCACGATCTGCGTCTCCAAGGTTTATGACTCGCGACCTGTTTGCGGGATCGTTCCTTCCGGTTGAACTCACAGATAACGCTCTTCGTCGGGCACTCGATATGCGGGCCTGCTTTTTGCGTTCTTCGAGTACTGCCCTGTAGTTCTTCAGCCGTATTGATTCTTGCCACTGGAAGTACTGTAAGGTCAATACCTCTTATGGGGTTGCGTTTGCTGGTAGCATTGTGCAGCTTTCGATTACTTTGCTCACTTTGTCTGTCATCTCTGCTGTGATGGTTAGCGTGGTTGTTCCGTCAGGCATAGTGACTGTGCAAGGGTATTCTGTTGGTCGACGACATGCTGCAGCTGTTGACGTTTCTGTGGTACTCGCGGTGTAAACCTGATAAGGTATCACCCGATCTTCTGTCCACATGCTGTTGACGCGCATTATGGATTCGGCGTCGTCGTCTAGGCTCATGTTGGAGTTGCTTTGTTTGCTGGGGTTTCCGCTGTAATCGAGAAGATTCTCGAGTGCTTTGTCCAGGCTGTCTGCATCGCAGGTGAATATCTCGTGGCTGGCACGGATTTCTGGGCCGTTGAGATCGGCAAGGTATATGTTGTCGTCTATATCCTCTTTGTTCCTCATGACGTTGTTGCAGTCGACGATGTTGTCGAGTGACTCGGTTGAGTTGTTTGGGTGGTACGCAGATTCGATCTCGCATCTCCCAAGCCTTCTGGCTACCTCATTGCGGAACTCCTGTGTAACACCCCGAAAATCCAGTATTGATTTAGTGGTGTTTTCTCACACCGGAAAAACTTTTTCTTTTATTAAATGACTTTCTTAAATATTTTGTGGATGATCTTGACCTTGGTTTTGTTCTCTCTGAAATTTCCCATGTTCCGCGAACCTCATCCACCACTCTCGACAATTCCGTGCTTAGGATTTCCCTCGAAAATCCTAGCCCTCCGTGATGATCTTTTAATTCCGGTTATTTTCACTTATCAAAGGGATGTCGATTTCCCTCGCCAATAAAATTCCACCAAAATACCGAAGGACTCCCGTGTACATATAAAGCCAACCCGTGCAAAAATATTGTATACTCCGATGCAATATTTCCAATTTAGGGGTTAACTGTTATATATCGGTCCTGATCCCAAATTTAGTCAGTCCACCTAGGAACCTCTGAAAATTCTCATAATTTAGGGAGATGCATATTTTTGTATTTCCTACACTTCTTCTGTTGGACCCAAACCCATTCGAGCGATTTTTGACCTACTTCCTTTGTAAGCCAAAAACCGATGCCGGTACGCGGCTTAGCGGACACATTACCAAAACCCAATCTATCTATGTCCAATTGAGCTCAAACTCCATAGACACCCTTCTTATGCCACAAATACTCAGTGGTAATTTTTGGGAATTTTTCTGGGATGTGCAAGGCCCCTG
Source organism: Poa pratensis (assembly GCA_947311845.1). Lineage (NCBI taxonomy): Eukaryota > Viridiplantae > Streptophyta > Magnoliopsida > Poales > Poaceae > Poa > Poa pratensis. The sequence goes on along the minus strand of CAMZMU010000107.1, from coordinate 112,434,516 downwards.
TCATTTCATCGAGCACCTTCGGTGTTTTTGGTTTTCTGGAAAATCTATTTTACAAAGTATGGAATCCCTGTGGGATTTTTTTTTGGTTGTGGTCCTCTCATCGTTACAAACCCAGGGGTGGAAACCTTGTTCCATTTGGACCCCCGAGTCACCGAGAACGCAGCGATGTCGCCGTGTCGCGCTCTGGACGTCCGGAACGCGCGATTAGCAAACCTAACCTTCCGATTACTGTTCTGTCGGTGGTTAATCCCCTTCCACAGTACCACCTCGTGCTCCCCTGTAGCTCCAGCTAGGAAGACCTATCCTTGCCCTCCCTTATCCCCTCCCTGTAGGCACAGAAGCATCGGGGGAGACCGTGGTCTCCATTATTGGCGTCCACCACACCAACCTCCCTCCATATAAGGCCACTCCCAAGCAGCCCTGAGGAAACCCTGGCCACTCCTCCCCATTCCTTCTCCCTGCCCTCTCCATTCAGTGCAAGAACGCGAGAGGGAGAGCCACACAAAACCTCCACAAAATTTCCACCATTGCCACCGTAGTCCGAGCTCGGGCACGCATGTTGGAGGTGACCCCCGCCCCAGTTGCTCCTCCCACGGCCGCGGTACGCCACCCCGGTCCCGTCCCCGCCGCCGGCCGGCCTCCCGGCGAGCCCCATGGCCAGCCCCGGCCGGTCGTTGCTCATTCCAGTACGTGCAGCCGCAGGAAGAAGAAGCATCGATGGATCCCTCTGTTCTGCTTTTTTCTTTTCTTTCTGAATCGTTTTTTGGCCCAGCTGGCCAGCAGCAGCCAAGCAGCCCACCAGTGGCGCGCAGTATCGGCCCATTAGCGGCCCGTCAGTTTTTTTTTCGCGGTTCTTTTTCTTTTCCCGCTGGACAAATTTTCAAACGGCAATATCTTTTGAACCGTAAGTCCGTTTTTGGTGATTCAAATTTCTAAATCTTCGTCTCGACGAGCTCTTTCCAGTAGTACTGATTTCATCTTATTCCAAAATAGTTCTATGGGGTGCCCTTTTGTACGTGCATTCCGGAGTCCGTGGAACGGGGCTATCGCTGCCCTACGCCGCGGAACCAACCCGACCTCTCCAAGCCCAGTGGATCCCCGTCTTCGAAGGCAAGCTAACCCCTTGCTATGAGCCGTCCCATAATGTTGTTTGTTATTTGTTTATTGTCATGCCAAGTGTTTATATTTGTCTGCGTTCGGTATGTATGATGTCGGTCTGTATTGTAGTGTTTAATATGTTAGTCGGATTATTGCTCCTGCCATGTTTCATTCATCATCATGTATGCATTAGAATGACGTGTGAATTAATTGTGCGCCTCGCACTTGCGTGGCTTTGTCGAACCCTCTAAATAAACAACTATAAAACATGCGTTCCTATGATTGTTTGCTTCTTCTCCTTCGCCGAGGTGAGGAGCGGACGAATGTCGTCTTATGATCCTCGGAGTTCGGGGCATTTGCCAAAAGAGTTATTTGCTTCTTCTCCCTCCGTCAAACGTGGTTGGCTTCGGCCCACCTAGACTGCGACGCTTGGGAAATTTGCTTTCCATTTGGTTCTTTTTGCCAAGATTGCTGACACCACGTCAGGTTAATCCTTGAGTGGAATGGATGCTTTCTTTCTTATGAATGCTTTTCGGTTCATTGTTTGGAGGCTACATGCCTCACCAACTTTGTAATTAATCTGCGAGGACGCTGGCTGGAGGAACCGCCACAGTCGTCCGATTGACCCACTGTGTTATCTTTTGTAGTTGATCTGTGAAGGCGCTTGCCAGCGGAAGACCGCTGCCACAGTGTTCCGGTCGACGTTTCTTTTTCCTTGTCAAACGAGAAGGCGCCTACCAGCAGAAGACCGCTGCCACATTCATCCGGTTGACGTTCTTTTTATTTTGCTAAGTTTGGACATGGATACTACTATTGCTTGATTTATTGTGTTGCTAATATTTTGTCGTGTGACGATATATTATGATATTGTGATTGTTGTGTTGGACTAATCCTCTTGGTTTGGACTTGTGAATGATGGAACTTGATTAAATGAAACACCCCTCCAAACAACGATAGGGTCAGTCCACGGTGCCACTAATCTGAACATCGAAAGCACTGCCACTGTCGCTCACATGGGCGGGCCTTGACCTACGTAATCCTATCGAGCCTCCTTTGATGCCACCCTTTTGGCAAGTCTAGTCGGTTACCAGAGTTGGTCGGGGCTAGTCTTGCGAAGGTTCCGGAGCTAGGCGTTGCCCATAGTTGGGGACGTGCCGGATTCACTTCTGCATAAGGCATAGAGTTATGTCGGTGGCTATACAGGGAGTGTCTTGGTAGCGTGAACGGTCAGGTGAGTGTATCTTGCTGAGTTCGCCTTAAGGATGATATCCTAAAGTACCGGCTGAGTGTGGTGCACTTAGGTGGGTGGTATCTGCAACCTCTCGAGAGTGTCAAATCTGGATGTCTAGCCTCGTTCCAAGGTTATGGAACAACAGTTCAGTGTCGGTCACACTGTGTGTCTTTGTCGTGTCAGGAGGTTAAACCTAAGGCTTGTTTGAAAGAAAGATGAACAACCTGATTTCACTAAATGAACAATAAAATGATGCAGGGAATGTTACGTGTGAGGTGAATGGGATGGCGGTGTGATGCGTTGGAAGCCTATAGTTAGGCCAGAGCCAACATCAACCGTGCATGCCCGGGAGATAGCCAGAGTTGGCTGGATTGATAGCCAGAGTTGGCTGGAGTGATAGCCAGAGTTGGCTAGGGCTTGGAACCCTGATTGTGTTGACAGGGGTAAGTATAAGATTTGGTACCAACTGGTACCCTCGTCTACTCGTCACAGGTAATCTCTTTGTTTGATTGCCGGTATACGATCCAACCCCACCTGGCTTGGACTCTGTACTGGTGATACTCTTGTTGTTTGCTTATGCCATGTTTTGCTTGTGATGCCATGCTACCTTTATGTTATCATATTGGTCTATCTGAGTAGACCCTTGCCATGTTGTAGGATTTTATATCCAATGTATATCTTGCTGCATGATTGATGGAATGTTTGTAGTAAGTGGCGATTCTTGCTGAGTGCATACAAATGTACTCACGGGCCTTGTGATTGTGGCCAGGTTTTGACGAGGATTCATCTTCCACCTTAGTAAGGATTTGAAGCAAGAGCATGCTAGGATCAGTAGCCCAGCCAGAACCTGTGGAGTGGAGCCGCTCCAAGCCGTAGCCTCTCATATGTCTTCCGCTGCCAGTTAAAACTCTGTATCGTGCCATGCTGGGATTGATATTTCGTCATTCCTTGATGGGCTTGTAAACCATTTGTAGCACTGATGTGCCTGATTGTGTAATGATTTCCATTATGTTACACTGTTGTGACGTGCGGCCAGTTATCTTGGGATGGCGCACGGGACGACTGCTTCTCTGGTGATATGTGCCAGGGAGGGGTGTCACAGACATGGTATCAGAGCACCAGGCTGGCTGTAGACTACCCTAGCATGGAAAGCTCAACCGTACTATTCGCCGACAAGGAGCCCGATGGATTTGACCCATCTCCGCCTAACCGACATGGCTATTGTTGGTCAACAGTATGGTGCAGTAGGACTTGTCCCAATCCCCGAGTGAGGCTCGCCAGTTTCTTCCATGAGAAGAAATTGACACTAACCCTTAGAAATGAGACCCAGTCCTAGCTTCCAGACATCCCCACCTTCGCCTTCTACCCTTGGCAACCCAACTCTATTGAAGCAGGATTCCGCTAAGGTATCCCGCGTTCTTACCTCACCCATAGCCCTGAAGCTTACACTAGTTTAGATGGCACCCACCTTCTATATGGATACCACTGCCGACCATTGCCCGGCTTCCCCCTTCTTCTTTGGGAGGTCGTCCGTGATGCTCTTGGTGCATCGACCCGTCCTCAGTATGTGGTGTTCAGAAGCGAAGACTCACCTGCCGGGCATGAGTTTCAGGCTGTTGTGAGTATCAAGCCGCATCCCGACCGCAAGAAGAAACCCTATGAGTTTAGTGGCAGGTTAATGCCTACACTTGAGCTAGCTTTCCAGGTAACCGCCTTTGAAAGCCTTGCCCGTCTCAGATGGATGGAACCGGCATTTGTGCGGTGTAGAGCCTACTTCTTTCTCCCAGCTATGCCTCGGTCTGGTCCTCGGATAATCTGGGCCAACACCGAAAATGAAGTCGATTCAGCTATAGTGCACTTGGTCTCCTACCTCGCTGCAATGGAAAGCCTGAACCATTCACTCATGGCCGAGCTCCGAGTCGCCAGGCAAAGTCTTGGCCCTGCACTCCTGCAGCATGCTTCCATGAGGAATCCAATCTCAGCCACACAGGACCAAGCTCAAATCCAGCAAGGAAAACCCCAGATTCCAGACCCTGGTCCATCCCACAAAGGCTTCGTGCCAGATCGACTTCAGTGGGCACTACAAGTACCTGAACAGATGGCACCCCATGTTGGTCTTTCTGTTCTTGAGGAAGCCATGGCCCGAGTTCGGCAGCAACCCCAAGAACCAGGTGTTGTCCTTGAAGGCAGGCCGGTGATTCCCACCCCCCGAAGATGCAGATGTGGACACCACTCTTCGTCTTGGCACCGCTCCACCGACCACCAGAGGCCGTCAAGCGGAATAGAGCCCTGGGTGACGCTCGTATGTTGGTAGGTGAGAAGCCGTGAGCTTGTTTGTTTTCCCTGTGTCGGTTGTAATGCAAGATTGTTGTCTGTTTCTTGGTTGATGTCGAATCAGCCGAAGTAAAACTTGGTGTTCTTATCCCCTGGTTGACCACTTGGTTGACACATGAAGGAATATCATGCCTTTCTTTTAGTTAAAGGTTTTGAAGAAACGACAGATCACTTAAAACAGGGACAGTATATGTGAAACCAGACGCATATAACCACCTGTAAATTAATGCAAACTTTGAATGATATTATTTTCTAGTATGAAAATTATTTGGTGTGTGTTGCACAAGTTTAACTATTAAGTGGAAGTATTTGATGAGACATTGTAACCACGGTGTCCCGCTCACTTAAGTTGGCTCGCGCATAGGTTTGAAAAACTCCTACATGTAGTACCCCAAGGTTCCTCACCCAATATGAACCTTGTCTGGACGCATGTTAGAGAAAGGGGCCCGAGCCCTCCACGAGCAACTCCCTCCCAAGCCTTAAAATGCTTGTTGAGTGTTCTTTCTCGCTGGAACACAGAAGGATTTTTGGCAGAGTGTTTTTGTCTATGTTTGCTTGTGCTTGCCTATACGGTATGGTTGAAATGATTATGCCATACTGCTGCAGCCGTTTTGTTTTGAGCCATGAAATGCAGGAATGTTTTATAAAATGATGTTTTGCTACAAGTAGAAATTCTCCTACCCATGCTTGTATCCCTGCCATTTAATCTTGCTGCAAGACACGAACTGTACACGGATGGACAATTTCCGAAATTGATGATGCAAGTTCTACTCCAACTAGGACACCGCGACTACTTCAACGAAGAGGTACCCGAGACGTGTTGTTTTCCTCGTATCCGGAGTTCTATAGGGAAAATTTCTTTGCAAAAACAAACTTTGGGAATGGCTCTAACCCACAAATATTTGGTGTTTGTGATCCCACTCTTGTGGCGCGAACATCGTTGTTTGAAAACAAACCTTGTTTCCTTTTCCAAACCTGTATATACATGAAAGGGGCACCTGCCATGTATGTATAGCTTTGCAAAAATAAAACCTTTTGTTGTACGCACTGAAAGGGGCACCTGTCGTGTGTGAATAACTTTTCAGAAATAAAACCTTAGGAGAAGGTTATGATTAGCATATCCCTGCCTTTTGTTTATAAAGGTTTTTGAGTTCTTACTCACCCAGTTGATCTTGTTAGATTATTTGATAGTTTGGTTGTAGATCTTGTTTGATCTTGCCATGTTTGTGTCTGCTTGAGCAAAACTTTAGATTTAATTTTAATAAGCATGCTAGTAGATCCTATGTTGGTTGATTGTGTGAGCCCCTGCCATGTCATTTCTCTTGGGTGCATCTTGTGTGATGGTAATGCTATGCTTGCAAAGTGTCTGGTTTTGAGAAATACCCTGTTGTGTGTGGATTTCCGCGAATGTTTTAAACTCTACTATTTTGAAGAAGTTTTGGAAAATGTTTTAAAGTATAGGGGTATAATAAAACCGTACAAGAAATATCTTGTTATAACTCCGGGAATCTCTATCAGTCTCCGAATCTCGGGACGAGATTCTTTTTAAGGAGGGAAGGTTTGTAACACCCCGAAAATCCAGTATTGATTTTAGTGGTGTTTTCTCACACCGGAAAAACTTTTTCTTTTATTAAATGACTTTCTTAAATATTTTGTGGATGATCTTGACCTTGGTTTTGTTCTCTCTGAAATTTCCCATGTTCCGCGAACCTCATCCACCACTCTCAACAATTCCGTGCTTAGGATTTCCCTCGAAAATCCTAGCCCTCCGTGATGATCTTTTAATTCCGGTTATTTTCACTTATCAAAGGGATGTCGATTTCCCTCGCCAATAAAATTCCACCAAAATACCGAAGGACTCCCGTGTACATATAAAGCCAACCCGTGCAAAAATATTGTATACTCCGATGCAATATTTCCAATTTAGGGGTTAACTGTTATATATCGGTCCTGATCCCAAATTTAGTCAGTCCACCTAGGAACCTCTGAAAATTCTCATAATTTAGGGAGATGCATATTTTTGTATTTCCTACACTTCTTCTGTTGGACCCAAACCCATTCGAGCGATTTTTGACCTACTTCCTTTGTAAGCCAAAAACCGATGCCGGTACGCGGCTTAGCGGACACATTACCAAAACCCAATCTATCTATGTCCAATTGAGCTCAAACTCCATAGACACCCTTCTTATGCCACAAATACTCAGTGGTAATTTTTTGGGAATTTTTCTGGGATGTGCAAGGCCCCTGTCATTTCATCGAGCACCTTCGGTGTTTTTGGTTTTCTGGAAAATCTATTTTACAAAGTATGGAATCCCTGTGGGATTTTTGTTTGGTTGTGGTCCTCTCATCGTTAAAACCCAGGGATGGAAACCTTGTTCCATTTGGACCCCCGAGTCACCGGGAACGCAGCGATGTCGCCGTGTCGCGCTCTGGACGTCCGGAACGCGCGATTAGCAAACCTAACCTTCCAATTACTGTTCTGTCGGTGGTTAATCCCCTTCCACAGTACCACCTCGTGCTCCCCTGTAGCTCCAGCTAGGAAGACCTATCCTTGCCCTCCCTTATCCCCTCCCTGTAGGCACAGAAGCATCGGGGGAGACCGTGGTCTCCATTATTGGCGTCCACCACACCAACCTCCCTCCATATAAGGCCACTCCCAAGCAGCCCTGAGGAAACCCTGGCCACTCCTCCCCATTCCCTCTCCCCTGCCCTCTCCATTCAGTGCAAGAACGCGAGAGGGAGAGCCACACAAAACCTCCACAAAATTTCCACCATTGCCACCGTAGTCCGAGCTCGGGCACGCATGTTGGAGGTGACCCCCCCCGGTTGCTCCTCCCACGGCCGCGGTACGCCGCCCCGGTCCCATCCCCGCCGCCGGCCGGCCTCCCGGCGAGCCCCATGGACAGCCCCGGCCGGTCGTTGCTCATTCCAGTACGTGCAGCCGCAGGAAGAAGAAGCATCGATGGATCCCTCTGTTCTGCTGTTTTTTTTTCTTTCTGAATCATTTTTTGGCCCAGCTGGCCAGCAGCAGCCCACCAGTTGCCCAGCGAAGCGCAGTGGCGCGCAGCGCAGTGGCGCGCAGTATCGGCCCATTAGCGGCCCATCCGTTTTTTTTTCGAGGATCTTTTTCTTTTCCCGCTGGACAAATTTTCAAACGGCAATATCTTTTGAACCGTAAGTCCGTTTTTGGTGATTCAAATTTCTAAATCTTCGTCTCGACGAGCTCTTTCCAGTAGTACTGATTTCATCTTATTCCAAAATAGTTCTATGGGGTGCCCTTTTGTACGTGCATTCCGGAGTCCGTGGAACGGGGCTATCGCTGCCCTACGCCGCGGAACCAACCCGACCTCTCCAAGCCCAGTGGATCCCCGTCTTCGAAGGCAAGCTAACCCCTTGCTATGAGCCGTCCCACAATGTTGTTTGTTATTTGTTTATTGTCATGCCAAGTGTTTATATTTGTCTGCGTTCGGTATGTATGATGTCGGTCTGTATTGTAGTGTTTAATATGTTAGTCGGATTATTGCTCCTGCCATGTTTCATTCATCATCATGTATGCATTAGAATGACGTGTGAATTAATTGTGCGCCTCGCACTTGCGTGGCTTTGTCGAACCCTCTAAATAAACAACTATAAAACATGCGTTCCTATGATTGTTTGCTTCTTCTCCTTCGCCGAGGTGAGGAGCGGACGAATGTCGTCTTATGATCCTCGGAGTTCGGGGCATTTGCCAAAAGAGTTATTTGCTTCTTCTCCCTCCGTCAAACGTGGTTGGCTTCGGCCCACCTAGACTGCGACGCTTGGGAAATTTGCTTTCCATTTGGTTCTTTTTGCCAAGATTGCTGACACCACGTCAGGTTAATCCTTGAGTGGAATGGATGCTTTCTTTCTTATGAATGCTTTTCGGTTCATTGTTTGGAGGCTACATGCCTCACCAACTTTGTAATTAATCTGCGAGGACGCTGGCTGGAGGAACCGCCACAGTCGTCCGATTGACCCACTGTGTTATCTTTTGTAGTTGATCTGTGAAGGCGCTTGCCAGCGGAAGACCGCTGCCACAGTGTTCCGGTCGACGTTTCTTTTTCCTTGTCAAACGAGAAGGCGCTTGCCAGCGGAAGACCGCTGCCACATTCATCCGGTTGACGTTCTTTTTATTTTGCTAAGTTTGGACATGGATACTACTATTGCTTGATTTATTGTGTTGCTAATATTTTGTCGTGTGACGATATATTATGATATTGTGATTGTTGTGTTGGACTAATCCTCTTGGTTTGGACTTGTGAATGATGGAACTTGATTAAATGAAACACCCCTCCAAACAACGATAGGGTCAGTCCACGGTGCCACTAATCTGAACATCGAAAGCACTGCCACTGTCGCTCACATGGGCGGGCCTTGACCTACGTAATCCTATCGAGCCTCCTTTGATGCCACCCTTTTGGCAAGTCTAGTCGGTTACCAGAGTTGGTCGGGGCTAGTCTTGCGAAGGTTCCGGAGCTAGGCGTTGCCCATAGTTGGGGACGTGCCGGATTCACTTCTGCATAAGGCATAGAGTTATGTCGGTGGCTATACAGGGAGTGTCTTGGTAGCGTGAACGGTCAGGTGAGTGTATCTTGCTGAGTTCGCCTTAAGGATGATATCCTAAAGTACCGGCTGAGTGTGGTGCACTTAGGTGGGTGGTATCTGCAACCTCTCGAGAGTGTCAAATCTGGATGTCTAGCCTCGTTCCAAGGTTATGGAACAACAGTTCAGTGTCGGTCACACTGTGTGTCTTTGTCGTGTCAGGAGGTTAAACCTAAGGCTTGTTTGAAAGAAAGATGAACAACCTGATTTCACTAAATGAACAATAAATGATGCAGGGAATGTTACTTGTGAGGTGAATGGGATGGCGGTGTGATGCGTTGGAAGCCTATAGTTAGGCCAGAGCCAACATCAACCGTGCATGCCCGGGAGATAGCCAGAGTTGGCTGGATTGATAGCCAGAGTTGGCTGGAGTGATAGCCAGAGTTGGCTAGGGCTTGGAACCCTGATTGTGTTGACAGGAGTAATATAAGATTTGGTACCAACTGGTACCCTCGTCTACTCGTCACAGGTAATCTCTTTGTTTGATTGCCGGTATACGATCCAACCCCACCTGGCTTGGACTCTGTACTGGTGATACTCTTGTTGTTTGCTTATGCCATGTTTTGCTTGTGATGCCATGCTACCTTTATGTTATCATATTGGTCTATCTGAGTAGACCTTGCCATGTTGTAGGATTTTATTTCCAATGTATATCTTGCTGCATGATTGTTGGATGTTTGTAGTAAGTGGCGATTCTTGCTGAGTGCATACAAATGTACTCACGGGCCTTGTGATTGTGGCCAGGTTTTGTCGAGGATTCATCTTCCACCTTAGTAAGGATTTGAAGCAAGAGCGTGCTAGGATCAGTAGCCCAGCCAGAACCTGTGGAGTGGAGCCGCTCCAAGCCGTAGCCTCTCATATGTCTTCCGCTGCCAGTTAAAACTCTGTATCGTGCCATGCTGGGATTGATATTTCGTCATTCCTTGATGGCCTTGTAAACCATTTGTAGCACTGATGTGCCTGATTGTGTAATGATTTCCATTATGTTACACTGTTGTGACGTGCGGCCAGTTATCTTGGGATGGCGCACGGGACGACTGCCTCTCTGGTGATATGTGCCAGGGAGGGGTGTCACAGACATGGTATCAGAGCACCAGGCTGGCTGTAGACTACCCTAGCATGGAAAGCTCAACCGTACTATTGCCGACAAGGAGCCCGATGGATTTGACCCATCTCCGCCTAACCGGCATGGCTATTGTTGGTCAACAGTATGGTGCAGTAGGACTTGTCCCAATCCCCGAGTGAGGCTCGCCAGTTTCTTCCATGAGAAGAAATTGACACTAACCCTTAGAAATGAGACCCAGTCCTAGCTTCCAGACATCCCCACCTTCGCCTTCTACCCTTGGCAACCCAACTCTATTGAAGCAGGATTCCGCTAAGGTATCCCGCGTTCTTACCTCACCCATAGCCCTGAAGCTTGCACTAGTTTAGATGGCACCCACCTTCTATATGGATACCACTGCCGACCATTGCCCCGGCTTCCCCCTTCTTCTTTGGGAGGTCGTCCGTGATGCTCTTGGTGCATCGACCCGTCCTCAGTATGTGGTGTTCAGAAGCGAAGACTCACCTGCCGGGCATGAGTTTCAGGCTGTTGTGAGTATCAAGCCGCATCCCGACCGCAAGAAGAAACCCTATGAGTTTAGTGGCAGGTTAATGCCTACACTTGAGCTAGCTTTCCAGGTAACCGCCTTTGAAAGCCTTGCCCGTCTCAGATGGATGGAACCGGCATTTGTGCGGTGTAGAGCCTACTTCTTTCTCCAGCTATGCCTCGGTCTGGTCCTCGGATAATCTGGGCCAACACCGAAAATGAAGTCGATTCAGCTATAGTGCACTTGGTCTCCTACCTCGCTGCAATGGAAAGCCTGAACCATTCACTCATGGCCGAGCTCCGAGTCGCCAGGCAAAGTCTTGGCCCTGCACTCCTGCAGCATGCTTCCATGAGGAATCCAATCTCAGCCACACAGGACCAAGCTCAAATCCAGCAAGGAAAACCCCAGATTCCAGACCCTGGTCCATCCCACAAAGGCTCCGTGCCAGATCGACTTCAGTGGGCACTACAAGTACCTGAACAGATGGCACCCATGTTGGTCTTTCTGTTCTTGAGGAAGCCATGGCCCGAGTTCGGCAGCAACCCCAAGAACCAGGTGTTGTCCTTGAAGGCAGGCCGGTGATTCCCCACCCCCGAAGATGCAGATGTGGACACCACTCTTCGTCTTGGCACCGCTCCACCGACCACCAGAGGCCGTCAAGCGGAATAGAGCCCTGGGTGACGCTCGTATGTTGGTAGGTGAGAAGCCGTGAGCTTGTTTGTTTTCCCTGTGTCGGTTGTAATGCAAGTTTGTTGTCTGTTTCTTGGTTGATGTCGAATCAGCCGAAATAAAACTTGGTGTTCTTATCCCCTGGTTGACCACTTGGTTGACACATGAAGGAATATCATGCCTTTCTTTTAGTTAAAGGTTTTGAAGAAACGACAGATCACTTAAAACAGGGACAGTATATGTGAACCCAGACGCATATAACCACCTGTAAATTAATGCAAACTTTGAATGATATTATTTTCTAGTATGAAAATTATTTGGTGTGTGTTGCACAAGTTTAACTATTAAGTGGAAGTATTTGATGAGACATTGTAACCACGGTGTCCCGCTCACTTAAAGTTGGCTCGCGCATAGGTTTGAAAAACTCCTACATGTAGTACCCCAAGGTTCCTCACCCAATATGAACCTTGTCTGGACGCATGTTAGAGAAAGGGGCCCGAGCCCTCCACGAGCAACTCCCTCCCAAGCCTTAAAATGCTTGTTGAGTGTTCTTTCTCGCTGGAACACAGAAGGATTTTTGGCAGAGTGTTTTCTGTCTATGTTTGCTTGTGCTTGCCTATACGGTATGGTTGAAATGATTATGCCATACTGCTGCAGCCGTTTTGTTTTGAGCCATGAAATGCAGGAATGTTTTATAAAATGATGTTTTGCTACAAGTAGAAATTCTCCTACCCATGCTTGTATCCCTGCCATTTAATCTTGCTGCAAGACACGAACTGTACACGGATGGACAATTTCCGAAATTGATGATGCAAGTTCTACTCCAACTAGGACACCGCGACTACTTCAACGAAGAGGTACCCCGAGACGTGTTGTTTTCCTCGTATCCCGGAGTTCTATAGGGAAAATTTCTTTGCAAAAACAAACTTTGGGAATGGCTCTAACCCACAAATATTTGGTGTTTGTGATCCCACTCTTGTGGCGCGAACATCGTTGTTTGAAAACAAACCTTGTTTCTTTTCCAAACCTGTATATACATGAAAGGGGCACCTGCCATGTATGTATAGCTTTGCAAAAATAAAACCTTTTGTTGTACGCACCTGAAAGGGGCACCTGTCGTGTGTGAATAACTTTTCAGAAATAAAACCTTAGGAGAAGGTTATGATTAGCATATCCCTGCCTTTTGTTTATAAAGGTTTTTGAGTTCTTACTCACCCCAGTTGATCTTGTTAGATTATTTGATAGTTTGGTTGTAGATCTTGTTTGATCTTGCCATGTTTGTGTCTGCTTGAGCAAAACTTTAGATTTAATTTTAATAAGCATGCTAGTAGATCCTATGTTGGTTGATTGTGTGAGCCCCTGCCATGTCATTTCTCTTGGGTGCATCTTGTGTGATGGTAATGCTATGCTTGCAAAGTGTCTGGTTTTGAGAAATACCCTGTTGTGTGTGGATTTCCGCGAATGTTTTAAACTCTACTATTTTGAAGAAGAAGTTTTGGAAAATGTTTTAAAGTATAGGGGTATAATAAAACCGTACAAGAAATATCTTGTTATAACTCCGGGAATCTCTATCAGTCTCCGAATCTCGGGACGAGATTCTTTTTAAGGAGGGAAGGTTTGTAACACCCCGAAAATCCAGTATTGATTTTAGTGGTGTTTTCTCACACCGGAAAAACTTTTTCTTTTATTAAATGACTTTCTTAAATATTTTGTGGATGATCTTGACCTTGGTTTTGTTCTCTCTGAAATTTCCCATGTTCCGCGAACCTCATCCACCACTCTCAACAATTCCGTGCTTAGGATTTCCCTCGAAAATCCTAGCCCTCCGTGATGATCTTTTAATTCCGGTTATTTTCACTTATCAAAGGGATGTCGATTTCCCTCGCCAATAAAATTCCACCAAAATACCGAAGGACTCCCGTGTACATATAAAGCCAACCCGTGCAAAAATATTGTATACTCCGATGCAATATTTCCAATTTAGGGGTTAACTGTTATATATCGGTCCTGATCCCAAATTTAGTCAGTCCACCTAGGAACCTCTGAAAATTCTCATAATTTAGGGAGATGCATATTTTTGTATTTCCTACACTTCTTCTGTTGGACCCAAACCCATTCGAGCGATTTTTGACCTACTTCCTTTGTAAGCCAAAAACCGATGCCGGTACGCGGCTTAGCGGACACATTACCAAAACCCAATCTATCTATGTCCAATTGAGCTCAAACTCCATAGACACCCTTCTTATGCCACAAATACTCAGTGGTAATTTTTTGGGAATTTTTCTGGGATGTGCAAGGCCCCTGTCATTTCATCGAGCACCTTCGGTGTTTTTGGTTTTCTGGAAAATCTATTTTACAAAGTATGGAATCCCTGTGGGATTTTTGTTTGGTTGTGGTCCTCTCATCGTTAAAACCCAGGGATGGAAACCTTGTTCCATTTGGACCCCCGAGTCACCGGGAACGCAGCGATGTCGCCGTGTCGCGCTCTGGACGTCCGGAACGCGCGATTAGCAAACCTAACCTTCCAATTACTGTTCTGTCGGTGGTTAATCCCCTTCCACAGTACCACCTCGTGCTCCCCTGTAGCTCCAGCTAGGAAGACCTATCCTTGCCCTCCCTTATCCCCTCCCTGTAGGCACAGAAGCATCGGGGGAGACCGTGGTCTCCATTATTGGCGTCCACCACACCAACCTCCCTCCATATAAGGCCACTCCCAAGCAGCCCTGAGGAAACCCTGGCCACTCCTCCCCATTCCCTCTCCCCTGCCCTCTCCATTCAGTGCAAGAACGCGAGAGGGAGAGCCACACAAAACCTCCACAAAATTTCCACCATTGCCACCGTAGTCCGAGCTCGGGCACGCATGTTGGAGGTGACCCCCACCCCCGGTTGCTCCTCCCACGGCCGCGGTACGCCACCCCGGTCCCATCCCCGCCGCCGGCCGGCCTCCCGGCGAGCCCCATGGACAGCCCCGGCCGGTCGTTGCTCATTCCAGTACGTGCAGCCGCAGGAAGAAGAAGCATCGATGGATCCCTCTGTTCTGCTGTTTTTTTTTCTTTCTGAATCATTTTTTGGCCCAGCTGGCCAGCAGCAGCCCACCAGTTGCCCAGCGAAGCGCAGTGGCGCGCAGCGCAGTGGCGCGCAGTATCGGCCCATTAGCGGCCCATCCGTTTTTTTTTCGAGGATCTTTTTCTTTTCCCGCTGGACAAATTTTCAAACGGCAATATCTTTTGAACCGTAAGTCCGTTTTTGGTGATTCAAATTTCTAAATCTTCGTCTCGACGAGCTCTTTCCAGTAGTACTGATTTCATCTTATTCCAAAATAGTTCTATGGGGTGCCCTTTTGTACGTGCATTCCGGAGTCCGTGGAACGGGGCTATCGCTGCCCTACGCCGCGGAACCAACCCGACCTCTCCAAGCCCAGTGGATCCCCGTCTTCGAAGGCAAGCTAACCCCTTGCTATGAGCCGTCCCACAATGTTGTTTGTTATTTGTTTATTGTCATGCCAAGTGTTTATATTTGTCTGCGTTCGGTATGTATGATGTCGGTCTGTATTGTAGTGTTTAATATGTTAGTCGGATTATTGCTCCTGCCATGTTTCATTCATCATCATGTATGCATTAGAATGACGTGTGAATTAATTGTGCGCCTCGCACTTGCGTGGCTTTGTCGAACCCTCTAAATAAACAACTATAAAACATGCGTTCCTATGATTGTTTGCTTCTTCTCCTTCGCCGAGGTGAGGAGCGGACGAATGTCGTCTTATGATCCTCGGAGTTGGGGGCATTTGCCAAAAGAGTTATTTGCTTCTTCTCCCTCCGTCAAACGTGGTTGGCTTCGGCCCACCTAGACTGCGACGCTTGGGAATTTGCTTTCCATTTGGTTCTTTTTGCCAAGATTGCTGACACCACGTCAGGTTAATCCTTGAGTGGAATGGATGCTTTCTTTCTTATGAATGCTTTTCGGTTCATTGTTTGGAGGCTACATGCCTCACCAACTTTGTAATTAATCTGCGAGGACGCTGGCTGGAGGAACCGCCACAGTCGTCCGATTGACCCACTGTGTTATCTTTTGTAGTTGATCTGTGAAGGCGCTTGCCAGCGGAAGACCGCTGCCACAGTCTTCCGGTCGACGTTTCTTTTTCCTTGTCAAACGAGAAGGCGCTTGCCAGCGGAAGACCGCTGCCACAGTCATCCGGTTGACGTTCTTTTTATTTTGCTAAGTTTGGACATGGATACTACTATTGCTTGATTTATTGTGTTGCTAATATTTTGTCGTGTGATGATATATTATGATATTGTGATTGTTGTGTTGGACTAATCCTCTTGGTTTGGACTTGTGAATGATGGAACTTGATTAAATGAAACACCCCTCCAAACAACGATAGGGTCAGTCCACGGTGCCACTAATCTGAACATCGAAAGCACTGCCACTGTCGCTCACATGGGCGGGCCTTGACCTACGTAATCCTATCGAGCCTCCTTTGATGCCACCCTTTTGGCAAGTCTAGTCGGTTACCATAGTTGGTCGGGGCTAGTCTTGCGAAGGTTCCGGAGCTAGGCGTTGCCCATAGTTGGGGACGTGCCGGATTCACTTCTGCATAAGGCATAGAGTTATGTCGGTGGCTATACAGGGAGTGTCTTGGTAGCGTGAACGGTCAGGTGAGTGTATCTTGCTGAGTTCGCCTTAAGGATGATATCCTAAAGTACCGGCTGAGTGTGGTGCACTTAGGTGGGTGGTATCTGCAACCTCTCGAGAGTGTCAAATCTGGATGTCTAGCCTCGTTCCAAGGTTATGGAACAACAGTTCAGTGTCGGTCACACTGTGTGTCTTTGTCGTGTCAGGAGGTTAAACCTAAGGCTTGTTTGAAAGAAAGATGAACAACCTGATTTCACTAAATGAACAATAAATGATGCAGGGAATGTTACTTGTGAGGTGAATGGGATGGCGGTGTGATGCGTTGGAAGCCTATAGTTAGGCCAGAGCCAACATCAACCGTGCATGCCCGGGAGATAGCCAGAGTTGGCTGGATTGATAGCCAGAGTTGGCTGGAGTGATAGCCAGAGTTGGCTAGAGGCTTGGAAGCCTGATTGTGTTGACAGGGTAATTATAAGATTTGGTACCAACTGTACCTCGTCTACTCGTCACAGGTAATCTCTTTGTTTGATTGCCGGTATACGATCCAACCCCACCTGGCTTGGACTCTGTACTGGTGATACTCTTGTTGTTTGCTTATGCCATGTTTTGCTTGTGATGCCATGCTACCTTTATGTTATCATATTGGTCTATCTGAGTAGACCTTGCCATGTTGTAGGATTTTATTTCCAATGTATATCTTGTTGCATGATTGTTGGATTGTTTGTGGTGAGTGGCGATTCTTGCTGAGTGCATACAAATGTACTCACGGGCCTTGTGATTGTGGCCAGGTTTTGTCGAGGATTCATCTTCCACCTTAGTAAGGATTTGAAGCAAGAGCGTGCTAGGATCAGTAGCCCAGCCAGAACCTGTGGAGTGGAGCCGCTCCAAGCCGTAGCCTCTCATATGTCTTCCGCTGCCAGTTAAAACTCTGTATCGTGCCATGCTGGGATTGATATTTCGTCATTCCTTGATGGCCTTGTAAACCATTTGTAGCACTGATGTGCCTGATTGTGTAATGATTTCCATTATGTTACACTGTTGTGACGTGCGGCCAGTTATCTTGGGATGGCGCACGGGACGACTGCCTCTCTGGTGATATGTGCCAGGGAGGGGTGTCACAGACATGGTATCAGAGCACCAGGCTGGCTGTAGACTACCCTAGCATGGAAAGCTCAACCGTACTATTGCCGACAAGGAGCCCGATGGATTTGACCCATCTCCGCCTAACCGGCATGGCTATTGTTGGTCAACAGTATGGTGCAGTAGGACTTGTCCCAATCCCCGAGTGAGGCTCGCCAGTTTCTTCCATGAGAAGAAATTGACACTAACCCTTAGAAATGAGACCCAGTCCTAGCTTCCAGACATCCCCACCTTCGCCTTCTACCCTTGGCAACCCAACTCTATTGAAGCAGGATTCCGCTAAGGTATCCCGCGTTCTTACCTCACCCATAGCCCTGAAGCTTGCACTAGTTTAGATGGCACCCACCTTCTATATGGATACCACTGCCGACCATTGCCCCGGCTTCCCCCTTCTTCTTTGGGAGGTCGTCCGTGATGCTCTTGGTGCATCGACCCGTCCTCAGTATGTGGTGTTCAGAAGCGAAGACTCACCTGCCGGGCATGAGTTTCAGGCTGTTGTGAGTATCAAGCCGCATCCCGACCGCAAGAAGAAACCCTATGAGTTTAGTGGCAGGTTAATGCCTACACTTGAGCTAGCTTTCCAGGTAACCGCCTTTGAAAGCCTTGCCCGTCTCAGATGGATGGAACCGGCATTTGTGCGGTGTAGAGCCTACTTCTTTCTCCCAGCTATGCCTCGGTCTGGTCCTCGGATAATCTGGGCCAACACCGAAAATGAAGTCGATTCAGCTATAGTGCACTTGGTCTCCTACCTCGCTGCAATGGAAAGCCTGAACCATTCACTCATGGCCGAGCTCCGAGTCGCCAGGCAAAGTCTTGGCCCTGCACTCCTGCAGCATGCTTCCATGAGGAATCCAATCTCAGCCACACAGGACCAAGCTCAAATCCAGCAAGGAAAACCCCAGATTCCAGACCCTGGTCCATCCCACAAAGGCTCCGTGCCAGATCGACTTCAGTGGGCACTACAGGTACCTGAACAGATGGCACCCATGTTGGTCTTTCTGTTCTTGAGGAAGCCATGGCCCGAGTTCGGCAGCAACCCCAAGAACCAGGTGTTGTCCTTGAAGGCAGGCCGGTGATTCCCCACCCCCCGAAGATGCAGATGTGGACACCACTCTTCGTCTTGGCACCGCTCCACCGACCACCAGAGGCCGTCAAGCGGAATAGAGCCCTGGGTGACGCTCGTATGTTGGTAGGTGAGAAGCCGTGAGCTTGTTTGTTTTCCTTGTGTTGGTTGTAATGCAAGTTTGTTGTCTGTTTCTTGGTTGATGTCGAATCAGCCGAAATAAAACTTGGTGTTCTTATCCCTGGTTGACCACTTGGTTGACACATGAAGGAATATCATGCCTTTCTTTTAGTTAAAGGTTTTGAAGAAACGACAGATCACTTAAAACAGGGACAGTATATGTGAACCCAGACGCATATACCCACCTGTGATTAATGCAAACTTTGAATGGGATTATTTTGTAGTATGCAAATTATTTTGTGTGTGTTGCACAAGTTTAACTATTAAGTGGAAGTATTTGATGAGACACTGTAACCACGGTGTCCCGCTCACTTAATGTTGGCTCGCGCATAGGTTTGAAAAACTCCTACATGTAGTACCCCAAGGTTCCTCACCCAATATGAACCTTGTCTGGACGCATGTTAGAGAAAGGGGCCCGAGCCCTCCACGAGCAACTCCCTCCCAAGCCTTAAAATGCTTGTTGAGTGTTCTTCCTCGCTGGAACACAGAAGGATTTTTGTAGAGTGTTTTTGTCTATGTTTGCTTGTGCTTGCCTATACGGTATGGTTGAAATGATTATGCCATACTGCTGCAGCCGTTTTGTTTTGGGCCATAAAATGCAGAAATGTTTTATAAAATGATGTTTTGCTACAAGTAGAAATTCTCCTACCCATGCTTGTATCCCTGCCATTTAATCTTGCTGCAAGACACGAACTGTACACGGATGGACAATTTCCGAAATTGATGATGCAAGTTCTACTCCAACTAGGACACCGCGACTACTTCAACGAAGAGGTACCCCGAGACGTGTTTTTTCCTCGTATCCCGGAGTTCTATAGGGAAAATTTCTTTGCAAAAACAAACTTTGGGAATGGCTCTACCCACAAATTTTGGTGTTTGTGATCCCACTCTTGTGGCGCGAACATCGTTGTTTGAAAACAAACCTTGTTTCTTTTCCAAACCTGTATATACATGAAAGGGGCACCTGCCATGTATGTATAGCTTTGCAAAAATAAAACCTTTTGTTGTACGCACATGAAAGGGGCACCTGTCGTGTGTGATAACTTTTCAAAAATAAAACCTTAGGAGAAGGTTATGATTAGCATATCCCTGCCTTTTGTTTATAAAGGTTTTTGAGTTCTTACTCACCCCAGTTGATCTTGTTAGATTATTTGATAGTTTGGTTGTAGATCTTGTTTGATCTTGCCATGTTTGTGTCTGCTTGAGCAAAACTTTAGATTTAATTTTAATAAGCATGCTAGTAGATCCTATGTTGGTTGATTGTGTGAGCCCCTGCCATGTCATTTCTCTTGGGTGCATCTTGTGTGATGGTAATGCTATGCTTGCAAAGTGTCTGGTTTTGAGAAATACCCTGTTGTGTGTGGATTTCCGCGAATGTTTTAAACTCTACTATTTTGAAGAAGAAGTTTTGGAAAATGTTTTAAAGTATAGGGGTATAATAAAACCGTACAAGAAATATCTTGTTATAACTCCGGGAATCTCTATCAGTCTCCGAATCTCGGGACGAGATTCTTTTTAAGGAGGGAAGGTTTGTAACACCCCGAAAATCCAGTATTGATTTTAGTGGTGTTTTCTCACACCGGAAAAACTTTTTCTTTTATTAAATGACTTTCTTAAATATTTTGTGGATGATCTTGACCTTGGTTTTGTTCTCTCTGAAATTTCCCATGTTCCGCGAACCTCATCCACCACTCTCAACAATTCCGTGCTTAGGATTTCCCTCGAAAATCCTAGCCCTCCGTGATGATCTTTTAATTCCGGTTATTTTCACTTATCAAAGGGATGTCGATTTCCCTCGCCAATAAAATTCCACCAAAATACCGAAGGACTCCCGTGTACATATAAAGCCAACCCGTGCAAAAATATTGTATACTCCGATGCAATATTTCCAATTTAGGGGTTAACTGTTATATATCGGTCCTGATCCCAAATTTAGTCAGTCCACCTAGGAACCTCTGAAAATTCTCATAATTTAGGGAGATGCATATTTTTGTATTTCCTACACTTCTTCTGTTGGACCCAAACCCATTCGAGCGATTTTTGACCTACTTCCTTTGTAAGCCAAAAACCGATGCCGGTACGCGGCTTAGCGGACACATTACCAAAACCCAATCTATCTATGTCCAATTGAGCTCAAACTCCATAGACACCCTTCTTATGCCACAAATACTCAGTGGTAATTTTTTGGGAATTTTTCTGGGATGTGCAAGGCCCCTGTCATTTCATCGAGCACCTTCGGTGTTTTTGGTTTTCTGGAAAATCTATTTTACAAAGTATGGAATCCCTGTGGGATTTTTGTTTGGTTGTGGTCCTCTCATCGTTACAAACCCAGGGGTGGAAACCTTGTTCCATTTGGACCCCCGAGTCACCGGGAACGCAGCGATGTCGCCGTGTCGCGCTCTGGACGTCCGGAACGCGCGATTAGCAAACCTAACCTTCCGATTACTGTTCTGTCAGTGGTTAATCCCCTTCCACAGTACCACCTCGTGCTCCCCTGTAGCTCCAGCTAGGAAGACCTATCCTTGCCCTCCCTTATCCCCTCCCTGTAGGCACATAAGCATCGGGGGAGACCGTGGTCTCCATTATTGGCGTCCACCACACCAACCTCCCTCCATATAAGGCCACTCCCAAGCAGCCCTGAGGAAACCCTGGCCACTCCTCCCCATTCCCTCTCCCCTGCCCTCTCCATTCAGTGCAAGAACGCGAGAGGGAGAGCCACACAAAACCTCCACAAAATTTCCACCATTGCCACCGTAGTCCGAGCTCGGGCACGCATGTTGGAGGTGACCCCCGCCCCCGGTTGCTCCTCCCACGGCCGCGGTACGCCGCCCCGGTCCCGTCCCCGCCGCCGGCCGGCCTCCCGGCGAGCCCCATGGCCAGCCCCGGCCGGTCGTTGCTCATTCCAGTACGTGCAGCCGCAGGAAGAAGAAGCATCGATGGATCCCTCTGTTCTGCTGTTTTTTTTTCTTTCTGAATCGTTTTTTGGCCCAGCTGGCCAGCAGCAGCCAAGCAGCCCACCAGTGGCCCAGCGTAGCGCAGTGGCGCGCAGCGCAGTGGCGCGCAGTATCGGCCCATTAGCGGCCCGTCCGTTTTTTTTTTCGCGGATCTTTTTCTTTTCCCGCTGGACAAATTTTCAAACGCCAATATCTTTTGAACCGTAAGTCCGTTTTTGGTGATTCAAATTTCTAAATCTTCGTCTCGACGAGCTCTTTCCAGTAGTACTGATTTCATCTTATTCCAAAATAGTTCTATGGGGTGCCCTTTTGTACGTGCATTCCGGAGTCCGTGGAACGGGGCTATCGCTGCCCTACGCCGCGGAACCAACCCGACCTCTCCAAGCCCAGTGGATCCCGTCTTCGAAGGCAAGCTAACCCCTTACTATGAGCCGTCCCACAATGTTGTTTGTTATTTGTTTATTGTCATGCCAAGTGTTTATATTTGTCTGCGTTCGGTATGTATGATGTCGGTCTGTATTGTAGTGTTTAATATGTTAGTCGGATTATTGCTCCTGCCATGTTTCATTCATCATCATGTATGCATTAGAATGACGTGTGAATTAATTGTGCGCCTCGCACTTGCGTGGCTTTGTCGAACCCTCTAAATAAACAACTATAAAACATGCGTTCCTATGATTGTTTGCTTCTTCTCCTTCGCCGAGGTGAGGAGCGGACGAATGTCGTCTTATGATCCTCGGAGTTGGGGGCATTTGCCAAAAGAGTTATTTGCTTCTTCTCCCTCCGTCAAACGTGGTTGGCTTCGGCCCGCCTAGACTGCGACGCTTGGGACATTTGCTTTCCATTTGGTTCTTTTTG
Organism: Poa pratensis; assembly: GCA_947311845.1. Classification (NCBI taxonomy): domain Eukaryota; kingdom Viridiplantae; phylum Streptophyta; class Magnoliopsida; order Poales; family Poaceae; genus Poa; species Poa pratensis. The sequence goes on along the minus strand of CAMZMU010000107.1, from coordinate 112,412,145 downwards.
CCAAGATTGCTGACACCACGTCAGGTTAATCCTTGAGTGGAATGGATGCTTTCTTTCTTATGAATGCTTTTCGGTTCATTGTTTGGAGCCTACATGCCTCACCAACTTTGTAATTAATCTGCGAGGAAGCTGGCTGGAGGAACCGCCACAGTCGTCCGATTGACCCACTGTGTTATCTTTTGTAGTTGATCTGTGAAGGCGCTTGCCAGCGGAAGACCGCTGCCACAGTCTTCCGGTCGACGTTTCTTTTTCCTTGTCAAACGAGAAGGCGCCTGCCAGCGGAAGACCGCTGCCACAGTCATCCGGTTGACGTTCTTTTTATTTTGCTAAGTTTGGACATGGATACTACTATTGCTTGATTTATTGTGTAGCTAGTATTTTGTCGTGTGACGATATATTATGATATAGTGATTGTTGTGTTGGACTAATCCTCTTGGTTTGGAATTGTGAATGATGGAACTTGATTAAATGAAACACCCCTCCAAACAACGATAGGGTCAGTCCACGGTGCCACTAATCTGAACATCGAAAGCACTGCCACTGTCGCTCACATGGGCGGGCCTTGACCTACGTAATCCTATCGAGCCTCCTTTGAAGCCACCCATTTGGCAAGTCTAGTCGGTTACCAGAGTTGGTCGGGGCTAGTCTTGCGAAGGTTCCGGAGCTAGGCGTTGCCCATAGTTGGGGACGTGCCGGATTCACTTCTGCATAAGGCATAGAGTTATGTCGGTGGCTATACAGGGAGTGTCTTGGTAGCGTGAACGGTCAGGTGAGTGTATCTTGCTGAGTTCGCCTTAAGGATGATACCCTAAAGTACCGGCTGAGTGTGGTGCACTTAGGTGGGTGGTATCTGCAACCTCTCGAGAGTGTCAAATCTGGATGTCTAGCCTCGTTCCAAGGTTATGGAACAACAGTTCAGTGTCGGTCACACTGTGTGTCTTTGTCGTGTCAGGAGGTTAAACCTAAGGCTTGTTTGAAAGAAAGATGAACAACCTGATTTCACTAAATGAACAATAAAATGATGCAGGGAATGTTACGTGTGAGGTGAATGGGATGGCGGTGTGATGCGTTGGAAGCCTATAGTTAGGCCAGAGCCAACATCAACCGTGCATGCCCGGGAGATAGCCAGAGTTGGCTGGATTGATAGCCAGAGTTGGCTGGAGTGATAGCCAGAGTTGGCTAGGGGCTTGGAACCCTGATTGTGTTGACAGGGGTAAGTATAAGATTTGGTACCAACTGGTACCCTCGTCTACTCGTCACAGGTAATCTCTTTGTTTGATTGCCGGTATACGATCCAACCCACCTGGCTTGGACTCTGTACTGGTGATACTCTTGTTGTTTGCTTATGCCATGTTTTGCTTGTGATGCCATGCTACCTTTATGTTATCATATTGGTCTATCTGGAGTAGACCCTTGCTATGTTGTAGGATTTTATATCCAATGTATATCTTGCTGCATGATTGATGGAATGTTTGTAGTAAGTGGCGATTCTTGCTGAGTGCATACAAATGTACTCACGGGCCTTGTGATTGTGGCCAGGTTTTGACGAGGATTCATCTTCCACCTTAGTAAGGATTTGAAGCAAGAGCGTGCTAGGATCAGTAGCCCAGCCAGAACCTGTGGAGTGGAGCCGCTCCAAGCCGTAGCCTCTCATATGTCTTCCGCTGCCAGTTAAAACTCTGTATCGTGCCATGCTGGGATTGATATTTCGTCATTCCTTGATGGCCTTGTAAACCATTTGTAGCACTGATGTGCCTGATTGTGTAATGATTTCCATTATGTTACACTGTTGTGACGTGCGGCCAGTTATCTTGGGATGGCGCACGGGACGACTACCACTCTGGTGATATGTGCCAGGGAGGGGTGTCACATCCTGCGACTTCATGGATGTTGCAGAGTCGCTTGGCGATTGGATCGGAACGATCTGTGATGACGTCGCCGCCAAGATGGATGGTGTTGCAGTCGAAACGTCGTCGAGTGTCTCCATGTCGAGTGGATCCAGTAGGTCCTGCACACCATCTTTACCGACAAAGAAGTTAAATTCTCCAACTATAATATCCAAACCCGATTCGAGTCCAGCAAAGGCCTATTGAGCTTCCATCGAGTGTGGCGTGAGCTTTCTTGGAGAGATTGACGAGTGATCGCCTCTTGAGTTGATGCTAGTCGATCTTGCCGACGAGTTGCCGTTTGCGTTCATGATTGGCGATTTGCCGTTTGATGATGCAGCAGGTGAGTTACCTTGTGCAGATGCGATCGGCGAGTGGCCGCTCGATGATGAAACCGGCGAAACCGTGAGCCCAACACTACCTGTTCCCACAGACGGCGCCAATTGTCGAGGTGTGCCCTCGGCAAGTCCCATGGTTGCTATACCTAGGGTTGATTATGTGGTAGAGAACGCGTAGTGTTAGTGGAATCGACGGCTGACAAGCGGGATTTACCCAGGTTCAGGGCCCTCGAGTGAGGTAAAACCCCTACTTCCTGCCTGTTTGTATTTGATATCGAGAATATGAGGGTTACAAAGGTCCGGCGAGTTGCTGATCTCGTCGGGGTTCTGGTGGCTATGGATTGCTTGTCCTTGATCGATCTCCCTCCCAGCCTTTATATAGGAGGCTGGGTCTCGGGAAACATAACCGACCAATGTTACATGTATGGAAAGTCTTAACCGACTATAATTTGATCTAACTTGGAAAGTACTCTTCGTCTTGGGCCTTCCTTCGTGGGCTTCGATTAAACTTGGCCTTCTTGGATCATCACGTGCACCTGGTACCCTTACGCTGGGGTACCCGCAGAGTATAACCTCGTCAACAACACAATCTGAAATTATAACTTCACCCCCAAATAATGACAAGTAATCAATCACAAACATGAATAGTAGCACAAGACAAGTATCTAGGGTATAGCAACTCCCAAACTATGAGGGGAACGGAGTGGATCACGGAGATGGTGATGGAGATGGTGCTGGTCTTGATGGGGGTGATTGTGTAGAGGCCTCCTCCCACGCCAAGGAGGAGAGGTGATGACGATGACGGTGATTTCCCCTTCTCCGGAGCTCCGGAGCAGCAGGATCTGATCCCCCTCGGAGGGAATCAGGAGTTTCGCCACCGCCGCGACCTCGGATGGACTAGGGAAAATTAGGGCGTAGGTTTTCGGGCGAGACGAAGGCGTCGCTAAAAATCCCCAGGCGAGGAGGTGCCCGAGGGCGATTTTGGTGGGTCCCACGCGGCCAGGTACATGGGCCGCGTGGGCCACCCCCTTTTGGCCCTCGTGGCTCTCCTCTCTTCGGTCTTCTTTCCATCGTCTTCCTTCCGATGAAAAACCTCCGTGGTATTTTTCCTTTTATTATTTGGGTTCCTGAAACTCCTGAAACAATAAAAACAAGAAAAGGGGGTTTTCTGCCTCCCAGAAATTAAATACCAAAAATAGGGACTTTGTATGAAAGTCCCCTAAATCATCTAAAACATGTAAAAACATTGATATAACAGTGCATATAACATTCTAATATGCTAATAAAGGTTGCATAAATGATGATATAAATGCACGTATCACCGGGGTCCACAGTTCACTAGTGGTGTCTCTCCATAATAAAATACTAACATGCTGGGTAAACGAATTACAACTGGGCAATTGACAGAACAGAGAGGTGCATAACAATGCGTATACAAGTCATGATGATCACTATGAGATTTAGTTGGGCATTACGACAAAGTACACAGACCGCTATCCAGCATGCATCTGTGCCTAAATAGTCCACTTTCAGGTTAGCATCCACACCCCTTCCAGTATTAAGTTGCAAGCAACAGACAATTGCATTAAGTATGGTGCATAATGTAAACAACACTAATATCCTTAGACAAAGCATTGCTGTTTTACCCCTAGTAGCAACAGCACATCCACAACCTTAGAACTTTCTGTCACTGTCCCAGATTAAATGGAGGCATGAACCTACTATCTAGCATAAATACTCCCTCTTGGAGTTACAAGCATAAACTTGGCCAGAGCCTACACTAATAACGGAGAGCGTGCAAGATCATAAACAACATATATATGATAGATCAATAATAAACTTGACATAGTATTCAATATTCATCGGATCCCAGCAAACACAACATGTAGCATTACAATAAGATGATCTTGATCATGATAGGCAGCTCACAAGATCTAAACATGATGGCACAAAAGGAGAAGACAACCATCTAGCTACTGCTATGGACCCATAGTCCAAAGATGAACTACTCACACATCACTCCGGAGGCAGGCATCGCGATGTAGAGCCCTCCGGTGATGATTCCCCTCTCCGGCAGGGTGCCGGGAAGAGCTTCAGAACCCCCCGCCCCCGAGTTAGGGTTGACGGCGGCGGCAGCGGATGTTTTCTGGAAATATGGCTCGGTGTTTTAGGGTTTTCGCTTTGGGGAGAATAAATAGGCGAAGGGGCGATGTCGGTGGAGGCACGAGGCCCGCTCCCCACATGGCGGCGCGGCAGGGGGCCCACCCGCGCCATGGGGTGGGGACGGCGCCTCGCTGCCCCCCTTCGTCTCTCCTTCGGACTTCGTGAACGTGTCGGAAAAATAGGAACGTGGCAATTTGTTTCGTCCGATTCCGAGGATATTTGCAGAACAGCTTTTCTGAAACCAAAAACAGCAGAAAACAGGAACTGGCACTGTGGCATCTTGTTAATAGGTCAGTCCCAGAAAATGCATAAAAATGCCATGAAGTGTGAATAAAACATGTAACAATTGGTATAATATAAGCATGGAACATAAGAAATTATAAATACGTTGGAGACGTATCAAGCATCCACAAGCTTAGTTCTACTCGTCCTCGAGTAGGTAAAACGATAACAACAAATAATTTCTGAAGTAACATGCTACCACATAATCCCGATCAAATAATATTGTAAAGCATGTGAGCTGAGATCAAATCATTCAAAGCAAAAGTCTATAATTGATATTAAATAAGAGATAACAAAGCAAGATAGTTAAACAAGCTAAAAGTTTTCATGAACTATTGCTTTAAAGACATGAAACCGTACAAGGTTCATTAAAGATGTTTTAAGTATCCAATGTAGGAGTTCTATCCTTCAATTCCAAGCATCAAGCAATTTTTCATAACATAGAAGGATTCAGCCAAGTAAATATAAACATGAACATCATGAATCAACTGTTTTGAAGTCTACTCAACCGGTGAGCGCAAGCATTTGGTATTGGCACCAGGATGTTATGGCTAAAAGAACATTAATGGGGGTTTGGAAGGACAAAGGAAGAAAGTCTCACAAAGTTATAAGTGATCATTAGACAAGAGGAAGTCTTATAATCGAAGCTATGTAAGGAGTAGTGATTGCCATGCAACGGATGCACATAGAGCTATATGTGTATGAAAGCTCTCCAATGGAACTAGTGGGGGTGCATCCAACTTGGTTGCTCATGAAGACCTAGAGCACTTTTTGAGGAAGCTCATCATTGGAATATACAACCCAAGTTCTATAGTGTAAATTCCCCACATAGTTATACTAGTAAAACATGAAAAATCTCTCACATGGAGTATAGGTGCTAAACATGAGCACAAATGATGACTATGAATACTGTAGGTTGATGACCCACAAGTATAGGGGATCGCAACAGTCTTCGAGGGAAGTAAAACCCAAATTTATTGATTCGACACAAGGGGAGCCAAAGAATATTTATAAGCCTTAACAGCGGAGTTGTCAATTCAGCTGCACCTGGAAATAGACTTGCTCGACACAGATTATCAGTAACAACAGTTTTATAGCAATAGTAGTAGTGAAATAATGGTAGCAGTGTAATAAAGACAGCAGTAGTGATTAAAGTAGACAGTAGGATTAAAATACTGTAGGCATAGGGATGGATGAACAGGCGCTGCATGGATAAGATAATTCATGTAATAATCAAGACAAGGCATTTGCAGATAAATGATAATACAGTATCCAAGTACTAAGTAACCATAGGCATGTGTTCCTATTTAGTCGTATGTGCTCGCAATGAGAAACTTGCACAACATCTTTTGTCCTACCAGCCCATTTGCAGCGGGGCCTCAAGGGAATCTACTGGTAATTAAGGTACTCCTTTTAATAAAGTACCGGAGCAAAGCATTAACACTCCGTGAACACATGTGATCCTCACATCACAGCCATTCCTTCCGGTTGCCCCAATTTCTGTCACTTTGGGGCCTCGGGTTCCGGACAACAATATGTGTATACAACTTGCAGGTAAGATCTTAAAACAATGAATATCATCATGAATCAATAACAAGTTGCAACAATGTCAATAAAGTACTAACAACGGATACTAGGCACCATGCCCTAACAATCTTATAGCTATTACATGAACGATCTCATCCAATCCCTTCCATCCCCTTCAGCCTACAGCGGGAATTACTCACACATGGATGGGGGAATCATGGATGGTTGATGGAGAGGCGTCGGTGATGATGATGGCGATGATCTCCTCCAATTCCCCGTACCGGCGAAGTGCCAGAACGGAGTTTCTGGTCCCGAAATAGGGTTTTCGATGGCGGCGGCGCTCTGGAGGCTTTTTGGAATAATGGACGAACCCCCCGTGGTTTTTAGGTCAGAAGGGGTTATGTAGTCGAAGGGGGACTCGGGGACGTGGCCAAGTCGGCCTCCCCATAGGTTGGCGCGACCCAGGGCCCACCCGCGCCGCCATGTGGGGAGGGCGGCTCGCTGCCCCCCTCCGTCTCCTCTTCTGGCTCCGTGGGTTTCTTGGTAAAATAGGGACTTTGCAATTATTTCCACGGATTTTCTCAAAAGTTGATTTTCTGCACAAAAACAAGACACCAGGGCAATTCTGCTGAAAACAGCGTTAGTCCGTGTTAGTTGTATTCAAAACACACAAATTAGAGGTAAAACAACAGCAAAAGTGTTCGGGAAAGTAGATACGTTTTGGACGTATCAACCCCCCCCCAAGCTTAGCTTATTGCTTGTCCTCAAGCAATTCAGTTAACAACTGAGTGCGATAAAAGAACTTTCACGAACACATTTGCTTCATATGATGTATATATTCTCTCTATATGGACAAGTGCTTAGGTAATTCATAATAAGATACATGCAAATAATGTCACCTGATAGTTGTGTCAATCATGAAAGGATACCAACATACTAATAATAAGCAACATGAAACAATCTATCAGCAGGATTGCAATGCTCATAATAAGATATGATAAGGTGGTATCTCGCTTGCCCGTATTTGTACAGCAAAACATAAATGCCCAGGCACCTCTGAAGTTCAAGGGAAGACTAGAAGTAAAGATTATCAAAGATAAAAGCATCAAAGTTATACCACAGTTAACTGCATTCTGGGACAAGCACATTACACTAAGAATGACAATTATGCTCTCGAGAAGGTGCTTAAAGAAAGGATGGTGACTCAACATGAAAGTAAAAGATTGGCCCTTCGCAGAGGGAAGCAAGGATTATTATGTGCTAGAGCTTTTTATTTTTTAAACAGAAGTAAAATTGCTTTGGGAGGTGGTTGTTCCTGTCAACGAATGGCAATAGAGTTCTTGTTATCTTCCATACTAAACAAGTTGAGAGCGGTTTCGAAATGTTGATATTAAGCATTTATAGCATGCACTTCATATATTGTTTGACACTCCTCCCAACCTTTGCTCACACAAACCATGGCTAACCGAATCCTCGGGTGCCTACCAAGAATCACATACCATGGAGGAGTGCCTATTTTGAAATTTACTTTTCGAATGTTATAATGGCCTAACCAGCTCTTTGCAAAATTAGTGACAAGCAGATGAAGCATGCAAGCCGGGGTACTTGATTTAGTATGGAAGATAACAAACCCAACTACTACTTCCTCATGAGCTAAAAACAGTGTCACAAAATGAGAAGTAATTTGAAGGTTTTAAAGGTAGCACATGAAAATTTACTTGAATGGTTTGAAATGCCATGCATAGGTATTTATGGTGGACTCTTTGGAATAACTTGGTTTTCAGGGGTTTGGAAGCACGAGCAGCATTCCCACTCAGTGCAAGTGGAGGCTAGCAATAGACTGGGAAGCGACAATCAAGAGAGCAATAACCGTCATAATCATGCTTGCGACAAAATAAAATTAACGGAGGTATAAAAGTGATACAAGTGAAAGTGCATGGTTGCCCCCATGCGTTGTTTTGGTAATTAATGACAATCCTTATGGACTAATGTTTGCTTTGAGATATACTTGTAGATCTTGTCCATAGGAAATGTTTGGAGTTCATGTGTTGGACTCTAGAAGATTACATGATGATCAATGCTCTACTCAAGGGTTTATATGAAGAATAGTCATGTGTAGAGAAGATGAAGTGCAAGCTCAATCTGATCCATCTCGAAAGACATCATTTGATTGAAGCTTGCAAAGGAGACATGAAGACGGAGCTTAGCGAGGCCCTCCCATAATGGAGTATGGGGGAGCATTTGGAGAAGTCTTCATCAAGCATGTGCTAGCAAGCACAATCAAGAAAGGTGTTCCAACTTGAGAGAGTCAAGATCGTCATCATCGAGCTCAAGTGGAATGCGCAAGGCAAAGGTATGATCTTGATAGGTTTTCTATTTTACCTGTCGCATGTTGTAAGTGGGAGACCGGGTTTTTAGGATAGACGACGTACTATCAAGAGGGGCTCTCAAGTGAGTAACTTGATCGCATCTTTGTGGAGAGCTCAAACCTTTGCATACTTGGCTTTTCATCCTTCTTGGTTCTTATATGGCTTTTCTCCTTGTTGGGTTTTGGTGCTTGTCGTGATCTTCATGACAAGCCCAAGTTCTTCGAAAACGGATTTCATTTGGAAAACTTGTTGCGTTTTCGTGTTGGAAATATTACCGGTCCACCTTCGAGTTAGGGTCCACACCTCCCCATGTGTGGTATCCCCTCTATATTTTGTGGGTTAGCACTCGTCGTTACCTTTCCAACGAAATTGGTTTCACCTGGTTTGGAGTTCAAACGAGAAAGTTATCGCTTTTCAGGCTTTGCTGTTTTGTTGCTGCTGTTCAGGCCGGAGTTTCCGTTCCCCAGGACCGGAGTCTCCGGACTCAGGATTTTTCCTCGAAGAGGCATAGTTCTTGTTCAGCCCCTGGTGGGGGCCGGAGTTTCCGGCCCAAGGGGCTGGAGTATCCGCCCCGGACCGGAGTTTCCGGTCCCAGGGGGCCGGAGTTTCTGCCTGTGTTTCTCTCGTCTGTTTGTGGTTCACCTCCTGGTGGGGGCCGGAGTATCCGGTCACTTGGACCGGAAACTCCGGTGCAAAACTGGCTGCAACGGCTCTTTTTCTGGGAGGGGTATAAATATCCCTCCACCTACCTCCAGCCAGTGAGCCCTGCCCAACACGATTTGCTTTCTCTCTCCTTCATTGTTGCAAGCTCATTTCCTTGATATCTCCCAATCCCTCCACCCAAACTCTTTGATCTTTGGAGGATTGAAGGAGAAGACCTAGATCTACATTTCCACCAATCAATATCTCCTCTAAGTGAGGGGAACCTAGTGGATCTAGTTCTTGCAGTTCTTGTGTGGTTCTCCTCTTTGTTCTTCCTCTCTTATTCCCCCATAAGCATTTGTCGCTTTGTTGGAATTTGAGAGTGGAGGATTTGAGCACTTGTGCTCTTGCCTTTTGCATTTGGTGCATCGGTGTGCTCTCCACGAGGATTTGTGGTAGTTGAAAGCTTGTGAACTTGTTACTCTTGGGTCCTTGGACCCTAGACGCCTTTGTGGTGGTTGGACCCTCCCATTGTGGGTTGTGCCTCGGATTGTTGTTGAAAGCCGTTCGGGAGCCCCCAATCCCATTGTGGGTTGTGCCCCAGATTGTTGTTGAAAGGCTCCGGATTCCGCCTCGAAGGAATACCGATAGTGGAAGGTGAACCAAACCTTTGTGGTGCGGTTCATCAGAGAATAGGGTGAGCCTTTGTGGCGTTGAGATCGACCTTTGTGGTGCCTCACACCTCTCCAACGAGACGTACTCCTTAACAAGGAGGAACTCGGGAATACATCCGCGTCTCCGCGTGCCTCGGTTATTTCTATACCCGAGCTCTTTACTTATGCACTTTACATTGTGATAGCCTTCGTGCTTGAAGTATTCTACATTGCTATCACCTTGTTGCTTGTCTTGCTTAGCATAAGTTGTTGGTGCACATAGGTGAGCCTAGTTTATTTAGGTTGTCGGCTTGTTAATTTAAACACCTAGTTTTATTCCGCAATTATCAAACCTAAACCGGAAAAGTTTTAAACCGCCTATTCACCCCCCCTCTAGGCGACATCATTGTCCTTTCAACAAGTACTCTGAAGCAAAGTAAATCATCGAGGCTTATCGACCTTTTGTTTTCAGTCGTATGCATGCGTGAGCATGTGCCAAGTCAATTCAAATGAATTATTCAGAGGAGGATACCACAATGTCATACCTAATTATGAATAGAACAATACAAGCAAACATCTATGACATGCCACTCACTATTTGTCGAGGTGTGCCCTCGGCAAGTCCCATGGTTAGGTACCTAGGGTTGATTGTGTGGTAGAGAATGCGTAGTGTTAGTGGAATCGACGGCTGACAAGCGGGATTTACCCAGGTTCAGGGCCCTCGAGTGAGGTAAAACCCCTACTTCCTGCCTGTCTGTATTTGATGTTGTGAATATGAGGGTTACAAGGGTCTGGCGAGTTGTTGATCTCGTCGGGGTTTTGGTGGCTATGGATTGCTTGTCCTTGATCGATCACCCTCCCAGCCTTTATATAGGAGGCTGGGTCTCGGGATACGTAACCGACCAAGGTTACATGTATGGAAAGCTTTAACCGACTATAACTTAATCTAACTTGGAAAGCACTCTTCGTCTTGGGCCTTCCTTCATGGGCTTTGATTAATCTTGGGCTTCTTTAGTCATCACGTGCACCAGGTACCCTTACGCTGGGGTACCCGCAGAGTATAACCTCGTCACTATTAATAAATTGGAACTAACCATAAGAGAACATGAACTACTAAGCATCCATTAAATGACATCTACCTCACATGAACCAACTAAGCATGCTCACATGGATGAGTATATGTACAAAAATGAAAACAAATAGAGTTCATACCAGCCTCTCACCCAACTCGAGTTGTCGTAGAGACTTTACTTGGCACAACAATTCAATAAAATAAAGATACAAAGGAGTTGTTACAGAAGTAAACAACACCTTGACTCAAATAAAATAAAATGACAGAAAATAAAAAGGTGGGTTGTCTCCCATAAGCGCTTTTCTTTAACGCCTTTCAGCTAGGCGCAGAAAGTGAAAATCAAGTGTTCTCAAGAGAAGAAGCATCAACACCATAACTTGTTCTAGCCTTACGTTTACCCTTTTTACCTTTAGTCTTACTTTTGGGTTTAGGGAATACATGCCCGCATCCTGGCGAGGAGGTGAAGTTCAGAGTGCCTTTTCCCACATCTATTATAGCCCCCAAAAGTTTGAGTAGAGATCTTCCAAGTGTAATTTGTCCTGTCCCTACACATTCAATGATAAGATAATCAATGGACACTGTTCTCCCAAGAATTTTGTAAACACTCCTTCAGCTATCCCAATAAGTAATATAATGGTGTTATCAGTAAGAGTTATTCCTTCTCCACCTCCAGTGAGTTCCCAAAGATTCAAAGATTCATAAATGTTTTTAGGCATAAGGCAAAATTAAGACATAATATCACAACGAGCATAAAAGGTTTCACCACTAATAACAACCTTTACCGTAGAGATCCACATTGAAGGTTCAAAATTTATTGGAACGTAATCATAACATTCCCGAATTTGATTATATCCTTCCTTTAAACAAGATATATTTGTCTCAAGAGTGTTTAATCTAGCATGAATGCTTACGAGGGCCGAATCAAGTTTATCAGTTGAGCTAGAAGTTGCAATCAACTTTTTTATGGCATTAAAAGCTTGATCCCCATCACAGTGAAGGAAATCTCCTCCAACAACAGCATCCAAAGCATACCTATAACAAAGAACTAGACCAAAGTAGAAACTACTAAGAAGCAAGCTCATAGTCATTTTAGGCTCAGTTTTACCATAAGAATCAAAAATTCTAAACCATGCTTCTTTAAAGCTCTCCTCACTCTCTTGTTTTAAAGTGAAGATTAATTCCTCAGGTGACATAGTGACAGGCATGGGACTAGACATGATGATAATCAAAGATAAAGCAAAACCAAAATAACAAAAGTAAAACAAGTAACTATTTTTTTTGTGTTTTTGATATAAAGAAAGCAAACAAGACAAAATAAAAATAAAATAAGCAAGACAAAAACAAAGTAAAGAGATTGGAAGCGAGAGACTCCCCTTGCAGAAGCAACTCGACTTCCCCGGCAACGGCGCCAGAAAACTAGCTTGATGACGTGAAAGACACATGTTCGTTGGGAACTCCAAGAGGAAGGTATGATGAGTGCAGCAGCAAGTTTTCCCTCAGTATGAAACCAAGGTTATCAATCCAGTAGGAAGTCGGCGATGTTCTGAAGGTTGTTGGTGAAGGAGTGTAGTGCGACGCAACACCAGGGATTCCGGTGCCAACGTGGAACCTGCACAACACAATCAAACTACTTTGCCCCAACTTAACAGTGAGGTTGTCAATCTCACCGGCTTGCTGAAAACAAAGGATTAGGCGTATAGTGTGGAAAATGATGTTTGCTTGGAGAGAATGAAAAGGAACAATGATTGCAGTAGGTTGTATTTCATATGTAAAGAATGGACCGGGGTCCACAGTTCACTAGTGGTGTCTCTCCATAATAAAATACTAACATGCTGGGTAAACGAATTACAGCTGGGCAATTGACAAAATAGAGAGGTGCATAAAAATGCATATACAAGTCATGATGATCACTATGAGATTTACTTGGGCATTACGACAAAGTACACAAACCGCTATCCAGCATGCATATGTGCCTAAATAGTCCACTTTCAAGTTAGCATCCGCACCCCTTTCAGTATTAAGTTGCAAGCAACAGACAATTGCATTAAGTATGGTGCATAATGTAAACAACACTAATATCCTTAGACAAAGCATTGCTGTTTTACCCCTAGTAGCAACAGCACATCCACAACCTTAGAATTTTCTGTCACTATCCCAGATTAAATGGAGGCATGAACCTACACTAGTACAGAACGACACATCGGAAACGGGCCAAAAAGCCCATCGGAAACGGAAAAAGGGTCCGTTTCCCGACCCTGTCACTGATGTGAAGGCTCTCATCGGCAACGGACAAGAAAAACCGTCACCGATGAGGCTTGATTTTGGCTACGGTTGCCATCCAGTCTCCGTTGCCGATGTATCTGGACATCAGAAACGGAGATTCTGTTTCTGCTCGTTTGCATTGAGGTTTCTTCATAAGCCTAGAGCAGGAATAGATTTGGCACTGGACATTTAAAATTTCACAGCAGAAGCACAAAAATGCTAACAAATTCATTCATAAGGTATAACAAATGTCACCGATACATTGCATCACAAGACAACCAATTACTTATCTTCATTGTCATGCCTCTCTAAATCTATCATTGACATGTCTAGCTAAATCTATCTAAACTTATCCTTGTCATTTCCAACTTAATTTATCTTCATGACTTGCTGTTAGAGTTCATGAATTCAATCTTCTTCTTGGACGGTGTCGCCAAAATGTAATCAACTCGCCGCTTTGTCCCCGACCTTGTATTAGCACCATGCTCTGCACATAGTGCAATAAGCGAGTGCTGATGTACTGAAGGTGCCTCTTTTGTAAAGTGGTCACTGAAATGCAAAGAGATAATATATGACTCCATGTTAGCTCACTATACATCTAGCATAAAGGACATACAACACAAAAGGATGCATAAGACAGAATAACAAACTTCCAAATCCATTGCATAGTTGTTGTGTACCAACAATTATGCCGGACGACAAGCGCACCTTGGCTAAGGACCCGGCTTTTTATACAGTGTCACCGAAATGTACATCTGTTTTGCAAAGGAGATAAGTCAGCCATGTTCTTTTCGAGCGACACTACGTAGTCGTCCTCAGTGGCGGAGCTAGAACATATTGAACCAGGATGCACACATGTTACCACAATACATTTAAAACAATTTTTAGGGGTGCATATGTGATGAAAAATTGCTATTTTACAAAGAAAAATTCCTTCTCCCAGTGTCCTGTGCACCCGGCTGGCTCAAGGTGGATCCGCCAGTGGTCGTCCTCATCGTCCTCGGATGTATTACAACCCTAGTTCTAGTTCTGTTCATGAGTGTCCTATGGAAGAAAATCTAAGCAGAACAATGACAACAACCCTAGTTCGTCGGCACGACGGCCGGTCACAAATAGATGTATTACCTTTGGATCTGGCGGCGGGAGTACGTAGTCGTCCTCGTCGTCCTCGGATCGACACGCCATGCGCCCTCCAGCTACAGATCAGGCGACGAGATCTGCCCGGGTGGAGCAAAGAACGGGTACGTGCTGCCACGGTCGGAGGAGAGGAAGATGCGCGCCGACACGGTCGGAGGAGAAGAAGATGCGCGCCGCCACGGTCGGAGGGAGGGAGATGCGCGCAGCCACGGTCGGAGGAGAGGAAGATGCGCGCCGCCACGGTCGGAGGGAGGGAGATGCGCGCCGCCACGGTCGGAGGGAGGGAGATGCGCGCCGCCACGGTGGAGCTAAGATCTGGTGCTGCGTGGAGGCGCCGCCACACTTTGAGAGTGAGGCTGAGAGTGAGCGATAGAGTTTAGGGTTGTGTGAAGGGCGCATTTATAGCAAAGTAGAACATCGGAAACGGAGGGTATAAACAACCGTTTCCTTTGATTTTTTCACTGACACACTGGGCTTATACTGATCTCTACTAGTATTGAAGTTGAAGAACATAAAATAAATAACTATAACTACTCCTCGGCCTCCGCCTTCTCCTGCTCGTATGCGAGGAGAGCCGCGTAGTCGTCCATGTCGTCGCGCGGCTCCTCGCCGACGATGTCATCGCCGCCCGTGCGCCCCTCCCACATCTCGTCATCGTCGTAGGCAGGATCGTCGCGCAGCTCCGGCGGGAGGAGGAGCCGGCGGCTCTGAAGCAGCTCAACTCTTTCCGGCGGCATAGGCACCAACGCGCGGTTGAGGTGCCAGCCACCGGGTAGCCGAACCTTTGACCATGGCACTGGCCTCCTATATTGCCAGTGCCACTCCGCGACGGCCTGCCCGACGATGACGCGGTTCCATCCAGGCGACCGCGGACGAGCGTCTCTCCGCCGCGGCGAGCGGCTGCGGTCGCGGGCGCCCGAGGATCCCGCGTCCTCTTCCGGCGGCATAGGCACCCTCCTGTGGTTGACGCGCCAGCCAGCGGGGAGGCTAACATTTGACCAGGGCACTGGCCTCCTATATTGCCAGTGCCTCTGCGCGACGGCCTCCGGCATGACGACGCGGTTCCAATTCAGCGAAAGTGGGAAACTGCTGCGGTGAACGCCCGAGGTGTTGCTAGGAGTATCCATGGCTACGGCGAAGTGGCGTACTGAGATAGCAGGGAGATCGTGGGTTTTTAATGAGTAGTGGGCGGTGCCGCGGCGTCACTACGCCATAGCAGTTACTCCGCTCGCATCGAATTCCAAGAAGATGGAACGTGTCCACATTGCACACGGACACACAAAAGTCTCCGTTGCTATAGAGCCAGAATTAAGACCGTTGCCAATACTATGGTAACGGAGTTAATACTTTCTCCGTTACCTATGTTGACGGGCCAGCCACGGCCCAGGTCAGGTTTGTACGCACTGGCCGCGCGGAAAGCGCGATTCTCCGTCGCCTGACGCCTGCCGTTTCCATAGAGGGGTATCCGATGTGTCGTTCTGTACTAGTGCTACTATCTAGCATAAATACTCCCTCTTGGAGTTACAAGCATAAACTTGGCCAGAGCCTACACTAATAACGGAGAGCATGCAAGATCATAAACAACATTTATATGATAGATCAATAATCAACTTGACATAGTATTCAAAATTCATCGGATCCCAGCAAACACAGCATGTAGCATTACAATATGATGATTTTGATCATGATAGGCAGCTCACAAGATCTAAACATGATGGCACAAAAGTAGAAGACAACCATCTAACTACTGCTATGGACCCATAGTCCAAAGATGAACTACTCACACATCACTCCGGAGGCAGGCATGGCGATGTAGAGCCCTCCAGTGATGATTCCCCTCTCCGGCAGGGTGCCGGGAAGAGCTTCAGAAACCCCCCGAGTTAGGGTTGACTGCGGCGGCGGCAGCAGATGTTTTCTGGAAATATGGCTCGGGTTTTAGGGTTTTCGCCTCGGGGAGAATAAATAGGCGAAGGGGCGATGTCGGTGGAGGCATGAGGCCCGCTCCCCACATGGCGGCGCGGCAGGGGGCCCACCCGCGCCATGGGGTGGGGACGGCGCCTCGCTGCCCCCCTTCGTCTCTCCTTCGGACTTCATGAACGTGTCAGAAAAAATAGGAACGTGGCAATTTGTTTCGTCCGATTCCGAGGATATTTGCAGTAACAGCTTTTCTGAAACAAAAAACTGCAGAAAACAGGAACTGGCACTGTGCCATCTTGTTAGTAGGTTAGTCCCAGAAAATGCATAAAAATGCCATGAAGTGTGAATAAAACATGTAGCAATTGGTATAATATAAGCATGGAACATAAGAAATTATAGATACGTTGGAGACGTATTAGCAACCCCTAAGGTTGTGGATGTGCTGTTGCTACTAGGGGTAACCTAGTGATGCTTTGTCTAAGGATGAATGTGTTGTTTACATTATGAACTTTACTTAATGCAATTGTCTGTTGCTTGCAACTTAATACCGGAAGGGGTACGGACGTTAACCTGAAGGTGGACTTTTTAGGCACAGATGCATGCTGGATAGCGGTCTGTGTACTTTGTCGTAATGCCCAAATGAATCTCATAGTAGACACTACAACTTGCACATGCATGTTATGCACTTATCAATATTGTCAATTGCCCAGCTGTAATTTGTTTACCCAGCATGTTAGTTATTTATTATGGAGAGACACCACTAGTGAACTGTGTACCCGGTCCATTCTTTTACATCTGAAATACAACCTACTGCAATCATTGTTCTTTTTCATTCTCTACAAGCAAACATCATTATCCACACTATACGCCTAATCCTTTGTTTTCAGCAAGCCGGTGAGATTGACAACCTCACTGTTAAGTTGGGGCAAAGTAGTTTGATTATGTTGTGCAGGTTCCACGTTGGCACCGGAATCCCTGGTGTTGCGCCGCACTACACTCCTTCACCAACAACCTTCAGAAGTGACTTCGATCTCCTACTGGTCCGATTAAACCTTGGTTTCTTACTGAGGGAAAACTTGCTGCTGCACTCATCATACCTTCCTCTTGGGGTTCCCAACGAACGTGTGTCTCACGCATCAAGCACTTTTTTGGCGCCGTTGTCGGGGAGATCAAGCCTTCTGTTAGGGGAGTCTCTCACTTCCAATCTCTTTACTTTGTTATTGTCTTGCTTAGTTTATTTTTATTTTGTCTTGTTTGCTCTCTTTATCAAAAATACAAAAAAAATTAGTTACTTGTTTTATTTTTGTTATTTCGGCCTAGGTTTTATTTTGCTAAAATGAGTACTCCTGAGAACACCAAGTTGTGTGACTTCACAAGCACAAATAATAATGATTTCATATGCACTCCTATTGCTCCACCTGCTTCTAAAGCAGACTTTTATGAAATTAAACCTGCTCTATTAAATCTTGTTATGAAAGAGCAATTTTCTGGTGTTAGTACTGATGATGCTGCTGCCCATCTTAATAATTTTGTTGAGCTTTGTGAGATGCAAAAGTATAAGGATATAGATGGGGATATTATAAAACTGAAATTATTTCCTTTCTCTTTGAGAGGAAGAGCTAAAGAATGGTTGCTATCTTTGCCTAGAAATAGTATTGATTCATGGTTTAAATGCAAAGATGCTTTCATTGGAAAATATTATCCTCCTGCTAAGATTATATCCTTGAGAAGTAGCATTATGAATTTCAAGCAATTTGATAATGAACATGTTGCCCAAGCATGGGAAAGAATGAAATCTTTGGTAAAGAATTGTCCCACCATGGACTGACTGCTTGGATGATCATCCAAACCTTTTATGCAGGACTAAATTTTTCTTCGAGGAACTTGTTGGATTCGGCCTCTGGAGGAACCTTCATGTCCATCACTTTGGGTGCTGCAACAAAGCTTCTTGATGATATGATGATTAACTATTCCGAGTGGCATACCGAAAGGACTCCTCAAGGTAAGAAGGTAAATTCTGTTGAAGAAACCTCTTCTTTGAGTGATAAGATTGATGTTATTATGTCTATGCTTGTGAATGGTAAATATCATGTTGATCCAAATAATGTTCCTTTAGCTTCATTGGTTGCTCAAGAAGAGCATGTTGATGTGAACTTCATTAAAAATAACAACTTCAACAACAATGCTTATAGGAATAATTTTGGTAGCAACAATTATTTAGGCCTTATCCTGCAAATAGTGGTAATGGTTATAGCAACTCTTATGGTAATTCCTACAGCAATAATAGAAGTGTGTCCTCTGATCTTGAAGCCATGCTTAAGGATTTCATTAGTACACAAAATGCTTTTAACAAAACTGTTGAGGAAAAGCTTGGCAAAATTGATGTTCTTGCTTCTAAGGTTGATAGTCTTTCTCTTGATGTTGATCTTTTGAAACTAAAAGTTATGCCTAATGATGTTAAAGAGAACAAGACTTTTGCTACTGCCAATGCCATCCAAGTTAAAATTGACAACAATATTAGGATGTTGGCTGAATTGCATGCTAGGTGGGAAAGAGAGGATAAAATTGAAAAAGAGAATAGTATAGCTAGAGTTTGTACTATTACCACCACTAGTAATGCTAATGTTTCACATGCTAGTAAGCCTCCTACTATCAATGGTAACATAATTGGTGTTGGCAATGTTTCTACTACTTCTGCAAAGCGTTTAAAATTGCCCAAAACCACTGAAACTGTTCCTGATAAAAGTGCTGAAATTTTTCGAAATATGGGAGACAATGGTTCCTTTGCCATTGACCATAATGATTTTGATTTTGATGATTGCAATATTTCTGAAGTAATTATGTTCTTGCAAAAGCTAGCTAGAAGTCCTAATGCTAGTGCTATTAATATGGCTTTTACAAAACATATTACAAATGCTCTCATGCAAGATAGGGAAGAGAAATTAAAACATGAAGCTTCTATCCCTAGAAAGTTAGAAGATGGTTGGGAGCCCATCATTAAGATGAAGGTGAATGATTTTGATTGTAATGCTTTATGTGATCTTGGTGCTAGCATTTCTGTTATGCCTAAGAAACTTTATGATATGCTTGATTTGCCACCTTTGGAACATTGTTATTTGGATGTTTATCTTGCTGATAATGCTATGAAGAAACCTTTGGGAGAGTTGATGATGTTCTTATTATGGTTAACAATAACCTTGTCCCCGTTGATTTTGTTGTTATGGACATCGAATGCAATGCATCTTGTCCTATTGTTTTGGGAAGACCTTTTCTTAGAACTGTTGGTGCCATTATTGATATGAAAGAAGGAAATATAAGGTACCAATTCCCACTCAAGAAAGGTATGGAACACTTCCATAGAAAGAGAATGAAGTTGCCTTTTGATTCTATTATTAGAACAAGTTATGATTTGGATTCTTCTTCACTTGGAAACACTTGATTTTCACTTTCTGCGCCTAGCTGAAAGGCGTTAAAGAAAAGCGCTTATGGGAGACAACCCATGTTTTATTGCTGCAATTTTTCTTTTTCTTTGAGTCAAGGAGCTTGCTTACTTCTGTAAAACTCCTTTGTATCTTTATTTTATTGCACTGTTGTGCCAAGTAAAGCCTTTAATAGAAAGTTGATGCTAGATTTGGATTTCTGCGCAGAGACAGATTTTTGCTGTCCACCGTTTTGAGCTGTATGCACTCCAGAAAAATCCAAAATTCTGAAAAAATTCAGCGTGATCCTCATATATGTACGCAACTTTCATTAATTTGGACTTTTTGCATCTGAGCAACTTAAGTGCCTCGAAATAATTCGTATTTCCAGACTGTTCTTTTTTGACAGATTCTACCTTTTGATTTGCATTCTCTCTTTTACTGTGTTTGAGTGGATTTCTTTGCTCCACAAAATATCAGTGGCTGTAGCTAATGTCCAGAAGTGTTGGAGATGATTGTGTCATCACAGAACATGTGAATTTTTAATTATGCACTAACCCTCTAATGAGAATTACTTCGAGTTTGGTGTGAAGAAAGTTTTCAAGATCAAAAGAGAAAGATGATATGATATGATGAAGAAGAGTGAAAAGCCTAAGCTTGGGGATGCCCCCGTGGTGCATCCAAGCATATTTCAAGAAGACTCAAGCGTCTAAGTTTGGGGATGCCCAAGGCATCCCCTTCTTCATCAACAACTTATCAGGTCATCTCTAGTGAAACTATATTTTAATTCTTTCACATCTTATGTGCTTTACTTGGAGCGTCTGTGTGCTTTTATTTTTGCTTTGTTATCTGAATAATTTGGATCCTAGCATTCTTGTGTGGGAGAGAGACACGCTCCGCTTTTTCATGTGAATACTCATATTCTTCACTTATATTTGTTGAGTATTCTTAACTAGCTACTGCAATGCTTTTAGTTCATGTTTTTCATGCATCTCTTGTTCAGAGCTGTTAGTTCTTATAGAGAAGTACTCTCTTGTTTCATTGCTGTAGTATTGAGAGTTTTGTGTTGAAATAAGTTGATTGGTGTTTGGTTGGAAACAAAAATGCTACATGTGGTAGATGGTATATTGAAAAGACATACTCATTCTTGTAGATCATTGTCTTGGATAATTTGATGCTTTGCAATTGTTTTGAGCTCTCAAGTATCATGTTTAAGCTCTTGCATCATGTAGTTAAAACCTATTAGTGGAGAACTACCGTAGAGCTTGTTGAGACTTGGTTTGCATATTTGCTATCTCTAAGGTCTAGATATTTTCTGGTAAAGTGTTTGAACAACAAGGGAGACAGTGTAGAGTCTTATAATGCTTGCAATATGTTTTTATGTAAGTCTTGATGTACCGGTTGATATCCCGTGTTTGCTTCAAACAACCTTGCTAGCCTAAACTCTGTACAGAGAGGGAATGCTTCTCGTGCATCCAAACCTTGAGCCAAAAGCCATGCCATTTGTGTCCACCATAACTACCTATTATGTGGTATTTCCTGCCATTCCAAGTAAATACTTCATGTGCTACCTTTAAACTATTTAAAACTTTATTACTCCTTATTTGTGTCAATGTTTTAGAGCTCATGAGGAAGTATGTGGCGTTTACTCTATCACCTTGTCATTTATTTATGACAGACTTTCACCAATGGACTAGTGGCATATACATCCGCTTATCCAATAACTTTGCAAAAAGAGCTGGCAAATGGGGTGCCCAGTCCCAATTAATTTCAACTATAACCATTTGATTCTCTTCACATGTTTGCCAATGATTTATCAAAAGCAAATTCCAAAATGTTAAACTTTATCAAATAGGCACTCCTCCATGGTATGTGATTGTTGGAAGGCACCCGAGGATTCAGTTAGCCATGGCTTGTGTAAGCAAAGGTTGGAAGGAGTGTCATACCAATTTATAAATATGCATGTGTAAACAAAAGAGAAGAGGGATGATGTAACATCCCAAAATTATACTCAGAATTGTATTCCAAAAATGAGAGCCAACAAAAACTTTTGTTGATTATTATGTGTTGTTTGCAAATTGTTGCTTGTGGTAATTAATTCGTGTTGCTTGTGTTGCTTGTTTGTTTGAATTAACAATTTGAAATACAAAAACAAAAGTGGAAACAAGAAAGAAATAAAAATGACAAGTGACACACAATTCTCCAAGTAAGAAGCAAATTTTGTTCAAACAAAAATTCAGAGGAATGGTATATGAAACCCCTCATTTGTATTCTTACTACTTATCTCTCCCAAATAATATTTTACACCTATTTTAAAATTCAAAAGTAAACACAATTGAAATAAAACAAAATGACATAATTAAAACCCTATGAAAGAAAATGATTCGAAACATTTTATTTTGCAAAGCCAAATTTTGTGGAGCTTCTACATGTTATGGGGAAGCCCAAAAATATTTGCAAATTTTTCCAAATTGTTTAAGTGCTCCAATTAAATCCTAGGAAAGCTACTGGACTAAAAAGAAATAAAAAAACAGAGAAAAGAGGAGGCAGGGGGTTTTCTTAAAAAGGTCATCCCCTACCTCTCTCCCTCGCCCCGACGCAGAGCGCCGTGTCGCCATGGCGCTCCTCGCCGTTTCCTGGCCGCCCAGGCCCCCCCTGCCGCGCTCCTCGTGCCTCTGCAGCCTCTGCACGCAGAGGAGAAGCACTCGAGCACACCCCCTCGCCCCAATGCCGCCCTGTCCCCATTTTCTCCGCCGTGGGCAATCCGACGGCGCCGGCCAAATTTGGCCCCCTCTCAGCTCCCCGACACGCACCTCTCGCCGTAGCTGCTCCTAGACCACGCCCGGACCCCGGTAGACACCGCGACGACACGTACCTCGCACCACCGCCGCGGAATCGAGCAGAGGATCCCGCGGGAGCGCCATGGACGCCGTCCGTGCATCGCGACCACCGTGGACCGTCCCCGCGCTATAAAACCCCTCCCGAGCCCTCTGGAAACTCCACACCATCCCCACTCCCTCTCCCCCTCTCCAATTTCTCCGTGCACCGCCAGGAGGGCGGCACTGCTGCAGCCACTGCCGCTGTCGAGGTCGATCATGGCCGCGACGCCACACTCTCTCTTTCTCTCATTTCTGGCCCGCACTCTCTTCTGCACCCACACCGCACTCACACGCCTCGTTTTCCCTCTGTTTCGTGCACAGGGGAGACGCCAGGACCTCGCCGGAGTTGCTGGAGCTAGCCGTGGAAGCGGAGGAGCTCGCCGTCGACGATACACGCCGTCCCAGCAAGCTCGAGTCCTCCAGCAAGCTTCCCCACGCCACCGCCGTCGATTCGCATCATCACCACGACCTCCCGAGCCCCCTAGGTGAGCCAATCATCCACCTCACCGTCGCCGGAGTCTCGACGCCGCCCAGAAATGGTCGTCGTCGTTGTCTTTGAACACGGGCCGTGGATTTCAATCCAACGGCAACGTACCGCTTCGATTGAAATAGAGAGACTGACGTGTGGACCCCACACGTCAGGTTTTTATTAATTTCCCTCGCGCGCACACTGTGACGCTGACGCGTAGGCCCCACCTGTCATAGTTTTCAACATTATCTAGAGAACAATTAAATTCGAATTTAAACTCCTCTGAGAAACCATGTGCAAGTTTTTGAAAGGCTTTGAGTTTTAAAAAGAAAATGAAGTGGAGAATGTTCCTTACACCTATACCAACGGATCGGTATGAGGTTGTTGGAGGAAGTGGACCATGACGGGCTATGGTCGGAAAAAGGAGGAGTTTTGGAGAAACAGATAAAATGTTGATTTCTTTAAAAGATAGTTATAAAACTCTTCTTACCTTTTTCAATAAAGATATAGAGATGTTTCAAACAAATAAAAGTTGGAAATTAAAATAAAACTAGTGCATACTCATGTTGGGGTAGTTTGCGAGTACACTCAAATGTACTCATATTGGTTTTGTCCCTGGCTATTGTCCTAGCCAGACTACGAGGAGGAGCACTACGCCGAGCAGGAGTATGGCGACTTCTACGCGAACTAAGGATCTCCACAAGTCAGCTGCCTGTCGGGTCGTCGTCATTAGAATATGATGTCTACTACGCCGTAGCTTCCGCTGATATTTTGGTTTGGCCCATGAAGGCACCTATGTAAGACTTGGTCTAAATGACCATTTATGTAAGACTTTTAATTCGGTATTGTGATGGATGTAAACTTTGGTATCCAATTCGGATTATGTGCAACGACAGACTGATCACGGGATCGTTGTGTTAAGCATAATCGGGTATTTCGGACAGCTAGTCCGAGGTCCCCACAGACTTGGTATCAGAGCCATCCTGACTTTAGGAAACCTTAGTTAGCATGGTCGTTAGACAAATGTTACAAAAAGATTAATTTCTAAAAGAAAGGAGTGAAGTATTTTCGAAAACTGCTTATCTCCAATCCTCTTACTTATGCAAAATTTTACTCTCATTAAATATACATTTTCCCCTGTATCCTTAAAATTTTGCACACATCTCATTAAGCTTAAAAATTTGACTCACTTGTTGCCTCA
Source organism: Poa pratensis (assembly GCA_947311845.1). NCBI lineage: Eukaryota > Viridiplantae > Streptophyta > Magnoliopsida > Poales > Poaceae > Poa > Poa pratensis. Next base: position 112,387,929 of record CAMZMU010000107.1, on the reverse strand, counting down.
CTACATTTAAAATTTTGATACACTTGTCACCTCACTAACTTAAAATTTTGTTAAAAATTGTAGATGGCACTCCATTGGACCGAGTTCGTTCTGCTTGAGAAGGACAGCAAGCTGACGTTTGAGAGGGACTTGTTTGAGTTGAGCAAGCTGTTAGGTCGCCCCGCTCCAGAGTTCAAAGGAGCTCAGGTTGACGTTCACGGAGTCGGGAGACTGAGTTGGCTCATCGAGTCATCGGTTCGCAGGAACATCAAGTCTCCCAGTTCCAGGACGATCATCTTCATCACCAAGGCTTCTACCTGGGTTGACGGTCTCTGTACTGCCACACAGAGGTTGCTAGCCCGACTTTGTGAGGAGCACAAGGCGGAGTTGGCAAACTCCCGTTTTCGGTTCTACGGGAGGCGCAACAGCGACGGACACCCTACTCCTACCCTTTACCACCCGATGTTTGGGAGCTACATCCTGGACATGGAGCTCTTGCTTCATTACACCCAGGATGATCTGATGCGCACTAGAGTTCAGCTTCACTTTGATCGCATCTCGCTTGTTGAGATTCGCGAGAATGAGGAGAAGCTGCTGGAGGAGAAGGTCGCTCTTCTCAGCAAGAGGGCCCAGCTGAGGAGGACCATCGTGAAGCTCCGCAAGAAAGTGGCAGAGCAGGACCAGCTAATCGAAGAGCTAGAGCACCATACTGACGAGATGGAGGAGGAGGGCGAGGATCTCCGCAAGGAGAATAGCGCTTTCCTCAGTGACGATGACGACTTCCTGGAGGAGATGGATTATGATCAGGAGGAGGACGAGGAGGAGTTAGTTGAGGAGGAGGAGGAGGAGCCACTCGAGGCAGTTCTCGAGGACGAGGAGGATCCTAAGGAGCCACCCTACCAGTCAGATGTTGACGTATTAGAACTGGAGGTTCCACCTCAGTAGGCGAGTGACTTGAGACTACCGCAGGATTAGGTTGACCCCTATCGCTAGTCGAGTCGAAGTAGTGGTTCTTTTGGAAACCAAATGTTATGTATCTTAGATGTAGGGTGATGTTGTAAGCTTGATGTTGTTGTGAAATCCTTGATGTGATGTTGGTAATATATAAGTATGTTTGTCTTGTTTGATCTGTGTAAAGTATTTTCCATATAATCCTTAAATTAATCAACCACTTGCGAAATCGTCTTTTCCCTTAGTCGAACTTTTCTTTGCCTTGCCTCTTATACCCGGTGTGCTTCAGGATGCCGCCCCGTCATGCGGAAGGAGGAGCACCACCACCACCGGACCCAACCCCCGCCCAACTTCTCGCGCTTATCATGGAGGAACGTGAAAATGCCCGGGAAGAGCGCCAAGCTCATCTCGCTGCCCTGCAGCAGATCGCTGCTGCCCATCTCAACCAAAACAACAACAATAACAACAACACAACAATGGTGGTAAGGGCAATGGCGATGGAAACCAGCGATCCACCTTAGGCGATTTTCAGAAGACCAACCCACCCACCTATTCCAAGGGACTTCACCCACTAGAAGCCGATGATTGGCTTCGCACCATCGACAACAATCTGGAAGTTGCTGCTGTGGGAGAAAATGAGAAAGTGCTGTATGCAACCCACTATCTCGCTGGACCTGCACGAGCTTGGTGGGAAACTACCAAGGCTCTCCAGCAAGCTGGTCATGTTATCAACTGGGCTGAGTTCCAGGAGAAGTTCCGCAGGAAGCACATTCCTGCGGACTCATTGATAGGAAGAAGGATGAATTCCGCAAGCTGAGGCAGGGAAGTAGATATGTAGTCGGTTATCTGGATGAGTTTACCGACTTATCTCGGTATGCTCCTGATGACACCGACACTGAGAAGAAGAAGATGGAGCGTTCATGAGTGGACTTTGTCGGCCCAGTGAAATCCAGGGTGTGCTGGGCCTGTCCTATACGGCCCTCGACACTTGATGGCTGATTTTTGCTAAGGACCAAGCCTACGGCTTGGAGAGTCTCGTGAGGCGAATTGCCTCGCGAGGGGATTTGAGGCAGCGGAGGCCTGCGGAGGCCATATCCACTGCTGCCCCCTCTTTAAGGAAATCTCCCCTGGGGAGAGGTCAACGCCGAATTCTCTACAGGGCATCCAAGCCTTCGTGGAGATCGCTTCGCTGCAAAGCAACCTCTGCAGAGCGCACATGGGCTCTGCAGCGGCCGCAGAGTGACGCGCGCCCCTGCGCGCGGTGACGACGACGCCGCAGTTGCCATTTTGGTGATTAAAGGGGTCAATAAAGCTGTGTCATCCGCTCCGGACTACAAGGATTTCCTCTTTGGTGATAAGGGGACCGGCCGGCGCTACGCTCCAAGGCCAACGTCACCGTGGGCACCCCCACGTTCCTCTGCGGCCCCAGCTGGCCGTCCTGCATGGACGGTGGGTACTCTGCTACAGGAGTCAGCTTTACGCTCATGGACCGCGTCCATGGACATCCGGGCTGCGATGCACCGCGCTCCACCTTCTGCGCCACGTGACAGCCCTACCAGTGCGGTGCAAGGAGGGAGCACGGGGCGCCTATAAAAGGAGGGCAAGGTGCACCGTAGCAAGGGATCGCATTCTCATTCCAGCATCGCCACTTACGCGCAAGGAAGAAGAAGACCCTTGTTTCCCTTCCTTGTATACACCATTGCCAAAAGAGAGCCTCGGCAAGCTCATTGTACTGTAACCTCTACAAGCAGTGCAATACAGACAAGCAGGAGTAGCGGTATTACCTCCACACGAGGGCCGTGAACCTGGGTACGGGCTGGTGTTCATCTCTGTCGTGATGTCCCTCCGCTTGCTCGACGAGCACCGTCGCCGTGCAGGTTGAGGGTTGTTTGACCAACGTGTTCAGCCCCTTACACGAACTCTCTTCGTGAGCTTGACTATCCCTGTTTCGTGGGAGTCATTCTCCGACAATTGGCGCGCCAGGTAGGGGGCTGAGGCGCGTCTTCAACCTTCATCGACCTCTGCACCATGGCGGACACTCGCGCAGCTCGCGCCACCCGGCGGGCATCAGGCAGGGCAACCACCGAGCCCGCTGCCAACACCACCAACCCTCGCGGCCGTCCCCGCGCCAGCCGTGCCACGGGGCGCAACACCGCTGAACCGCGGGTGGAGCACCCCGAGGACGACGACGGCAACCACGACGACCGCTTCGACGACGACGTCGACCACGGGCACGGCGAGGACGCAGAGTCCTCGCACCCGTCCCAGCGCCACAGCGCCTCCACTCTTGGGCGTCCAGCGCCCAGCCCAAACACCGCGCTGCTCATGGCCGCGGAACTCTTCCGCTACCGTCCCACAGCTGAGGCGCACGACAACTGGCTCGGCCGCCTTCAGCACCTCGTCGACATTGCGGCGGCACCGCGCGCTGCTCCTGCGGCGTCGCGCTCTCTGGTGCACCACAACTCCGGACGCGCTGGAACCACCGCGCATGGCGCACCTCCGCCGCCGCCTCCGCCGCCGCCTCCGCCAGGTCCGCCTCCGCCGCGGCGCACAAGGCCGCATCCCACGCGTCGTCGCCGCGCGATTGTCAAATCGTGCAGCGGACACCCCCAGACGCGCGGGTGGAAATGGAGCGCCAGAAGGACCTCCAGAAGCGCATCGTGGAGGAGATCGGCCAGCAGGGCGACAGAACCGCCGTGCTCTTCAGGGGGCATCGCCTCGTACGCCACAGGTTGCGCGGCCTTCACCCGCAACCTGCGGCGCGTCGTCTGGCCACAGAAGTTCAGGCCTGACCTACCCAAGGGCTACGACGGCACGAACAACCCCATCGAGTTCTTGCAGCTCTACACCACCTCCATCCAAGCTGCGGGGGGAGACGACAAGGTCATGGCCAACTGGTTCTCCCACGCTCTCAAGGATTCCGCCTTGTCGTGGCTCCTGAACCTTCCCGAGGACTCCATTGACTCGTGGGAGGAGCTCTGCCAGCAGTTCGTTGCGAACTTCAAGGGCACGTACGAGCGCGCCCTCACCTACAACGACCTGCGAGCTGTGCGCCAGAAGCCTGGCGAGACCCTCCGCAGGTACATCCAGCGCTTCAGCCAAGTCCGCAACAAGATCCCGAACATCCCGGACTCGCACGTCATTGCGGCCTTCAGAGAGGGCGTCACCAACCACAGGATGCTCGAGAAGCTCGGCATCCATGATACCCTCTCCTCCGTGGTGAAGCTCTTCGACATCGCAGACAAATGCGCCAAGGCAGAGAAGGGCTCCTCTTCGTCAAGGTGGGCTCGACAGACGACCCTGTCGAGGGATCCAAGACCCAGAAGAGGCGCGACGAGATCAAACGCAAGCCTACCGCAGTCCTGGCAGCTGAACCCGACGCCAAGCATGTTCGCGAGGACTCTCCAGAGGCTGGCAAGAAAAGGTGGACAACCGCCCGTTCTGCATCTACCACAACAGGCGCGGCCATGCGACAGAGAACTGCTATGACCTCAAGCAACTGAGCAAGAAGCGTGAGCAAGAAGAGGCAGCGGTGGCCGCGGCAGAGGCCGTGGTTACCGCAAAGGTGGACGCAAGGGCAACTTCCAGAGGCCTCAGGGAACTCAGGCGAATGCCGCCGAGAAAAACAACAATCTGCCCGACGAAGAGCCTGGAGGCTACCAGGCCCCCAAGGGTGCCATGGCATGCATCCTCGGCGGATCCCAGGCGCCCAAGTCGAACAACCAGTTCAAGCAGTTCGCTCGCGAGCTCAACGCAGCGCTTCCCGGGGTCGAGACGTCCCGCCCCCTCAAGTGGTCCCAGTACACCATCGCCTTCGACGCCAAAGACCACCCCAAGTCTACAAAGACTGTGGGCACCCTCCCGTTGGTGTGCACCCCCACCATCAACAACATCGCCGTCGGCAAGACGCTCATTGATGGGGGTGCAGGCCTAAACGTCATCTCTGTCGAGACCTTCGAGACGCTTCAAGTGCCCTACGAGTGGCTCATGCCCTCCAGGCCCTTCACCGGGGTCACCAGCGGCTCAATCTCGCCTCTGGGGCAAGTGAGGCTCGCGGTCACTTTTGGCACGCAGGAGAACTACCGCACCGAGCTAATTGACTTCGACGTCGCGCACATTGGCCTGCCCTACAACGCCATCCTCGGCTACCCCGCCCTCGCGAAGTTCATGGCCGTCACGCACCACGCCTACAACATGGTCAAGATCCCTGGCAGCGGTGGCACCATCACCATACGCGGTCACGTACAGGACGCCACGCGCGCCGTCGAGATCGCCTACAAGGCCGCTGCCATGGCATTCCCCGCTGACGAGGACATGGAGCCTCTCGAGAGGCCCAAGAAGAAGAAACAACTGTTCACTCAAGAGCAAGCATCTACAAAGAAGGTGTCGCTGAGCACCAGCGGCTCGGGGGCTGAGGCTCGGGGGCTAGCGTCACCATAGGCGCTGGCTTGCCTCCCAAATAGGAAAGCGCGCTCGTCGCCTTCCTTCGGGCAAATTCTGACATGTTCGCATGGACTCCGTCAGAAATGTCCGGTGTACCAAGGGAGGTGATCGAGCACCACTTAGCCGTGTGTCCAGACGCACGCCCTGTAAAGCAAAAAGCGCGGAAACAAGCCCCCGAGAAGCAAGCGTTCATCATCAAAGAAGTAGAGAAGCTGAAAGCAGCAGACATCATTCGAGAAGTTGCCCACCCACTTGGCTCTCCAACGGTGTGGTTGTCCCAAAACCCAATGGAGGAGGCCGGCTCTGCATCGACTACACAGACGTAACAAGGCTGCCCCAAGGATCCATACCCCATGCCAAGGATAGACCAGATTGTGGACTCCACCGCCGGCTGTGATCTCCTCTGTTTCCTGGATGCCTTCTCAGGCTACCACCAGATCAAAATGGCCAAGGAAGACGAGGAGAAAACAGCATTTCTCACCCCTTGTGGTGTGTATTGCTACACTTGCATGCCCTTTGGCCTAAAAAACGCCGGCGCCACCTTCCAGAGGCTCATGAGGATCGCCTTGGGGGCTCAGATGGGAAGAAATGCAGAAGCTTATGTCGACGACATCGTGGTCAAGTCTCGCGAGGGAGACACTCTCTTGAAGGATCTCGAGGAAACCTTCGCCAGCCTGCGCAAGGTGAACATCAAGTTAAACCCCGCCAAGTGCGTCTTCGGGGTGCCTTCAGGCAAGCTCCTCGGGTTCCTCGTGTCCCACCGCGGCATAGAAGCAAACCCTGACAAGATCAAGGCTATAGAAGACATGCAGCCACCTCGCCGCCTCAAGGACATGCAGCGCCTAGCAGGATGCATGGCCAGCTTAGGCCGCTTCATCTCCAAGTTCGGCGAGAGAGCCTTGCCATTTTTCAAGATCATGAAGAAATCCGGCACCTTCAAGTGGACTCCAGAGGCTGACGAAGCATTTAAGGACTTGAAGAAATACTTGGCTAGCTCACCAGTCATGGTAGCCCCCAGGGCAGGCGAGCATCTGAAGCTGTACCTAGCAGCCACTCCACAAACTGCTAGCGCCGTCCTGGTGGTGGAAAGAGAAGAGCCAGTTCTCCCCAAGAAAAGCACTGCCACACCAAGTCCAGAACCTCCCGACGAGGAACAGTCTCTCCAGACCCAGCGCCAGGCCCACAGCCTCAAGTCGAGCCCTCCACGAGCACCCTGCCGAGGCTCCTCCACAGGCAAACCTCGCCAAAACTCCTGAGGAGCCTCTCGAGGGAGCCGACGCTGCCACCATCAACGACCCTCGTCGAGCATCCAGTCTACTTCGTCAGTACTGTACTGCGAGATGCTCGCGAGCGGTACCCAGTGCAGCAGAAGCTCCTCCTCGCGCTACTCATCGCCTCCAGGAAGCTGCGCCACTACTTCCAGGGTCACCCCATCACGGTGGTCACGTCCTTCCCCCTGGAGCAGATCCTGCGCAACCCCAACGCTACTGACCGCGTCGCAGGGTGGAACATTGAGCTGCAGCCATTCAACTTGCGCTTCGACACCACAAGAGTCATAAAAGGGAGAGCGCTGGCGGATTTCGTCGCCGAGTGGACAGACCCAACTCCTGAAGAGCCTCGCGAAGAAGAAACCGCGTCATCGGGATACAATGCCAAGCCACTGGACCATGCACTTCGATGGAGCTTTCGCCTGCCGCAATGGTGGGGCTGGCGTTCTTAACCTCACCAAAAGGTGACAAGCTCTACTACGCCATCCAGCTGTGCTTCACAATAGACAAGATCTCCAACAACATCGCCGAGTACGAGGGCCTCCTCGCCGGGCTCAGAGCCGCAATCGCCCTTGGCGTCAAGCACTTACTCATAAAGGGTGATTCCCAGCTCCTGGTTAACTTCTCCAACAAGAGCTACACGCCTAAGGACGACCACATGGCCGCCTACCTTGAAGAGGTCCGCAAGCTCGAGAAGCACTTCAGGGCATGGAGCTCATGCACATCCCGCGAAAGGAGAACCAAGAGGCAGATGACATCGCCAAGCGAGCATCACGAAGGCAGGCCCAGTCGGCCGGCGTGTTTGAAGAGAGACCCACCATTCCTCTGCACGCACCCTGGCAGGCAAGGTCTTCAGGAGCGGTTTCTACTGGCCCCAAGTGCTTCAAGATGCCACCACCATCGTCCAATCTTGCGATGCGTGCCAGTTCCACGCCAAGCAAGTTCATCAGCCTGCACTGGGACTCCAAACCATCCCGCTCTCGTGGCCTTTCGCGGTCTGGGGCCTTGACATTCTGGGACCCTTCCCGAGATCACAAGGGGGCTACCGTTCCTCTTCGTGGCAGTCGACAAGTTCACCAAGTGGGCAGAGGTTGAAGCAGTGCGCAGCATACCGGCCAGGGCGGCAGTAAATTCATCAGAGGCCTGGTCTGCCGCTTTGGTGTGCCTAATCGCATAATCACCGACAATGGCTCACAATTCACCAGCGGCATCTTCAGGGCCTACTGCGAGAGCCTCGGCACCAAGCTCTGCTTCGCCTCGGTGGCTCACCCACAGAGCAACGGCCAAGCCGAGCGAGCAAATGCTGAGGTCCTCAAGGGCCTCAAGACAAGGAGCTTCAATCGCCTGAAGGGTACGGCAAGGGCTGGATAGACGAACTCCCGTCCGTGCTCTGGTCCATCCGCACGAACCCCACGAAGCCCACTGGTGAGACGCCATTTGCTCTCGTATGGAGCTGAAGCAGTCCTCCCCACAGAGATCAAGCATGGATCCGCACGGGTCCTTGCCTTCAACGAGGACGATCAAGCAGACCTCCACAGCGACGACCTGCTACTCCTTGACGGGTTGCGCCGCCGTGCCGCCCTCAGGGCAGCCAAGTACCAGCAAGACCTGCGACGCTACCACAGCCGCCACATACGTCCGCGCACTCTCGAGACAGGCGACCTCGTCCTCAGGAGAATCCTCTCCAGGGAAGGTCTCCACAAGCTCTCGCCAATGTGGGAAGGCCCCTACAGGGTCTCCCACGCCAGGCCTGGCGCGGTACGCCTCGAAACGGAGGACGGCATTCCGGTCAAAATCCATGGAACATCGCGCATCTACGCAAGTTCTACCCGTGATCATAGTCACGCCAGACATTTTTTGTCTCTAGAGGGAAGCACACAACTTCACCTCCAAGCTTCACAAAAGCTTCTCCTCCCGAGGGCCAGCCCCTCTGAGCTCTCCTGATTACGTGCCGCCGCAGGCCGTGAAGAGTCTCAGCCACTGAATGTGGTCCCCATGCCTCGACATGGAAAACTTTATCTTGGTCACACCAAGTGTAATGAACCAATTCGTTTCTCGATGAAACATTGCGCTGAGGCGCCGCTATGTAATATTTTGGTGGTGAGTTTTACTTTTCATCATCTTAGTTCATTTCGCGCTTATATTCTTCCCCATGCGCACCTCGCGAGCGGGGGCTGAGTACGGTGACTGTGCCTCAAGAGCACCCCAACAGCACCGCAAAATCCAAAGGATCCGAGCTCTAGCACGTGAGCACGCTCTCACGCCTGTTACCTCCCCAAAGAGCTCTGGCCCATGGGCTTGCTCCCAAAACACGCCACCTCACCAAAGGACCTTGGTACTTACTCTCCTCGCGAGATACCCATGAGGAAGCCTATAAGCGCGCATGGGTGTTTACTACCATGTGCCCGCTTTGGGTCTGCCTCTCTAACCAATACAGGGAACAAGAAGTCCTCCCCAAGGTCGAGAAGTCACGCTCCGACCCCTAGAAGGGAGCGCACCATCAGGGAAGCCAACGCCCTCTACGAGGCCAAAGTCTCACCAAGCTAAGTCTAGCGCTTGCGCTCCTCAGAAGTGTTTTCTCCCTCTCACGGGCACCTGTCGCCCCTCGAGCGGTTTTTTCTCTCTCACACTCCATGGACTGCTTGTGCGTCAAAGGGGAGCCCTCGAGCACCGCGACTCGAGAGCCCTTACCTCTCCAAGCCTTAAACACCCCCCGGCCTTGCCGAGTCACGCTCCGGCATACCGTAGCGGCGGTGTCATAGCGCAAAGAGACGGGTCCTGACGACGTAGAGCGAAGAAAGACATGGAACAGGGACAAAGGACCCTTCGAGGGGCACACACACATGTTTGCATACGATTAAAGTATCTTACAAGCCAGCGTGAATTAAAACAAGTCTTAAAACAAAGATAATTGCGCCAAGCGCATCTTGTTGCAGGAGTGGCCTAGGCAGAGGGTTCACCATCGCCGCCTCTTCAGCCTTCTCTTCTTCGGCGCCTTCATCCTCCTCAGCGGCCTGCTCCGCCTCAACCCTCTTGAAGCGGTCGACGTAATCGTTGACTTCTTCTCGAACCAAGTTGGAGAGCTCCCAGGCCGGATCTCCCTCGATGGGCTCGGTCACTGACTCGAAGTCGAAGCCGGGGTGAAGGCGCTGGAGGTTGGCGAAGACGCGATCGATCGCCACGGTCAAGAGCTTGCGACACTCCTCATCACCAACCTCGCCAAGTTCCGCCACAGGGCCCTCGAGCACAGAGAAGAGCTGATCGAAGTAGGCGAGGTATGTGGCGGCGTCAGCGTTCCCATTGACGGGAACAACAGGAGCATCCACTCCTAGCTGCCCCGCGAGAGTGTTCCCCGGGTCACCAAGGACTTGAACACGCGCTCCCGCTGCTGCGTCAGGACCTGCGCCGCCTGCACGCTGTGCTCATCCTCTGCAGCACGCTCCACAGCAGGGCCTGCCTGCGCAGCCAGCTCCCTCATATCAGCCATCAGGGAGGCGAGGTCTTGATCAGCACGTTCACGAGCCTCTTCCGCGCGGCGACGACCGTCCCTGGCGCGCCTCACCCGGGCGTTCAGGTTGGCGTTCTGGTGCTCCAGTTGAACAATGCGGGCATTGTCGTCCGCGCGTTTCTTCTTGAAGCGGTCCTTCTGCTTCCTGAGCTTCCCGGTGTATTCTTCGACGACGGCGGAGCGATATTCTTCTTGCTTGGCGGCGGCATCCTTCTCAGCCTCTTCCTTCCTCGCGGCAAGCTTCGTTTGGACTTCTCTACAAGCTTTTTGTGCTTGGCCACCTCCTCGTCATGCTTGCCTATGGCCTCGGCCAGTTTGCCCTCCCGCGCCTCCAGATCCGCGCGCTGCGTGGACAACTCCTTGTCAGCCTGCAGTTGCCGCTCTTCGCGTTTGAGCACCTCCGCTTCACGCGCCGCCAGTACTTGCTCACGGGCATCCAAGGACACGCGGTGTTGGTCCAAAGACTTCCGCGTAGCCTCCGACTCCGCGGCGAATTTCCCCTCGCGGTCGGCAAGCTCTTGGCGCTGAGCGGCTAGCGTGGTCTCGAGGATCGCCCGCTCTGAGGCAGCGGTTTGGCGCTCCACCGCGGCCGCCTCGCGATCTTCTGCAGCGGCCTGGCGCTCTGCCTGGAGTGGCTCCAGGGTCTCTTGAGCCTCGCGAACCGCGCTCTCGCGGACCTCCTTGGCGAAGCGCAGCGCCTCCTCTCGCTGCGCCTGCATGGCCTCGTTGTCATGGCGGCGTTGCTCCACGACCTCGAAGAAGCGGGTCCACGCCCTCTCAAGTTCGTCGTACTCTCTGGCGAGCTCGGCCTCCTCGAGGGCGAGTTGGGCCTCCAGCCCATCCAGGCACCCCCGCCAGGCGGAAGGTAGAGCTGCGGCGAGCGCCGCTCCAGCTCGTGCCACCCAGGACCAGAGCCCGGGAACTCCCACGAGACATGGAGGCTCCCTCGTGCGCACTAGTTTCGAGGGTGGGAACCTCCAAACTTGGGCCGCGTCAACCTCGGCCTGGGGGCTGTGCGAGCCCTCTCCGCCATTGGGGCCATGGGCTCCAGCACCGTCGTTTTCAACCGGCGCCTCCTCTCGAGCTTCAGGGGCAGGGGAAGATTGCCCAGCCACCGTGGGGTCCGCCGCCGCCGAGCCCGCTGCGATCCCAGAAGAAGCCGCCGCCCCCTCAGCATCTGCGTTAGGCGGGGGCGGCGGAGGGACATTTTCCTCCATCGCGGCGTCGGTGCCTTGGGGCGGCGGAGTAATCCTCTCCCCCATCTCAACGTCAGCGCCTCCTTTCGCCGGCGAGCCACTCCCCGTTTCCTCCGCGGCGACCTCCTCTTGCCGCTCTGGTGGAGTGACGGGACGTGGTGGTGTCGGTGTGCGCACCACCGCCTCCTCCTCGGGGCGCGCCTCCGCGGTAGAAGACGAAGTAGCTGCTCCGGCCAGAGGCGTAACCACCACATGCCCTACGTCTTCCTCCGCCACAGGCTTCGTGGCCTCCTCCGCCACCGGCTCCGAGGCCTCGGTCACTACGGGATTAGCAACCTCTTCAGCTGAGGGCTCCACAGGCTCCTCGACGGTTGCCGAGGCCAGGCCCCGGACCTCCGCAGCCTTGCGGAGCCTCCGGCGTTTTGCCGTCACAAGATCCCTAACAAACAAACAGGAAGGCCATCAATAGGAGAGCAAGAAAACTCTCGAAAGATGCAAAGACAGGGGCCAACGCTTACCCAGATGACTTGGCGCGTGAGTCGACCCACATCGTAGTGGATGACCGCCACGACCTCGACGAAGCAGCTCCAGAGCCGGGCCCCTCAGGAGCAGCCTCAGCTTTCCTCTTGAGAGGGGTGCCCACTGGGCTCTTGGCGGCCCTGTCGTGAAAAGCCTTGGAGCGGGGGTCGCAGCGTCCCGCTACGGCCTCCTCATCACTGTCTTCCTCCCCCTCCGCGACCTGGCGCGAAGGGGCCACAAGGAAATCCTCGTCCCCGCTGGACGAAATTTCCAGAACATCTCCCTCTGGAGGAGCAGGTTTCGAAGAGCTCGCCTCCCCTGCCGAGGGATTCGCCCCTCCACAGGTGGCGCCCAGATCCTCGTCAGATGCGGCGGGTGACTCCGAGGCCCAGTCCTCTTCCACCACGGGCGCCGCGTCCTCTTTCTTCTCCTCCCCAGCCAGGCCCTGAGGGGTGAACTCCGGCATCAGCTCCAGGATCGCGAGGCGCTTCTTCGGGGTAATCTGATGGAGTGGCTTCGCGAGCTCACTGCGCGGCACAGGAACCTCCGGGGCGGTGAAGAGGATGCCCATTATGGAAGCTACGACTTCAGGAAGGTGGGAGCTGCAGTGCAGCCGCATTGCGTCCGCCGGGCCTGAATACATCCACATCGGCTTTGTGTGCTTCTGGAGAGGGGCGATACGGCGCCTCACGAAGTCTTCAGCAACCATCTGCCCCGTGAGGCCAGCGTCGCGGACGAGCTTCATGCGTGCGACCAAGTCCGCAATCTTCGGGCTCTGAAGGGTCGCACTCGACCAATTCGAGTTCTTCAGGGCGGCGCCTCAGGGACGTCGAAGAAGGAATTCTGCGTCTTGGCGTCCACGAGGAACCACCGCTGGCGGAAATCGTCCACCTTCTTCGTCACCCGTGTGACGGGTTTGTCGCCGTCCCAGGACATGGGGATGTAGATACCTCCCATCCCATCCGCGATGCGGAAGGACACACAACCAGACCGCTCGCCAGGCGCCGTGGAGCGGAGCGCATAGAAGCTCCGGAAGAAGGCCACGGAAGGCATCACCCCCAAATACGCCTCGCAAAGATATGCGAAGATGGCGAGGATCAAGATGGAGTTGGGGTGCAGATGCAGGAGTTGGATCTGATAGAAGGCCAGAACCTCCTCCAGGAAAGGAGAAAATGGCGGCACCAAACCAGCGAAAATGGTCGGGAAGAAGATGGGATACAGCCCCGCCGCGAGCTTGCCGAATCGCGCCGCCTTGAGAACGGTGGCGCCGTGCTCGTTGTTCTTGCCTGCGGCCATCAGCCGGATCTTGTCCAGCGCCTCGCAGTGTGGATGCGAGTCCCCACCAGCGCCGGCGCGAGCTCGTCCTCCTGCTGCGCCTCGGCCGGTACATTCATCATTGCCGCCTTGCCCTTCTTGGGACCCATGGTCGAAGAGAGAAGGGCGGCGGAGCTCGGTGAAGGAGGAGGAGCGCCGGAGACACAGGAGCGCAGGCGTCAAGAGCAAGGAGACGGGCGCGCAAATGATGCAGTAACTGCTGCCTGAACCGGCGCTGCAGGCTTTATTCCCCTCAGAGCAGTTACCGAGACGTGGTGGGACCCCCCACTACGCCCATCATCTCCGAGGAGAACGTGTCGTCGCGGCGTAACTGCCCTGCACGTGTCTCAGGCCGGCCGGACACTTTGGGCCCATGACGATTCGCCTGCGTCCATCGGACTACATCGTGCCCATCATGGGCCCGGGGGCTACTGTCGGCCCAGTGAAATCCAGGGTGTGCTGGGCCTGTCCTATACGGCCCTCGACACTTGATGGCGATTTTTGCTAAGGACCAAGCCTACGGCTTGGAGAGCCTCGTGAGGCGAATTGCCTCGCGAGGGATTTGAGGCAGCAGAGGCCTGCGGAGGCCATATCCACTGCTGCCCCCTCTTTAAGGAAATCTCCCCTGGGGAGAGGTCAACGCCGAATTCTCTACAGGGCATCCAAGCCCTCGTGGAGATCGCTTCGCTGCAAAGCAACCTCTGCAGAGCGCACATGGGCTCTGCAGCGGCCGCAGAGTGACGCGCGCCCCTGCGCGCGGTGACGACGACGCCGCAGTTGCCATTTTGGTGATTAAAGGGGTCAATAAAGCTGTGCCACCCGCTCCGGACTACAAGGATTTCCTCTTTGGTGATAAGGGGACCGGCCGGCGCTACGCTCCAAGGCCAACGTCACCGTGGGCACCCCCACGTTCCTCTGCGGCCCCAGCTGGCCGTCCTGCATGGACGGTGGGTACTCTGCTACAGGAGTCAGCTTTACGCTCATGGACCGCGTCCATGGACATCCGGGCTGCGATGCACCGCGCTCCACCTTCTGCGCCACGTGACAGCCCTACCAGTGCGAGTGCAAGGAGGGAGCACGGGGCGCCTATAAAAGGAGGGCAAGGTGCACCGTAGCAAGGGATCGCATTCTCATTCCAGCATCGCCACTTACGCGCAAGGAAGAAGAAGACCCTTGCTTCCCTTCCTTGTATACACCATTGCCAAAAGAGAGCCTTCGGCAAGCTCATTGTACTGTAACCTCTACAAGCAGTGCAATACAGACAAGCAGGAGTAGCGGTATTACCTCCACACGAGGGCCGTGAACCTGGGTACGGGCTGGTGTTCAACTCTGTCGTGATGTCCCTCCGCTTGCTCGACGAGCACCGTCGCCGTGCAGGTTGAGGGTTGTTTGACCAACGTGTTCAGCCCCTTACACGAACTCTCTTCGTGAGCTTGACTATCCCTGTTTCGTGGGAGTCATTCTCCGACAGACTTCATGATGAACTGCAGTGTGCTCTGGTTATCCATGACTTCTATGATCTGGAGTCACTTGTGGACAAAGCCATCCAGCTGGAGACCAAGCGCAAGTCTATGTTTGAAGGTCGCATGAGGAGGATGAATGCTCAGGAAGGTTCGAGCAGCCAGAAGCCTCGTATCTTTCAGCAAAATCCCAGGCCTGCTTGTCGTCCACCCCAAGCTCCACGCCCCAATTTCCCTACCCGCCCAAACAACTTCAACTGCCCCAATGACAATACTCGTCCCGGAGGAAACTTCAACAACTTCACCCGCAATGCCAATGTTGTCTGCTTTGAATTCGGCAACAAGGGTCACTACTCCAGAGAATGCCCCAATCCCAAGAGGAATATTCAGCGCCCCAATGCCCCGGCACTGAACAATGGTCAAGGCCGCAATGGAAATGGAAATGGCAAGAATGCCGCACCCCGCGGAAATGTTGCTGTAGCCAAGGGTCATCTGCACCACATCAATGCTGAAGAAGCTCAGGATGCGCCAGATGTTGTGCTGGGTACATTCCTTGTCAACTCAGTACCTGCAACTGTTCTGTTTGATTCTAGTGCTACCCATTCATTTGTTACCCAAGAATTTGTTGCTAAGGGAGGTTTAGTTGAGAGCCTCTTACCCAAACCCATGGTCATCCAAATCCCAGAATCCACCGTAGAGACCAAGATGTTTTGCTCCGATGTACCCCTTGAGATCAAAGGAGAAAAGTTTCCAGTTAACTTAATTGTTCTGGGAACCCAAGGCATAGATGTTATACTCGGTATGAATTGGCTAGCCAAGTACCATGGTCGAATTGACTGTGCCAGAAGAGTTGTATCCATCACACCGACAAAGAAGTAGAAGTGGAGTATGTGTCTGAAACCAACCATTCTCACCCAGGCTGCCATGAGAGCATAGCTCGACCCACCCTAGATGAGATCTGTGTTGTTCACCTATTTCGAGATGTTTTCCCTGAAGAATTGCCTGGTATGCCGCCAGATCGGATATTGAGTTCATAATTGAGCTTATCCCAGGAACAGCTCCTATATCCCAAAAGCCTTATCGGATGAATCCGGAAGAACTGGTTGAGTTGAAGAAGCAGTTGGCAGATATGCTCAGCAAAGGTCTTGTTCGACCAAGCACTTCACCTTGGGGATCACCCATTATTTTTGTGGACAAGAGAGACGGTACCACACGCCTGTGTGTGGATTATCGCAAGCTAAATGACGTGACCATAAAAACAAGTACCCTCTTCCCAAGATCGAGGATCTGTTCGATCAGATGAACGGAGCCCGAGTCTTTTCCAAGATCGATCTTCAGACAGGTTACCATCAGATGAAAATCAGAGAGACAGACATTCCCAAGACCGCCTTCACCACCCGTTACGGTTTGTTTGAATACACCGTGATGTCCTTTGGTCTGACCAATGCCCCAGCCTATTTCATGAATCTCATGAACAAAATTTTCATGGAGTACCTCGACAAGTTCGTGGTAGTTTTCCTTGATGACATCCTTATTTATTCCAAGACCGAAGAAGAGCATGCCGAACACCTGCGTCTAGTTTTGGAGACCCTCTCAGAGCACCAGCTGTATGCTAAGCTTAGCAAGTGTGAGTTTTGGCTCAGTGAAGTGGCATTTCTCGGACATGTTGTATCTGCCGGAGGAATTTCTGTTGACCCGGAGAAGATCCAAGCCATTGTTGACTGGTTAGCCCCAACCAGTGTGACTGAAATCCGAAACTTTCTCGGACTCGCCGGTTATTACCGCAAGTTCGTTGAAGGATTTTCCAGTATAGCCAAGCCCATGACCCAACTGTTGAAGAAGGACAAGAAATTTGAATGGACTCAAAAATGTGAAGATAGTTTCCAAGAACTGAAGAAGAGACTAACCTCAGCCCCAATCCTGATTATGCCAGACGTCACCAAGAGTTTCGACGTGTATTGCGATGCATCACGCCTCGGACTTGGTTGCGTTCTGATGCAAGAAGGCAAAGTTGTATCGTATCTGTCCCGGCAGTTGCGACCGCATGAAGAAAATTACCTGACCCATGACCTGGAGTTAGCTGCTGTTGTTCTTGCTCTTAAAACGTGGCGTCCCTATCTTGCGGGACATCGCTGTGAGATCTATACAGATCATAAGAGCTTGAAGTATATTTTCACCCAGAAAGAGTTGAACCTGCGACAGAGGAGATGGATGGAATTAATCAAGGATTATGATATTGGAATCCATTATCACCCCAGAAAGGCTAATGTAGTTGCCGATGCCCTTAGTCGCAAACCCTGCACCCTGAATGCCTTGATCCAAGCCGAACAGCCAGCCTTGTTCAAAGAGTTCAAAGATTTTGGACTAGAACTTGTTAGCCATGGTTATCTCGCCAATTTAGAGTTAACCCCAACCCTGATGGATCAAATCAAAGAAGCCCAAAAAGATCATGAAAGCATTGAAGGAATTAAGATGAAGATTTCTCTCGGCAAAGCACCCGGTTTTACCGAAGATGCTGAAGGAGTGCTGAAATTCAATGGTCGTATCTATGTGCCCAATGTCACGGAACTTAAGGAGTTAATCCTGAAGGAGGCCCATGAGACCCCTTATTCAATCCACCCCGGCGGAACCAAAATGTACCAAGACCTTCGAGAAAGATTTTGGTGGCATGGAATGAAGCGAGAGATTGGTTCTTTCGTAGCCAAGTGTGATATCTGTCAGCGAGTCAAGGCTGAACATCAGCGACCCGCTGGATTGCTTCAACCTTTGAAAATTCCCGAGTGGAAGTGGGATGAGATTGGAATGGATTTTATTACCGGACTTCCAAGGTCCAACCGAGGCCATGACTCAATCTGGGTCATCGTTGATCGACTGACCAAGGTTGCCCATTTCATTCCCGTCAATACCACTTATCGGGGAAATCAGTTAGCAGACTTGTATATTTCCAGAATAGTAAGCCTGCATGGTGTGCCTAAGAAGATTGTATCTGATAGAGGCACGCAGTTCACCTCAAGATTCTGGAAGGCCCTTCATGAAGCCCTCGGAACCAAGTTAGCGTTTAGCACAGCTTATCATCCCCAGACGATGACCAAACTGAACGAGTGAACCAGATATTAGAGGACTGATGACCCACAAGTATAGGGGATCGCAACAGTCTTCGAGGGAAGTAAAACCCAAATTTATTGATTCGACACAAGGGGAGACAAAGAATACTTATAAGCCTTAACAACTGAGTTGTCAATTCAGCTGCACCTGGAAAAGCACTAGTAACAGGGGTGATGTGAAAGCAGCAGTAATATGAGAGCAATAGTAACAGTAACACAGCAGCAGTAACACGGAGGCAATGGCACCAGAAAATAGTTGATACTACTTCTAATGACATATAGGACCAGAGAGCAATGATGATGACAAATGGACCGGGGTTCCCAGCTATCTACACTAGTGGTAACTCTCCAAACAAATAACAGGTGTTGGGTGAACAAATTACAGTTGGGCAATTGATAATTGTAAGGGCATGACAATGCATGCTTATGATAAGATAAGGTTTACTGTAGTATTTAATTGGGCATTACGACAAGGTACACAGACCGCTATCCAGCATGCATCTGTGCCTAAATAATCCACCTTCCGGTTAGCATCCGCACCCCTTCCAGTATTAAGTTGCAAACAACAGATTATTGCATTAAGTATTGTGCATAATGTAAACAACACATTCATCCTTAGACAAAGCATTGCTGTTTTACCCCTAGTGGCAACAACACATCTACAACCTTAGAACTTGCTGTCACTATCCCAGGTTAAATAGAGGCTGAACCCAACTATCTAGCATAAATACTCCCTCTTGGAGATACAAGCAACTACTTGATCAGGGTAACCACAAGTACCGGAGAGCATGCAAGATCTTAAATAAACAATAGTATGATAATATGATGAACAATCTGATCATAATGTAACAATTCATCGGATCCCAACAAACACAACACCAATTACATCATATGGATCTCAATCATGTAAGGCAGCTCATGAGATCATTGTATTGAAGTACATGGGAGAGAGAGTACCAACTAGCTACAGCCAAGAACCCGTAGTCCATGGGGGAACTACTCACAAACCATCATGGAGTCGAAGTGGAGGCGGTGGAGTCGATGGAGATGGCTCCGGGGGTCAATCCCCGTCCCGGCAGGGTGCCAGAACAGGAACTTCTGACCCCCGAAACGAGGTCTCGCGATGGCGGCGGCGCTGCGGAAGTCTTTCTGGAGTATTAGATATATATTTAGGGTTTTCGCGTCGGGGTGACTAAATAGGCGAAGGGGCAACGTCGGTGGGTCCCGAGTGGGCCAAACCATCTGGCGCACTCTCTCCCTCGCCGCGCCGCATGTGGTTTGGAGGCCGTGGGCCTCCCCCTGGCTTGCCCTTCTGGCTCCGTGTGTCCCTCGGAAAAATAGGAGGTTTGGCTTTTGTTTCGTCGAATTCCGAGAATATTGCCCGAACAGCTTTTCTGGAACCAAAAACAGCAGAAAACAGGAACTGGCACTGTGGCATCTTGTTAATAGGTTAGTCCCAGAAAATGTATAATAATGATATATAATGCATATAAAACATGTGACAATGATACATAAAACAAGCATGAAACATCAGAAATTATAGATACGTTGGAGACGTATCAAGCATCCCCAAGCTTAGTTCCTACTCGTCCTCGAGTAGGTAAACGATAAAAAGAAAATAATTTCTGAAGTGACATGCTACCAACATAATCTTGATCCAATAATAATGTAAGGCATGTGAGCTGAGATCAAATCATTCAAAGCAAATGTCTATAGTTGATATAAGAGATAATAAAGCAAGAGTCAAACAAGCTAAAAGTTTTCATGAATATCGCTTTAAAGACATGAAACCGTACAAGGTTCATTAAAGATGGTTTAAGTATCCAGCGTAGAAGTTCTATCCTTCAATCCAAGCATCAAGCAAATTTTCATAACATAGAAGGATTCAGCCAAGTAAACATAAACATGAACGTCATGAATCAACTGTTTCGAAGTCTACTCAACCGGTGAGCGCAAGCATTTGGTATTGGCACCAGGATGTTATGGCAAAGAGAACATTAATGGGGGTTTGGAAGGCCAATGGAAGAAAGTCTCACAAAGCTATAAGTGATCATTAGACAAGAGGAAGTCTTATAATCGAAGCTATGTAAGGAGTAGTGATTGCCATGCAACGGATGCACATAGAGCTATATGTGTATGAAAGCTCTCCAATGGAACTAGTGGGGGTGCATCCAACTTGGTTGCTCATGAAGACCTAGAGCACTTTTGAGGAAGCTCATCATTGGAATATACAACCCAAGTTCTATAGTGTAAATTCCCCACATAGTTATACTAGTAGAACATGAAAACTCTCTCACATGGAGTATAGGTGCTAAATGAGCACAAATGATGACTATGAATACTGCAGGTGCTATAACATGAGCACAAGTGTGGATAAAGGATAGTAATGTTGCCCCCTTTTTCTTTATTCTTTTTTTTTCTTTTTTCTTTTTTCTATTTTTTTTCTTTTTCTGTTTCTCTTTTCGATGGCCACATAGCACTTTTCACTTTCAGGGGCAACATTCTAATATGACAACACACTTTTTGGTACATATAACTCATAACGAACAAGACATGATGTATGAAACTGTATGCCTCTGCCAGTGTAGCAGGATATGCAATGATCTAGCGTAACATGGGTAAACCACACATCAGCTGTATAGAATCATGCAAAGCAATATATAAGTGAAATGACAACAAGTCATGTAATGTAAATGGAAGTTGCATGGCAATATATCTCGGAACAGCTATGGAAATGCTGTGGTAGGTAGGTATGGTGGTTGTTTTGAGGAAGATGTATAGGCTTATGTGTAGGAGAACAAGAGGAAGTCCTCCCACGGGGTTGGATGTACCGGCGAAGTATGCACAACTCTCAATGTGAGCAGAAGGCAATGCACAGCACCGAAGAGGCTAGCAAATTTGGATGGTGGAAGTGCCAAAAACCGTAGCTTAACATTAGTCAAAAAGAACTCACAAGTTTATTGCAAACAACTAGCAGGTTCAACATTAAGAGCATGATTAAAATTCACTCCAAGAAGGGCCGTTCACGGCGGCACAAGTACCCCGTTAGATCCCTCGACCTTCAGCACAACTTAGTTATTACAATGAACTTTCAGACATGGAAAGCTATCAAGTCCAACTACACCTTCAACAATTTTATTAGAGTTTGTAGTACGGTACAAGCTTAAAGACAACAATCCACTAATGATTTTAACTTAATTAACCAGCAAGCTTTACCATCTAAATACCTCAAAACGTTTGCAAAGAATCAGATTATCAAAGTTCAATGATCTACAAGATTATGCAAGTTTTTCATTATACCACTACCACATGCAAAAATTTCTGGACCAACACATCAACCAAGCAACTCTCCAAATAAATATAAGTGAAGCAAGAGAGTACTTTCTATAAAATAACTAATAGCTCTGAACAAGAGATACATGAAAACCAAGAGCTAGAAGCTAAACAGTGCGAAAATGAATACTCAACAATATAAGTGAAGAATAGGAGTATTCAAATGAAAAAGCGGAGCGTGTCTCTCTCCCAAACAAGATAGATAGGATCCGACATTGATATGATCAGAGAATAAAACTAACAAACTAAACACAAAGACGCTCCAAGAACAGCACATATGATGTGAAAGAATTAAAATATAGTTTCACTAGAGATGACCTGATAAGTTGATGATGAAGAAGGGGATGCCTTGGGCATCCCCAAGCTTAGATGCTTGAGTCTTCTTGAAATATGCTTGGGTGCCCACGGGGGCATCCCCAAGCTTAGGCTCTTCACTCTTCTTGATCACAATATCATCCTTCCTCTTGACCCTTGAAAACTTCTGCCACACCAAACTTCTCATAAACTTCATTAGAGGGTTAGTACTCAAAAACATTAATCCACTTTGGTTCTGTGTGACACATTGCAATACTCAATAAAACATTAGCTACAGCCCTCCACGTCTAGAAAGCCTTACTTAAAGTCCACAAGAGACAATGCAAAAAAACAGAGACAGAATCTGTCAAAACAGAACAGCCAGTAAAGACGAATTTTTTCGAGGTACTTCCGTTGCTCAAATCGGAAAAAGTGAAGTTAATGAAAGATGCGTACATATCTGAGGAAGATGCGTGATTTTTTATAGAATTTTTCGAGTTTTCTCCAGGGAGAAAAGCTCAAATTCGTGACAGCTAAAAATCTGTCCCTGCGCAGAATCCAAATCTAGCATCATCTAATCATTAAAGGCTCTTCTTGGCACAACAATGCAAAAAATAAAGATACAAAGGAGTTGTTACAGAAGTAAGCAAGCTCCTTGACTCAAAAAGCAAAAGAAAAATTACAGAAATAAAACATGGGTTGTCTCCCAAGAGCGCTTTTCTTTAATGCCTTTTAGCTAGGCTTGATAGTTTTAATGATGCTCTCATGAAAATAGAAAATGAAGCAAAAGGAGCATCAAGAAGCAAATTCAAAACACATTTAAGTCTAACCCACTTCCTATGCATAGGAAACTTGTACACAAATAAATTCATATAGAACAAAGTGACAAGCATAGGAAGATAAAACAAGAGTAACTTCAAAAGTTTCAGCATATAGAGAGGTGTTTTAGTACCATGAAAATTTCTACAACCATTTTTCCTCTCTCATAGTAATTTTCAGTAGCATCATGAATAAACTCAACAATATAACTATCACACAAAGCATGCTTTTCATGATCTACAAACAAATAATTTTTATCAAGCTCATAAGTAGTGGGATTTAAAATTTCGAACCCACATGTAACAATTTTATAACAAGATGATTGATCACTCTCAACATATATGGGACGCCTAGATAAAGTCAAGACTTCTCCAATCCCATTTTCATTAGTGGTACATTAATATTATCAAGTAACATAGGACCATCATCTAGAGCTTTATCATAAACATTTTCTAAGCAAAACTCTTTAGTACCATGCATTTCGATATCAGCCACAAATAAAGGATTATCATAAGATTTATCAAAATAGCATGGATTATCATATATAACAGTAGCATAATTATTCTCACAAGTTTTACTCATAGGAAAAATTTCAAGAGAATCAACAGGAACATAACATTCATCCTCCTTGGGTAAGCATGGAGGGCAATCAAATAATGTAAGAGATGAAGAGTTACTCTCATTAGAAGGTAGGCATGGGTAGCTAATCCATTCTTCCTCCTTTTGTTCATCACTCTCCTCCTCTTTTTCATCTAATGAGCTTTCAGGTTCAGCAATTTCTTCTTCCACAGGTTCCTGCAAATTGTGAGTGCATTCTTGTGCATTAATGAGTCTCTCTTTGTAATCAACGATATAAGGATTATTGCTGTAATGTTCTATGCAATAATCAAGGATAGAAGAGACATAATCTTTAAGGTCCTTACAAGCAATACAAGTTTCATAATTTTTAGCCATGAAAGATTCTATCTCAGAGGCTCCCATAAATAAAACAAATTGTTCTACTTCTTCGAACCCAAGATGAATATAGTTATTCCAATGATAGTTCACAATTAAAACTCTTCACTAAAGCTACACTGGAATTTAAGATGTTTAGTATCCTGTTTAGAGCAACAGTTTATATCATGGCGTTTAAGCAAGATTTTAGCAATTGTATTCAACCTTTCTAACACACACTCATGACTTCACCCTTTTTTGATTCTCTATACTTCATATATAATTCTATAAGCTCCATATAGGTTGTGGGTTCTTCCATAACAACAGTTTTTAATTTTTGGTTTTTCAAATTTTTATGGATTTTCGAATTTATAAGAAAAATAAAACAAGACAAAAATAAACTAAACAAAAATAAACTAAGCACAAATAAACTAGACAAAACAAAATAAAATAAAAACAGAGAGAGAGGTAGAGTGTACTCCCCAGGTGAACTTATGAGTAGAGCTATGCTCCCCGGCAACGGCGCCAGAAAATAGTCTTGATAACCCACAAGTATAGGGGATCGCAACAGTCTTCGAGGGAAGTAAAACCCAAATTTATTGATTCGACACAAGGGGAGACAAAGAATACTTATAAGCCTTAACAACTGAGTTGTCAATTCAGCTGCACCTGGAAAAGCACTAGTAACAGGGGTGATGTGAAAGCAGCAGTAATATGAGAGCAATAGTAACAGTAACACAGCAGCAGTAACACGGAGGCAATGGCACCAGAAAATAGTTGATACTACTTCTAATGACATATAGGACCAGAGAGCAATGATGATGACAAATGGACCGGGGTTCCCAGCTATCTACACTAGTGGTAACTCTCCAAACAAATAACAGGTGTTGGGTGAACAAATTACAGTTGGGCAATTGATAATTGTAAGGGCATGACAATGCATGCTTATGATAAGATAAGGTTTACTGTAGTATTTAATTGGGCATTACGACAAGGTACACAGACCGCTATCCAGCATGCATCTGTGCCTAAATAATCCACCTTCCGGTTAGCATCCGCACCCCTTCCAGTATTAAGTTGCAAACAACAGATTATTGCATTAAGTATTGTGCATAATGTAAACAACACATTCATCCTTAGACAAAGCATTGCTGTTTTACCCCTAGTGGCAACAACACATCTACAACCTTAGAACTTGCTGTCACTATCCCAGGTTAAATAGAGGCTGAACCCAACTATCTAGCATAAATACTCCCTCTTGGAGATACAAGCAACTACTTGATCAGGGTAACCACAAGTACCGGAGAGCATGCAAGATCTTAAATAAACAATAGTATGATAATATGATGAACAATCTGATCATAATGTAACAATTCATCGGATCCCAACAAACACAACACCAATTACATCATATGGATCTCAATCATGTAAGGCAGCTCATGAGATCATTGTATTGAAGTACATGGGAGAGAGAGTACCAACTAGCTACAGCCAAGAACCCGTAGTCCATGGGGGAACTACTCACAAACCATCATGGAGTCGAAGTGGAGGCGGTGGAGTCGATGGAGATGGCTCCGGGGGTCAATCCCCGTCCCGGCAGGGTGCCAGAACAGGAACTTCTGACCCCCGAAACGAGGTCTCGCGATGGCGGCGGCGCTGCGGAAGTCTTTCTGGAGTATTAGATATATATTTAGGGTTTTCGCGTCGGGGTGACTAAATAGGCGAAGGGGCAACGTCGGTGGCGTCCCGAGTGGGCCAAACCATAGGCTGGCGCACTCTCTCTCCTCGCTGCGCCGCCATGTGGTTTGGAGGCCGTGGGCCTCCCCCTGGCTTGCCCTTCTGGCTCCGTGTGTCCCTCGGAAAAATAGGAGGTTTGGCTTTTGTTTCGTCGAATTCCGAGAATATTGCCCGAACAGCTTTTCTGGAACCAAAAACAGCAGAAAACAGGAACTGGCACTGTGGCATCTTGTTAATAGGTTAGTCCCAGAAAATGTATAATAATGATATATAATGCATATAAAACATGTGACAATGATACATAAAACAAGCATGAAACATCAGAAATTATAGATACGTTGGAGACGTATCAAGGACATGCTTCGCGCATGTGTTCTATCCTATGGTTCCAAATGGGAAGATTGTCTTCCGTTTGCAGAGTTCTCATACAACAACAGTTATCAGTCCAGTCTGCAAATGGCCCCTTTTGAAGCCCTTTACGGCAAGAAGTGTCGTACACCCCTGACTTGGTCCGATATCGGAGAAGGCAAATTGTTTGGACCCGATACCCTCCGTGAAGTTGAAGGGCAAGTTCAGCTTATTCGTGAACGCCTCAAAACTGCCCAATCCCGCCAGAAGGGTTACGCTGACACTAAGCGCCGTGACCTCACCTTCAACGTCGGAGATTATGTCTATCTCCGAGTGACACCCCTTAAAGGAATGCAGCGTTTCCATGTTAAAGGAAAATTAGCGCCAAGGTATATTGGACCCTTCAAGATCATCGCTCGTCGAGGAGAAGTATCTTATCAGCTGGAGTTGCCCCAGAGTTAGGAGATTATCAAGATGTCTTCCACATTTCCTTGCTCCGGAAGTGTCTCGAAGTTCCTGATTAGCCTGTTGTTTTCAAAAACATCGACCACCTCTCCATCGACCTGAACCAAGACCTGACTTATCGTGAGAGACCCCTCAAGATTCTCGAAGAAGATGTTCGTGTTACCCGAAGACGTGCGATCAAGTTCTACAAAGTCCAGTGGACTAACCACTCTGAAGAAGAAGCAACTTGGGAACGCGAAGATTATCTTAGGAGCGAATTCCCAAACCTCTTTAGTACCTAAGCCTAGCAAATCTCGGGACGAGAATTATTTTAAGGGGGGAAGGATCTGTAACATTCCAAAATTATACTCAGAATTGTATTCCAAAAATGAGAGCCAACAAAAACTTTTGTTGATTATTATGTGTTGTTTGCAAATTGTTGCTTGTGGTAATTAATTCTTGTTGCTTGTGTTGCTTGTTTGTTTGAATTAACAATTTGAAATACAAAAACAAAAGTGGAAACAAGAAAGAAATAAAAATGACAAGTGACACACAATTCTCCAAGTAAGAAGCAAATTTTGTTCAAACAAAAATTCAGAGGAATGGTATATGAAACCCCTCATTTGTATTCTTACTACTTATCTCTCCCAAATAATATTTTACACCTATTTTAAAATTCAAAAGTAAACACAATTGAAATAAAACAAAATGCCATAATCAAAACCCTATGAAAGAAAATGATTCAAAACATTTTATTTTGCAAAGCCAAATTTTGTGGAGCTTCTACATGTTATGGGGAAGTCCCACAAATATTTGCAAATTTTTCCAAATTGTTTAAGTGCTCCAATTAAATCCTAGGAAAGCTACTGGACTAAAAAGAAATAAAAAAAAGAGAAAAGAGGAGGCAGGGGGTTTTCTGCAAAAAGGTCATCCCCTACCTCTCTCCCTCGCCCTGACGCAGAGCGCCGTGTCGCCATGGCGCTCCTCGCCATTTCCTGGCCGCCCAGGCCCCCCTGCCGCGCTCCTCGTGCCTCTGCAGCCTCTGCACGCAGAGGAGAAGCACTCGAGCACACCCCCTCGCCCCAATGCCGCCCTGTCCCCATTTTCTCCGCCGTGGGCAATCCGACGGCGCCGGCCAAATTTGGCCCCCTCTCAGCTCCCCGACACGCACCTCTCGCCGTAGCTGCTCCTAGACCACGCCCGGACCCCGGTAGACACCGCGACGACACGTACCTCGCACCACCGCCGTGGAATCGAGCAGAGGATCCCGCGGGAGCGCCATGGACGCCGTCCGTGCATCGCGACCACCGTGGACCGTCCCCGCGCTATAAAACCCCTCCCGAGCCCTCTGGAAACTCCACACCATCCCCACTCCCTCTCCCCCTCTCCAATTTCTCCGTGCACCGCCAGCAGGGCGGCACTGCCGCAACCACTGCCGCCGTCGAGGTCGATCATGGCCGCGACGCCACACTCTCTCTTTCTCTCATTTCTGGCCCGCACTCTCTTCTGCACCCACTCCGCACTCACACGTATCGTTTTCCCTCTGTTTCGTGCACAGGGGAGACGCCAGGACCTCGCCGGAGTTGCTGGAGCTAGCCGTGGAAGCGGAGGAGCTCGCCGTCGACGATACACGCCGTCCCAGCAAGCTCGAATCCTCCAGCAAGCTTTCCCACGCCACCGCCGTCGATTCGCATCATCACCACGACCTCCCGAGCCCCCTAGGTGAGCCAATCATCCACCTCGCCGTCGCCGGAGCCTCGGCGCCGCCCAGAAATGGTCGTCGCCGTTGTCTTTGAACACGGGCCGTTGGATTTCAATCCAACGACAACGTACCGCTTCGATTGAAATAGAGAGACTGACGTGTGGACCCCACACGTCAGGTTTTTATTAATTTCCCTCGCGCGCACACTGTGACGCTGACGCGTAGGCCCCACCTGTCATAGTTTTCAACATTATCCAGAGAACAATTAAATTCGAATTTAAACTCCTCTGAGAAATCAGTACTGGACCCAACTTGCAAATTCAATATCTTGAGATTTAAGAATCCAAATAAATCAAACTCAATTGTTCTGGATAGCTTTTGAAATTTTTTAACCAACCCAAGTGGATTCATTTCATTAAGATAAATAATAAAAATGTATTATTAAAAATACTATAGAAGGTTTAAATTCTAAACTTGTTTGTTTCTGATACTCTGTTAGTCCAAATAATTCCAAAACAATTTTGTTAGCTTAGTACTGCCATGTATTAGCTTCCCTAATTTTGGTAGAATTATTTGTGTAGTAGTAATTGTTTAGTATAAAGTTGAAGTTAGAAAACCCTTCTGCACTAAAACAATTAAATATGTTTAATGGTTAACCCAAATGATTTAGGACCAATTTGTTAGATCACATTTAGTCCTGTTTAGTTAACCCTAAAAGGATTTAATTTTAGGATCAACAGAACTTAATTGGTAGCCAAAACTTGGTTATTAAGTTACTGGATAAAAACATTTGTGTAGAGAGTTTGGTAACTCCAATTAACTCAAACTAAATTGTGCTGTCTTCTACACATCAGTAGCTTTCTATAGAAATTTAGTTTGTATTTTTGTGACCAACAGAACTCAAGTTATGCAATTAAACATGTTCAACAAGTTTTGCCATGATTTTAGACATAAATAAATAATGTTTAATTCAATTATTTTGAAACCAAATTGTATTGTTTGATGTGTGCAGTATCTATTTGTGATGTTTATGATTGTTATGTTGAGATTATTGCTTGAGTAGTTTAGTGATTGTTTGTATTTGTTTGTTTATTAATTAGACGAGAACGCTGTCGGATTTATCGAGGAAGGAGAGTTTGTTGAATCTGAAGATCAAGACCAAGGCCACTTTGCCGAGCAAGGCAAGCTACTCTCTGAGCTTGCACTACAAACATATGCATCTATTTTTGATATCATGATTTACCTTTAAAGCAAAGATTTATAAACCCTTTTTCAAAACATATATGGAAATTATTTTGCCACCATGTAGAGATATAAGATAGTTATGTCAAAATTATAGGATGGGAAAAACAAATATTGTTTATTCAAACTCCTTTAAAAATATTTGTGTGATTATGGAATACTGAGATGTCGGTGTTGAAATGAAGAAGTGGAGAATAGAGATGTTTATGAAAATGCACAGTGTGTCCTTGTACTTACGTCAACCAGCCGATACCCTGTGCGACCACATTTACCCACGTATGGGAAAAGGGCTTAGTCATATAATTTGCTCATATTAGTATGGGATGCCTCATCGACGGAGATGACTCCGTTATGCATGAGGGGATAGTGTGTTGATCTACCCCTGACCCGGGTCCTCGCTCAAACTCTATGAAAAGATAAGGAGGAGGATTGAAGGTTCCACCATAAACCGCCGGACAAAACCTATGAGTCCTCACACTTAGATTCCGACGGGCTGGGTTAAGTGTTGATGGAAGTGTCATATGGGAAGGATCCTATACTAGCATGAGCAAAGGACAGGCTATGGTCGGCGGCTTACTTCGCATACACCTTGTATGGCGAGACGTGGCGGACACGATGAGTTGCCGGATGGATGTGGGAAAAGTGTGCTGACTCTGCAGAGTGTAAAACTATTCGAATAGCCGAGTCCTCGGATATGGACAGTTGGGAGGCCCTACTTTGACCATGTGCAAGTTTTTGAAAGGCTTTGAGTTTTAAAAAGAAAATGAAGTGGAGAATGTTCCTTACACCTATACCAACGGATCGGTATGAGGTTGTTGGAGGAAGTAGACCATGACGGGCTATGGTCGGAAAAAGGAGAAGTTTTGGAGAAACAGATAAAATGTTGATTTCTTTAAAAGATAGTTATAAAACTCTTCTTACCTTTTTCAATAAAGATATAGAGATGTTTCAAACAAATAAAAGTTGGAAATTAAAATAAAACTAGTGCATACTCATGTTGGGGTAGTTTGCGAGTACATTCAAATGTACTCATATTGGTTTCGTCCCTGGCTATTGTCCTAGCCAGACTACGAGGAGGAGCACTATACCGAGCAGGAGTATGGCGACTTCTACGTGAACTAAGGATCTCCACAAGTCAGCTGCCTGTCGGGTCGTCGTCGTTAGAATATGATGTCTACTACGCCGTAGCTTCCGCTGATATTTTGGTTTGGCCCATAAAGGCACCTATGTAAGACTTGGTCTAAATGACCATTTATGTAAGACTTTTAATTCGGTATTGTGATGGATGTAAACTTTGGTATCCAATTCGGATTATATGCAACGACAGACTGATCACGGGATCGTTGTGTTAAGCATAATCGGGTATTTCGGACAGCTAGTCCGGGGTCCCCACGGATGATCTACCCTTGGGTAGAAATAACGTCCTTCATGGGAGCCGCTCTTGAAAGTTTGGGTGACAAGGGGGATAGAGTGCCCACTGCCATTCGTTGACAACAACAAACACCTCTCAAAAACTTACTTTATACTCTCTATATGATTTCAAAAACTTAAAAAGCTCTAGCACATGATTTAATCTCTGCTTCCCTCTGCGAAGGGCCTTTCTTTTACTTTATGTTGAGTCAGTTTACCTACTTCTTTCTATCTCAGAAGCAAACACTTGTGTCAACTTTGTGTGCATCAATTCTTATATGCTTACTTATTGCACTGGTTATATTACTTTGTGTTGATAATATCCATGAGATATACATGTTGAAAGTTGAAAGCAATTGCTGAAACTTAAATCTTCCTATGTGTTGCTTCAATGCCTTTATTTAGAATCTATTGCTATATGAGTTAACTCTTATGCAAAGCTTTGTGATGCTTGTCTTGAAAGTACTATTCATGAAAAGTTTTTGCTTATATGATTCAGTTGCTTACTCTTTATCTATTTGTTAGCAAACTATAGACCATTGCTTTGAGTCACTTCATTCATGACATGAGCCTTGCAATATTATTTGATCAAAATTGTGTGAAGCATGTCTCCTCAGAAATTATTTTGTTGTTATCGTTTTACCTACTCGAGGACGAGTAGAACTAAGCTTAGGGATGCTTGATACGTCTCCAACGTATCTATAATTTCTGATGTTCCATGCTTATATTATGCCAATTGCTACATGTTTTATTCACACTTTATATCATTTTTATGCATTTTCTGGGACTAACCTATTAACAAGATGTCACAGTGCCAGTTCCTGTTTTCTGCTGTTTTTGGTTTCAGAAAAGTTGTTCTGGAAATATTCTCGGAATTGGACGAAACAAAAGCCAAAGTCCCTATTTTTCTGACACGTTCACGGAGTCCGAAGGAGAGACGAAGGGGGGCCGTGGGCCGCCCTCACCATGTGGTGGCGCGGTCCCACCTCCTGCCGCGCCGCCACGTGGTGAGGACGCCTCGGGCCTCCACCGACGCCACCCCTTCGCCTATATATTCATCTATTCGGGAAAACCCTAAATAATCGAGTCATATTCCACGAAAAGTTCCAGAGCCGCCGCCGCCGTCAACCCTAACTCGGGAGGGTTCTGAAGCTCTTCCCGGCATCCTGCCGGAGAGGGGAATCATCACCGGAGGGCTCTACATCGCCATGCCTGCCTCCGGAGTGATGTGTGAGTAGTTCATCTTTGGACTATGGGTCCATAGCACTAGCTAGATGGTTGTCTTCTCCTCTTGTGCCATCATGTTTAGATCTTGTGAGTTGCCTATCATGATCAAGATCATCTTATTGTAATGCTACATGTTGTGTTTGCTGGGATCCGATGAATATTGATACTATGTCAAGTTGAATACTGAAATATTAGGTCTATGCCTTTTATGATCTTGCATGCTCTCCGTTGCTTGTTGAAACTCTGGCCAAGTGAATGCTTGTGACTCCAAGAGGGAGTATTTATGCTAGATAGTGGGTTCAATCTCCATTGAATCTGGGGGAGTGACAGCAACCCCTAAGGTTGTGAATGTGCTGTTGCTACTAGGGGTAACCTAATGATATTTTGTCTAAGGATGAATGTGTTGTTTACATTATGCACTTTACTTAATGCAATTGTCTGTTGCTTGCAACTTAATACCGGAAGGGGTACGGACGTTAACCTGAAGGTGGACTTTTTAGGCGCAGATGCATGCTGGATAGCGGTCTGTGTACTTTGTCGTAATGCCCAAATGAATCTCATAGTAGACACCACAACTTGCACATGCATGTTATGCACTTATCAATATTGTCAATTGCCCAACTGTAATTTGTTTACCCAGCATGTTAGTTATTTATTATGGAGAGACGCCACTAGTGAACTGTGGACCCCGGTCCATTCTTTTACATCTAAAATACAACCTACTGCAATCATTGTTCTTTTTCATTCTCTACAAGCAAACATCATTTTCCACACTATACGCCTAATCCTTTGTTTTCAGCAATCCGGTGAGATTGACAACCTCACTGTTAAGTTGGGGCAAAGTAGTTTGATTGTGTTGTGCAGGTTCCACGTTGGTACCGGAATCCCTGGTGTTGCGCCGCACTACACTCCTTCACCAACAACCTTCAGAAGTGACTTCGATCTCCTACTGGTCCGATTAAACCTTGGTTTCTTACTGAGGGAAAACTTGCTGGTGCACTCATCATACCTTCCTCTTGGGGTTCCCAACGAACGTGTGTCTCACACGCATCAGACGGGATGGCAATGCATACCCACTATCCGCTTATCATGCGGGTAAAAACCCTTGGTATGAGAGCATGGGACAAATAATTACCCATGTATATATAAATGATAAATATCATACATGATCAGATAGAGAGGGTACAGGTCTGGTCGGGTATGGGACCGTATAACCAATTTCAATGTACGCATCGAAAACTTACAAGCGAGACCGAACTTGCACTACATCATAAATGAGTAGGGCCTATGCATGAGGGGCATAGTTAGGACGCGGTTTCGCCCGACCGAAAGTGATATCAATTCCACACCCCAACAATAGTTTTTTTTTTAGAAACAAGGGGCAAAATATTTGCCCCATTTTCTTTATTAAGAGAGAGTTAGGACATAAAGTTCAACAACACCAAAGACATATTACAACAAAGGATTACTCCCCCGACATTAATTCCCCAAGGCCTTTTGCCCCCGCAATCACCCACAACTTGGCCTCATTCTTTTATCTTGGAGAAGATGCTAATAGACGACGTGTGCTTGTTGCGGAATACACGAGCATTCCGACTCGTTCTAAATTTTCCAAGAGATGAGGAGTACAAGGGAAGTCATCGCCTTGCGGTTGATCATCCTGACACCAAACATGTGCCTCCACCAATACTTTTTTTTTGCGAGTAAAAGAAGATGCCATTATTCGGAAACATTACAGAAAGGTCCCCAACAAAAACAAAATTACAGCACAATCCTTCTGCAAGTTGACCACATCGGCGACACGCCGAAGCTGTTGGTGGCGCGCCGTCGCAGCTGCCTCCCTTGACGCCTTGGATCGGAGGCAGTCCCCACGTGAACGGGAAGTCGCCGAGCACCGGTCCTAGAGGACCTACACCGGAGATTGTCGTCATCGTCGATCCAAATCGCCGCATCTTCTTCCACCAAATCACGATCTGCTGGCTCCGCCGTCCCAGGAACACCAGCGTGGGGAAGTCGCCCACAGCACCTCCGCAGAGATGCGAGCGCGATGAAGGCAGTAGAACGACGGCGAAGCTTCAAACAACGTCACCATCAGGGGGAAAATCCACCTCCTTCAAACACCAAACCGGCCGCATCTCCGCCCCCAACGCCGCCGGCAGAACTCCTACACTACGTGCACGTCGTGAATCGGGGTTCCCCGACCACCCGCCGCCGGAGCGGCCGCCGGAGGTCGAGAGAACCTCCGCGACGGCGAGGTGGAGGGCCCGGTGAATCTGCAAAATCGCCTTCCTTTTACTGTAGACGGGGAAGGGGAGGTCCAAGATCCATATGAACAACGAAGTGGGCTAAACATCCTCTACGTCCAGACACCCCTCGGCTATATGAAGATCCCCCACTCGGAACTCAAGCCCTCCACTGAGCCTTTCTATCATTCTATGGGATAGTCATAGTACCCGGCAAGATGGTGAAAAACCTCTCGGTAGCATCATCATGGACGTCACCTACGCCATCGTCCATGTCACCGTCAAAAAGTGTGCTCGAACAACCTGAACGGAAAATCTATAAAAGTACCGGCGGAAAGCATCTTTAAACAAATTTCCGATCATACTACGGTTTGTTTATGTTCATCCTCGTGACTTTGCTTTGACGGACGCTGACAGAGACCGGCACTAACCAAGAAACCAACCGGAGAAAAATTGCAGTAGCAAGTCTGGAGCGAAACGTCCAAAATCTGACTCCGTCGACTCCTCCTTTCCGACCACGTCCCACCTTCCTCCCGAAATCTTCAGGCTGCTTTGCAACACCGGAGAAGAGAGTGGAAGAGAAAAATCTGTGTTCGTCGTCAGTGCCCGCTATTTATACGCTCTCGGCTCTCTTCTCCCCCACACACCCTTCCCCGCCTCCTCTCCCCGGCTTCGATCCGCTCAGGTTCGTCCCGCGTCCTAGCTAGCCTGAGCTCCCGTGATTTCGGTATCCTGCAAGATTCCGTTGTTTTCTTCTTTCTCTGTCTATATGTGCTTATGGAGTAGGTGTTCGTCTAGTGTAAATTTTACTAGCTTGGGGCGCTTTTTGGGCTAAGGAGGCGCAGAGCGTGTGTACTGTGATCATGCATAAAACAGGTGCTGCTAATTAATCCAAGTTCTGGTGGCTGTAAGATTTGTGTGGAAGTGGAACTGTCGAACTGTCGTCTGAATTGGGAGGATAGACAGGTTGTAGTTGCTTGTAATTCGATGAAGGAATGAAATGGTTGATTCCGTTCTAGTTATAGTATCTGTAACGTGGACTACGCTAAGTAATGAGTTAACCTATATACACTAAAAGGCGTCTAGATGCGTCCGAAACTGTAGTACATGCATGCTCTCTGTTTTCTCCATTATATTTCTTCTTTCAGTTAAACTTACTTTTTTTTCCGTCCCGTAAGCAAAACTCAGCTGATCGACTCTTCATTCCCTTCCGCAAGAATCTCTCTCCAATGGAAGGAAGCTCATCTGAACAAAGGTAGTAAAGCTTTTTTTTTTTTTGAGAAACACAGTACAACGCAAACGCTCACATACACGCGCATACAGTCACTCCTATGAACACACACGCACACCCTACCCCTATGAGCACCTCCGAAAAACTGAGCCGGCGGTTGGGTCTTGAGATTGACAAAGTCACCACGGGCGACTCGCTGTCGACGGGAACGTCGCCTCCCACTGAAAGAATAATCCGACTAAATGAGAAATACCAACGTCAAACCTGGGGTTTGAACTTTGGTGGGCTAGGGGTACAACCACCCTCCTAACCATCTTGCCACAGGAAAGTTCTCGGTAGTAAAGCTTCGATCTCCCATTTCCTCGAAGGATGTCAACGCCGAATTTCGTCTCAGCCTCTTGAATGGCAAACTTTTTTTGTTTGCTCTCTTCATTCAGGGTTGCCGTGGTGACTGGTGGCAACAAAGGTATTGGGTTGGAGATATGCAGGCAGCTGGCGTCCAACGGAGTCACCGTCGTCCTTACGGCCAGGGATGAAAAGAGGGGTGCTGCGGCAGTCGACGAGCTCCGAGAGCTCGGGCTGTCGGACGTCATGTTCCATCAGCTGGACGTGCGCGAGCCGTCGAGCGCTGCTCGTTTGGCAGATTTCGTCAGGGATAAGTTTGGCAAGCTAGACATATTGGTACGGCTTGGTTCTCCTTTCCATCGTCTTACTGTCCGAATCATTGTCTTTAGAAAAATTTATCCGAGTGATTTTCAATTTCATCACAATAACATGTTTTGGTTTTCTTCGTGACTCTGTGTGGTGTGCTACTATGGAGTTATATGCGGCAAAGGTTGTATAGTTAGTTCTATTGTACATGTGCAGATGGTTTATGCTCTGATAAAGAATTCTTTGTGTTTTGCAGGTCAATAACGCAGCAGTTCTCGGGGTGACCGTAGACATCGGAGACCCAGACCCGGCAGCCATTCAGGAAGTGGTTGGCTTACTTCCTTTTTTCTGTTTCTTAGACGTCGCAAATTTCAAATAGTATACTAGACTAGAGAGAAGTTAACACTCCCCCGATTCATGAAATGTAGATTGATGCTAAGTAATATAGGCTTGTCGCATAGGTATGATATCAGTAGATTTATGATTTCTCTCAAAACAAAGAAGACGTACATGATTAAATGTACTTCCATAGTACTACTAAATTAATTGACACACTTATAGAAAGTAGGTGTCGCATATGTGTCTTAGATGACCATAGCAATATCGATATGACATGTAAATGAGAATGTTCGGATTAACAATATTTTGAGCATGATATATAGCTAGTAAAGGGAGCACGGAAATCCAACTTACCATACATGAAAATTTGGTGTACGAGACAAAGCATAAGAATCATATGGGTCTCTATATATCTGTAGATACAAACTTACTAGGATTATTGTGGACATCCTAATTTAGAAAATTGTAAAGAGGAAGAAAACACATTGCAAGTGTAGATAAATTTGCATCTGAAACCTGGCATGATATCCTAGGTTACATCAGAGAAGTTTGCAAGCATGAGCGCAATACAGAGGCTCGAGTGGGTGGACCAGCGGTCGACAGAGAGTTACGTGGAAGCAGAAGAATGCCTAAGAACAAACTACGGCGGCACCAAGAATGTCACAGACTGCTCCCTCTACTTCTAGCCTCCTCCGATGCAAGAGTTGTTAACCTCTCGTCTTTTATCGGATTACTACGGGTACTCTCTCCAATCTGAAATGCCATATAGCACAATTTACTGAGAATGTTTCATTGAGTAATAATGTTTATTTTTTAAAACTAGCTTTTCAGTGGAGAAGAACTGAAACAGGAGTTTAACGACGTCGACAAGCTATCTTTGGAGAGGGTGGACGAACTGTCAGAACTCTTCCTCAAGGACTTCAAGAACGGCCAACTGGATCAACGTGGATGGCCAGTGGAGAAAGGGCCCTCAGCGTACAGAGTGTCCAAGGCCCTGATGAATGCCTACACAAGGGTTCTTGCCAAGAAGCACACCTCGCTGCGCATCAACTGTGTGAATCCTGGCCATGTCAACACCGACGGCAACTTCCACACCGGGGATCTGACCACCGCGGAAGGCGCGAGAGGCCCTGTGAGTGTGGCACTTGCGCCGAGGGAAGGACCAACAGGAGCGTACTTCGACGGAACAGAAGAGGCCTCCTCTTTTGTGTAAGGGTGTGTAAGTCGGTTTGAAGGACTCGAAACAATATCGAGCAATATGTATCCTGGGAATCTAGTGAATAAAACAGAACACCATGCAAAAGAACGCCGTGAGTCGGGCTTTGAACTGTCGAAATTTGATTTTAGCGGTTGTGTTTGGAAATTGTTGAGACTGAAATACATGGATGGCCTTTATCGGTGACATATGAAGGTGTATGTAGTGCAGCTAATTTAGTTTAGCAACAATGCTACTGTTTTTTTTTTTTGCAACAATGCTACTGTTAAGGATATACTAGTAAATTGGAGTATATAAACATAGGAAAAGAAGAGTTTGGTTTTTATTTTATTTTAGAAGAGGTCCAAAAAATAGTTATGCGTCTCACCAAGTCCAGTTTTTCACACTGAGCCACGAAAGCAGACAGAAACAGATGCCGATTGCAGCCGGCCTCCCCCAGCCCCGTCCTTCCGCTTGCCTCTCTTGACTCGCCAGTGCCCCTAGAGAAACAAAAGCTCGGAGACCTCTTGTGAATACTGAAGGATAAGGTGGCATATCCTGGACTACATAAGATAGCAAATCCAGAACGAAAATCCATTTGGGCTCGACTTATGTGAGCTACAGTCAAGTTAATAGTTGAAACGATGTTTACCTCTTTGACACTACGAGGACCATGCAAATTTTACTAAATCGGGTGTCAGCGAATCACATGGCATGATCAAGTTCGCTTCTTCTCATAAAAGAATTAAGTGTGACAACGAAAGGAAATTCATAAGATAAAAAAAATCCAAAGACAAACTACAACAATCAATTCCCAAAAATGAATAGAATTTACATAAATCAGTTTCTTACTTCTTTCCGCAGACAACAACAATGTTCAGAGGAAAGTAACACTGCCCGGGACATTTTATTACATCGAGCAAGGAATAGCTGAGATTATTTATTATACACCAGTTCCATAAATCAAATAGCAACAGGATATACTGGACAAGAAAATTTTCGAGGTCTTACATTCTCAATCATAGTTTCGCCATTCTGAAAAACGGCATGGGGTTCTGTGGATCTAATGCTTCATATAAATACAAAACTTCTTGGTCTTAAGCCTGCAGGAAGCTAGCATACTTGGCGCCGAGGAAGAGCCTCTGCACGCAGAGTAGGGAGTTCTTCCTCACTTCGGCATTGTCGTGGTTCATGAGTTTCATAACACGGTCCTTCGCCTTGAGGTCTGACACAACTAAGCGGCCAGAAGGGTGGTACTGAAGGAACTGTGAGAGATCGTAGCAGGCAACCGCAAGAGCAGTACTGTCGGTTGAGGTGTCGATGACTGTCATAAGGACACGTAGGATCTGCAAAACTGATGGTGTCACTCCACAATACAGAAAATTCAGACTAACTGCAAACATCGAAACAGTGTAATATTGGATGTCATAAACGGAGATGGGTTGAAGCCAAATAGTAACTAGCATGTGTATATTGTCTATGCATGGCAGAAAAGGTCCATAAAACTACTTAACCATATGGAAGAACACTAGAACAAGCGTACGAGTGCAATCTAGGGTGTTTCGTGCACTGGTGTCTTGACTTGCTGCACTGGAAGTGAATATAAGTGGAAAAGGTCTTAGCATAGGAGAGCTGGACAAAAATAAATTAGATTCGTAGGTCACTTTGGATTATACAAGGATTTAGCTCCTGAAATGACACACAAGGGGACAGTTTTGCAGGCAATTCCACAAGGCATTCTTAATTATTATTCACATTTTCGTTCAAGAAAGGACGGAACATACCTGGAAATCATTTTCCTCAAAATTAGTAATATTCTCTCGCCAGAAATTTGGGTCTTTGTGCATTGGAGACCAATCGAGATGGCCAAGAAGAACTTGCTGTTTGTACTTGTCAAATGAGCTCAATATCTTAATGTTCTCTTTGAGGCCTACTTCTAGTTGATTCAGTGCATCCAATAAATCCTGGGTGCACAGGTAACAAAATGTCAGTTCAAAGAGGTAATAACCAGGCTCAATTGAATGCACAACAAACTAAATAATTCCACACAAACTTATGTTTGCATTGGTTCCCAAGTTCCACACATTTTTTTCAAGATGCCCCTAAACATTTCTGATGCTGCAATTACATGCATCTTATCACACTAGCAATATATTACAGATAAGGTCAATGTGTATTAATGTCAATGCGCCAGCAGCTCTTTGTAGAGTTAACAAGCAAATATTTCCATCAAATTACCAAGGTTGGCATGAGAAGTTTGGGACTAGAACACAGAAACCTTCAGCAAACAAGAAAATAAACTAAAGAGTGTCCTCATTTAGAGTAAACAGTAATAAAGGGAAATTAAAAACATATACTTTTTACTTCACTGGACTTCTAGAAGGGAATATATTTCAGATGGTTCATTCTTAGGCATGCTTCTACCCACAATTTCCGCCCAAAAAAGGTTTAAACAATGTTTCAGCTGTTGACAGTCTTCCATGGAATGCTTGAAATTCAAAAGGTTCCGCAAGATCCTCACCTCATCACTCCATGCTTGAGCTTTCAAATTCTGTACTATATGTGGCAACCCAAGATCAATCATTTGGGCAGCAAATGCGCCCTTTGCCAACAAATTACGGAAGGACATCACAACAACTCTGACAACCTTCAAAAAATAGAAAATGGATAATATTATCTTGCTATTTCTGATATAAAGGAAATGAGATAACATAATAAAACAAGAAAACTTCAAAACTCACCTTCTCTTTAGTAGAGCCTTTGACAACGTCTACAAGTCTTGGAATAACCCTTGTAGTGGACAAATAATCAACAGCTACATCATAGAAGGATAAAAGCCAGATACAAAGGCAAGTTTCATAGAGGAGCTGCACAAGATACAAGAAGGGGTGAGTATACGATGTAGAGAAGATGAAAACGGTACGCTCGTCTCGTTTCTAAAAATGTTATGCTTGTCTCATTTCTAAAACTGTTATGCTTGTTATCTACAATTGGATGCTTAGTGTACTGATAAATGTACAATCATCCCAAGATGATCGCGCCCCTGTTATTTAAATTAGCCTAACGGAATTAAGATGTGGAATAGGGACATGCATGCATCCAAAAAATCTAAAAGGTACAGCATGGGCAAATTGAGCGTAGAAAGTTTAACTTGTGTTCTTGAGACAGAACAACCATACATAAATCAATTACATATAATTAAGGGCCACATCAATCACCTGAATTGACTGTTGTGTTGAAGCTGGAGATATTAAAGGGATGAGCAATTTTGCACCATCTGCCTGGACAAATAAAGTTCTAACATATGCCTCCTTTAGCAAAGTGGCGAGACAATGGGTAGCAGTAGGAATAGAGCAGTTTGGGTGGGTCGGGCTCCTCAGCTGCAAAGCACACCATTCTTCAAGTTTAGAGCTCCTGAACACTATTTCATAGTACAATAGATGCAAAGCAATAAACCATAAGGGCATTTCACAAGTTCTGACCTGAGAACAGAGCCAATCAACCAAACCCTTCAACACATCATGAATTGATGTAAGCTTGCTCTTTGAGTTTGAAGCCTCTCCGTTTGGAACCATGCCATTCTGAAGCTTAGGTCTCGCACTATATGCATATAAAGTTAGATTGTCCAGAATAAGGAAAACCACAATACAATCATTTGCATACATAACTTGGAGAGTACCTTATTAGCTGGGTCAGTATCTTGCAGCTTTTTTCTTGTACGAACCAGTTACCTTTCCAGAGCAATCTGGAAAATGTTAATTTTGTGAGTTAAATATGATAGCCAGAGAACAAACTAATACAGGGAAAAAGCTGGCGATAAAAAGTAGCATATCAACTATGGGCTCAGCCCATCCCAGTTGAGATGGTGGCATGGTGCAAAGCAAAAAAGTGGTTGGTTCATGTGCTGGCTTGATATCCAAGTTTAGTTGAAGGGATTGGATGATGGATACTGAATAATATTAAGTCTCAAGGGGGAAACAATGTGGTAAAAATTTATCATCAAGTCGCACCACTTTGGATGACACCCCATGAAATATCCGAGCAAATAAAGTGCTAGTCTGCCGGTATATGTCAAATGTTGATAATGCATTGCAATCAACTAAAGGTACCTGGTACCTTTGATTTACGGAGTACAATTATCATTCAATCCAATAAGATTTTGTTTGGTGAGTGGAACACGACCAATAGTATAGGGTTTTGTTTGGTTAGTAGAATGGATTGGC
This sequence comes from Poa pratensis, assembly GCA_947311845.1. NCBI lineage: Eukaryota > Viridiplantae > Streptophyta > Magnoliopsida > Poales > Poaceae > Poa > Poa pratensis. Next base: position 112,346,816 of record CAMZMU010000107.1, on the reverse strand, counting down.
CCCATCCTAAGACCAATTCATTCCAAAATTGGATGGAATTACTAGTACAATACGTGGAGATGCTATCCACAAAGTATGCTTCATAACCCCATTTAGTTAGCAGGCAAACCAATGCAACAGGTGTTCTGTTCCCATGGGTTGGTCATCCATCAACTGCCTTCTCAATAGGAACTAGTGCACAATCAACATGTTGTAGCCTATGTTGACTTATTTGTACAGTAAATGAGATGTCCAGCTTTTAAGATGATAAAAAAGGCACAGTATGTCACTCCAAAAATCTATAATACTTGCCTTAGAAAAGGATCGTAAATGTCTTCACCAGCGAGTGATTTGTCATAGAACAGTGCTGCTCGCTTAGGATTTGCTGAAACGAAGACAATAATTTAACACTATAACAAATACAAAAAGTTAACAGTATAACACTTACAAATAGTTTAATCAAGTGGATGAGTTGAGCACCTGCAAGCATCTCATCAATGAGGGCAAGCACATATTCCACGGTCTCTTCCTTAGAGATGCTCCGCAAGATATTCAAAAAAACTTGAATGTAGGATGGCCCATCCTATAAAACATAGAAATTTTTCAGAAACCATACTTTACAAGGTTATTTGAAAATTTCAATTTATGGAGTCAAATAGAAGTGAAATATTTGGCAATGACACTGCAATCACAAATAGAAAGTACGATAAACAGTTATGACTAGGGATTGAGAAAAAAACACATTTAGTGTCTAAAAAATGAACCTCTTAATGCTAACCCAATAGCACAGACTAATCCTATGATTTCGTGACAGGTGAGATAAAGCTAAACTCCTAATGGTAATAACGTATTTCATAGGAGAGTAATGGAAGGAGAACAATGGTGATATTCAGATGCAGAATGCACCAGCCATGGCATTATGTATCAGCGTAATTTCAACAACAAAATATGGCAACAAAAGGCAGTTATACGTTTGTGTTTTTCTGAGCTTTTTAGCGCAAAGAAAAAAGCTACTCACCTCATCAAGCAAAGGACCTCTCTGAGCTTCTGGTTTGTGGTCATAACGCCTTAAAAGCTGAAGGCACGTCGAAGAGATCAGCTTGGTTGACATATATGTCTCCCATGGAATGTCCCGCTTGAGAACCTTGAGATATAGAACAAGGATCAGATAATTAATACAGTGTAAATCTCCCCTTAATGTTTTCAAGGTTAGAGAGAAACAAAATCGCGTGCACGTGGACACACACTTTCTGGGTAACACCCTCGTACTATTTGGTAGCTACCCTCATACCCTTACACATTCGGTTGATGCCCCCATAAAATTAGGTTGACCACCCTCATGTACCCTTGAGATCGAACTCAAAAATCAGTTTCATGCAAAAACAAGCTTAGCTAATGAGGAGGCGACGACAAGTATTACGAGACGGTAAAAATGGAACCACCTACGCTCTCCCAGAACAATTTGACACTCTGGATACAATCAGTTAAACATCCTTCTGACACAAAAATAAATGATTCTACCATAGATTATCCTACAGAAACAGCACACAACTTTTCTTCTAACTAACAGAAAAATCATCTGCTCTGTTCAATCACACCTGCAGAAACCAATCACGAAAGCATCTACTTTCAATCGAATTCGGGAGCCGTTTGCGCTGTTCAATCACAAAAGGCGCTCCTCTTTCCTTAAGAGCTCGCCTCCAGGTAATGCGCGCCACCAATCTAACCCATACACGCAGCGCGTCTTAAAAACTCAATGCGTCAAAGCTAGCCGCACAGGTCTCAATGCACACTACAACAATGTGTGAATACATCTACCAGGAAGGGGAATCCCAAGCATGGACTGACCTGGTCGGTGGTGAGCTCGGCGCGATCCATCGCGGCAGGTCAAACTCGCGCCCACACCTGCACAATCAAAGCCATCCGGGTCCCGATCAGATCGGAATCACCTCCCGACCAAAAGATCGGATCGAAGCGACGAAACGCCCCGCGGCCAAGAAAACAGAGGAAATCCAGCGAAAGAGCGCGCGGATCGAAGCGCCGGGGCACGGCGGAACCGGCTGGCTCGAGCGATTCCGGCGAGGATAGCGGGAGAAGGGAGAAGATGGCGGATTTGGTGCTCACCTGGCGCGATGGGCGAAGGAGAGGACCAGGAGGTCGGAGACGATGTCGGGGAAGAGATCTGAGAGAGACGGGAGGGAAGGGGAAGAAGATTGATTAGAGAGACGAGTGGCCGTGTCCTTACGGCGGTGGGACCCACCCCCACGATGCCACGTGGAAGAGGCGTCGTGCTCGGCTATAACTTCATATCTCTTCGCGCGAATCTTACAGCGCTGCTGCTGCTGTTGCTTCTCTTTCGGAGCGGTAACAGTAACTTCCTTCCGCCCTTCACCTTGATTTTCGTTTCTTTTCGATCTCGAGCGGCGCTGCCGCCGCTGGCCGTCAGGAGGAGGGAGGCATGTCGACGGACGTCCGCTAGGAATAAATTTCTGTCCGCCCCGTACGTGTTTCACCGTATCCACTGCAGACTCGTACGTATGCAGCTGCATATTGATTAGCAAAAAATTGTGTAGCGGACTGTCCGCCAATCCTGTTGGACTGTCCACTTGCATCCTTAGGAGGGAGGTGTAACCTGCTGTTGCAGTGGTTTATAGTCAGGAGCATATGGTTCCGGTAGGTGCCGCTGTTGTTTCTCTTCAATTTGTTTTCGCCTGAAATCGAGTTCGGCGGTTCTGACCAAATCTTGCAATGTTTTTTATTTTTCCAAGAACACGTCTTTGGCTCCGTTGAGATACACAGAACACTAGAATCATTCAACTAGCAAGGCATTCGGTTCACATGTCTAAAAAAACAAGGCATTCGGTTCAAACATGATCTGCATCCAATCGCCGCAGACATTGCAATTTCAGCGGCGCAATTCAGGGGATTTGTCATTTTTTAAGTTTCAGTTCGACTGTGGCATGCATGAAGTATTAACCACCCAGGCCATTATTAGTAGAGAAAATTAAATAAAGACAGTGGTCAATTATGCCATCAATTCGCAACTCACAGGTTCATTGCGCCTCTGCGTTCTACTCCAACACAAAATTCAGACATTTCACCGTCAGTTTTGTCAGCTCAACAAGTATCCCTGCCGTATGCTCCCTACACAAAGACTATGCCACGCTAGAGTTCGTTCTTTTCTTTCTAATAAGAGGAGGCGTTTGCACAGAATCACATATGTGTTCTCTAATATGACTTCTGTGAGCTATTGCTCGCAAGAGCCTCAAAGGGTCAAATGCTTGGAACCTCCACAATATTGGCAAGGAGGTTCCTTAGCTCTACCATCACAACATCCTGCTCACCCTTCACCTGCACATGGACACATTCAGAGAAAGCCGTCCGCCTTATCAGAAAACTAATAACAAGAACAGGTTATAAGTTCAGTAGAAAATGCCATCTTCTGCTGTAGCCAAAAATTGCGAGGATAATTTACCTCGATGGAGAAGAAACTCTCTGCATAGCCATAGAAGGTGATGGTGTTCAGGCTAAGCACTTGCACATTGTAGCTGCAGAGTGCCTCCAGCACCTTGGTGAAGAGGCCTGCTTTCTTGGTCCAAAAGATCTTGAGGTTGTACTTGCATGACCCCAGGGGTATCAGCTCCACCTGACCCTGTGAACATGTACAGCTTGGTGAGTATGAGAAAAAAATCTTTTTTTGACGAGAATGCAGATGGGGCTGCTTTTGATTGATCATAGAAGGAGAGTACAGACAAGAGTACTGGAAACAGAGAAAATAGAAAAGATCAAACTAAAATTCTTCACAGCCAAACGGCGAGTATGAGAAATAACATGCATAGCTCGGTGAATATGAGAAGTCAGCAGGATATCACGACTAAAGTTTGGTAGAAAAATCAGCGGTGAATCGATAATTAGATATCTGATGCTTTATTCTTAAAACTATGTTCCTTTTACTCCCTCAGTCCCTATTTAGGTGGCGTATAAAATCACTTAAAATGTCAACAATTTCTATGTTTGACCAAATATAAATATATCAACAATTACAATGTGAAATAAATATATTATGAAAATATATCTTATGGTGAATATATTGATATTGATGTGATATTGTAAATCTTAATATTTTTGTATATATACTTGGTCAAAATTAGAAAACATTGATTTTTTAACTCAATTTATAAGCCACCTATTGGGACGGAGGGAGTATAAACTTGGCAGTCTGAAATTGCATGGTTTATTGGGCCGTGAAACAAATTATATGACTACTTTATTAGACAAAATATATTCGCAAAAAAAAGACAAATAAAAGTGTGAATTTCTCGCCTTCGTTTAGCTGTGTTTACAAGTATGTTAGAATAAAACTAAGTTATGTAATTTGAAAGATATTCAAGTGTCCGGCAATTGGTGAAAAGTACTTGGTCAGTGTGGTGAAGTTGAACAATTATATTCTACAGACTGTGGCACGGGGCAATAGTTGATCATAAAAGATCAAGTTAAGCCAGATGCTCTCCAAATGTTCTCTTTCAGTTTTTTAACTACTACTAATGACTCTGGCAGTGTCCATGCCTCGTACATAGCAGCAGCCAGCAGGTACTACCTGATAATGGATGTTGTCGGTGGGGGCGAAGGTTTCGGAACAAGACGCGCTGCCTTGCTTCTCCCGGGCCTCGCCGGGCGAGTCTGCGAGCTGGGTCTGCAGCTCAAGGACCTCGTTCTGGAGCTTCTTGATGAGATCGATTGCGTCCGACAGGGTGGCTTCCTTGCTCATCTGAAAACAGCAGGCAGGCAAACCCAATTGGGGCATGTTCAGATAGTGGCAACTGAATTTTCTCCCATGAGGAAGCAGTTCAGATTAGTTTCTTTATGTGTGTTTGTGTGTGTGTGTGTGTGTGTTTGCATACATGAGACAGACATGCCATGAGAAACACAAACAAATTAGTCAGTGGCTAATTTCGGTGGCGTGATCAGTGCACTTAATTAAACTCGCTGCTGGGTCAGGAAGAAGCATGAACAAGGCGCACCTTGGTGATGGTGGGCACGACGGCCCTGAGCGCGAGGATGTTGCCGTTGAGCCTGTTCCTCCTCTTCCTCTCGGCGACCAGGTTCTTGGACTTGAACGCCTTGGCCTCCCCCGCCGGCGGCTGCTCCCCGTCATCGTTCTCGTCGTCCCCGTCCCCGCCGAAGTTGAGCATCGACTCCACGAAGTCCTCCATCTTCACGTCCTCGGAGCCGCCGCGGGCAGGCTTCGGACGGCGCGGCATTGCTAAAGCTACGTGGGGGCGCGAGGGAGGAGGGGTCGATGGAGGAAGCCTCGCCGGCTGTCTCCCGGTCTCCCACCGAACGAGAGGGGGCGTTCAGTGGCAGCGCCGTGCAGTGTCGCTCACTCTCACTCTCCCTCTGCTGGTGCTGGTGCGGTGCCTTGTGGGCATCTTGCGCCTCAGGCGGTGGCTTATAAGGGCGGAGGCTCGCGGAGAAAGCAACCGCCAAGGAAGGGCTCGAACGCAAGTGAGATGCTTCTCCATTCTCCCTCTCTCTCTCCTCGTGTTGGTTGCAGCGGCACCTGAGGGGCTGACCCCGGTTGGTTAAGCTGTTGACTACACACCGAGGAAGCCGGAGTGAGAGCATCTTTGCATCCCCTCCATGGTTCTACCATTGGTATCTGAAAAAAGATGCTACAGTTCAGGTGTGATTGTGTCATTTTGGATCCAGGCAGCTGAGGATCATGCTCTCCTCTGCTGAGAATTCACAAGGACAAAAATGGAAGAAAGTTTCAAAACCATTTCGAGTAAATTGCACTTCTCGTTCGAAAATTTTGGGTTTTGAATTCAGATGCTTGTCAAGGCAAGGGTCGGATCGTACGAATGGTGCAAACTGTAAACCTTGGTCGAATATTCTAACACTATCTGCAACGAAAGCGACATCCCGGGATTCTGGTGCAGCTTCCATTATTACTATTCAGAAAATGGCGACTCAAAATATTGATCGTGGGAGAGGTCATGAAGCATACTGGAGATTTGCACAGCACGAAGGATGGTACAACAAGATCTCTGAAGCACCTCCAATGATTTCGTTCTTGCTGGTACAAGATGCTGCGGTGATAGTGTTCGGCGCAAGATTGAGGAGTGCGTTATTTGATCGGGAGGGGCTCTCCGGTCTCTCTCTGCTTCTTTCGGGAAATCTGGTAACCGAATAGACGTAATGCTACGCTGGAGGTGTGGCTGGATCGATGGATGTACCGGTGTGTGTCATGGGAATTCTCAAAAGGTAGAGAGGTACAAGCTACGCTGCACGGATACCTTGCTCGGAGCTCGTGTCCGTGTCGGATACCGTATCTGATACAAATTCGGACACGATACCTCTTCGATACCTATTGGCAACATATCGGTAAATAAAGCATTTAAAATAATTGGTGATACCCCTTGCAAGTCACCAGCAGCACGCTGCTTTCTTAGCCTCCTCTCTGATGCTCTCACCAAATGCAAATATAATTTATGTGATCACGTTGGCACCTCTAGCTACTACATGTATTTATTTATTTTAAAGACTATGAAAATGTATCCTCGTATCGACGCTTTTTCAGAATGTCGAATCTTCGTATCCATATCGGCCCGATACCGATACACGTATCCGTATCGGTGCTGCATAGGGTACAAGAACTCTCCTGCAGTAGCTGCATCTAAGTGAGTACACTGAACACTGTGCGCAGATGCTGCTTGGTTGGAGTTCGTAGGCGATCTGAATTTTTTCTTCTCTACATCTGAGTTTGTTCTTCGTTATTGTGTTGCGTCAGTGCAATGTATGCTACGTACATATGTGGTCCGAAAGAATCCATGAAGATCTTTCACCCTCTACTGCTCTTCGTCGGCAAAAATGTTCATACCAGCTATGAACCTACGGTGGAAATTGTTTGGGACACCGGTTGGTTCCAAACAATTTCTCTATGATAAAAGAGAGCAGACACGATACCACTCTACAGATTATCCGTTCCGAAAGTCTCATGGGAGGCAAACAAGATTTCTTTAGGATAGTTATTTCAAATAGATTTTCGAAGAATATTTGGCCAGACAAGATCACACTCGCTTAGTGGTACCAAACATTGTACGGAGTATAAGATAGTGCAACAGAAATATATTTCCTTTTCTAATGTTTCATCACAAGTTCCACTGAACATCGGTTTCAGAAGGATCTTAACTGGTAATAAGTGGATTGTGTAGTACTTATGCGGTTATGCCAAAGGTTGATGATGGTACATTTATTTGATGAGCAAGACATGTTTGTTTGGAAGCTGATGACCTCAAATGTAACTTAACTTACCCAAAAAGAAACTAAAATAGGTGTAAAAAATGATGCTTTTGTGACCTATAGAATACCACTGAGCATTTTTTTCTCTCATTCCATTTTGCGCGTATTGTTTGGTTTATTGTTTATGTTACTTACAATTTTTCTCCACCAACCAATATAATGAGCTTAGGATACACATAGGTGGTTCAACTTTATGTTCGCACTCGCCAGTATAAAATTATATAAACAACATTGTTTTTAACAAGAGTAGAGCGTCCAATTTTTTTTTGCAGGTTATCCATCCGGATTTAGCTTTGCTTCCTACTCACCAGCAAGAGGTTATGGCTAGATGCAACTGTTTGCTGGCATTCGCTCGAGATATTTACGATAAGACTAACATTCGCTCGAGATATTTACAATTAAATTATGCATATATCGATCTTTTATCTAATAATTTAATTGTATAAGTTTACGATGAACTTCATAATAAAATAAGGTTGTGTGCATTGCTCGATGCAAAGGTGGGGTTATATTTCCATTTTCAATAAAATGGACCTATGGTGGACCTGTTTTCAATTTTTTTTTTTTGAGAGTACCTGCATATATTCATAAAGTAGAAACTAGTACAATACACCATACATACGCAAGCACACACAGCCAGGAAAGAAGCACCAGCACAATCACAGAGCTGAACCACCAATCTACCTGCCTAACTCCACCGCCGGCAAGCCGCCGGAGAAGAAAAAAGCAAGCCACCACCATACCAGGAACAAGATGAACCCCTAGCCCGAGGGCGTTCGAGAGCCGCAAGAACCACCATCTCCGACGAGATAGAACTAACCAGTGGAGCCGTATCGGCCGGCGCCGCGCGCCGAGCTCATCCCGCACCGGATCCAGCCTCCCGCTCAGGAGACTAGCAGATCCCACACCAGCAGACCACCTTCCCGCTTCTGGACCGCCGTCGCCTTCCTTCATCCGAAGAAGATGAAGCACCACCTCTTCCTTCCTCTGTTCCCCAACTCCACGCCAGCAACAGAGGAAGAAAAGGAGAAGCAGCACCACTTCCACCCACCACGGATCAAGCTTATTTAGGGAGACGCCCGAACCCATCAGCACAAACTTCGGCCACCATGACCGCCGCTCATGGGAAGGATCCGGAAGGAAATAGACGCCGCTGCCGAGCGCCATCACCAAGCTCCAGACCGGCATGAAGCCGAAGACCACCATAAAGGCGAGACAACAGAAAGACCTACTATGTACAGGACTCCTCCAGCATCCTAGCGCATCCTCGCATCAGCCGGCAAAGCCGCTGTAGACGAGAACGGCCGGATCTGGGCCGGAAAGAGCGGCGGCGACTCTCAAACGCAAGAGCGGATAAGCACAAGGAAGGGGAAAGAAGAGCTAAATATAGAGACGAAAGCACAAGTGATGAAATGAATGAACTATGTTTGTTTCCATACGAGTGGGGCCAGGTCCCACTATTAAAAGGATAATGGAACAAAATCACATGTGGCAATCAAGCTTCACACATAACCCTCCGACACTGTTTACAGCTAACATCACAAAGACGTGAATGAACTATATAGGAGTGGGTGGTTCTTCTGACGGTATTTTTCTGAGAAAATATAAACAGTTTAGGAGCAGCTAATTGTTGTATGTTCGCCTCTCTACTGACCCCGGAAGGGCTCGGTGATCTGAGTTACAAATGATCCACCTGTGTGTGTATTTACTAGTAATGATCATTACTAGTCGTTTTACCTCGGTCCGATTAGGAAGAGGTATTGCTCCCTCTAGTGGTGTGATTTTCTATTAGTTCGTGTTTGGAAGGCATAAATCTTCTCAAGTCATGTAAAATCGATTTGTTTTATGTGAAATCACACGCTCTAATATTGGCGTTTATTTGCATATCCATCACAATGATACCATCATCGCCGAAATATCGCCAGTTGTATTTATTGTCGCTTGGCAATCGAAAATAAGGATTCCAAATCCAAGAAGCAATGTTTTTCAATAACCAAAAACATTTCTCCCCGCAAAAAAGAACCGACCAAAAATGTTCATATATGGCTAGTTTATGGAAGTAAGACTTAGCAGATGTCACCTCCATTTCTCACCCTTGTTTCCGTCAGCTCCTCTTGTCTATTGTGGCCTCTTTGGTGCCTTGAGATAGAAATTACATCAACATTAGGTTAGTTGCAACTTTAGTTTATGTTGTATTAGTTTTTTTTACAGATGTCAACACACTAGGCAAAAGTCTTACGGCTCCATAGTCTTCAAGTGTTTTCATGGACGATACGACGGATAACGGGAACATATGGTGTTTTTGTCCACGGTGATGACTGCCAATCTTGTACAACGCTGGCGACGACGATCATAACTGTGTTTTGTTCTTATATTTTCGCCGGTACGGTGAGGAATCAATGATTAGACAACTTACCTTGCCTTGCGTGTGTCCATTACTACGATATATTTTCGTCGTTTGTCGTTCTCGTATGACATTTTCAAATATTTTTGTATATTTAGTTTTATGTGCCTTTTTTACTAGAGTCATGGTGGAATTGTTGAGAGGAGAAAGGTAAAGCTAGCTAGAGAAGATGACTTCAAACAAGTTTGATGTAACTTTCAGTCTTTTCCCCAACGAAAGGAGCTTCTAGCCCCGCAAAGTGCTATTGGATTCCTTAAATAAAATATAATAGCACATTTTCAAATCTCATTTTTTAAAAGCACACAGGAAATCTACATATTTATTATGTACGATACAAGTTTCGTCGAAATATATTTCATTAATGATCACACAAAAAAGAAAAAAAATGCGTTTAAAACCGAGTTTTTTAGATCACAATATTGTGATTTTGTGTAACGCGAAATATAACATATTTCTTGCGAAACTTTACAAATACGTAGATCATATCATTATATATCTACACATAAAATAGATTTTTTTGAAACTTTTAAACCGTATTTTCAAGTCTTCTAAAATTTCTGCTCCATGTAGCCTCGGTTCTAAAACGACGATCGCCGTCCAACACCCATTTTTATCATGAAAAATAAGGGTGTTTATTCCTGCTCTTCACATTATGCTGTAGTTAACTTTAGAGGCATCCAACCTGAACATATTCCTGCTGTTTGGAAGCTCATTGTTCCACCCAAGATTCACATTTTCCTTTGGCTCTTGGCACGCAATAAGCTCATGACTAGGGACAACCTTAAGAAAAGAAACATGCATAAGCCAGAAGACTGTGTTTTCTGTGCTGAACCCGAAACTGTGCATCATCTCTTCTTTGATTGCATAGTTGCAAAGCATGTTTGGAGAATAATATCAGACCATTTTGGGGTTGATGTCGGTTCTGATTTCTTCTCTGTTGCAAAGTTTTGGATAGCTAACAAACGTCATGCTGCTTTGAATTCTGTTTGTGCTTGTGCCTTATGGAGCATTTGGAAATTTCGAAATGGTTTGATCTTTAATGGTCAGACTTGGTTGGATGTGAAACAGGTGTGGAGGCTTCTCTTGAGCTCTCTGAGGAATTGGGAGTTACTCTTCAAGGACGAAATGAGGATGAAGACTGGTTCTTTCTGCCAAAGGATGGACAGCCTCATCAGGGAGCTACCGCAACTGGAGAACGGCTAAGATCTTCGAGAGCCAACACTGAAGAACCAAAAACCTGGAGCAGAAGAAGGTGGCTGGGCCTGGTACATGGTCTACACCCACCTCGACGCTGATCTCTCCCTTCGCTCCTTCGCCGGTGGCTAGGGTGCTGGAGGTGTGATGCCCTCGCCTGCTCAGCGACGGGCTCGATGTGGTTTCCTAGTTTATGCTTTTTCTGTCCCTGGGTGGTTACTCTGGTCCTCTGCGGAGGCGTGTTGGCACAAACAAAACTTGCTTTACCTCATGGGATGAGGCTTTTGTAATAGGCTAGTTTATCTCTTTTGCTGCTTTTGTCTCAAACCGCTGTAACCAGTCTGACTTGGTGATGGTTTCATTCAATGAATGGGGCCGGGGGGCTCCCCTATGTATCTAAAAAAATATCATGAAAAAATGGTGAACATGATACATAGCTCCAGAAATTAAAGTACAGTTTGATCACTTATGCACTTCGTCTGTATTTGTTTCTATATATTTGATGTGATGTAGTACTCTGTTTAGTATTTTAGTGTACTTTGTTCAGTTAATTATGGACGGGTCCTTCTGTTTTATTTCCCTTATTCAGAGAAAAATTTGCTTAAAAAAGAAATGTCTATGCAGCTACCAGTAGCACTAGCACACTGCATGTTTCAAGATAGGCCCCTACCCAATCAGGAACCGGGAAAGTATCTGGTGAAAACCAAATTTTAGTGGAGCGGGTGAAAACCAAGAAAAAACACGTTTAAAAGTTCTAAAAAATTCTCAACAAAAATTCATTACGTTGAGAAGGTAGAATTATATAGACATGTAAATTTAAAAGTTGAATCCCAAAATTATTCAGGAGCTATGAAAATTACAAATTCAGACATGAATTTAAGTTCCAATTTGTAAATTTCCATGTATGTAGAACTCCACCTTCTCAGTAAAGCATTTTATGAGAATTATTTAGAACTTTAAACAAAGTATTTTTGTGGTTCTCACCGGATATTTTTTTCCGAACCAAACCCAGACGAAACACGACTATATCTGGTCATGGGAAGCCCAGCCCGAAATTCCAGGGCCTGGGCACCTTGGCATATGTCTGAGCCTAAGATTTCAGCTCGAAAGTCGCGTGAGTCTCGGCTTTGCATATTGGCGTTTAAGGAAGAGTCTCGGTCCGAGACATGAAAGTCTGATGGGATTTGCACTCATGGACGGGCTGGGATTGAAATATAGTCTCGAAGGTTGAATGGGCGTTGGATTTCGACCTTTGGCTTTGTTAAGCCCGGCCCATGGCCATGTATACACGACCATGCCTCGTGGCGAGACGGACAGAACCAGCGGCAGCACGCCGTCGTCTCCACGGCTCCACCTCCAAAACCCAGCCAGCCCAAGCTGAGCCGAGCCAGGGTTTTGTTCCCCATTCCCCCCACAGCCCCACTCCATGGCGGCCTCTCGAGCCCTCCTCTCCCGCACCCTCCTCCGTCTCAAGATCTCGCCTCTCTCCTCCGCGCACGGCCTTCTCCAGGGAGGAGGCCCTTCGCCCCACCCGCCGCCGCCGCGCCCCTTCGGCGAGTGGGGGCGCGCGTTCCACGACGGGCGGCCGCGCGGGCCGCTGTGGCGGAGCAAGAAGCTGATCGGCAAGGAGGCCCTGTTCGCGATTCAGGGGCTGAAGCGCTTCAAGGGGGACGAGGAGAAGCTCCGGGAGTTCGTCAAGCGGCACGTCGCGCGGCTGCTCAAGGCAGACAAGCTCGCCGTGCTGGGCGAGCTAGAGCGCCAGGAGGAGGTCGACCTGTCCGTCAAGGTAAGGAGCCATTTCTTGCTGCTCCCCTCTCTCTTTGGTTTCGGCGAATTTCGCCCAGACGTCTGTTGTGCGTAGGTGAACAGTGAACCAGAGGAACTTTTCTTGCCATTCAATTGAACTTATTGGTTATACTGGAATGCTTGTTACTTGCTTGAATGGATGGATAAAGAGAGAAATGTCATAATGAATTGAGCCGTAGATGGGGTTCATTTTGACATCAGGCTGTTAGGGCAATTTTGTTTAGTAGGTGGGGATACCCTTTGTGTTTAGTGAATTACGGTGAAGTTTTACTGAATATATTTTCCTTCCTCTAAATTTTAACTAATGATTACGGCTCTTCTAGTTCTGACAAATTTCTGTGTGAGAATGGGACATCACCAGTATGGCTAGTGCAAAGTGCAATTCTCTACATTTGTTTGGTCGGTCTGTCTGCGTAAGGTGAACTGAAACAAAGGAGTGATAACATCAGGTAGGTACCGAAACTCTCAAGTAAAGAACTACAGATGTTCATCTAAAAAAACAACTTTACAGATGTTCATCTACCACTGGTGATTTATCTAGCCACCGATCACAACTTTAAATTAAGCAAAACCACTACCGGTGAACTTGACATTAAGCAAACACCAATATATCACATCCAATTTAACCAGAGTTTATCTGTTTCCGTGCAAACATAAGTTTTGTGTGAACCTCTAAACAATCACGCACACTATCAATCATATTGTGATACGGAGTACATAGCAAATTCCAAAAAAAAATGTAAATTTAAATAATTCCATGTTGTTGGCAGAATTACAAGTGCGCTGATTATGGGTGTTTATGGCCACAATCAGTCAGACGGTTGGGATTTTCGAAAAATTGGGGCAGGATGTGTATTGCAGCAGCAATATACATACACGAGTGGCAGAGTACATAACATCTATTCTAGCTCCTTGGGTTGCCCAAATTTGCAACTGAGGCTACGAATACATCGACACAAACATGCAGAACAGACACAGGCAGAAGTCAGAACACACAAACACTCTGTTGACTGAACCTGACGTTACCGTTCGGTGGTGGTACTGCGAATAGGAGGAGACGCCGTGGCCATGGCTTGGAAAGGTCGACGCTCCGGTGCCTCTCGTGCTAGTCATGAGCGCCCGCCATGTCCATGCCATCTTCTTCAAGACGCACGCTAGCTTCCAGGAGGAGGAAACCAAGAACACCAACTGTCGAACTGTGCCTCCCAAGGAAATAATGCAACAAATCCATGCGGCCACTCCAACTTGAAATCTAATCAAACAATTCTGAAAACAATCTGCTCACTTTTTCATGAACCGATCTGGATGTAGCAAAATAAAAATGTAAGCAAATTAGATCGGAAGCAAATCACATGGAGAATTCATTGAAGAAAATCACGTCTGAGAAACATGGAGAATCCACCGATCTAAAAAAGGGGCACGAACCTTTTTTCATCTTCATTGAATCCCATCTTTGTCGAAAGAAGCAGCTCGGCAGCGGACGTGGAGCAGCGGCTGAGCCATCCGCACATTGCCTCGGTCCGCTACTTTCTCGCCTCCGTCGTGGCGGCCGCGCGCGGCCCATTCCGGCGCCGGCGCGGGAACGGGCCTTGGTGACGGTCGCCGGCTCGGCAACTAACTTGATTTGGTGGGAATTTTTATAGAGTTTCTGTGGGACTCACGCGTGTAAGAGAGGGCTATATATGGGTTGATTTTCGTGAGTGAGGAGGCAAGAAATTAAACGGAGCAATCTAGTACGGGAATCGATTCGGGAGGAATCGAGTTCGTACCGAACTCGTTTTGGGCGATAGGCCGATGTTGCGCCGGTTCCGCTGGGCGAGGCGATCGAGCGACTTTGAGGAAGAAAGTTTCGAACCGCTTTTTTCAACTTACGGGTGGCAGAGTGGGTAATTACTTAGAATTTCAGGGGCAAGACAAAATCAATGACACACCAAACCGCGGAAGCCTTACTGCTTTTATTATTAGGTAAAGATTTAGGTTGAAATTTGCTCTATAAGGATCTATGCTTTGAGGAGTGTGTGCCCCACATGGTATATCTTTTCAAAGGGCCAAGGTGGAACTAGTTTTGCTCCAACAGGTGGGAAATTAGAGTATGGGTGGACGATTTTCCCGATGACTAGAGATAAATTAAAATTTATGCATCTTATGGTTCAAGAAGTGGAAAGAGGCTATCTTGGTCCATGATGAGACAATTGCTGTGTAAAGACTCTAAAAAATCTGTCATCTCAATTGCGCTTCTGTTTTCATGGAATAGAAAATCATGCTGCAAGATAAATTTGTAAGTCTGGTAAACTCCCATATCGTTTGATCTGTATATTTTTCTCTGTTTGCGCATGTGTGTCTGTTTAAGTGTATGTGCAGATGTCATTGTTATCTGCACTATCTGAGAGATAAGTATATGCACTGATACTACCATACACTAGTATCATTGTAGTAAATCAAGTATGCAAACTCCAGATAATTGTGTGATTCCGTTGTGCTACTTATGATATCCTTTCTCTTCGAAAAGGATGTATACAGTGCACACATCCATTTACTAAAATAAATAAGTTCTTTGTTTCATTCAAAGGAGTGACACAAGAAATGGACTGCCTGGCCGATACAACTCAAGCATCACATAGCTTATTACTGACACGCAATCTTGTACTGCCTGAACAAATCCTGAGCAGACATCTCCAAGTGGCTGCGGCACAGTAAGCAAAAAGTCCTGCACCCCCGCACGCTGTAGTATGGATCAAAATATGGATCCAATGGGCTGCCAAATGAATAAACCTGCAAAATATTGGAAGCTATCTTTTTGTTAAAGCGATATTTTTCTGGCAATTCATAGACCAACAAATTAAAGTTGATGTATTTAACCAGTGGCGGAGCCAGAACTTCAACACTGTGTTGTCAGTGCAAAACTGTGTAGTCAAATACACGTATTTGCAATGTTCAAGATATGTTCCGATATTCCGATTTATCATCCGATTTATCGCTTATCGGTGTCTGACCGATAAGATAAATTGGCCGATAAATCTGCCGATATGCCGATAAATCGGCCGACATGCCGATAAACCGGCCGATTTATCCCTTATCTTGGGTCGACCGATAAGTTCCCGATAAGCGATATCCCCAACATTGCGTATTTGTATTGATTTTATTTATTTTTTACATGGAATTTGCTTGCAGTTTCAAAAAACTGTGTAGTCACTTGACTACACAGTTATAGTGTGGCTCCGCCACTGTATTTAACCACGATGGCCATTTTCCAAACAAATTAGAAATACTAAGTAGGATTTTTTTTCTTGAATTGTTTTGTCCTCATTTTCCTCTCTTTTCCGCTTTGACAAATCGTCTTTGGTTACAAATCGTCTTTGGTTATCTATTTTTAGGTGGAGTTTTAGTTTCAAAGCACTTTGTTTGTGGAACTGACAGTACGTGTTTGTGAAAACTGTGTACACATACTTTGCCGAGAATTGTCTAGATGAGGTAGCTTCCAACGGAACACGTCTGCCTCCTGGCTAGATGAGGTAACCCGACCAACAACAGTGGTGCTATGTTCATCACCTCTGCAACTGTTGCATGGCAAATGTTAAATAATCAAAACTAAAAGAAAATTGTAAACTCACAACACTTAAAATAATGTATACCTGTAATAGTAAAGATAGCGAGCTTAGTCCACTTAACCTTGTTCCTTCGTATTCATATTTGTAGATGTTTTCTAATGCTTGCCGTTGATGTATTGACCGTTTTCTAAACACTTGTCTTGCAGATGTTTAGGACCATACAGAAGGAAGGTTGGTATAAGCCAGATGTTTACATGTACAAGGATTTAATTATTGCTCTAGCCAAGTGTAGGAAGATGGATGTTGCAATGGAAATCTGGGGTAACATGAGAGATGAGAAACTGTTTCCTGACTCACAGACTTATGCTGAAGTCATAAGAGGATTCTTGAGATATGGTTCCCCATCAGATGCGATGAATATTTATGAAGACATGAAAAGGTCACCTGACCCACCGGAAGAATTGCCTTTCAGGGTATTACTAAAGGGTCTTTTACCTCACCCACTATTAAGGAACAGAGTGAAGCAAGATTTTGAAGAGCTGTTCCCAGAGAGGCATATCTATGATCCTCCAGAAGAAATATTTGGTATGCACTAAGGTTGAAATTTTATGACTGCATGAACCTGCTGAGCTTACGATTTATCAGATCAGCCGGTTGCTCCACTGCTTCTTGAATTACCAATTTCATGAGAAACCTGAATTCATGTTTGGAATGAAATTTGTCAGATGATATGCAGAGAAATTGTGGATGGTCATATTGCATACAAAAACAAAAAGGTTGTTCTGCTGGCCAGATTAGTTGTGTCCATGGTTACAGAAATTCCATTGCTCAGACGATCTCTTTAAATTTCAGGTCATTTATTTACCTCAACTACTGCTAGTGTGTCCCTGTAATCCAGGTTCTTGTGACTTGTTAGAAGTAGTAACATTCAACAATGACCTTTTTGGAAATCCACTTGTATGATTAGGTTGTTAGAATAGTACACTTGCCACTTTTCATGATGTTTCTCCCCTAACCACTTTAGAAATCTACTTTTGATGAGCATGAACGCATCTTTTTTCTTGGTCACGAACTTCTGATTGTGGTCAGGTGAGCTCTGAATGACTATAGGCTAACCGGCTAACAGAATCTAATGGTTACAAGTTAGAACAGGTTTAACACTGGCCTAAGCAGCGTGCTATGTTTTTTTCTTGACATAGTACATATGTGTTCCTAATTTGTGGTGGTTCTTCATAACTTGCAGATTTGAACATTAAAGCTAAATTTGTGCTACAACTTATTTCTCTGTCAGGTATTGTATTGAGCAAATACAGGTCTTTTGCTAGGTTTTTTGCAGTTTGCTATCTGCATGCTCTATTAGTTATCCTAGCCACCACTGACTTTTTTTTAGAGAAAACCGCGAGCTTGATTAATTCAGAAACACAGAGTTACAATCAGCACCTATGTTGTGAGCTAAAAACGCCGGTGGCTCAACATTCGGTGGCTCAACATTCCAGGCAAAAGACGCCATCTGCAAGGACGCATACTTTGCGCAGCAGTGGGTCATCTGCACGGACACATACTTTGCGCAGCCGTGTGCCGCCTGGTTAGCTTCGCGACGGGCAAAAACAAAGCTAAAACAAATAAGAGGATTACAAACTTCATAAATCTTATCTAAAATAGGTTTGATCACTGAACGATCAAAAACCCTATTATTCCAATGTTGAAAAAGAACAGCACAGTCGACTTCGAAAACGACTTGCTGGAAACCTTGCTGAACTGCAAAAGCAACAGCATCTCTCAGTGCTAGCACCTCGATGATCAGCGGGTCTGAAATCCCCTCATACACCTTACACATCGCACCTCTAAAGGAAACATCATCTCTGGCTACCACTCCTGAAGTCGCCATACCTTCATCCTTCCTAAGGATGACTCCAACGGGCCGACGCATCGAGTCCGCGTCGGTCCGTCCCTGTCCGTTTTTGCCAAAACCACGGCCCAACGGGGCGACGCAAACGGACCAAGGTCTGTTTTTCTGTCCGCCGCGACCCATTGTTGGCCCAAATTTGAGCCACCGATGCGTCGGGCGCGGACGCGCGGCGGACTGAAAACGCGTCCGCGCACCCATGCGTTCGGTCCTCCCAGCGCCCACCTGTCAGCGACACGGCGCCGGTCAGCCTCCCCCTGGCCCAGTCCTTTTTAATGCTAGGGGATAGGGACGGCCAGCCCCCACCCACTCCACTGCCCCACTCCGCTCCCTCACCGGCGACCGAAACCCTAGCCACAACCCTCACCGGCGACCGTCTCCGCAATGCCGCTCCGGTGGCCTGGACTCGGCAAGGCCAAGAACGACGGCGAGGCGGGGTCGTCGTCTGGCCGCCGCCGCCGCTTCCGCACGCCCTCCCCGACGCCACCATCTTCCCCGGAGCCGGAGCCCCCCGCCGCCTTCGAGCTCGCGCCGCCGGGCGCCCAGATTGCGCGGCGCGACCGCGTGTACGTGCGCAGGGAGGACTGCGAATAGTACTGGGAGCACGCATGCCCGCTGCCATGGCCAGATGTCAAGCTCCCCGAGCATTGGCACCTGAACCCGCAGCGGATCCCGGTGCCGCCGATGCCGACGAGCGTCCGCGCCCGGGATCTGGAGGTTGAGCGCCGCCGCGCGCGCCTCCCGGCCTCCCTCCGTAATGACCCCGCCTACGCCGCGGCGTCCCCCAACTGGGACACGTGGTTCAGCGGCCAGCACAGTCTGCGGCGTCAGGCTTTGTACACGCGGGCACCGACGCCGCCTCGGTCTAGCCGCTGGGACCTGCCGCCGCACATGCGGCGGCGGGACGCTCCACCAGTGCCGCGGTCCACGCCACGGTCCCTGCGGATTGGCTCACCGCCGCCGCCGCCGCCGCCGCCACCTGCCGTGAAGATGGAGGTGGAGGACGAGCTCACCGCCGCACTCGAGGCCTCGAAGAAGACCATCATCGAGGACGAGGAGAAGCGGTGGGCCATGGTCCTCGAGGCCGTCGCCCGGGAGCAGGAGGAGGCCCTGCAGGCGCAGCAGGCCACGGTCCTCGAGGAGCCATGGTGGCAGCAGCCCATGGACATGGACCTTCCACCGGCGCCGCCCCTTCCAGCCGGCCTGCTTGGGCGGAGCTGGACCTTCAATGGCGGGAGCTGGGAGGTCCAGCTCTCGGAGCAGGACGAGGAGCAGGAGCAGCCGCCCACGCCGCTGTCGCCGTCCCACCGCGAGGCGGGCCACCGGCGCACCTCTGGCAGCAGCCGGACTACGTCATCCTCGATGGGGACGACGATTAGTAGCCCGCGAAAAACAAGTATAGTAGTTTTTTCTATTTTTAGATAATATGTAAAATGGCCGTTTTTGGCCCACCCCCTATATATGAATGAAAATGACCCATATATGGCCTTTTAATTCTAAAAAAAACTTGCGGGCGGACTCGATGCGTCGCCCCGTTGGGCGCACTGCCAGGAAAGGGACGGACAGGGCCGGACGCGCGTCCGTTCCCCGACCCAAACGGACAAAACGCGGACCAAACGCGCGTCCGTTTGGGTCGCCCCGTCGGAGTCATCCTAAGGGCACCGCGAGAATTAATTTTGATAAACCCAGCACCAGGCTTTTGCCACTTGCAAGCTGGCCTATGACGGGCATCACCGACTACTTATTATTATTGGTATTGTTTTTGTTGCTTGAGAAGGTCATTGTCTATTTTTCACAATTCAGAGTTGTGTTAGCGCTGAACAAATTTGTACTGGCATCACCGCAAAGGGTGTGTTATAGTCTTCTTGGTGAAGAGAAGCTGAGAATCAAGTGACTAGGCAAGACCAAATTTAGGTGGAAACCCTGTTTTTTATATATTATCGATATTTTGAGACACCCACATGTTTCTGACAAATAGCAAATAGTTTATTTTATAATAAAGCAGACTGTATTACTCTATGGATATTGTATGCAACGGTGATCAGGTATAGCCGAAAAGCATATATAATAGGAACGCGGACGTTTGGCTCTCGGGCACACTGATGCCTTTTTTTTGAATTTTTTGAAAATCGTACTTTTTTGCTTCAAAAAAATCTGAAAACAATCACACAGCAAAGTATACATGTTCTGAAGGTGCGCACGAAATTTCGTAAGAAAATAATAAAATTTGTGGCCTACAGAAAAAAAAGACAAATTTCTGACAAAAAATCCATACTATTGTCTGTCAGAAATTTGTTATTTTTTTGTAGCTCGTAATACGATTTGTTTTCCTCAAATGATTTGTACCGTGCGTAGAGGACATGCATATACATCATCTAGTATTTTTTTGGATTTTTTTGAAATCGTAAAAAAAAAATCAAATTTTTTTGATGGAGCGGGAGCACTGGTGCCCGAGCTCCATCGTGGGTTTCCGATATAATAGGAGTTGTCATACTACACTGCATCGGACAACCAAAAGGACCAGCTAGTTCATCACATGGTTCATCACCGGACAACCAAAAGGGATGGCTAGTTCATCTCCGGATTCTACTACTAACTACATATACTACTCCTGGTGAAATCAGTAGACAAGCTGTGCAGGGTTTTTTTGTGGAGCAATGAGGAAATCGCAAATGGTGGGCGCTGCCTGGTACGCTGGGGGGCCATCTGCAGGCCAAAGGAGTTAGGGGGCCTTGGAATCCCTGACATTCAAGCAAGAGGACTCGCTCTGCGCGTCAGATGGCTCTGGTTTGGTTGGACACAGCCAGAGAAACCATGGCTGCACCTGCTCAAGCATGACTCCAAGGCAAAATCATTATTCAACGCAGCCGTCGTCTACTCTCTTGGCAACGGGAACAAGCTCGACTTCTGGAGAGATCCATGGCTTGATGGACAGTGTTTCGCTAGTAGATGGCCAAGCCTGTTCAAACACTCCACCAAGAGGACATTGTCCGTCAAAGCCACCTTAGAAAATGATAAATGGATGCGCCATTTTAAGAGAAATCTGCCAACCGATGCGATCTTGCAGTTCATGGAACTATTTGATCGTTTGAGCACGGTTCAGCTGCAGGATCATGTTGAGGATTCGGTCACCTGGAGGCTCACTGCAGACGGAAAGTTTCAGTTCCACCTCGGCGTATGCTGTACAATTTGAAGGATCGACGCACACTTGTTTCCGTGGAATCATCTGGGAAAGTGACGCTCCGCTCAAGTGCCGTATGTTCGCATGGCTGGCGATACTTGGAAAGTGCCACACCGCAGATTGCTTGATGAAAAAAGGATGGCCGCACAACGCTGCTTGCGTTTTCTGTCTTAGCGAGCCTGAGACGGCGCTGCACCTGCTTGCTTCCTGTCCTGTGATCACCAGGATTTGGGAAAGGATTGTAGCCACGACACAGCTGCCCCTGCCATGGTGCCCACCCTGAACACTGCCTCCCTGGAGAAATGGATGATCACCACTCGATCCTTGCTGCCGGCGCAATCACGCAAGAGCTGGAACACAGTTGTGCACCTTACTTGGTGGTGTGTATGGAAAGAACGCAACTGCAGAATCTTTCAGAATACGGCAACCTCCTTGAGCCGCATACACAATGGCCGCATACACAATGGAATCATTGAGGAGGCGAGGTCGTGGCGCAGTGCTGGAAGGTCTCGAGCAGACCTGTTGCTCCATAGACCCAGGGAGCCAGACTGAGTTGGCTATGTTTTTGGGTTCGTGGCCTGCTTTCGGGCCCGGTGTTGCGTTTTTTTCTTTTGACTCTTGTACATCTTGTACTACTCTAATAAATCAATGAAAGGCAGCCCCGACTGCATTTCCGTCACACATATACTACTCCCTCCGTACCCGTTCTTACGGCTCAATTGCAAATTTTTGGATCCAGGTGCTGACTGATTGGGTGTAAAATCTTGCATATATTGAGATGCAATAAATATAATTGTGCCTAGAAGGTAGGGGTGTTTTGCGACTAATTGTTTCTGGGATGGTGCCTAAAAAACTAGGACGGGCGTACCAAATTTACAATTTATTATAAAATGTAGGATTCACCGCTTTGCCTTGCCCTTTCTCTTGTCATTTTCGGGGCGGTGGTAGTACATGAGGAAGACCGCGCATGGGTTGTTGTCCAAGGGCCATTAGAGATGTAGGAGCTGCAATTGGAGGAGGCCGAGGAGCAGGGTTTCTCATTCAATTTGAGCTAACAATGGGTGATAATGAATGTTTTTTCACTCAACATGATACAAAGTGACGGCAAGCCCATCTAGCAAGAAAGAATCACTCAAGATAATGCAATAAAAGCCATCTCAGAGCTGGGCCGAGTCATACACCACGTTCGGGACACGTCCTTGTGTTTCTCCATGGACGTGGTGTGGCACCCCCTTCTGGCACAGCTTGTCAGAAGGGCGGTCGCCCCGTGCGCCAGCCCAAGATATCTGGCTGCACGTTACGACAATGCAACATAGCAGAAATCATTACACAATCAGGCACAAAGTGCTACAAAAGGGTTTACAAGGCCTTCGAGGCTTTACAAAATATCAAGCCAAGCATGGCCCAACTCAGAGTTTTAACTGGCAGCGAAAGACATAAATGAGGCAACGGCTTGGAGCGGCTCCACTCCACAGGTATCTGGCTGGGCTACTGATCCTAGCACGCTTCTGCTCCTTGTCCTTGCTAAGGTGGAGGTTGAGTCCTCGCCAAAATCTGGCCACAATCACAAGTCCCGTGAGTACATTATTATGCACTCAGCAAGAATCGCCACTCATTACAAACAATCCAACAATCATGCAACAAGATATACATTGGAAATAAAATCCTACAACATGGCCAGGTCTACTCTAGATACACGACATGAAAGTAGCATGGCATTGACAACCAAACATGTCGTAAGCAAGCAACGGGGGTATCACCAGTACAGAGTCCAAGCCAGGTGGGGTTGGATCGTGCACCGGCAATCATACAAAGGGCTTACCTGTGACGAGAAAACGGGTGTACCAAGTGGGTACCAAATAATACACAACAGCACCTGTGATCACTGCTAGGCCCACTGGCCTCACCATTTCACTCTGGGCACGCACGGTTGATGTGGGCTCTGGCCTAACTATAGGCTCCCCAACGCATCACACCGCCATCCCTAAACCTGGTTCACAATCACATCTCAAGTAGCATTCCCTGCATCAACTTATTGTTCATTTAGTGAAATCAGATTGTTCAGCTTTCTTTCAAACAGAACTTATGTTTAACCTCCTGACTCGACAAAGACAATAGTGTGACCGACACTGAACTGTTGTTCCATAACCTTGGAACTAGGCTAGACATCCAGATTTACACTCTCGAGAGGTTGCAATACTTCACTCATCTAAGTGGATCATTAACAACCGGTACTTTAGGATCACATCCATAAGACGGTCTGATACACTCACTCAACCGTTCACGCCATCAAGACACTCCCTATATAGCCACCGACATAACTATATGCCTTATGCAGAAGTGAATCCGGCACGTCCCCAACCCATGAGCGACGCCTAGCTCCGGAACCTTCGCAAGACTAGCCCCGACCAACTATGGTAACCGACTAGACTTGCCAAAAAGGGTGGCATCAAAGGAGGCTCAATAGGATTACGTAGGTCAAGGCCCGCCCATATGAGCGACAGTGGTAGTGCTTTCGATGTTCAGATTAGTGGCACTATGGACTGACCCTATCGAAGCTTGGAGGGGTGTTTCATTTAATCAAGTTTCATCATAACATGTCCAAACAGCAGAGGATTAGTCCAACACAACAATCACAATATCATAATAATAAATATATCATCAAACATCAAGACATTAGCGACATCATACTTCAAGCAATGGTTACAAAAACGTCAACCGAAAGACTACGGCGGCGAACCCGCCGACCAGCGCCTTCTCGTTCGACAAAAATAAAAGAAATGTCAACCGGATGACTATGGCAGCGATTCCGCTGGCAAGCGCCTTCACAGATCAACTTACAAGGTTAGCACATTTTGTTGGCGTCGATCGGGTGACTGTGGCAGAGATACCTCCGACCAGCGCCATCACAGATCAACTACCAAAGTTGGTAGGGCATGTAGTCTCCAAAATGAACCAAAAAGCACTCATAAGAAAGAAAGCATCCATTCCACTCAAGGATTAACCCGACGTGGTGTCAGCAATCTTGGCAAAAGAACCAAATGGAAAGCAAATGTCCCAAGCGTCGCAGTCCAGGTGGGCTTACGCCAACCACGTTTGACGGAGGGAGAAGAAGAAAATAACTCTTTTGGCAAATGCCCCCAACTTCGAGGATCATAAGACGACATTCGTCCGCTCCTCACCTCGGCGAAGGAGAAGAAGCAAACACTCATAGGAACGCATGTTTTACAGTTGTTTAGTTAGAGGGTTCGACAAAGCCACGCAAGTGCGGGGCGCACAAATAATTCACACGTCATTCTAATGCATACATGGATGATGAATATAACATGCAGGAGCAATATTCGAAGCAATATATTGAACACAGCAATAACAGACCGACATAATATAAAACGAACGCAGACAACAATGAATACTCATCATGGCAAATAACAAATAACAAACAACATTGCGGGACGACTCATAGCAAGGGTTAGCTAGCCTCCGAAGATCGACACCGTTTGGCTTGGAGGGTCACGGACACGTCATGGGTCGGGGTCTCGGTCTGCCGGTACCGCGGAATACCCTACGCACGCATACAAGGTGCTGAGCATACAAGTATTTAAAAAAATGTAAAACTTATACTACTGGACATATCGTCTCAAACTAAGAATTTACAAATTTGATTCACCTCGAACGGAGCTACGGATCAGAAGATATTGACGTGCGACAGATAGTTATTTGCTGCTCACCAGGAAAAAAATAACTGCGCAGGAAAAAAACAGCACGGGCTGCTCCGTCGCGCGACTTGGGCCGTCGCTGGGCCTTCGTGGGCTGCGCGACGCGCGGGCGAGCGAGACGGCCTGGCGCGGCTGGCTTGGGCCGCTGGCGAGTTGGGCCGCCAGGAGGACGCTGGCGACGGGGGCTGGCAGGGAGGGCTGGCCTGGTACCGGTTCGGTGCAGAGTCGACGACGCTCTTCGTCGTCTCGGGCATGCACGCAGAGGTACGGACGATGACGGGGACGTCGCTGTCGCCCTCCTCCGACGCCGGCCAAGGGGTCGCCGGAGCGCCGGCGGACGACGGCGAACGGTGGCGGCGGTCCCCCGCGTCCAGGGCAGGGTTTCGGGGAAGGCCTAGTGCGCGGGAGAGGCTCGAGCTCGAGCTCGTTTCTCCCGGCCATGGCGGGCTGCCGCGGAGAAATGGTTGCCGGCGATGACCTGCAGCGCCCGCGAGCTGGTAGAGGAGCGGAATGAGGTCCTTGAGGACGCCATGCTCGCCTCGCAGCTCAACCGGGGCAGAGGAGGGCTGAGGCGACCACCACCGTGAGCTAGGGTTGGCCGGGGCTAGGGTTTCGATTGAGCTCGGTTTGGTTGCTCACTCGCTGGCCAGAGGCTAGGGGAGGGGAAGAGGGAGGAGCAGAGCATGCAGAGGAGCTCCGGGAGGGTTTTAAAGGGCAGGGGAAGGCCGGTGTCGGTGGCAAACAAGGGTACCCACGGTTTTGCTCTAAACTAGATAGGATCGGCGGTGGAGTGGATAGGGAGCTGAGTTGGTCGAGCAGTGGCATACAGGGGTGTACTGGAGCTGGACAAGGACAGGGGAGGCCAGCTGGTTGGCTCCAAACCGGGCTACAAACTAGAAACCGAGAAACAAGAAAACTGCCTGCCAGGTGTTCGACGAAATGCCCGCAAGAAACTTCCAAAATTAAATAAATCCAAAACCTTTGCCAACGGTTGTGTTTAGGTGTATAAGGAGGGTTTATGGAGTGGGGTAATTTTTGGGAGACATATGGGTGGGATTTTGGGCTAGGTGTTCAAAACGTCCTACAACACGATCGATTTCGCGTTGCGGTTGAAAAGAGGTTCTGGGGGTCAAACGGATGGGCGAGTGGTCATTTGAGTAACCAGGGGAGTAGGTGAGGTGGTTCTTGCAATCTCTTTGCATTAACAAGTGGTGGAGTGCTTAATTGGTGTATCTCAATGTTGGTCAAAAATAACCGGTGGTAGGTGTGATATGTCTCCCAAATGGCTAAGGAAAGCATGGGCCCAAAGTGAGGTGGGTGTCGATGGTGAAGTGGCTGGTTTGAGCATGCTCTTGAGTTGGTTCCATCATGGATCTTGGAGAAACTCAAAGGGGTTTGGCGAAGGGAGACATCACCTTTGATCATTTGGTGGAATCGGTGGAGGAATACTAGGGTTCGATGAACTCGGGATTTCGTCTTCGGGTTCAAAGGGAAGGTTATCGGCCGATGATTTTGGTAGTGGCAAAGTGGTTCAGCTGAACCTTTGGAATATTTAAGCATGGAAATCCAAACGGCATCATCAAGCACCGAGGGAGCACGCAAAAAAAAATTGGAATAGAAGGAAAATGTTTTTCAGGTGTGAGGAAACACCACTAAAATTAGGGACAAATTTTTGGGGTGTTACAAACCTTCCCTCCTTAAAAAGAATCTCGTCCCGAGATTCGGAGACTTATAGAGATTCCCGGAGTTAGGACAAGTTACTTCTTGTACGGTTTTAACATACCCCTAATTTTAAAACCATTTCAAAACTTTTTCTTCAAAATAGTAGAGTTTAAAACACTCGGGGGAATCCACACATATCAAGGTATTCTCAAAACAGGGCATTTTGCAAGCATCACATTACTATCAAACAAGATGCACTCAAAAGAATGACATGGCAGGGGCTCACGGAATCAAACAAAAATAGGATCTACCACCATGGTATTTAAATACAAACTATGGTTTTTGCTCAAACATTCACATGGCAGGGCACACATAAACAACACAACCATGGCAAAAGCAAACGAGCAAGTCTACAAACAAGCTAACATTCAACAAAACAGAGGAAACTTGGGTAAGTAATTACCCAAAAATTTATAAACAAAAGGATTGGGATATGCTATCATATCCTCTCATCTAGGGTTTTATTTTGGAAAAGCTATATATACACTTTCATGCATACATAGGTTTTGAAAAATTTAAGGTTTCTTTTAGAAGAAGGATGTTTGTGCCACCCAAAATGGGCTCACAAGCACCTAGATTTTGAGGGGTAGGGCCACACCCAAAATTTGTTTTTGCAAAGATTTTTCCCTATGGAAAGCCATAGATACGAGGGAAGAACTTTCGGGGTATCTCCTTGCACTGAAGTAATTGTAGAGTTCTAGCTGGAGTAGAACTTACATCCTTCATTTCTGAAATTTTTCCACCGGCCATACTCCTTGTCTTGCAGCAAAGATAGCATGGCTGGAATACAAGCATATAGACAGCGAATTTCTATTCTGAGAAAAACATCATTTTAGAAAAATAGTCCTGCATTTTCATGGCCCAAAACAAACAGTTGCAGCAGTATGGCATAATCATTTCAACCATACCGTATAAGTAAACACACAACGGCTAACAAAACACTCTACAAGAAATCCTTTTGTGCTCCAACGATGATGGGACACTCAACAAGCATACTAAAGCTTGTGATGGGGGTCATCGTGGAGGGCTTGGGCCCTTTCTTTAACATGAGTCCTCACAAGGTTCATATTGGGTGAGGAACCTTGCGTTGTTACATGTATGAGTTTTTCAAACCTATGCACGAGCCAACATTAAGTGAGCGGGACACCGTGGTTACAGTGTCTCATTAAATACTTCAACTTAATAGTTAAACTTGTGCAACACACACAAAATAATTTTCATACTAGAAAATAATATCATTCAAAGTTTGCATTAATTTTGCAGGCGTGCATATGTGTCTGGGTTCACATATACCACTTCTGCTTTTATGTGATCTGTCATTTCTTCAAAACTTTTCAACTGAAGAAAAGGACATGGTATTCCGTCACATGTCAACCAAGTGGTTAACAAGGGAATCAGAACATCAAGTTTTCACAGGGCTAACCTAACCACAACTTAACCGCAGACAGAACAAACATGCAGCACAAGAAAACACAAGGGGTTACAAACAACCTCACAAACTCTCACCTACCAACTTAGGACTCCTCACTTGGTGGGGACTTGGTCTGGGCATCCACTTTGTTGCCTTCTGGATCTTGCGGTTTTGGTCCTAAGCAAAGCTTGGTATCCACTGGGCTCTTGTCAGTGGGCTACGGACTCGGGCAAGGGCTTGCCTATTGGAATGGCATTCCTCCAAGTGGTAGGCAAGAATGCTCTCCAAGGCGGTGGTGTAGGCTTCGAGGTGGGACAAGGTTGAGTTGAGCATCACTTCGATGCTTACCATGGGATGGCTGGGGCTTGCAAGGGATCTTGGCGGGAAAAAGCGAGGGCGGGAGGTTCTGTCGCGGCTTCAAAGTACCGCAGACGAGCGAGACATTTCCAAGCTGCAACTTGGAGAGCCATCTCAGGGGAATCCACGAAGTGGCTTTGAATCACATATGGCGCCGCGCTTCCTAAGGCACTTGTGGCGACATACACATCGGCATGATACTCGCTCACGCAGGAGGAGAGGTTAGACCGATATACATGGTACACCGGCCGAGAAACACAACCAAGAATGTCGCGAGCAGCTTCCCACAGCAGAGGTGGAAAACCGGGGCGAAACTCAGCGGTGGTCTCGAAAACAAGGGTAGGTTCCATCTACAATCAAGCTAAGGTACTTGGGAGAGAGAGAGCGCAAGATTCCTGAGCGGGATCTGCTTCAAGAGAGTTGGGTTGCAAAGGATAGCAAGGGTGGGTTTTATAGGTAGCCAGGACTTGGGTCTCATACTAATGGGTAGTGTCGATTCCTTCTCATGGAAGAAACCGGCGAGCCTCACTCGGGGATTGGGACAAGTCCTACTGCACCATACTGTTGACCAACAATAGCCATGCCGGTTAGGCGGAGATGGGTCAAATCCATCGGGCTCCTTGTCGGGCAAAAGTAAGGCTGGGCTTTCCATGCTAGGGTAGTCTACAGCCAGCCTGGTGCTCTGATACCATGCTCTGTGGCACCCCCTTCTGGCACAGCTTGTCAGAAGGGCGGTCGCCCCGTGCGCCAGCCCAAGATATCTGGCCGCACGTTACGACAATGCAACATAGCGGAAATCATTACACAATCAGGCACAAAGTGCTACAAAAGGGTTTACAAGGCCATCGAGGCTTTACAAAATATCAAGCCAAGCATGGCCCAACTCAGAGTTTTAACTGGCAGCGGAAGACATAAATGAGGCAACGGCTTGGAGCGGCTCCACTCCACAGGTATCTGGCTGGGCTACTGATCCTAGCACGCTTCTGCTCCTTGTCCTTGCTAAGGTGGAGGTTGAGTCCTCGCCAAAATCTGGCCACAATCACAAGGCCCGTGAGTACATTATTATGCACTCAGCAAGAATCGCCACTCACTACAAACAATCCAACAATCATGCAACAAGAGATACATTGGAAATAAAATCCTACAACATGGCAAGGTCTACTCTAGATACACAACAAAAGTAGCATGGCATTGACAACCAAACATGTCGTAAGCAAGCAACGGGGGTATCACCAGTACAGAGTCCAAGCCAGGTGGGGTTGGATCGTGCACCGGCAATCATACAAAGGGCTTACCTGTGACGAGAAAACGGGTGTACCAAGTGGGTACCAAATAATACACAACAACACCTGTGATCACTGCTAGGCCCACTGGCCTCATCATTTCACTCTGGGCACGCACGGTTGATGTGGGCTCTGGCCTAACTATAGGCTCCCCAACGCATCACACCGCCATCCCTAAACCTGGTTCACAATCACATCTCAAGTAGCATTCCCTGCATCAACTTATTGTTCATTTAGTGAAATCAGGTTGTTCATCTTTCTTTCAAACAGAACTTATGTTTAACCTCCTGACTCGACAAAGACAATAGTGTGACCGACACTGAACTGTTGTTCCATAACCTTGGAACTAGGCTAGACATCCAGATTTACACTCTCGAGAGGTTGCAATACTTCACTCATCTAAGTGGATCATTAACAACCGGTACTTTAGGATCACATCCATAAGACGGTCTGATACACTCACTCAACCGTTCACGCCATCAAGACACTCCCTATATAGCCACCGACATAACTATATGCCTTATGCAGAAGTGAATCCGGCACGTCCCCAACCCATGAGCGACGCCTAGCTCCGGAACCTTCGCAAGACTAGCCCCGACCAACTATGGTAACCGACTAGACTTGCCAAAAAGGGTGGCATCAAAGGAGGCTCAATAGGATTACGTAGGTCAAGGCCCGCCCATATGAGCGACAGTGGTAGTGCTTTCGATGTTCAGATTAGTGGCACTATGGACTGACCCTATCGAAGCTTGGAGGGGTGTTTCATTTAATCAAGTTTCATCATAACATGTCCAAACAGCAGAGGATTAGTCCAACACAACAATCACAATATCATAATAATAAATATATCATCAAACATCAAGACATTAGCGACATCATACTTCAAGCAATGGTTACAAAAACGTCAACCGGAAGACTACGGCGGCGAACCCGCCGACCAGCGCCTTCTCGTTCGACAAAAATAAAAGAAATGTCAACCGGATGACTATGGCAGCGATTCCGCTGGCAAGCGCCTTCACAGATCAACTTACAAGGTTAGCACAGTTTGTTGGCGTCGATCGGGTGACTGTGGCAGAGATACCTCCGACCAGCGCCATCACAGATCAACTACCAAAGTTGGTAGGGCATGTAGTCTCCAAAATGAACCGAAAAGCACTCATAGAAAGAAAGCATCCATTCCACTCAAGGATTAACCCGACGTGGTGTCAGCAATCTTGGCAAAAGAACCAAATGGAAAGCAAATGTCCCAAGCGTCGCAGTCCAGGTGGGCTTACGCCAACCATGTTTGACGGAGGGAGAAGAAGCAAATAACTCTTTTGGCAAATGCCCCCAACTTCGAGGATCATAAGACGACATTCGTCCGCTCCTCACCTCGGCGAAGGAGAAGAAGCAAACACTCATAGGAACGCATGTTTTACAGTTGTTTAGTTAGAGGGTTCGACAAAGCCACGCAAGTGCGGGGCGCACAAATAATTCACACGTCATTCTAATGCATACATGGATGATGAATATAACATGGCAGGAGCAATATTCAAAGCAATATATTGAACACAGCAATAACAGACCGACATAATATAAAACGAACGCAGACAACAATGAATACTCGTCATGGCAAATAACAAATAACAAACAACATTGCGGGACGGCTCATAGCAAGGGGTTAGCTTGCCTCCGAAGATCGACACCGTTTGGCTTGAGGGTCACGGACACGTCATGGGTCGGGGTCTCGGTCTGCCGGTACCGCGGAATACCCTACGCACGCATACAAGGTGCTGAGCATACAAGTATTTTACAAAAATGTAAAACTTATACTACTGGACAGATCGTCTCAAACTAAGAATTTACAAATTTGATTCACCTCGAACGGAGCTACGGATCAAAAGATATTGACGTGCGACAGATAGTTATTTGCTGCTCACCAGGAAAAAAAATAACTGCGCAGGAAAAAAACAGCACGGGCTGCTCCGTCGCGCGACTTGGGCCGTCGCTGGGCCTTCGCGCGCTGCGCGACGCGCGGGAGAGCGAGACGGCCTGGCGCGGCTGGCTTGGGCCGCTGGCGAGTTGGGCCGCCAGGAGGACGCTGGCGACGGGGGCTGGCAGGGAGGGCCGGCCTGGTACCGGTTCGGTGCAGGGTCGACGACGCTCTTCGTCGTCTCGGGCATGCACGCAGAGGTACGGACGACGACGGGGACGTCGCTGTCGCCCTCCTCTGACGCCGGCCAATGGGGTCGCCGGAGCACCGGCGGACGACGGCGAACGGTGGCGGCGGTCCCCCGCGTCCAGAGCAGGGTTTCGGGGAAGGCCTAGCGCGCGGGAGAGGCTCGAGCTCGAGCTCGTTTCTCCCGGCCATGGCGGGCTGCCGCGGAGAAATGGTTGCCGGCGATGACCTGCAGCGCCCACGAGCTGGTAGAGGTGCGGAATGAGGTCCTTGAGGACGCCATGCTCGCCTCGCAGCTCAACCGGGGCAGAGGAGGGCCGAGGCGACCACCACCGTGAGCTAGGGTTGGCCGGGGCTAGGGTTTCGATTGAGCTCGGTTTGGTTGCTCACTCGCTGGCCAGAGGCTAGGGGAGGGGAAGAGGGAGGAGCAGAGCATGCAGAGGAGCTCGGGGAGGGTTTTAAAGGGCAGGGGAAGGCCGGTGTCGGTGGCAAACAAGGGTACCCACGGTTTTGCTCTAAACTAGATAGGATCGGCGGTGGAGTGGATAGGGAGCTGAGTTGGTCGAGCAGTGGCATACAGGGGGTGTACTGGAGCTGGACAAGGACAGGGGAGGCCAGCTGGTTGGCTCCAAACCGGGCTACAAACTAGAAACCGAGAAACAAGAAAACTGCCTGCCAGGTGTTCGACGAAATGCCCGCAAGAAACTTCCAAAATTAAATAAATCCAAAACCTTTGCCAACGGTTGTGTTTAGGTGTATAAGGAGGGTTTATGGAGTGGGGTAATTTTTGGGAGAAATATGGGTGGGATTTTGGGCTAGGTGTTCAAAACGTCCTACAACACGATCGATTTCGCGTTGCGGTTGAAAAGAGGTTCTGGGGGTCAAACGGATGGGCGAGTGGTCATTTGAGTAACCAGGGGAGTAGGTGAGGTGGTTCTTGCAATCTCTTTGCATTAACAAGTGGTGGAGTGCTTAATTGGTGTATCTCAATGTTGGTCAAAAATAACCGGTGGTAGGTGTGATATGTCTCCCACATGGCTAAGGAAAGCATGGGCCCAAAGTGAGGTGGGTGTCGATGGTGAAGTGGCTGGTTTGAGCATGCTCTTGAGTTGGTTCCATCATGGATCTTGGAGAAACTCAAAGGGGTTTGGCTAAGGGAGACATCACCTTTGATCATTTGGTGGAATCGGTGGAGGAATACTAGGGTTCGATGAACTCGGGATTTCGTCTTCGGGTTCAAAGGGAAGGTTATCGGCCGATGATTTTGGTAGTGGCAAAGTGGTTCAGCTGAACCTTTGGAATATTTAAGCATGGAAATCCAAACGGCATCATCAAGCACCGAGGGAGCACGCAAAAAAAAATTGGAATAGAAGGAAAATGTTTTTCAGGTGTGAGGAAACACCACTAAAATTAGGGACGAATTTTTGGGGTGTTACAAACCTTCCCTCCTTAAAAAGAATCTCATCCCGAGATTCAGAGACTTATAGAGATTCCCGGAGTTAGGACAAGTTACTTCTTGTACGGTTTTAACATACCCCTAATTTTAAAACCATTTCAAAACTTTTTCTTCAAAATAGTAGAGTTTAAAACACTCGGGGGAATCCACACATATCAAGGTATTCTCAAAACTGGGCATTTTGCAAGCATCACATTACTATCAAACAAGATGCACTCAAAAGAATGACATGGCAGGGGCTCACGGAATCAAACAAAATAGGATCTACCACCATGGTATTTAAATACAAACTATGGTTTTTGCTCAAACATTCACATGGCAGGGCACACATAAACAACACAACCATGGCAAAAGCAAACGAGCAAGTCTACAAACAAGCTAACATTCAACAAAACAGAGGAAACTTGGGTAAGTAATTACCCAAAAATTCTATAAACAAAAGGATTGGGATATGCTATCATATCCTCTCATCTAGGGTTTTATTTTGGAAAAACTATATATACACTTTCATGCATACATAGGTTTTGAAATTTAAGGTTTCTTTTAGAAGAAGGATGTTTGTGCCACCCAAAATGGGCTCACAAGCACCTAGATTTTGAGGGGTAGGGCCACACCCCAATTTGTTTTTGCAAAGGTTTTTCCCTATTGAAAGCCATGATACGAGGGAAGAACTTTCGGGGTATCTCCTTGCACTGAAGTAATGTAGAGTTCTAGCTGGAGTAGAACTTACATCCTTCATTTCTGAAATTTTTCCACCGGCCATACTCCTTGTCTTGCAGCAAAGATAGCATGGCTGGAATACAAGCATTAGACAGCGAATTTCTATTCTGAGAAAAACATCATTTTAGAAAAATAGTCCTGCATTTTCATGGCCCAAAACAAACAGTTGCAGCAGTATGGCATAATCATTTCAACCATACCGTATAAGTAAACACACAACGGCTAACAAAACACTCTACAAGAAATCCTTTGTGCTCCAACGATGATGGGACACTCAACAAGATACTAAAGCTTGTGATGGGGGTCATCGTGGAGGGCTTGGGCCCTTTCTTTAACATGAGTCCTCACAAGGTTCATATTGGGTGAGGAACCTTGCGTTTTACATGTATGAGTTTTTTTCAAACCTATGCACGAGCCAACATTAAGTGAGCGGGACACCGTGGTTACAGTGTCTCATTAAATACTTCAACTTAATAGTTAAACTTGTGCAACACACACAAAATAATTTCATACTAGAAAATAATATCATTCAAAGTTTGCATTAATTTTGCAGGCGTGCATATGTGTCTGGGTTCACATATACCACTTCTGCTTTTATGTGATCTGTCATTTCTTCAAAACTTTTCAACTGAAGAAAAGGACATGGTATTCCGTCACATGTCAACCAAGTGGTTAACAAGGGAATCAGAACATCAAGTTTTTCACAGGGCTAACCTAACCACAACTTAACCGCAGACAGAACAAACATGCAGCACAAGAAAACACAAGGGGTTACAAACAACCTCACAAACTCTCACCTACCAACTTAGGACTCCTCACTTGGTGGGGACTTGGTCTGGGCATCCACTTTGTTGCCTTCTGGATCTTGCGGTTTTGGTCCTAAGCAAAGCTTGGTATCCACTGGGCTCTTGTCAGTGGGCTACGGACTCGGGCAAGGGCTTGCCTATTGGAATGGCATTCCTCCAAGTGGTAGGCAAGAATGCTTCCAAGGCGGTGGTGTAGGCTTCGAGGTGGGACAAGGTTGAGTTGAGCATCACTTCGATGCTTACCATGGGATTGCTGGGGCTTGCAAGGGATCTTGGCGGGAAAAAGCGAGGGCGGGAGGTTCTGTCGCGGCTTCAAAGTACCGCAGACGAGCGAGACATTTCCAAGCTGCAACTTGGAGGCCATCTCAGGGGAATCCACGAAGTGGCTTTGAATCACATATGGCGCCGCGCTTCCTAAGGCACTTGTGGCGACATACACATCGGCATGATACTCGCTCACGCAGGAGGAGAGGTTAGACCGATATACATGGTACACCGGCCGAGAAACACAACCAAGAATGTCGCGAGCAGCTTCCCACAGCAGAGGTGGAAAACCGGGGCGAAACTCAGCGGTGGTCTCGAAAACAAGGGTAGGTTCCATCTACAATCAAGCTAAGGTACTTGGGAGAGAGAAGCGCAAGATTCCTGAGCGGGATCTGCTTCAAGAGAGTTGGGTTGCAAGGATAGCAAGCAAGGGTGGGTTATATGGTAGCCAGGACTTGGGTCTCATACTAATGGGTAGTGTCGATTCCTTCTCATGGAAGAAACCGGCGAGCCTCACTCGGGGTTGGGACAAGTCCTACACACCATACTGTTGACCAACAATAGCCATGCCGGTTAGGCGGAGATGGGTCAAATCCATCGGGCTCCTTGTCGGGCAAAAGTAAGGCTGGGCTTTCCATGCTAGGGTAGTCTACAGCCAGCCTGGTGCTCTGATACCATGCTCTGTGGCACCCCCTTCTGGCACAGCTTGTCAGAAGGGCGGTCGCCCCGTGCGCCAGCCCAAGATATCTGGCCGCACGTTACGACAATGCAACATAGCGGAAATCATTACACAATCAGGCACAAAGTGCTACAAAAGGGTTTACAAGGCCGTCGAGGCTTTACAAAATATCAAGCCAAGCATGGCCCAACTCAGAGTTTTAACTGGCAGCGGAAGACATAAATGAGGCAACGGCTTGGAGCGGCTCCACTCCACAGGTATCTGGCTGGGCTACTGATCCTAGCACGCTTCTGCTCCTTGTCCTTGCTAAGGTGGAGGTTGAGTCCTCGCCAAAATCTGGCCACAATCACAAGGCCCGTGAGTACATTATGCACTCAGCAAGAATCGCCACTCACTACAAACAATCCAACAATCATGCAACAAGATATACATTGGAAATAAAATCCTACAACATGGCAAGGTCTACTCTAGATACATGACATAAAAGTAGCATGGCATTGACAACCAAACATGTCGTAAGCAAGCAATGGGGGTATCACCAGTACAGAGTCCAAGCCAGGTGGGGTTGGATCGTGCACCGGCAATCATACAAAGGGCTTACCTGTGACGAGAAAACGGGTGTACCAAGTGGTACCAAATAATACACAACAACACCTGTGATCACTGCTAGGCCCACTGGCCTCATCATTTCACTCTGGGCACGCACGGTTGATGTGGGCTCTGGCCTAACTATAGGCTCCCCAACGCATCACACCGCCATCCCTAAACCTGGTTCACAATCACATCTCAAGTAGCATTCCCTGCATCAACTTATTGTTCATTTAGTGAAATCAGGTTGTTCATCTTTCTTTCAAACAGAACTTATGTTTAACCTCCTGACTCGACAAAGACAATAGTGTGACCGACACTGAACTGTTGTTCCATAACCTTGGAACTAGGCTAGACATCCAGATTTACACTCTCGAGAGGTTGCAATACTTCACTCATCTAAGTGGATCATTAACAACCGGTACTTTAGGATCACATCCATAAGACGGTCTGATACACTCACTCAACCGTTCACGCCATCAAGACACTCCCTATATAGCCACCGACATAACTATATGCCTTATGCAGAAGTGAATCCGGCACGTCCCCAACCCATGAGCGACGCCTAGCTCCGGAACCTTCGCAAGACTAGCCCCGACCAACTATGGTAACCGACTAGACTTGCCAAAAAGGGTGGCATCAAAGGAGGCTCAATAGGATTACGTAGGTCAAGGCCCGCCCATATGAGCGACAGTGGTAGTGCTTTCGATGTTCAGATTAGTGGCACTATGGACTGACCCTATCGAAGCTTGGAGGGGTGTTTCATTTAATCAAGTTTCATCATAACATGTCCAAACAGTAGAGGATTAGTCCAACACAACAATCACAATATCATAATAATAAATATATCATCAAACATCAAGACATTAGCGACATCATACTTCAAGCAATGGTTACAAAAAAGTCAACCGGAAGACTACGGCGGCGAACCCGCCGACCTGCGCCTTCTCGTTCGACAAAAATGAAAGAAATGTCAACCGGATGACTATGGCAGCGATTCCGCTGGCAAGCGCCTTAACATATCAACTTACAAGGTTAGCACAGTTTGTTGGCGTCGATCGGGTGACTGTGTCAGAGATACCTCTGACCAGCGCCATCACAGATCAACTACCAAAGTTGGTAGGGCATGTAGTCTCCAAAATGAACCGAAAAGCACTCATAAGAAAGAAAGCATCCATTCCACTCAAGGATTAACCCGACGTGGTGTCAGCAATCTTGGCAAAAGAACCAAATGGAAAGCAAATGTCCCAAGCGTCGCAGTCCAGGTGGGCTTACGCCAACCATGTTTGACAGAGAGAGAAGAAGCAAATAACTCTTTTGCCAAATGCCCCCAACTCCGAGGATCATACGACGACATTCGTCCGCTCCTCACCTCGGCGAAGGAGAAGAAGCAAACACTCATAGGAACGCATGTTTTACAGTTGTTTAGTTAGAGGGTTCGACAAAGCCACGCAAGTGCGGGGCGCACAAATAATTCACACGTCATTCTAATGCATACATGGATGATGAATATAACATGGCAGGAGCAATATTCGAAGCAATATATTGAACACAGCAATAACAGACCGACATAATATAAAAGGAACGCAGACAACAATGAATACTTGTCATGGAAAATAACAAATAACAAACAACATTGTGGGACGGCACATAGCAAGGGGTTAGCTTGCCTCCGAAGATCGACACTGTTTGGCTTGGAGGGTCACGGACACGTCATGGGTCGGGGTCTCGGTCTGCCGGTACCGCGGAATACCCTACGCACGCATACAAGGTGCTGAGCATACAAGTATTTTACAAAAATGTAAAACTTATACTACTGGACAGATCGTCTCAAACTAAGAATTTACAAATTTGATTCACCTCGAACGGAGCTACGGATCAAAAGATATTGACGTGCGACAGATAGTTATTTGCTGCTCACCAGGAAAAAAAAATAACTGCGTAGGAAAAAAACAGCACGGGCTGCTCCGTCGCGCGACTTGGGCCGTCGCTGGGCCTTCGTGCGCTGCGCGACGCGCGGGCGAGCGAGACGGCCTGGCGCGGCTGGCATGGGCCGCTGGCGAGTTGGGCCGCCAGGAGGACGCTGGCGACGGGGGCTGGCAGGGAGGGCCGGCCTGGTACCGGTTCGGTGCAGGGTCGACGACGCTCTTCGTCGTCTTGGGCATGCACGCAGAGGTATGGACGACGACGGGGACGTCGCTGTCGCCCTCCTCCGACGCCGGCCAATGGGGTCGCCGGAGCGCCGGCGGACGACGGCGAACGGTGGCGGCGGTCCCCCGCGTCCAGGGCAGGGTTTCGGGGAAGGCCTAGCGTGCGGGAGAGGCTCGAGGTCGAGCTCGTTTCTCCCGGCCATGGCGGGCTGCCGCGGAGAAATGGTTGCCGGCGATGACCTGCAGCGCCCGCGAGCTGGTAGAGGAGCGGAATGAGGTCCTTGAGGACGCCATGCTCGCCTCGCAGCTCAACCGGGGCAGAGGAGGGCCGAGGCGACCACCACCGTGAGCTAGGGTTGGCCGGGGCTAGGGTTTCGATTGAGCTCGGTTTGGTTGCTTACTCGCTGGCCAGAGGCTAGTGGAGGGGAAGAGGGAGGAGCAGAGCACGCAGAGGAGCTTGGGAGGGTTTTAAAGGGCAGGGGAAGGCCGGTGTCAGTGGCAAACAAGGGTACCCACGGTTTTGCTCTAAACTAGATAGGATCGGCGGTGGAGTGGATAGGGAGCTGAGTTGGTCGAGCAGTGGCATACAGGGGGTACTGGAGCTGGACAAGGACAGGAGAGGCCAGCTGGTTGGCTCCAAACCGGGCTACAAACTAGAAACCGAGAAACAAGAAAACTGCCTGCCAGGTGTTCGACGAAATGCCCGCAAGAAACTTCCAAAATTAAATAAATCCAAAACCTTTGCCAACGGTTGTGTTTAGGTGTATAAGGAGGGTTTATGGAGTGGGGTAATTTTTGGGAGACATATGGGTGGGATTTTGGGCTAGGTGTTCAAAACGTCCTACAACACGATCGATTTCGCGTTGCGGTTGAAAAGAGGTTCTGGGGGTCAAACGGATGGGCGAGTGGTCATTTGAGTAACCAGGGGAGTAGGTGAGGTGGTTCTTGCAATCTCTTTGCATTAACAAGTGGTGGAGTGCTTAATTGGTGTATCTCAATGTTGGTCAAAAATAACCGGTGGTAGGTGTGATATGTCTCCCAAATGGCTAAGGAAAGCATGGGCCCAAAGTGAGGTGGGTGTCGATGGTGAAGTGGCTGGTTTGAGCATGCTCTTGAGTTGGTTCCATCATGGCTCTTGGAGAAACTCAAAGGGGTTTGGCGAAGGGAGACATCACCTTTGATCATTTGGTGGAATCGGTGGAGGAATACTAGGGTTCGATGAACTCGGGATTTCGTCTTCGGGTTCAAAGGGAAGGTTATCGGCCGATGATTTTGGTAGTGGCAAAGTGGTTCAGCTGAACCTTTGGAATATTTAAGCATGGAAATCCAAACGGCATCAACAAGCACCGAGGGAGCACGCAAAAAAAATTTTGGAATAGAAGGAAAAAGTTTTTCAGGTGTGAGGAAACACCACTAAAATTAGGGATGAATTTTTGGGGTGTTACACGTGGTCGAGGACGAATACCTTCTACCACAATAGGAGCTTGAGCGCTCGGTGGTCGACGATCAGGGCTCATGGCGGTCCTCTACAAGACGGTGTGTGTAGCCTACTCGCCATGGCAGTTGGTGAGGTGTTGTTCGACTCGTGGAGGTCGACGCTTCCCGTTGACTAGGGGTATGTTTGTAATTCTACATTTACAGAAGGATCCTTTTTGTAACTCCTGATGTATCAACTATCAAGTGCAGGGTTTGTTGTGCCAAAAAAATCCGACCACCCCGCCACCAAAACGAGCGGCCAAATAGAAACGGAAGTTGGGACCCACCTGACAAAGAAAAATCATCCGGGGAACGATAGAATCACGAACTATTCGGCCGTAAATTCTAAGTGCCCCAGCTGTATAAGAAAAACCATCCCTCCCACCCACTTCATGTGGGCCCCAGAACTTGCGGACCCACCTGCCATCGACCGGAAGTTCAATACTCATGTGACATCGAGATCGAGATCGAGAAAACCGGCCGTGAGATCGAGTCATGTCCTCCGTAAGCAAACCGCTTCTTCAGAAAATTCCAGCCGTGAGATCGAGATGGTTTCCTTTCTGCCCCATCAGATCAATATATAAAACCACGAGCTGTGGAGCCAATCAACCTACAAATCAATACATGCCATTGCGCTTTAGGGCTTCGGCGTCGACTCGCCGACGGAAGACAACCGAGCACAAGCTCGACCAGAAGGCAGCGGCACATGGGACCAGGACATCAAACCTCGCCTGCATCTAAGGACGATCATCAAGCCTGTGGAGGATGACGTGTTCGCCGACGAGCCTGACGAATAGCAGCGCTACCAGTTCCCCGCGCCCACCAAAAGCAGGAGGAGGTAACTGTTGGAATAGGCTTGTGTGTCTAGTCGACGATCCATCGAGTGAGGTGGAAGACTCGACAACTTAGAGGGTCCCGACTTCGGGTCTGTCCCAAGTCGAGGAGTGTTCGACTCCAGGGCCTGTCCCGAGTCGAAGCAGTCTCCAGGTTCTTCGGGTGCGAGGGCTTTTGTCCTGTAGCCTGTGTCCTGAAGTGGTGCGTCAGCACCAGTATAGTGTAGGTAGATAGGACGTGCTAGACGTCACCTACAGTGTTTCCTAGTCGTGATGTCGCCAACAGTGGCGTGTCAGATAGAGTTATGACCGGTCACGTCGCAATGATGTGACCGGATAGTTGACTATTAGGCCAGCAGCTGGCACAACCCCTATTTAGAGGGAGGAATACAATGAGAAAATTGAGGCAATCCATTTTTCTTAGTGGCACACACTCCCCTCTCTCTTCTCCACTCTCTCGTTTAAGCGTCAGGGACAACAATTGGTATAAGAGCCCGAGTTATTTGAGAGATCTCACCGGAGAAGGGCGACCACAGAGCTCTTCTGCCGGCGGAGATGAAGGAGGCCGCAAGCACGCTGGCAGTCCAGCGGGTTGTGCGGGAGGCCGGTAGTTCGTGGCCGCTTCTCACGCGGTCAAACTACGCGGACTGGGCGTTGCTCATGCAGGTGAAGCTTGAGGCACGCCGCGTTAGGTCCGCCGTGCACGATGGCATGGAGGAGCGCGAGACAGACCGAGTAGCGCTGGAGTACCTGCTGCTCGCCGTCCCGCCGGAGATGATCTCCACACTGGCGTCGAAGAAGACGGCCAAGGAGGCGTGGGAGGCGATCAAGACGATGTGGGTCGGAGACACCCGTGTCCGGGAGGCGAAGGCGATGACGCTCAAGAAGCAGTATGAGGCCATCAAGTTCGGCGACGACGAGAACATCGAAGACTTCGCCATGCGGATGTCGTCGCTCGTGTCGCAGCTTGGGGTGCTCGGCGTCACCGTCACCGAGCCAGACACTATCCGTAAGTTTCTCTCGGTCGTTCCCACGAGGTTCTCGCAGATGGCATGCTCCATCGAGACCCTACTCGACCTCAACAAGCTCCCCATGGAGGAGCTCATCGGCCGCCTCAAAACGGCCGAGGAGCGACATGAGGCGGAGAAGCCGGAGGCCAAGCATGCCGTCAAACTACTCCTCACGGAGGAGGAGTAGTTCTCCCGGATGCGCCTGCAGGACGGAGGTGGATCCTCCAGCCATGTCGGACGCGGCGGCGGCAAGCCGCGCAGACGCGGCAGGGGCAGCCCGGCTCGCGGAGCCAGGAACCGTGACAAGTGTCGCTACTGCGGAGTCGTCGGCCACTGGGCGTGAGACTGCCGCAAGAAGAAGCGCGAGGAGGAAGCCCACCTCGTGCGCGGAGGGGATGCGGAAGCGCACCTCGTCCGTGGCGGAGGCGACGAGGACGAAAGCGCGCTCCTCATGATGGAGGCCTGTACCATCGCGTCTGCCCCACAGCTCCCTGCTTCGACTCGCCAGGTGGAGTCGAACACCTCGGAGGCGGCACCCTTGTCTCGACCGGTGGCAGAGTCAGCGACTCGACCGGTGGCGGAGTCGGAGGGATCGTCGACTCCTCCGGAGGAACTCACGACGATCCGATGAATCGTGGAGTGGGACGTGGCGACTCGAGAGGAGTCGGCCGTGTCGGGTCGCGAGGACCCGACAGAATCGTCGAGTCAGGAGGACTCGACAGCGTTGGCTCAGAAGGAGCTGACCATGGCGACTTGGGAGGAGTTGGCCACCCAGCTCCAGCAGCCGGGAGTGTCGGGTCGCAAGAACCCGACAGCCTCGTCGGGTAGAGAGCACCCGACAGCCTCGTCGGGTGGAGAGCACTCGACTGCGGTGACTCGAGAGGAGTCGACCGTGGCAGCTCGGAAGGAGCTGGCCGACCCGACTCGCAAGGAGTCGGTCCTCCTCATGCTAGAGGAGAAGGCGCAGGTCAACCTGGCGCAAGAGGGGACGCCAAGAAGGGCGTCTGGTACCTCGACTCGGGCGCCACCAATCACATGACTGGTGACCGCGCCACGTTCGTAGAGC
The DNA here is from genome assembly GCA_947311845.1 of Poa pratensis. Classification (NCBI taxonomy): domain Eukaryota; kingdom Viridiplantae; phylum Streptophyta; class Magnoliopsida; order Poales; family Poaceae; genus Poa; species Poa pratensis. The sequence continues at coordinate 112,303,801 of CAMZMU010000107.1, read as the reverse complement.
TGGACTCAAGCGTCACCAGAACTGTCAAGTTCGGCGACGGCTCACGAGTCGACATCTGCGGGCAAGGGACGGTGCTCTTCGTCTGCAAGTCAGGCGAGTACCGGGCCGTCACCGGGGTATACTACATACCCCGGCTGAACACACAGATCATTAGCCTGGGCCAGTTCGACAAGAACGGCTGCCAGGTGCGGATCGAGGATGGGATCCTTCGGGTGCGTGATAGGGAGCGACTGCTCCTGATCAAGGTCAGGCGAGAGCCGAACCGGATGTACAAGCTGCACGTGCGAGTCGCACAGCCGGTGTGCCTAGTCGTGGGCGCCGGCGACGACCCGGCATGGACTTAGCATGCGCGGTTCAGGCACCTCAACTTCGACAGCTTGCGCCTTCTGGTGAAGGGCGAGATGGTGCGTGGCCTCCCTCTGGTGGAGCACGTAAACCAACTCTGCGACGCCTGCCTAGCAGGGAAGCAGAGGTGAGCCCTGTTCGCAAAGCAAGCGAAGTTCCGGGCGGAGCGACTCGAGCAGGTCCATGGCGACCTCTGCGTGCCGATCACCCCGGCCACTCCGAGCGGGAAGAAGTACTTCCTCCTGCTCGTGGACGACCTATCGCGGTACATGTGGCTCATCCTTCTCTCGACGAAGGACGAGGCCGCAGCCACCATCATCCGACTCCAGGCGGGAGCCGAGTTGGAAACCGGCTGCAAGCCACGCACGCTGCGCACGGATCGTGGAGGCGAATTCACCTCCGGGTCCTTCACAGCATACTGCGCTGAGCTCGGAGTGGAGCGTCACCTGACGGCTCCGTACTCCCCCGCAGCAGAACGGCGTCGTGGAGCGACGCAACCAGACGATTGTGGGCATGGCCCGCAGTCTGCTGAAGGACAAGAAGGTCCCCGGTGAATTCTGGGGTGAGGCGATGACGACGGCCATGTTCATCTTGAATAGGTCGCCAACCAAGAGCATGGACGGCAAGCCGCCGTTCGAGGCCTGGCATGGCCGCAAGCCGGACGTGAGCTTCCTGCACACGTTCGGGTGCGTAGTGCACGTCAGGGAGACGCGCCCCGGGCTGAAGAAGCTCAACGACCGGAGCAGGCCGATGATTTTTTTTCGGGTACCAACCTGGGACGAAGGGATATCGGGCCTATGACCCGGTGACCAACCGCGTGACCATCACGCGATATGCCGTGTTCGATGAGAACGCGCGCTGGGACTAGAGTTCGCCGGACACGCCGGTGAACACCTTCGGAGACGACTCCTTCACGGTCGAACACCTTCGGAGACGACTCCTTCACGGTCGAGCACATGGTGTTCGAGCCACAATCGACTCCGGGAGACGGGAGTGTGGGTCCTGCACCCGACTCACCGACTCCAGACTTGCCGACTCCAGGAGACGGGAGTGCATCCCCAGCCGGTTCTCCAACGACACCGGAGCACCCGACAGCCGAGTCCCCGACTCCGGCTGTCCCTGGCGTCGAGTTCGTCACGCCGCCATCGAGGTACTCAGGTATGCTCGATGCAGAAGACGACATGAGCTTCGAGCACCGGTTTCGCACGCTGCAGAACATGTTCGAGGCGGGTCCAGCCCTTGAGCCGGACGAGGAGTTCCACTTCCTTGCCTCCGAAGAGCCAGGCTCGTTGGGGAGGCGAAGGCGCATGCCAGCTGGAGGTAGGCGATGCAGGAGGAGCTGGAGGACATCGAGTCGAACTCGACTTGGCGGCTAGCCACCTTACCACCGGGTCACCGTGCGATCGGCCTGAAGTGGATTACAAGGTGAAGAAGGATGCACACGGCGCAGTCCTTAAGCACAAGGCTCGCCTGGTGGCGAAGGGCTATGTGCAGCGGCACGGGGTCGACTACGACGAGGTCTTCGCACCCGTGGCCCGACTCGAGTCTGTACGGCTACTGCTTGCCGTGGCTGCGAGTGTGGGGTGGGATGTCCACCACATGGATGTCAAGTCAGCCTTCCTCAACGGCGAGTTGGAGGAAGAGGTGTACGTGCAGCAGCCAACTGGCTTCGCTGTGATGGGGAAGGAGCACCTAGTGCTCCGACTCGACAAGGCGCTCTACGGCCTCAAGCAGGCGCCAAGGGCATGGAACACCAAGCTCGACGCATGCCTCGTCAAGCTCGGCTTCGCAAGGTGCGAGTCGGAGCACGGCATGTACGCGTGAGGAGCGACTCCGAGCCGGCTTCTAGTCGGTGTCTACGTCGACGACTTGGTGATCACGGGCTCGAACTCCAGCGACATCGACAAATTCAAGCTGGAGATGCGGAGCCTGTTCCAGATGTCTGACCTCGGGTTGCTGAGCTACTACCTCGGCATCAAGGTTCGACAAGGACCTAGCGGGATCGACATCTCGCAGGGTGCCTATGCCCTGAAGCTGCTGGAGAAGGCGGGATGGCCGGGAGCAATCCCGTCCACGCACCCATGGAGCCGCGCTTCAAGCTGTCCAAGTGCAGCACGGCGCCCGCGACGGATGCTACCGAGTACCGGAGCATAGTCGGGAGCCTCCGGTACTTGGTACACATGAGGCCGGACCTGACCTTCACAGTCGGATTCGTATCACGGTTCATGGAGACTCCGACTCTGGAGCACCTCGCGGTCGTGAAGCACATCCTACACTACATCGCCGGGTCGCCGCGACTCGGATGTAGGTATGGGAGGAATGCAGGTACACCACGCCTGGTCGGCTACAGCGACAGCGACCTGGCGGGCGACGTCGACTCGCGCAAGAGTACGTCGGGCACCCTGTACTTCCTCGGGAGTAGCCCTGTGACCTGGCAGTCCCTAAAGCAAAAGGTTGTAGCTCTGTCGAGCTGCGAGTCGGAGTACGTGGCTGCTGCCACGGCTGCTTGCCAGGGGATCTGGCTGGCTCGGTTGCTGGCCGAGTTCAGCAACAGCGAAGCAAAGCACGTGGTGCTCAAGGTCGACAACAAGTCGGCAATCACGCTCGCCAACAATCCCGTCTTCCACGAGCGCTCGAAGCACATCGACCTGAAGTACCACTTCATTCGAGACTGCGTGGAGGCAAAGAAGATCGAGCTGGAGTTCGTGCCCACCGAACACCAACTCGCGGACATGCTGACCAAGCCACTTGGATGAGTCCGCCTGGTGGAGCTGCGCACAAGGATCGGCATGGTGGAGGTGTCTCCGGAACTCAAGCCTAGGGAGTGATTGTTGGAATAGGCTTGTGTGTCCAGTCGACGATCCATCGAGTGAGGTGGAGGACTCGTCAACCTAGAGGGTCCCGACTTCGGGGTCTGTCCCAAGTTGAGGAGTGTTCAACTCCGGGGCCTGTCCCGAGTCGAAGCAGTCTCCAGGTTCTTCGGGTGCGAGGGCTTTTGTCCTGTAGCCTATGTCCTGAAGTGGTGCGTCAGCACCAGTACAGTGTAGGTAGATAGGACGTGCTTGACGTCACCTACAGTGTTTCCTAGTCGTGACGTCGCCAACAGTGGCATGTCAGATAGAGGTATGACCGGTTACGTCATAGCGATGTGACCGGATAGTTGACTATTAGGCCAACAGCTGACACAGCTCCTATTTAGAGGGAGGAATACAATGAGAAAATTGAGGCAAACCATTTTTCTTAGTGGCACACACTCCCCTCTCTCTTCTCCACTCTCTCGTTTAAGCATCAGGGGCAACAGTAACATCGTCCGGCCCTCGTCTCTCTTTCGATCGGCAGCATAGATCTGTAACTCTGTAAGGCACCATTGTTCTTTTCTTTTGCGAGGTTTCTAGCCGCCTTTAGTCTAGCCTAGACTGCAGGTGGTAAGGATTTGCCGGTGTGGCAGCTGGACAACTCATAGTGCACTTGTTGCCGTCGCCGATGACTGTTCGGTGAGGGTTGGATTCTCGAGCGTCGTTCGCACCCAGGAGACATCGGTGTGGGTTTGTCCCTCTCCACCCCGGTTCCAGGTAGTGTGATCCATCTTTAGTGTTACTACATCTATTGTTTATGTATATGATGTTTCTTTTAAGTTCTTTCTGTACAGGCACATAGAAAACATCTAGTAGTTAATATCTAATGTCACATATGTTTCTTTCGGCCTTGCTCGGTTAATCCCCCACCCCAAGTGGTTTGGAGTGGATTGGAGGGGCATTTGACTTAGATGGGATCTAATACCGCTCAATCCATGCCAATCCCGCTCATTTGACATGAAACCAAACAAGGCCTTCATGGTAATTTTTATTTCTCATGCCCTAATTCTTGTTTCACGGTCTACAAAATTTTAAATTACAATTGCACAAACGAAAAAAAATTACAACCGTAAGTTACGCTATTTTCCCAATTTCTTAGCTCAATATTGAGTTAATTGCACTGGCGGTCACACATCTCGTCGCGTATGTGCACTTAAGTCACACATCTGGAAAACATGATTTTTTGGTCTCACAACTGAACAAACGTGTGCACTTTGGTCACAAACAGGACACGTCATCCCGTTTTGGACTGGAATTTTTCAGAAAACACACTGAGGTAATATTAGGACTGCCAAATTGTAAAATTATACACCTGACGGGAGGGACCCACCCGTCAGGCTTGTCTTCTACCTCAAGCAGCTCAAGCAGTTGACTCTCTAGGAGGGGGCGGGGGGCGGCCGACGGCCGACGGCGGTAGAAGGTGGGGCGGAGGGCGGTGGTAGAAGGCGGGGCCGAGGCGCTCACAAGGCTCCAGTCCAGCACCAAGTTCCGCCGTCTCCGGGAGGCCGCCAAGACCATCACGAAGCAGATCGGGGCCATGGGCGGCGGCACAGGGTTGAACTACTTCCAGAAGCGGTTCCCAGAGCGGTGCTTCGACGTTGGCATCGCGGAGCAGAACGCCGTGACTTTCGCCGCGGGGCTCGCAACCGAGGGGATGAAGCCGTTCTGCGCCATCTACTCATCCTTCCTGCAGCGTGGGTACGACCAGGTGGTGCACGACGTGGACCTGCAGCGGCTGCCGGTGCGCTTCACGCTGGACATGGCGGGGCTCGTTGGGAAGGACCGCGTTGGGCCGCCAACCGCCTGCAGCCCACCGTGTTCTCCTCTAGATCGATCCAGATCGGGCCGCATCTCCTCCAGATCGATCCCAGATCAAGTCGTTCCTTGTGTTTCTTACTAATTTCTACGGCCGCCTGATGACTCCCAAGTGCAGGAGATCAATTGGTTAGCAAGAATGATAAATAAAACAATGAAAGATGCAAGTGTTTTTGGGATTTTTGGTTGTATAGTTGCAAGAAAGTAAAAATGCTGAATATAAATGATAGCAAGTAAAAAGCTCTCAAAGAGAGAAAGCCCAATCCTCTATGTGGCAAGAGGACAAGCTCAAGTGATGTGTAACTTATATGTGGAAAACGTTCCCGAGGGCGGCATGGATATGCTAGGCATAGAGATTTATTAAACAACACGTTGAATATCTTGTCAAGTTTTAATCTTCTTTGGACGGAGCCATTGTTAGGTAAGCTAAATAAATAAACTAAACCCCTTATGATGGATCATGTGGCCAAGTAAATGACTGCACAAGAATTATTAAGACATAAAGTCCCACCATAGCATTACACTCTAAGGTCCCCGATACTAATACCCTCATAATGCAACTTCATGACTCGGTCTCAGGTTTACATGTCCCCCAAGTCTCCCTCAATTCATTACACTACGGTGTTCTCCTATGAGCCCATATAGGTGAAGTGTTGTGCAGTCGACGTTCGCACAACACCATCATAGAATCACATAAAAAGATAAACACTAGACAAAATACCAACACATGTCATATATAAATCATTGCCAATTCATCCTATGCCCTCAGGAACATACGGGAACTACTCACAACGTGCAAACATAATGATATTCAGTGGCATAAGTGGTACAACACAATCTGAAAATATAACTTCACCTCCAAATAATGACAAGTACTCAATCACAAACATGAATAGTAGCACAAGACAAGTATCTAGGGTATAGCAACTCTCAAACTACGAGGGGAACGGAGTGGATCACGGAGATGATGATGGAGATGGTGCTGGTCTTGGTGATGGTGATGATGTAGAGGCCTCCTCCCACGCCAAGGAGGAGAGGTGATGACGATGACGATGATTTCCCCCTTCTCCGGAGCTCCGGAGCAGCAGGATCTGACCCCCTCGGAGGGAATCAGGAGTTTCGCCGCCGCCGCGGCCTCGGATGGACTTGGAAAATTAGGGCGTACTTTTCGGGCGAGACGAAGGCGTGTAAAAAGCCCCGAGCGAGGAAGTGCCCGAGGCTCCAGATGGTGGGTCCCACGCGGCCAGATCTGGCCGCGTGGGCCCCCCTTTGGGCCTCGTGGCTCTCTCTCTTCGATCTTCTTCCCACTGCTTCTCCCGATGAAAAACCAGCTGTGCAATTTTCCTTTTATTTGGGTCCTGTAGCTCCTGAAACATTAAAAACAAGAAAAAGGAGGTTTTCTGCCTCCCAGAAATTAAATACCAAAAATAGGGACTTTGTATGAAAGTCCCATAAATCATCTAAAACATGTAAAAACAATGATATAAATGCCAATAACATTCTAATATGATAATATAAGTTGTATAAATGATGATATAAAATGCACGTATCAACTCCCCCAAGCTTAAACCTTTACTCGTCCTCGAGTAAGTAAGGACATAGATCATTACATGCATCAATGGACTTATGGTTGATAAATAAATACGAGCATTGTATCATCATCATATTCAATTGCAATGTAAGATTAATGAACTAAAACTCATACACATGAGGGCAACATAAGTAGAAGCTCTAGCAATCACCCCTTACTTTTGAAAGCAAATAACCATTGTATGTTGGACAATTGAATCATACTTTTTTCACATGCTTTTGCTCTTATGGCAAGCATTATAATATTTTATACTTTGCTGAAATTTAAAGACAAGATAAACTCTCATTGGATAACAAGTTCAAAGAAGACAAATGAAAAGATAGATATAAATTGTTTACACCTTGCTTCACTAGTAACTAGTGCAAACTTTAGTCATGGATATTTCAATCAAGTTCCTATGCTCTATACAACCTTTATCTTACACTTTCCATGGCTAACTGAATTTTCAGGTGCCTTCCTTTTCATTCACTTTCAAGAGCATAAGTATTGAAATATCCATGATCATTAATTTGCTCAAAAGATACTAGATTCTAACAAGAGTGTTTCATATCCTTTTCATTAACCCTTCCTAACTTTTTATCCTACAAGACTATATCTCAACCTTAAACTATTAATTTTCAAGTCATATGACTCATTCTCTTTACTTATTTTATAATGAGTAATTCTACAATTGTCCAACACACTCAAGTTAATTAAATTCAAGGCAAGATGTGACTGAAACTCTAAATATGCCACGCTCATTTGCATGAGTGTTACCCATAAATCTCCAAACAAGAGAATCATGGATGACACCATACTTTAATATTCATTGATAAACCACAAGATAGGGATACATGATAATGCTCCATGAGCTCACACACGCCTAAGAGAGATTGATAACTAAACGATAAAAGCAAAACACACCATGACTAGATAGATATGATAAACTAGTAAAGATAAAGACTAGGTTGAACTCCCCCAAGCTTGACGTTTTGCTAGAGCCTCCTCTGCTGCAGCCTCTTCTTTCTCATATTCCTCCTCCCATTCCGCCATCTTCCATGGGAAAGGCCTTCCATCACGGAAAGATGTAGGTGGATTATTATACCTGAGGGTAGCAGCTTCTGCAATCTTCTTGAAGCGTTCTTCATACTCGCAGTTCTGGTTCTCTACATCCCACATAAAGCATTGGATCTTCCAACTTCTCGATGACGTCCTTGTATCTTTCTTCCAGATCTTCGAGCCTCTTTGTACTCTTCAACCTTCTTCTCCAGCTCCAGGTTCATGAAGTGATGAGCATCAAGGCTGCGTTCAACAACAGTGCCATACCTGAAGGTCTTCTCCTCCAGATCATCCAGCCTTTCCTCCACCGTGCCGGTGGTCTTGGGAGCCTTCACCTCCTCCACGAGCATCACACCCTCCTTGAAGGAAATCATCTTCGGCGGTGCCATCACGGAGTTGAGGTAGTGGTTCACAACACCTCCCTTGGGGAGGCTCTCCCCTTCATGGTTGGATTCGGAGCTAGACATGGCTAAAACCTGACAGACAGAAACAGCAAAAGCAAAGATCGCTCGAGAACGCTCGGTGCGAGATTAGATCGGCGGAAGGGGTATATATTGACGGTTTTTAGGTCAAGACGAAGCGTCGGAGACGAAAACGAGACGAAACGGGACTCCGAGGGGCAAAAGGAGTGGGCCCACGCGGCCAAAGATCTCCGCGTGGGACCCCCTCTTTTCTCCTCGGGTCTCCGTTCCTTCCAGTTTTCTTGTCCCACACGTTAATTTCCATAAAAAATGACTTCCGTAAAATTTACGCAATTCCGAGAAACTTTCCAACACAAAAGTTACCTATTATTGATTTTGGGTTTCTGAAACTGCAAATTCTCTCAATTACCTCCTCCGGTGTCTGTAAATTCAACTCCTCCACCTTTCCGATGAAGCTCTTCCTGCAATATAATGTTTAAGGCGTTGTCCATTGACTACATGAGGTTTACCTTTCATATCACCGTGAAGACGGATAGCTCCTGAACGGTACACCTCCTGTATCACTAATGGTCCCTGCCACTTTGAAGCTAACTTCCCTGCAGAAAACTTGAAACGAGAGTTGTATAATAAAACTTGATCACCTACTTTGAATTCTTTTCTCTTAATTTTCTTGTCATGCCAAATCTTAACTTTCTCTTTAAACATTCTGGCACTTTCATAAGCTTCATTTCTCCATTCATCTAGTAGGTTTAAATCAAGAATTCTCTTCTCTCCCGCAGTTTTAAAATCAAAGTTCAATTGTTTAATAGCCCATCTAGCTTTATGTTCTAATTCACAGGTAAATGACAAGCTTTTCCATAAACCATTTTATAAGGAGACATTCCCATAGGATTTTTAAAAGCAGTTCTATAAGCCCACAATGCATCATTAATTTTAAGTGGCCAATCAGACCTAGACTTATTCACTGTCTTTTCCAAAATGAGTTTAATTTCCCTATTACTTAATTCAACTTGTCCACTTGTTTGGGGATGATAAGGAGATGCAATTCTATGGTTAACATCATATTTTGCCAATGTTTTCCTAAGAATACCATGCAAGAAATGAGAACCACCATCAGTAATTAAAAACCTAGGAACACCAAACCTGGGGAAAATGATGTCCTGAGCATCTTCATTGCTGTGGCATGATCTGCACTTTTGGTTGGAATTGCTTCCACCCACTTTGTAACATAATCCACTGCAACCAAAATATGAGTATGCTTTGTCTTTGATGCTGGGAAAGGTCCCATAAAGTCAAAACCCCACACATCAAATGGCTCAAGTGGTAAAGAATAATTCATAGGCATTTCATTTCTCCTACCAATATTTCCTACTCTTTGACATTTATCACAAGATTTAACATATTCAGCACAATCCTTAAATAAAGTAGGCCAATAAAACCAGATTGTAATACCTTTGCACCTGTACGATCTCCTGCATGATGCCCTCCATAGGGACTGTCATGACAATCTCTTATAATAGCCTGTTGTTCATGCTCAGGTACACAACGTCTAATAATACCATCCACACTTTTCTTATAAAGGAAAGGATCATCCCAAAAATAATGTCTAAGATCATAAAAGAATTTCTTTCTTTGTTGAAAAGTGAAGTGTGGTGGTAAAACTTTACCAACAATAAAATTTGCATAGTTGGCAAACCATGGAGATGCAACTTTAGCACTAGAAACATTAATTGCAAGTTGTTCATTAACAAAACTATCATTAATAGGAATAGGATCATCAGGTATATTTTCCATTCTAGAAAGATGATCAGCTACTTGATTATCTTCCCCTTTCCTATCAACAATGTGTAAATCAAATTCTTGCAATAAAGTACCCATCTTATTAGTCTAGGCTTAGCATCTTTCTTATTCATTAAATATTTAATAGCAGAATGATCAGTATGTATTGTGACTTTGAATCAGTAATATAAGGTCTAAATTGTCACAAGCAAATAGCACTGCTAAAAATTCTTTTTCAGTTGTAGCATAATTCTTTGAGCAGCATCAAGTGTTCTACTAGCATAATAAATAACATTCAGTTTCTTATCAACACGTTGGCCCAAAACAGCCCCAACTGCATAATCACTAGCATCACACATAATTTCAAAAGGCAATTTCCAATCAGGAGGTTGAATAATAGGAGCACTTATTAAAGCATTCTTCAAAATATTAAAGGACTCAATACAATCATCATTAAAAGAGAAAGGAACATCCTTTTGCAAAAGATTGGTTAGAGGTTTTGATATTTTGGAGAAATCTTTAATAAACCTACGGTAAAAACCTGCATGCCCAAGAAAACTTCTTATACCTTTGATGTCCCTTGGGTATGGCAGCTTTTCAATAGCTTCTATCTTTGCTGGGTCAACTTCTATTCCTCTTCCAGAAATCGATGCCCAAGACAATACCTTCAGTAACCATGAAGTGACACTTCTCCCAATTAAGAACTAAGTGTTGGTCTTCACAACGCTGCAAAACTTTGTTAAGGTTGAACAAGCAATTATCGAAGGAAGTACCATACACAGAAAAATCATCCATAAAAACTTCCATTATCTTTTCAATATAATCAGCAAATATAGCATTCATGCATCTTTGAAAAGTAGCAGGAGCATTGCACAAACCGAATGGCATTCTCCTATAAGCAAATGTACCATATGGGCAAGTAAAAGTGGTCTTTTCTTGATCATCCTTATGGACAGGAATTTGTGAGAAACCTGAATAACCATCTAAATAGCAAAAGTGAGAGTGTTTAGATAACCTTTCTAACATTTGATCAATAAATGGCAATGGGTAATGATCTTTACGAGTTGCTTTATTTAACTTCCTGAAATCAATACACATCCTATAACCAACAACAGTACGTTGAGCCACAAGTTCATCCTCATCATTTGGAACAACAGTCATTCCACCCTTTTTAGGAACACAATGAACAGGACTAACCCACTTACTATCAGCTATGGGATAAATGATACCAGCTTCAATAAGTCTTATTACCTCTTTTCTTACCACTTCTTTCATTTTTGGATGGAGACGGCGTTGATAATCAACAACAGGTTTTGCATCCTCCTCCAAATTAATTTTATGCATACATAGAGCTGGGCTTATACCTTTAAGATCATCAAGAGAGTATCCAATGGCTGGTCGGTGAGCTTTAAGCACATCAAGTAATTTTCTTCTTCTTCAGCTGAAAGGTTAGCACTAATAATGACAGGATATATGCTCTTCTCATCCAATATGCATATTTAAGATTTTAGGCAAAGGTTTTAATTCAAAACTAGGATCCCCTTTAGGTGGTGGGATATGCAATTGTAATTGTGGGGTTGTTGCCATAATATTTGTTCTAAAGCATCTTTTTCTCATCATTAAATGGTTCATCTTGATTAAGCATATAACGTTCTACCACGTCTGATGAAGCTACAGCTATATGAGCAAGAGTTTCAATTACATCTTCAGAAATTGGCTCTTTCTCTGAATGTTTATCAGCAAATTTAGAAAAGTTGAATTCAAGTTTTTCTCCAGCACATTTAATAAACACTTTCTCTTTAAGCAAATTAATTTCAGCACCAACAGTGTAAGAAAGGTCTACCAAAAATGATAGGACAAAATGAATCTTGAGGACAACCAAGCACAATAAAATCAGCAGGATATTTTATTTTGCCAACCAATACTTCAACATCTCTAACAATTCCAAATGGATTAATATAATCTTTATTAGCAAGTTGAATTGTCATACCTGTCTCTTCCATAATGATAGGATCAATATCAGGCTTGATTTCAAGATAAAGAGAATATGGAATGACACTAATACTTGCTCCAATATCACACAAACCATGATAACTTGAAGTCCCAATAGAGCATGATATAACAGGCTTACCAACCTTGGCCGAATTACCTTTAAGACTTTAGTAGCATCTTCACATAAATAAACATCAACAGGGTCTTCTTCATTTAATTGTTTGATAATGAAATTTGACTGTTGACTTCCACCTGTTCATAAGGCTGAGAACATCTTCTTTTACTCTTGTTAGTAACAGCAATAAGTAAATTTCCTTAACTTGGTTTGGATATGGAGGTGGTTCAACATACTCCTCAATTGTCACAGATGACACTGGTTCTACCTGTTTAATAACTTTAGGAACAACAATAGATTGTTTAACAGGTTCAACATAAACTTCAAACCACTTTTAGGAACACCAATATGATCAGCAAAAGTTTTAGCTATCTCAATTATAACATAAGGATCAAGACCAAAATTATCACTCAGATTTTTAAACAAATAGAAGTAGAGAAGTTCTCTACACATGAATATCCATAGTCCAAATAGGGCTCATTACCTTTATCAAGATCCCAATGACAGTGTCTCAGAAATAGTCTCCAATAAATTCCATGCTTCTTCTTCAGTATTATTTGTAAAACTTCCACCAGATGAATTATCCAGAAATTCCTTTTGTTTCATTGGTAGCCTCACATAAAAGTTTATCAATATAATTTTCCTTGTAAGATCATGACAAGGATTCTTGCGAAGGAGTTCCTTTAACCTCCCCCAAGCTTGAGTAATACTCTCTCCCAGATGTGGCCAGAAATTAAATATATAGCAGCGGTTCTCATAAGCTTCTTTAGGAGTAAAATATTTAAGAAAGAAAACCTTCCTCAAAATACTCCATTCAATATGACTTCTTCATCCAAAGACCTGAACCAAATACGAGCATTACCAGATAAAGACAAATATAATAGCTTCCTTTTTACCTGATCCTCAGAAATACCAGGAAGCCTAAATAAGCCACATATGTCTTCAATTGTCTCCACGTGTTCACGTGCAGACTTAGTTCCATCCCTGTAAATGGATTTTTCATAACTCTTTTAACATGACCAATGGGAATTTTAAATCCCACTTTAGGTACCTCAGACACAGTAGTTTCAACCACTTTAGGAGTAGTGGCATAAGCACTTTCATATAAAGCAAGATGCAGCGAGGCACGATTCATAAATGCCATAGTAACAATGAGATAAAACAGTAAATAAAATTCAGCTTTCAAGTTTCCTTACCAAACTTCTTACCAATAGCGCTACGCTCCCCGGCAACGGCGCCAGAAAAGTGTCTTGATGACTCCCAAGTGCAGGAGATCAATTGTAGTACCTTTCGATTAGAAAAGGTTGTCGAACCCACGAGGAGCTGAAGGTATTGGTTAGCAAGAATGATAAATAAAACAATAAAGATGCAAGTGTTTTTGGGATTTTTGGTTGTATAGTTGCAAGAAAGTAAAAATGCTGAATATAAATGATAGCAAGTAAAAGCTCTCAAAGAGAGAAAGCCCAATCCTCTATGTGGCAAGAGGACAAGCTCAAGTGATGTGTAACTTATATGTGGAAAACGTTCCCGAGGGCGGCATGGATATGCTAGGCATAGAGATTTATTAAACAACACGTTGAATATCTTGTCAAGTTTTAATCTTCTTTGGACGGAGCCATTGTTAGGTAAAGCTAAATAAATAAACTAAACCCCTTATGATGGATCATGTGGCCAAGTAAATGACTGCACAAGAATTATTAAGACATAAAGTCCCACCATAGCATTACACTCTAAGGTCCCCGATACTAATACCCTCATAATGCAACTTCATGACTCGGTCTCAGGTTTACATGTCCCCCAAGTCTCCCTCAATTCATTACACTACGGTGTTCTCCTATGAGCCCATATAGGTGAAGTGTTGTGCAGTCGACGTTCGCACAACACCATCATAGAATCACATAAAAGATAAACACTGACAAAATACCAACACATGTCATATATAAATCATTGCCAATTCATCCTATGCCCTCAGGAACATACGGGAACTACTCACAACGTGCAAACATAATGATATTCAGTGGCATAAGTGGTACAACACAATCTGAAAATATAACTTCACCTCCAAATAATGACAAGTACTCAATCACAAACATGAATAGTAGCACAAGACAAGTATCTAGGGTATAGCAACTCTCAAACTACGAGGGGAACGGAGTGGATCACGGAGATGATGATGGAGATGGTGCTGGTCTTGGTGATGGTGATGATGTAGAGGCCTCCTCCCACGCCAAGGAGGAGAGGTGATGACGATGACGATGATTTCCCCCTTCTCCGGAGCTCCGGAGCAGCAGGATCTGACCCCCCTCGGAGGGAATCAGGAGTTTCGCCGCCGCCGCGGCCTCGGATGGACTTGGGAAAATTAGGGCGTAACTTTTCGGGCGAGACGAAGGGTGTAAAAAGCCCCGAGCGAGGAAGTGCCCGAGGCTCCAGATGGTGGGTCCCACGCGGCCAGATTCTTGGCCGCGTGGGCCCCCTCTCTGGGCCTCGTGGCTCTCTCTCCTCGATCTTCTCCCACTGTCGTTCTCCCGATGAAAAACCAGCTGTGCAATTTTCCTTTTTCATTTTGGTCCTTGTAGCTCCTGAAACATTAAAAACAAGAAAAGGAGGTTTTCTGCCTCCCAGAAATTAAATACCAAAAATAGGGACTTTGTATGAAAGTCCCATAAATCATCTAAAACATGTAAAAACAATGATATAAAATGCCAATAACATTCTAATATGATAATATGAGTTGTATAAATGATGATATAAAATGCACGTATCACCGCCCTGCCTTCTACCGCCGTCCTCCGCCCCGCCTTTTACCGCTGTCGGCCGCCGGCCGCCGCCCCCTCCCAGAGAGTCAACTGCTTGAGCTGCTTGAGGTAGAAGACAAGCCTCACGGGTGGGACCCACCGTCAGGTGTATAATTTTGCAATTTGGCACTCCTAATATTACTTCAGGGTGTTTTCTAAAAAATTCCAGTCCAAAACGGGATGACGTGTCCTGTTAAGTGCAGACGTATGTTCAGTTGTGAGACCAAAAAATTACGTTTTCTAGATGTGTGACTTAAGTGCACATACGCGACGAGATGTGTGACCGCCAGTGCAATTAACTCCTCAATACTAGATTGATTGATGCCATTTACTTCTGTCTTTGTATTCTAAAAGTGGCATTGTTGTCATCTGTGGTCGGCCACCTTACCAAGGAATCGGTTGGCATGCAGAACGTGAAAAGCTAGTTAAAGATGAGAAAAACAGCAAAGTTTCAATTTCATGATATTGTTTCCTATCCAAAGTCAAAATCCGTTTTATCGAGAATGTGTTGGTATTTTAAGTTTGCAAACATTATCTTCGTAGGTATGCATTAAGCCTTGACTCTAGGCTACCAATCACAACCAGTAGCACACACATTGGGACTTGTGGTAGACCATAGAAACACCTACCGTGATCAAAGTCATGAGATACATGGTAGCTAGCTTCTATGGGCTATCACACTTCTGAATGCGTATGATACGGTTGTGATTGTTAGCTCAGGGTCATGGCTCAATGCCCTACCAAGATAACCGTTAGCAAACTTACAATGTCGACTATTTTTCAATAAAATGTATTTTGGTTTAGATAGGACACAATGTCCGTTAGCGGCTTCTCACTGTTGATTTGCCTATTTATTCCTTGGCATGGTGGCCCGCCGCATATGACAGCAACATCACCCTTTGGAAAATAACAAGAGAAATAAATGATCAACCAATATGGTGTGGATCTAAAAAAATTAGGTAAAAATAAAGAGTGTACGTGGAGCCGGTGTTAATTTTTTTTGTACCACTGTTGTACAGATTCATTAACTTTTAGTGGGTTATGAAATTAAGAATAAGAAACTAAAAATAAAAACAATCATGGAATGAGTGTATGTGAAGTTAGAAAAACTGAGTTTTTTATTGGCTCCCAGATGTCCTTCATGGACCATGTGTTGCACGTGTGCATAAACTATATTACCACAACCTATACTGCAATATCTAAATAAATATACAAACAACAACAGAGGTACTAGAGTATTTATATGGTAATTTAAATGTCTAACAAAGGTTCCTCGGCGTTTAGTAAATATTTCGATTGTATTTTGGAAACAAATCCCATCGGCTAACATCTCAATCCCTCCCAATATGAATATGAAAAATATCATCTTGTTGGAAAGACTGAAGTGAAAATCAACATACTAATAGATGATTTGTGTTGATGTCCTAGAGCCGTATATAGATGTTTGTTTGGCATAGGTGGACTAAAGGAACTTTCTTGCCCTTAAGTTGAACTTATTGGTTATACTGACATGTTAGTTATGCTTGAATGGATGGATAGAGAGAGAAATCTGATGAATGAATTGAGTTGTGAGAGGGGGTATACATCAGGCTGTTCCAGCACTCTTTTTTAGTAGGTGGGGCCATGGAATACGTTTGTGTTTAGTGAATTTATAGAAGATTTAGGTTGAAATTGCTCAAAAAAGATTAATCTATGCTCTGAGGAATGTGTGCCCCACATAGTATATTTTTTTTCAAAGGCCAAGGTTGAATTAGTTTTGCTCCAACAGGTGTGAAGTTAGCCTTTGTATGGGTGGACGATCTATTATATACTTAAAACACAGGATAACCAACGGTCAAGATTTATCAATCTGAGGTAATAAAATCCCAACGGCTGAGATTAAAATACTAGGCATCGGAGCACATGTTCACGTGCGGCATAGAAAAGGATGATTTTGTACAGTCTACGATACAAACTCCAGCAAAAAAAATCTAGACCTAACAACACACGTCTCCCTTGGCCCCATATAAGCCGTGATTGGTGCTGCGTCAATCCGATCAACACGGCAGCGATGAGGCTCCAGCGAAGCTAACTTGAGGAGACGACGGCATCTCGCGCCATGGCTCCAACACCCATACATGGGCACACGTGCATAGAAGAAAGATGGAAAGGAAGGCCAAAATCGATTATTCTTTCGATTAGAAGGACATCCATCGACTTCAATCCAAAAAAGAAGACAAATCGATTTCTCTCCAGCGTCGCGACATATATACATACGATGACTTTCTACTTCCTGGAGCAACTATAAAACGTGCAGATGCGAGCTTCGCGATCACACCGGCGTATGCAGCATGCATGTCGAGCGGACGTATTGTTAGGCGGCGGCTGTCATGCGAGCAGATCGACAACGCCATATCCGTGCCTCCAGCGCGAGCCAATCAATACGAGAGATGCCGTTGTATCGTCGGCGAAGGCAAACAATGGAGCTCGCCGCTCCATTGATTATGCACATATGTTTATGCACGGCGACCAGTGTTGAAGTTGTTGGAAGAAGCTGCGCCGCCGGCCAACGTGCCTACCACGATCTTGCCGACAAGCCGGTCAGATGGGTTTTCTCTTTAAACCAGCGACTGAGAGCGGAGAAAAATCTGTTTGACCGTCGGAGTGCCTCTCAGCAGGCGCATGTCCGGAGGACGTGGTATTACCATACAACTCTCGAAGCTTAAACCTAATCGCTGCTACGGCATGCGCGGCAGGAAGCACTTGCAATCCGAATCAACCAGCTTCTACACAGTGCGGGCTACGCCTGCGGCTGGTCCTGATACGAGGTCGTCGTCGCTGCTAGGCTTGCACCGTCAAACCTGCATGTTCATCCCAACATAGTGCAGCCAAGCCTGGAAGAAGAGATGGCGATGGCCATGGAGAACTGCCCGCATGGCGGTATTTTATACGGGACTGTCAACCTTGAATTGATAGCCAGGTACAACATTGATGGATGCGTGTAGTAGACCCATTGAGGAAACCTGCCCGGCCAGTTCTTACAGCCGCACAACAAAAGTAGACTAAGCGGCCAGTCGGGAAACTTACTATCAGAGTAGTTTGCCCTCTCCGTGGCACATCTGAATCGCAAACAACACCCGCTTCTTCCTCGGCCCGAAATTCAGTTATAAAGCAAAGGAGCTTCATATTTTCCCCCGTTTAAGAATAGGCTTCATGAGTTATTTTTGGTGTTTAATCTTCAGCAAATTCTGCCAAGATTATTCTGCATAATTAATCAAAGTTGCTTCAGCTCATCCTTGCTATTTTTTAACTGTTTATTGTTTTTCTTAATAGTACAGGTAAGACAGCCAGTTGCTACATATGCAGAATTGCAGATGCGTACAGAGCGAGATTTAGGCCGAGGAGGAGAGGATAAAAACCATAATACAGGGGCTGCACAACCTCGATAAGGTTTGGTCTCATCCTATAGCATTGCACCGACATTTTATCTTTGGCTTCCCAAAAATTTAAATCGTACTTATACCAAGTTATGGTCATGTCGAAAGTGGAGAAATAAAAACACAAGAATTAAACAAATTACAGGGACTAAGGGGAAACGTTATCTATGCCTTGGACTAAAGGTTGTTGATTACTATGTCTACAGTCCTCAATGAATTATGCAACAACAACCCAATCTGCAATATTTTGCAGATATATACACACATGTATACGCACTGAGTAATGGAGTTCTCAGTCAACCGGTTAGGACCCTGACATTTTAAAACACATATCTGTAATGAGTGTCCACTGTATTAGATTGCAGGTGGCATCACATAATTATTTGTAACTTGGCATGCTCTTACATGGTTTAGTTGGAGTATCTCATTTTATTTCATTTTGGTTAACAGATTGTTGGCCTTGCCGATGCCATCATCGTTTCTAGAGGCGAGCCATCACATGATGAGTTGATCAAGGCTCTGATTTATTGGATGGATCCACGCATACTCCGTTTGGCGGGTACGCTGAGGTGCAATAAAATCCTATTTCATGGGCCAATTAATCACATTGTTTCACATATTCCTGAAATATGGATTATATTGTAGTCATGTTGATATTGGCTCTATTTACTACAATCTGTAAGTTTCAGTTAAAATTGTTAAACGGTCATATTATGTTGTTGTGTTCATAAAAACATTAACAAATAACCTATTGTATTTTTTGCGCAAAACAATATGTATTTTCACGCAAAAGATTAAACAGGGAAAATTATTAATATTTATTTTATCATTTTCTACATGTTGCGTACCTGATGTACAAAATTTCTGCCAATGTAGTATATTGGTTGTAATGACATCAGTGGTACTACCAACGTTAGTGGCAAGAGAGTATAAAAAGTTTTTCCAATATATTTATCCATACAACATGCAGTCCACAAATTCTTAAATAATTTAGTGTATGTATCAAGTAGATTTTCTATCATAAGAGTAAATTAAACCATACATGATTCAGCTAAAGATATTATAATTCATACCCCCAATCTAGGAGCATTATCATTAGGGAATTGTATATTTAATCTTTATTAATGTTACATGGAAGATTTCTACATGAGGGACGATACACAATGTATTTCCGGTAGTTTGAGGAATAAATAAAAGCTGAAATGTTACAGCCCTATACTGCATACTTTATCTTGGAAGAGTTAAAAATAATAATCAAGTTGTGCGGGTGGTCATGTGCAGAAATATCACCACTAATTTTAAACATCAGAGTAGTGGAAACGCTTTACAAACTAAAGTGTCGTGTATGATTGGAAATTATATTTAATTCTTATTTCTCTTAAATTGTTTCAGTAGATGGCACCAAACAAAAATTTACATTACGCATGAAAATACAAATAATCACATTGCTAGCCGCGCAAATGCGCGGGCCACCCAGCTAGTTTTCCTGATGACTAGAGATAAATTTAATTGTTTTTAGTGTCCTCCACCCTGGTTCCCGGTAGTGATCCATTTTTAGTGTCAGTACCTCTATTGTTTATGTATATGTTTCTTTTATGGTCTTTCTGTTCAGGCACATGGAAAACAACTAGTTAATATCTAATTTCACATATGTTCCTTTCATGATAGTCCACAATCTTTTTTAACTATAACAAGCGCACAACGAATAAAAATGACCACTGTAAGTTGCATGCTTTATTTTCCCAATTTCTTAGCTCAATACTAGATTGGTTAATTGATGTAATTTACTTATGTCCTTGTATTCCAAAAGTGGCATTGTTGTCATCTGTGGTCGCCCACCTTACCAAGGAATCAGTGCGCACTCTAGTAAAAGATGAGAAAAATCAGCGAATTTTCATTTTCATGGACACTGTGTCCTATCCAAAGCCAAAATTTGTTCTTATGGAGAATGTAGTTGGTATTTCTAAGTTTGTGAAATGCTATATTAGTAGGTATGCACCCCGACTTTGGGCTACCAATCACGACCAGCAGAACACATTTCGGAATTTTGGTAGACCATAGAAGACACCTACCATGATCAAGTCATCACATACCATGGTAGCTTGCTTTTATGTCTATCACAATTCCGAATGCCTGTGATCTGAGTCGTGATTGTTAGCCCAGAGCCGCGGATCAATGCACACCTAATAAGATAACATTTAGCAAACTTAAGGATATCGACCACGTTTTCCATGAGAAAGTATTTTGGCTTCAGATAGGACACAATGCCCTTTAATGGCTTGTCGGTGTTGATTGTGCCTACTTATTCCTTGGCACGGTGGACCACCACAGATGACAGCAACATCACCCTTTGGAAAACAGCAACAGAAATAAATGATCAGTCAATATGGTGTGGATCGAAAGAAAATTAGGTAAAAAGAAAGCGTCTACTTGGAGCCGGTGTTAACTTTTTTGTTTGTACCATTGTTGTACAGATTCATTAACTTTTAGTGGGTTATGAAATAAGAATTAGGACACTAAAAATAAAAATTATAATGGAATTAATGTATGTGAAGTTAGACATTAAATAGAGATTTTTTATTCGCTCCCAGATGTCCTTCATGGACCATGCATTGCACATGTACATAAATTATATTACCACAACCTATAAAAAAATTGCTAAAAAAATACTCGTAGTAAATATTTCGGTAGTATTTTGAAAACAACAACAGAGGTACTAGCGTATGTGTATGGTAATTTAAATGTCTAACAAGGTTCCTAGCTAGTAAATATATCGGAGTATATAGAAACAACAACAGAGGTACTAGCGTATATATATATGCTAATTTAAATGTCTAACAAAGGTTCCTATAGTAAATATTTCGGTAGTATTTTGGAAATAAATCCCATCTACGAAACACATCATCGGTTAACATCTCAATCCCTCCCAATATGAATGTAAAAATTATCATCGTGTTGGAAAGAGTGAAGTGAAAATGAACATACTAATAGATGATTTGTGTTTGTGTCCTAGAACCATATCCAGATGTTTATTTGGCGTAGGTGAACTATAGGAACTTTGCTTGCCCTTAAATTGAACTTATTGGTTATACTGAAATGTTTGTTATTTCTTGAATGGATGGATAGAGAGAGAAATGTGATGAATGAACTGAGCCATGAGAGGGGTACATTACATCATGCTATTCCGGCACTTTTGTTTAGTAGGTGGGGCCGTGGGTACACCGTTTGTGGTTTAGTGAATTATAGAATATTTAGGTTGAAATTGCTCTATAAGGATTAATAAATGATCCGAGGTATATTTTAAAAGGGACAAGGTAGAATTAGTTTTGCTCCAACAGTTGTGAAGTTAGCCTCTCTATGGGTGGACGATTTTCCTGATGAGTAGAGATAAATTAAAATTTATGCATCTTATGTTTCAAGAAGTGAAAAGAGGCTATCTTGGTCCATGATGAGACAATTGCTGTGTACAGATTCCCAAAAGAAACTTATTTCTTATCAATTGCACTTTGTTTCCATGGAAAGGAAAATCATGCTGCAAGATAAGTTTGTAAGTCTGGTAAACTCTCATATCGTTTGATCTGTATCTTTCTCTGTTTGTGCATGCTGTCTGTTTGAATGTATGTGTCAGTTTTATTATTGAAGTTGACTAGTGTAGATGTAATTGTTATCTGAGCTATCTGAGAGATAAAGTATATGCACTTATAAAACCATGCACTAACTTCATGATAGTAAATCAAGCCGGCAAACTCCAGAGAATTGTGTGATTCTGTTGTGCTACTTATAATATCCTTTCTTTTCGAAAAGGATGTATACAGTGATGTACACAACCATTTATTAAAATAAATAAGTTCTTAGTTTCATTCAAAGGAGTCTCAGCCATATACACACGAAATTGACTGCCTGGTCGATACAACTCAAGCATCACATAGCTTATTACTGACACACCATCTGTACTGGCTGAACAAATCCCAAACGACCATCTCCAAGTGGCTGCGGCACAGTAGCCAAAGAATCCCGCACCTCCGCATGCTGTAGTATGGACCAAATATGGATCCAATTGTTAGAATCTGACCTTGTGCAGTGATGGTTTTAGATAAACTTGTATGTGTGTTTGTTGAAGTTCAGTTGACCGGGACTTGCTGCAATTTGTATAAGCAGCAACATCTTCAGTCATCTACAGTGATGCTCCTTGCAGCACGTTAGTATAGGCATGGCTTGGATCAGCAAGTGTGTAGCTGATCGTGTGTATGTCCGTGCACTGTAGAAGCACGACCTGGGTGTACTGCTGGTCGGACAGCAGACGTAAAATAGAGGTTGCAGTGTGTAGCAACATAACTCTGAATATTCAGTAAAAGAGGAAGGCTCCCAAAGCCAAAGGGGGCTGGACCAAATCCACCGTGTGTTCTCTGTTTTCCTGTCTCGCTTTCTCGCCGCCGACGAGTGTTGAGCTAGCTGCGTGTGTGTGTCCACCGGAAATAGTGAGACGAGAGTAGCAGCTTGGGTGCTTACATTTGGCCTCAGAGCTAGGTTAGTTTCCGGCGGCAGATGGCGCCGACGAATCCGGATGAGACCGAAGATGCGGCGGCGGCCAAGAAACGTCTTACGAGGAGAGGGAGGTGGCGGAGCAGGGGGACCCGGCGAAGGCGGCGGCGGCGAAGCTGAAGGCGGTGACCAGCGGCAAGAGTGCCAAAATTACTCTGCCGCTGGCAACCTTGGCACCAGTGCAGCGACGAGCGTGGCCACACATCGACTGGCCGCAGCTGACCTCGAAGAATTACCAGATTTGGGCGATGAAGATGCGTTTTGCGCTTCAAGCGGCGCGTGTCTGGGAAGCCATCGAGCGCACTGATGTCGATTTTGAAGTCGACCGTGAAGCGCTCCTCGGCATCTACTCGGCGGTGCCAGACTCCGTCATGTCATTGCTCGCCGGCCGCGACTCGACGAATGCGGCGTGGGATGCCATTAAAGTGGCGAATGTTGACCACAAACGCATCCCGGAGGCTAGCCTGCAGTCACTGCGGCTGGACTTTGAAGAACTCAAGATGGGCGACAATGAAGCAGTGGATGCCTTTGCACAGCGGTTCAACACGCTGGTTGATGGACTTCGTTCCCTCGGTGAGAATGTACCTGACCTCAGAATAGTGCAGAAATTCCTAGCTGCTGCACCTGCTAGGTTTATGCAAATTGTCACATCAATTGAACAATGTGCACCGTTGATACCATTGTCTGTTGAAGATTTGGTGGGGAGTTTTAAGGCATATGAGGAACGGATTCGCTCCAGATTTGGTGATCCCAAGGAAGGGGAGCATCTGATGTTGTCCAGGTCACAATGGCAATACTTCGGTAATAAGAAGAAAGCTGCAGAGAGTTTTTTTTTTACTGTAACTACGGCGGGCATTAGCCAGCCTGAACTTTATAACCAATCAAAATGAGCCATACAGAGTAGAGCATTTACAAATAGAAGGGGGTGCCGAAGGAACAACAAAGAAGAAGGCTACGGTGGGTCTACAGCGTTACACCAAGAACAGAGGAAATCTACAACATGAGGGGAGGAGCATCTATTGGTCCAAAGCTTGATATCATCAAGGCAACGACGGCGGATGACAGCCAAAGGTACATCAATGTTGTTAAAGACGAGGTCATTTCTTCGCTTCCAAATGTTCCATGAAACCGCAGCACAGACAGTTGCCTTTGCAAATTGCGAAGATGAGTCAATCCAGAGATCATTGAAGCTTGTGGAGGCATGAGAAACACCGAAACCAGGGAGTGATCTCCACACTTCCATCGCACGCGGGCAGAGCAACAGAAGGAGGACAGAATTTCAGGTCTGAACAAAAATCTGGCAATGGTAGTCAGAAGAATTACCACACTAGAGACCCTGATTGGAAGTTTGACATTAAAAAGGTAAAATGTCACAATTGTGGCACGAAAGGGCACTTCAAGAAAGATTGCACGAAGCCCAAGAAAGAAAAGGCTTACTTGGCTAGAAAAGAGGATGATGATGAGAATCAAGCTCTACATATGATGCAAGTGTGTGAGGTTACTTTGTCAGCAAATGAAGTCAGTGGTGAAGTATTCCTGAATGAAGACAAGTTTATTCCTAAGAAAATTGAGAAGAATGGTAGAGACATTTGGTATTTGAACACAGGGGCCAGTGACATGACTGGTATTGAAGAAAAGTTCACTGATTTAGATTTGTCAGTTAAAGGCAAAGTGAAATTTGGGGACAACTCAACAGTTGAAATCATGGGACGGGGAACAATATTGTTCCAATGCGAAAATGGAGAACACCGTGCCCTAACAAATGTTTGTCGGCCCAGTGGAAACCAGGGTATTATGGGCCGGCCTGCCACAGCCCTCGAATGCTCTGCAGGAATTTCTACTAAGGACCAGGCTTTCAGCCTGATGAGCCTCGCGAGGCATCTTCCCTCGCGAGGGCCTCTTTGCTCGGCTGAGCATTTCCGCTAAGGACCAGACGATCGGCCTGGGAGGCCTCGAGAGGAACCTCTGCCTCGGGAAGGCCTCTCCTAGAAGATCTTCAGGCCCTGGCGCGTCTCCGCGCCACCCTCGGGAGGTTTTCCCTCGCGAGAAGTCAACGGCTACAAGACCTCGGCGAGGCTCCAGGCCCTCGCGGGGTTCCTTCGAGTGGAAGCAAGCTCCTGCAACGCTGCAGAGCGCACATGGGCTCTGCGCCCGTCGCAGAGTGACGCGCGCGCCTGCGCGCAATGACGAAGACGCCGCAGTTGCCATTCTCGTGTATAAAGTTGTCAAAGGAGCTGCGGCAAGCAAAGCGGACTCCAAGACTTGCCAAATTGGTGATAAAGCGGCCGGCCGCCGCTACGCTCCAACTGCGACGTCACCGTGGGGCATGCCCCAAAGCTCTGAAGCGCCAGCCCACCGTCCTGGTTGGACGGTGGCTTTTTCTGCCAAGACGACGTGCTCTCTACCATGGACCGCGTCCATGGACACCCCCGACGCTGTGCGCTGTGCTCCAACTCGGCGGCATTGTGGTATCCCTTCCCGCCGGAGATTTTCGGGGAAGAGGACCAAGCCCAGTATATAAGGAGCCAGTGTACGACCTAGGAGGGGATCCCCTGCAGTTTCACCAACTCATTCCACAACTAAGGAGCTACGTCTGAGGAAGAAGACGGAGCTCATTCCACCATAGTACACCATAGCCATAGCAGTGCCCTCGGCAAGCACCTTGTACTGTGAACCTCTCCAAGCAGTGCAATACATCTTAGCAGGACGTAGGGCTTTTACACCTCACGGTGGGCCTGAACCTGGGTAGCGGCTCGTGTTTCCTCTCTGCGTGATGTTCCTCACCGAGCTCGACGAGCACCGTCGCCGAGGTTGTTGAGGATTTGTTTGACGTTGTGTTCAGCCCCTTACTCGTTTCCTGGCACTTGAGAGACACCCCTAGTTCCTGGGACTAGTCTCCGACATTTGGCGCGCCAGGTAGGGGGCTGAGGCGCGTCTTCAACTTCTTCAACCTCCCCGCGCCATGACTGCCACGCGAGCTGCGCGTCTTGCGCGACGGACGTCCGGCAAGGCCAACACCGAGCCCGCCGCCAACCACAACCCGCGTGGCCGCCCACGCGCCAACCGCGCTTCAGAGCGCAACGCCGAGCCGCGCGTCGAGCGTCCTGAGGATGACGGCGGCAACGGCAGCGGCAACGACGGCGGCATCGACGGCGAGGACGAGGGAGCTTCCTCTCTGCACCATCCAGGCGCGAGAGCGCCTCCACGATGGGCCGAGCGGCACCCAGTCCAGCCACCGCGCTACTGATGGCGCAAGAGTTGCTGCGCTACCGTCCCACGCAGGCGGGCCACGACAACTGGCTGGGGCATCTCGAGGAGCTCATCAACGCCGCCGCCGTTCCTGCCGCCACCACTGTAGCACCAGCACCCTCTCGCTCGCTGGTGCGTCACTCCGGACGCGAGGGGAACATAGCGCACGGCGCTCCTCCTCCCCCTCCGCCTCCGCCACCTCCTCCAGCTGCAGCTCCGGCAGCAAACCACCGCGCCGCGTCGCACGCATCCTCGCCGCACGACTGCTAGATTGTGCAGCGGACTCCGGCGGATGTCCGCATGAAGATCGAGCGCCAGAGGGACCGCCACAACCGCGTCGTGCAGGAGATCGCCGCTGCGGGTCGCCAGAACCGCGGCGTACTCGCTGGTGGCGCCGTGACATACGCCACGGGCTGCACCGCCTTCACCCGCAACCTGCGCCGCATCGTCTGGCCCGTGAAGTTCAAGCCAGACCTCCCTCCGCGCTACGACGGCAGGACCAACCCTCTGGAGTTCCTGCAGCTCTACACCGTCTCCATCCAGGCTGCAGGAGGCGACGACAAGATGATGGCCAACTGGCTCTCTATGGCGCTCAAGGACTCCGCGCTCTCGTGGCTCATGAACCTCCCCGAGAACACCATCAACACATGGGAGGACCTCTGCAAGGTCTTCGTCGCCAACTTCAAGGGCACCTACGAGCGCGCGCTCACCTACAACGACCTTCGCGCGGTGCGCCAGAAGCCTGACGAGACCCTCCGCAGATACATCCAGCGCTTCAGCCAGGTCCGCAACAAGATTCCGAACATCCCGGACTCGCACGTCATCTCCGCCTTCAGGGAGGGCGTCACGAACCACAGAATGCTCGAGAAGCTCGGCATCCACGACACCCTCTCCTCTGTGGTGAAGCTCTTTGATCTGGCTGACAAGTGCGCCAAGGTTGAAGAGGGCCTCCTCTTCGTCAAGAAGGAAGTGGAGGATGACCCTCCTGAGGGGTCCAGAAGCAAGAAGAAGCCTGCCGAGAAGCGCAAGACCACCGCCATCCTCGCGGCAGAGCCTGACGCAAAGTAGCCTCGCGAGACCTCTCCAGTGGCTGAAGAGAAAAAGGCAGACAATCGACCATACTGCATCTACCACAACAGGCACAACCACGCGACTGAAGACTGCTGGGATCTCAAACAGCTCAGCAAGGAGCGCGAGAAGAACCAGGGCCGCGGCCGCCGTGGCGGAGGCCGTGGTGGCCGCGGAGGAGGACGCCACAACTTCCAGCACAGGGCTCGGGGGAACAACGCCGGGCAAAACGGCAACCTCCCTGACGAGAACCCTGGGGCTACCAGGCCCCTCAGGGGGCCATAGCCTGCATCCTCGGCGGGTCTCTTCAAGCAATTCTCTCGCGAGGTCAGCGCAGCGCTTCCCGGGCTTGAGGCCTCCCAGCCCCTCAAGTGGTCGCAGTACACAATCGCCTTCGATTCCAAGGACCACCCCAAGTCGACCAAGGCTGTAGGCACCATCCCTCTGGTGTGCACTCCCATCATCAACAACATCGCCGTCACCAAGACACTCATAGATGGGGGTGCGGGCTTGAACGTCATCTCTGTCGAGACCTTCGAGCAGCTTCAAGTGCCCTACGAGTGGCTCATGCCCTCTAGGCCCTTCACACACCTCTGGGGCAGGTGAGGCTCGCGGTCACCTTCGGCATGCCGCAGAACTACCGCACCGAGCAGATCGACTTCGACGTCGCACACATTGGCCTGCCCTACAACGCCATCCTTGGCTACCCCGCCCTCGCGAAGTTCATGGCCGTCACTCACCATGCGTACAACATCGTCAAGCTTCCAGGCAGCGGCGGCACCATCGCCATCCACGGTCAAGTCCAGGACGCCATGCGCTCTGTCGAGACCGCCTACAAGGCCGCTGCCGTGGCATTTCCAGCTGATGAGGACATGGAGCCCCTCGAGAGGCCCGCGAAGAAGAAACAGCTGTTCTCACATGAGCAGGCAGCCACGAAGAAGGTGTCATTGGACGCCAGCGGCTCGGGGGCTAGCGTCACCATAGGCGCTGGCTTGCCTCCCAAATAGGAAAGCGCGCTCATCGCCTTCCTCAGGGCAAACTCTAACATGTTCGCATAGACACCGTCAGAGATGTCCGGAGTACCGAGGGAGGTGATCGAGCACCACTTAGTCGTGTGTCTAAACGCACGCCCCGTAAAGCAGAAAGCACGGCGCCAGGCGCCGGAGAAGCAAGAGTTCATCATCAAGGAAGTAGAGAAGTTGAAAGAAGCACACATCATCAGGGAGGTTCCACATCCCACATGGCTCTCCAACACGGTGGTCGTCCCCAAGCACACCGGGGGCGGGAGGCTCTGCATCGACTACACCAACCTCAAGAAGGCCTGCCCCAAGGACCCGTACCCCATGCCTCGGATAGACCAGATCGTGGACTCCACCGCCGTCTGCGACCTCCCCAGTTTTCTGGATGCCTTCTCAGGCTACCACCAGATCAAGATGGCGAAGGAGGATGAGGAGAAGACAGCATTCCTCACCCCTTGCGGTGTGTATTGCTACGTCTGCATGCCCTTTGGCTTGAAGAACGCCGGCGCCACCTTCCAGAGGCTCATGAGGAAGGCCTTGGGGGCTCAGATGGGAAGAAATGCAGAAGACTACGTCGACGACATTGTGGTCAAGACTCGCGAAGAGCACACCCTCATGGAGGACCTCGAGGAGACCTTTACCAGCCTGCGCAAAGTAAGCATCAAGCTGAACCCCGCCAAGTGCGTCTTCGGGGTACCGTCAGGCAAACTCCTTGGGTTCCTAGTGTCTCACCGTGGCATAGAAGCGAATCCTGACAAAATCAAAGCCATAGAAGAGACGCAGCCACCTCATCGCCTTAAGGACATGCAGCGCCTCGCGGGATGCATGGCCAGCCTCGGCCGTTTCATCTCCAAGTTCGGCGAGAGGGCGCTGCCATTTTTCAAGCTCATGAAGCGGTCCGGCACATTCAAGTGGACGCCTGAGGCGGACAAGGCATTTGAAGACCTGAAGAAGTACTTTGCTAGCCCACCTGTCATGGTTGCCCCAAGGCCTGGTGAGCATCTGAAGCTGTACCTATCAGCCACTCCACAAACAGTGAGCGCAGCCTTGGTGGCAGAAAGGGAAGAGCCAGTCCTCGGCAAGAAGGACACCGCCACGCCAGTCCTCGGCAAGAAGGACACCGAGGAGCCCAGCGCTGCGTCACCATCGACAACCCTCGTTGAGCATCCCGTCTACTTCGTCAGCACTGTGCTGCGTCACCACCAGTGCATTGGCTGACTTCGTCGCCGAGTGGACAGACACCTAGCAAGAAGAGCCTCATGAGGCAGAAACCACGTCAATTGGAGACACAATGCCAAGCCGCTGGACCATGCACTTCGACGGAGCATTCGCATGCCAGAACGCTGGGGCTGGCGTCGTCCTGACCTCACCCAAGGGCGACAAGCTCTACTACGCCGTCCAGCTGTGCTTCACGACAGACAAGGTCTCCAACAACATCGCCGAGTACGAGGGTCTCCTCGCCGGGCTCAGAGCCGCAATCGCCCTCGGCGTCAAGCGCCTACTCATCAAGGGCGACTCCCAGCTCCTCGTCAACTTCTCCAACAAGAGCTACACGCCTAAGGACGGCCACATGGCCGCTTACCTCGAGGAGGTCCGCAAGCTCGAGAAACACTTTAAAAGGATGGAGCTCAGGCACATCCCACGAAGGGAGAACCAGGAGGCCGACGACATCGCCAGGCGAGCATCACGCAGAGAAGCCCAGCAGGCGGGCGTGTTCAAGGAGAGACTCACCAAGGCATCAGTGAAGCAGCCAAAAGAAGCGGTCGAGATGAACACGGACGAAGAGCTCCCACCACCACCAACATCTGGGGCGCCGAGCTGCGGTCCACCACAGGGGAACGCCTGCTGCTGGCCATGACGCACCAAGAGACGGGCTAGATCGATGAGCTCAAGGAGTATCTCAGGGACGGAGTCCTCCCTGAAGAGGACGCAGAAGCAGAGAGAGTTGCTCGCCAGGCCAAGTCATACTGCCTTCACGAGGGAGACCTGTACCGCAAGCGTCTGAATGGAGTCGCATTAAAATGCGTCCCCCCTGAAGAAGGCCGCCAGCTGATCAAGGATATACACAGTGGAGAATGTGGCCACCACTCGTCATCACGCACCCTTGCAGGGAAGGTCATCAGGAGCGGGTTCTACTGGCCCTCAGTGCTTCAAGATGCGGCTGTCGGAGAATGACTCCCACGAAACAGGGATAGTCAAGCTCACGAAGAGAGTTCGTGTAAGGGGCTGAACACGTTGGTCAAACAACCCTCAACCTGCACGGCGACGGTGCTCGTCGAGCAAGTGGAGGGACATCACGACAGAGATGAACACCAGCCCGTACCCAGGTTCACGGCCCTCGTGTCGAGGTAATACCGCTACTCCTGCTTGTCTGTATTGCACTGCTTGTAGAGGTTACAGTACAATGAGCTTGCCGAGGGCTCTCTTTTGGCAATGGTGTATACAAGGAAGGGAAGCAATGGTCTTCTTCTTCCTTGCGCGTAAGTGGCTATGCTGGAATGAGAATGCGATCCCTCGCTACGGTGCACCTCGTCCTCCTTTTATAGGCGCCCCGTGCTCCTTCCTTGTACTACTGTGGTAGGGCTGTCACGTGGCGCAGAAGGTGGAGCGTGGTGCATCGCAGCCCGGTGTCCATGGACGCGGTCCATGAGCGTAAAGCTGACTCCTGGAGCAGAGTACCCACCGTCCATGCTGGACGGCCAGCTGGGGCCGCAGAGGAACGTGGGGTGCCCACGGTGACGTTGGCCTTGGAGCGTAGCGCCGGCCGGTCCCCTTAACACCAAAGAGGAAATCCTTGTAGTCCGGAGCGGGTGGCACAGCTTTATTGACCCCTTTAATCACCAAAATGGCAACTGCGGCGTCGTCGTCACCGCGCGCAGGGGCGCGCGTCACTCTGCGGCCGCTGCAGAGCCCATGTGCGCTCTGCAGAGGTTGCTTTGCAGCGAAACGATCTCCACGAGGGCTTGGACTCCCTGTAGAGAATTCGGCGTT
The DNA here is from genome assembly GCA_947311845.1 of Poa pratensis. Taxonomy (NCBI): domain Eukaryota; kingdom Viridiplantae; phylum Streptophyta; class Magnoliopsida; order Poales; family Poaceae; genus Poa; species Poa pratensis. The sequence goes on along the minus strand of CAMZMU010000107.1, from coordinate 112,272,769 downwards.
GACCTCTCCCCAGGGGAGATTTCCTTGAAGAGGGGGCAGCAGTGGATATGGCCTCCGCAGGCCTCTGCTGCCTCAAATGCCCTCGCGAGGCAATGAGCCTCGCGAGGCTCTCCAGGCCGTAGGCTTGGTCCTTAGCGAAAATTCGCCATCAAGTGTCGAGGGCCGTATAGGACAGGCCCAGCACACCCTGGATTTCACTGGGCCGACAGTAGCCCCCGGGCCCATGATGGGCACGATGTAGTCCAATGGACGCAGGCGAATCGTCATGGGCCCAAAGTGTCCGGCCGGCCTGAGACACGTGCAGGGCAGTTACGCCGCGATGACACGTTCTCCTCGGAGATGATGGGCGTAGTGGGGGGTCCCACCACGTCTCGGTAACTGCTCTGAGGGGAATAAAGCCTGCAGCGCCGGTTCAGGCAGCAGTTACTGCATCATTTGCGCGCCCGTCTCCTTGCTCTTGACGCCTGCGCTCCTGTGTCTCCGACGCTCTCCCCCTTCGCAATCCTGCGGCAATGGCGCCCAAGAAAGCTTCCGCGGCCTCGAAAGGCAAGCCGTGGTGCAGGGCGGCGAACCTGCCGCGACGCAGCAGGTCGGCGACTTCGAGCCGGCTCTGACCGGCTTCCGCTTTAAGAAGAAGGCACAGCTGGAGAAAGTGCGTCACATGGCGGCTTCAGCGACCAACGAGCACGGCGCTACGGTGCTTAAGACGGCGGACAACTCCTTCGGCGACTTCTACCCCATCTTCATGCACACCCTATTCGCCGGGCTTGTGCCTCCTTTCTCCGATTTCTTCCTGGCGGTTCTGGAGCGCTACCAGATCCAGGTCCTTCATCTCCATCCTAACTCCATCCTTGTCCTCGCCATCTTCGCCTACCTCTGCGAGGCATACATCGGCATTCCACCCTCGGTGGACCTCTTCCGAAGCTTCTATGCGCTCCGGTTCACGGCGAACAAGGAGCGGTCAGGGTGCGTGTCCTTCCGCATCACGGAGGGCATGAAGGGCACGTACATCCCCATCGCGCGGAACGGCGAGAACATTGTGACCAATGTGACGAAGAGGGTGGAGGACTTCCGCAAGCGCTGGTTCCTCATGAAGTTCGGCAGCCGGAGCGCCTTCTTTGACCTGCCCGAGGCGCCTCCGATGAAGAGGGCGAGCTGGTCTTCTAAAGCGCTCAAGGGAGCCGCGCTTGGCCCCGTGATGAGGCGCTTGAAGGACCTCCGCGAGGCAGGCCTCACCGGGCAGATGGTGGCCAAGGACTTCGTGAAGCGCCGCATTGCTCCGCTCCAGAGGCACGCGGACGCAATGTGGCTTTACTCCAACCAGAGGGACAAAATGCGCCTGAGCGCAACCCTCTTCACGCAGCAGGAGGTGCGCACCATTATGGAGACACTCTTCACGGCTCCTGATATCCCCAGCCCGGCGATAAGGCGGTCCCGCTCCACAGGATTGACCTTGGGCGCCGCGTCTCGCTCGTGCAGACGATGCCGAAGTTCGACCGGTGGGGCCTGGTGCCCAAGGGACATGCGGGGCCCCGCGAAGATCCTGAGTCTGCGGCGCAGGGGGCGCCAGCTGAGGGCGACGAGGAGACGACGGTAACGCCTGTGGAATCCGACGCAGGCGCAACCGGCGCCTCGGGAGGCTCTGCCTCTCAGCGGAGAACTCGAGCACCTCGAAGAGCGCGGCGCCTGAGGTTGAGGCCCACGAGGCTTCCTCAGGCAGCAGCGGCCAGTTCGTGGTCGCTCCCTCGCAGCGCGCCGAGGGGCAAGAGGAGAGCGACGATGACGGAGCTTCATCAGGCCATTGCGAGCCCCGCTCCAAGGCCGTTCATGACCGGGCCGCCGGGAGTCCAGCGGGCATCTCCCTCAAGAGGAAAGCCGAGGCCGCTCTCGAGGGGTCCGGCGCCGGAGCCGCACCACCGAGGCCGTGGCGGTCGTCAAACACGGTGTGGGTCGATTCCCGCGCCAAGACATCAGGGTAAGAACCGACTCCCTTTTCTGTTTGGCTTGTTCTTGCGTAGGCTTCCTGCGGAGTTTTTGAGTTTTAGCCTCTCCAGGGGCCCCGAGGTGCCGAAGAGGCGGAGACTTCGGAGGCTTGGAGAGATCCCCAGCGCTGCAGCGGCGCCTGCAGCGTGTACAGTCGACGAGGTGCCTCCCGAGGGCACTGCTTCATCTCCTGAGGCTGCGGCACCGCCTCCTGAAGCAGAGGAGCACTGCAAGGAGATGGAGGGGGAGGAGAGGTGGCGACGCCTCCACCTATGCGGCCTGACGTCTCCCCCCTGCAGCCGGAGGGGACGGCGGAGGCGGATGCGGCGAAGGAGTGTGCCGCGGTGACAGGGGCGTCCGCGGGGGCGTGCGCTGACGTCGAAATGGAGGAGGCCGCCGCGTCATCGCCCCCACCGAGCACGAAACTTGGAGAGGCCACAGCGGACTCTGAGGCCGCTGGGGAGGCGGCCTCAGCTGAGAAGGCCAACCCTGTCCCTGGAGAGGAGAGCGCTCCCCAGGGGCAGAAGAATGACGTGGTTGAAGATGAAGATGCCCCGAACCCCCAGGAGGCCTCCAGCGCGGGGTGAGGGGGGTTCTCATCAAAGCCCCCTGAAGGCTCCTTGTGTGGACCAAGAGGGGGGCTCGCACCAGAGCCCCCAGGCGCGCCTTGAGGCCGCTCGGAGCCCAAGGTTGGACGCTCCGGAATCCTCGGCAGGCGCCGGCATTTCCAGGCCCTCCGGCGAGCCATGGGCCTTAGTTCTGCGGGGGCGGCGCCCCGTCGCAGCCCGCCGTGGGGCTGTCCTCCGCTCGGCGAGGGAGGTTCTCGACGAGCTTGAGGCCCAGCTTGCCGAGGAAGATCGCTCCAGGGCGGAGGAGGCCGCTGAGCTTGCGCGGGGCTGGGCTTGTCTTCATGAGACCGTGGAGAGCTGCCGCCGGAAGAACGAAGCTGCCCAGGCGCAGCGCGAGGCAGCGCTGCGCTCTGCTGAGGAGATCCGCATCAGCGTGGTCCGCGAGGTCGAGGAGACCCTAGCGGACCTGGGTGCTAGGCGCGAGGCTCTCGAGGTGGAGACCGAGGCCAAACACCAGGAGCTGGCGGCACGCGAGGCGGCGGTCTCCGCCAAGCACAAAGAGCTTCTAGACCGCGAGGCGGGGATCGTCGCCGAGTCGGAAAATGTGCGGCAGAGCTTGGAGAAATTCCGTGAGAGTTTGAGCATTCGCGAAGACTTGATCGTGCAGCGCGGAGCTGATCTCGACGCCCGCGAGGCCGAGGCGCGCAAACGCGAAGACCAGGTTGAGCAGATCGAGAAGGATCAATCCGCGCAGCGGGAGCACCTGGAAGCCCGCGAGAACAAGGTCACTCAAGACGAGGAGTTCTACCAGAAGCGCCTTGCGCAGACCAACGAGAACCTTCGCAAAAAGGAGGAGAAGATGGCGGAAGAGTCTGCGACGAAGGAGAAACTCTTTCGCGACAGCTGTAGAAAAGACTTCGCGGATAAGGCCAAGAAGCAAGAGGAGCGCTTCACGAAGAGACGCAAAGAGCTTGAGGCTCGCGTCCAGGACCTTGAGGCCCAGAAGAAGCGATTCGACTCTCGCCTCCAGGCTGCCGCGGAGGCTCGGGCGCGCGCGGAACAGAACTTTGCCTCTTTGATGGCGGACATGAAGGAGTTGACCGCTCAGGTGGGCCCTGTCGTGGAGCGCGCCGAAGAGGCTGAGCATCGCGTGCAGGCGGCACAGGTCTTGACGCAGCAACGGGAGCGCATGTTCCAATCCTTAGTGGCCCGGGGGAATACTCTCGCGGGGCAGCTAGGAGTGGATGCACCTATTGTTCCCGTCCATGGGAACGCTGATGCCGCCACATATCTTGCTTACTTCGACCAGCTCTTCTCTGTGCTCGAGGGCCCTGTGGCGGAACTTGGCGACGTTGTTGATGAGGAGTGCCGCAAGCTCTTGACCGTGGCGATCGATCGCGTCTTCGCCAACCTCCAGCGCCTTCACCCCGGCTTCGACTTCGAGTCAGTGACCGAGCCCATCGAGGGAGATCCGGCCTGGGAGCTCTCCAACTTGGTTCGAGAAGAAGTCAACGATTACGTCGACCGCTTCAAGAGGGTTGAGGCGGAGCAGGCCGCTGAGGAGGATGAAGGCGCCGAAGAAGAGAAGGCTGAAGAGGACGGCGATGGTGAACCCTCTGCCTAGGCCACTCCTGCAACAAGATGCGCTTGGCGCAATTATCTTTGTTTTAAGACTTGTTTTAATTCACGCTGGCTTGTAAGATACTTTGATCGTATGCAAACATGTGTGTGTGCCCCTCGAAGGGTCCTTTATCCCTGTTCCATGTCTTTCTTCGCTCTACGTCGTCAGGACCCATCTCTTTGCGCTATGACACCGCCGCTACGGTATGCCGGAGCGTGACTCGGCAAGGCCGGGGGGTGTTTAAGGCTTGGAGAGGTAAGGGCTCTCGAGTCGCGGTGCTCGAGGGCTCCCCTTTGACGCACAAGCAGTCCATGGAGTGTGAGAGAGAAAAAACCGCTCGAGGGGCGACAGGTGCCCGTGAGAGGGAGAAAAACTTCTGAGGAGCGCGAGCGCTAGACTTAGCTTGGCGAGACTTTGGCCTCGTAGAGGGCGTTGGCTTCCCTGATGGTGCGCTCCCTTCTAGGGGTCGGAGCGTGACTTCTCGACCTTGGGGAGGACTTCTTGTTCCCTGTATTGGTTAGAGAGGCAGACCCAAAGCAGGCACATGGTAGTAAACACCCATGCGCGCTTATAGGCTTCCTCATGGGTATCTCGCGAGGAGAGTAAGTACCAAGGTCCTTTGGTGAGGTGGCGTGTTTTGGGAGCAAGCCCATGGGCCAGAGCTCTTTGGGGAGGTAACAGGCGTGAGAGCGTGCTCACGTTCTAGAGCTCGGATCCTTTGGATTTTGTGGTGCTGTTGGGGTGCTCTTGAGGCACAGGCACCATAGCCAGCAGCAGACGCTCCCCTGAGGATGGACCGCAGTTGGGTGCCCCACCTATAGGAGGTGGTGGGAGTACTTCGTCTGTGCTTGCGGCTGCTGCTTCTTGTGGCTGCTTTATGGACGCCTTGGAGAGTCTCTCTTCAAACACGCCGGCCGACTGGGCCTGCCTTCGTGATGCTCGCTTGGCGATGTCATCTGCCTCTTGGTTCTCCTTTCGCGGGATGTGCATGAGCTCCATGCCCCTGAAGTGCTTCTCGAGCTTGCGACCTCTTCAAGGTAGGCGGCCATGTGGTCGTCTTTAGGCGTGTAGCTCTTGTTGGAGAAGTTAACCAGGAGCTGGGAATCACCCTTTATGAGTAAGTGCTTGACGCCAAGGGCGATTGCGGCTCTGAGCCCGGCGAGGAGGCCCTCGTACTCGGCGATGTTGTTGGAGATCTTGTCTATTGTGAAGCACAGCTGGATGGCGTAGTAGAGCTTGTCACCTTTTGGTGAGGTTAAGACAACGCCAGCCCCACCATTGCGGCAGGCGAAAGCTCCATCGAAGTGCATGGTCCAGTGGCTTGGCATTGTATCTCCGATGACGCGGTTTCTTCTTCGCGAGGCTCTTCAGGAGTTGGGTCTGTCCACTCGGCGACGAAATCCGCCAGCGCTCTCCCTTTTATGACTCTTGTGGTGTCGAAGCGCAAGTTGAATGGCTGCAGCTCAATGTTCCACCCTGCGACGCGGTCAGTAGCGTTGGGGTTGCGCAGGATCTGCTCCAGGGGGAAGGACGTGACCACCGTGATGGGGTGACCCTGGAAGTAGTGGCGCAGCTTCCTGGAGGCGATGAGTAGCGCGAGGAGGAGCTTCTGCTGCACTGGGTACCGCTCGCGAGCATCTCGCAGTACAGTACTGACGAAGTAGACTGGATGCTCGACGAGGGTCGTTGATGGTGCGGCAGCGTCGGCTCCCTCGAGAGGCTCCTCAGGACCTTTGGCGAGGTTTGCCTGTGGAGGAGCCTCGGCAGGGGCGCTCGTGGAGGACTCGACTTGAGGCTGTGGGCCTGGCACTGGGTCTGGAGAGACTGTTCCCTCGTCGGGAGGTTCTGGACTTGGTGTGGCAGTGCTTTTCTTGGGGAGAACTGGCTCTTCTCTTTCCACCACCAGGACGGCGCTAGCAGTTTGTGGAGTGGCTGCTAGGTACAGCTTCAGATGCTCGCCTGCCCTGGGGGCTACCATGACTGGTGAGCTAGCCAAGTATTTCTTCAAGTCCTCAAATGCTTTGTCAGCCTCTGGAGTCCACTTGAAGGTGCCGGATTTCTTCATGATCTTGAAAAATGGCAAGGCTCTCTCGCCGAACTTGGAGATGAAGCGGCCTAAGCTGGCCATGCATCCTGCTAGGCGCTGCATGTCCTTGAGGCGGCGAGGTGGCTGCATGTCTTCTATAGCCTTGATCTTGTCAGGGTTTGCTTCTATGCCGCGGTGGGACACGAGGAACCCGAGGAGCTTGCCTGAAGGCACCCCGAAGACGCACTTGGCGGGGTTTAACTTGATGTTCACCTTGCGCAGGCTGGCGAAGGTTTCCTCGAGATCCTTCAAGAGAGTGTCTCCCTCGCGAGACTTGACCACGATGTCGTCGACATAAGCTTCTGCATTTCTTCCCATCTGAGCCCCCAAGGCGATCCTCATGAGCCTCTGGAAGGTGGCGCCGGCGTTTTTTAGGCCAAAGGGCATGCAAGTGTAGCAATACACACCACAAGGGGTGAGAAATGCTGTTTTCTCCTCGTCTTCCTTGGCCATTTTGATCTGGTGGTAGCCTGAGAAGGCATCCAGGAAACAGAGGAGATCACAGCCGGCGGTGGAGTCCACAATCTGGTCTATCCTTGGCATGGGGTATGGATCCTTGGGGCAGGCCTTGTTCACGTCTGTGTAGTCGATGCAGAGCCGGCCTCCTCCATTGGGTTTTGGGACAACCACACCGTTGGAGAGCCAAGTGGGGTGGGCAACTTCTCGAATGATGTCTGCTGCTTTCAGCTTCTCTACTTCTTTGATGATGAACGCTTGCTTCTCGGGGGCTTGTTTCCGCGCTTTTTGCTTTACAGGGCGTGCGTCTGGACACACGGCTAAGTGGTGCTCGATCACCTCCCTTGGTACACCGGACATTTCTGACGGAGTCCATGCGAACATGTCAGAATTTGCCCGAAGGAAGGCGACGAGCGCGCTTTCCTATTTGGGAGGCAAGCCAGCGCCTATGGTGACGCTAGCCCCCGAGCCTCAGCCCCCGAGCCGCTGGTGCTCAGCGACACCTTCTTTGTAGATGCTTGCTCTTGAGTGAACAGCTGTTTCTTCTTCTTGGGCCTCTCGAGAGGCTCCATGTCCTCGTCAGCGGGGAATGCCATGGCAGCGGCCTTGTAGGCGATCTCGACGCGCGCGTGGCGTCCTGTACGTGACCACGTATGGTGATGGTGCCACCGCTGCCAGGGATCTTGACCATGTTGTAGGCGTGGTGCGTGACGGCCATGAACTTCGCGAGGGCGGGGTAGCCGAGGATGGCGTTGTAGGGCAGGCCAATGTGCGCGACGTCGAAGTCAATTAGCTCGGTGCGGTAGTTCTCCTGCGTGCCAAAGTGACCGCGAGCCTCACTTGCCCCAGAGGCGAGATTGAGCCGCTGGTGACCCCGGTGAAGGGCCTGGAGGGCATGAGCCACTCGTAGGGCACTTGAAGCGTCTCGAAGGTCTCGACAGAGATGACGTTTAGGCCTGCACCCCCATCAATGAGCGTCTTGCCGACGGCGATGTTGTTGATGGTGGGGGTGCACACCAACGGGAGGGTGCCCACAGTCTTTGTAGACTTGGGGTGATCTTTGGCGTCGAAGGCGATGGTGTACTGGGACCACTTGAGGGGGCGGGACGTCTCGACCCCGGGAAGCGCTGCGTTGAGCTCGCGAGCGAACTGCTTGAACTGGTTGTTCGACTTGGGCGCCTGGGATCCGCCGAGGATGCATGCCATGGCACCCTTGGGGGCCTGGTAGCCTCCAGGCTCTTCGTCGGGAAGATTGTTGTTTTCTCGGCGGCATTCGCCTGAGTTCCCTGGGCCTCTGGAAGTTGCCCTTGCGTCCACCTTTGCGGTAACCACGGCCTCTGCCGCGGCCACCGCTGCCTTCTTCTTGCTCACGCTTCTTGCTCAACTGCTTGAGGTCATAGCAGTTCTCCGTCGCATGGCCGCGCCTGTTGTGGTAGATGCAGAACGGGCGGTTGTCCACCTTTTTCTCGCCAGCCTCTGGAGAGTCCTCGCGAACATGCTTGGCATCGGGTTTGATCTCGTCGCGCCTCTTCTGGGTCTTGGATCCCTCGACAGGGTCGTCTGTCGAGCCCACCTTGACGAAGAGGAGCCCTTCCCTGCCTTGGCGCATTTGTCTGCGATGTCGAAGAGCTTCACCACGGAGGAGAGGGTATCGTGGATGCCGAGCTTCTCGAGCATCCTGTGGTTGGTGACGCCCTCTCTGAAGGCCGCAATGACGTGCGAGTCCGGGATGTTCGGGATCTTGTTGCGGACTTGGCTGAAGCGCTGGATGTACCTGCGGAGGGTCTCGCCAGGCTTCTGGCGCACAGCTCGCAGGTCGTTGTAGGTGAGGGCGCGCTCGTACGTGCCCTTGAAGTTCGCAACGAACTGCTGGCAGAGCTCCTCCCACGAGTCAATGGAGTCCTCGGGAAGGTTCAGGAGCCACGACAAGGCGGAATCCTTGAGAGCGTGGGAGAACCAGTTGGCCATGACCTTGTCGTCTCCCCCCGCAGCTTGGATGGAGGTGGTGTAGAGCTGCAAGAACTCGATGGGGTTGTTCGTGCCGTCGTAGCCCTTGGGTAGGTCAGGCCTGAACTTCTGTGGCCAGACGACGCGACGCAGGTTGCGGGTGAAGGCCGCGCAACCTGTGGCGTACGAGGCGATGCCACCCTGAAGAGCACGGCGGTTCTGTCGCCCTGCTTGGCCGATTTCCTCGACGATGCGCTTCTGGAGGTCCTTCTGGCGCTCCATCTCCACCCGCGCGTCTGGGGGTGTCCGCTGCACGATTTGACAATCGCGCGGCGAAGACGCGTGGGATGCGGCCTTGTGCGCCGCGGCTGGAGGCGGACCTGGCGGAGGCGGCGGCGGAGGTGGCGGCGGAGGTGCGCCATGCGCGGTGGTTCCAGCGCGTCCGGAGTTGTGGTGCACCAGAGAGCGCGACGCCGCAGGAGCAGCGCGCGGTGCCGCCGCAATGTCGACGAGGTGCTGAAGGCGGCCGAGCCAGTTGTCGTGCGCCTCAGCTGTGGGACGGTAGCGGAAGAGTTCCGCGGCCATGAGCAGCGCGGTGTTTGGGCTGGGCGCTGGACGCCCAAGAGTGGAGGCGCTGTGGCGCTGGGACGGGTGCGAGGACTCAGCGTCCTCGCCGTGCCCGTGGTCGACGTCGTCGTCGAAGCGGTCGTCGTGGTTGCCGTCGTCGTCCTCGGGGTGCTCCACCCGCGGTTCAGCGGTGTTGCGCCCCGTGGCACGGCTGGTGCGGGGACGGCCGCGAGGGTTGGTGGTGTTGGCAGCGGGCTCGGTGGTTGCCCTGCCTGACGCCCGCCGGGTGGCGCGAGCTGCGCGAGTGTCCGCCATGGCGCAGAGGTCGATGAAGGTTGAAGACGCGCCTCAGCCCCCTACCTGGCGCGCCAATTGTCGGAGAATGACTCCCACGAAACAGGGATAGTCAAGCTCACGAAGAGAGTTCGTGTAAGGGGCTGAACACGTTGGTCAAACAACCCTCAACCTGCACGGCGACGGTGCTCGTCGAGCAAGTGGAGGGACATCACGACAGAGATGAACACCAGCCCGTACCCAGGTTCACGGCCCTCGTGTGGAGGTAATACCGCTACTCCTGCTTGTCTGTATTGCACTGCTTGTAGAGGTTACAGTACAATGAGCTTGCCGAGGGCTCTCTTTTGGCAATGGTGTATACAAGGAAGGGAAGCAATGGTCTTCTTCTTCCTTGCGCGTAAGTGGCTATGCTGGAATGAGAATGCGATCCCTCGCTACGGTGCACCTCGTCCTCCTTTTATAGGCGCCCCGTGCTCCTCCTTGCACTACTGTGGTAGGGCTGTCACGTGGCGCAGAAGGTGGAGCGTGGTGCATCGCAGCCCGGGTGTCCATGGACGCGGTCCATGAGCGTAAAGCTGACTCCTGTAGCAGAGTACCCACCGTCCATGCTGGACGGCCAGCTGGGGCCGCAGAGGAACATGGGGGTGCCCACGGTGACGTTGGCCTTGGAGCGTAGCGCCGGCCGGTCCCCTTATCACCAAAGAGGAAATCCTTGTAGTCCGGAGCGGGTGGCACAGCTTTATTGACCCCTTTAATCACCAAAATGGCAACTGCGGCGTCGTCGTCACCGCGCGCAGGGGCGCGCGTCACTCTGCGGCCGCTGCAGAGCCCATGTGCGCTCTGCAGAGGTTGCTTTGCAGCGAAGCGATCTCCACGAGGGCTTGGACGCCCTGTAGAGAATTCGGCATTGACCTCTCCCCAGGGGAGATTTCCTTGAAGAGGGGGCAGCAGTGGATATGGCCTCCGCAGGCCTCTGCTGCCTCAAATGCCCTCGCGAGGCAATGAGCCTCGCGAGGCTCTCCAGGCCGTAGGCTTGGTCCTTAGCGAAAATTCGCCATCAAGTGTCGAGAGCCGTATAGGACAGGCCCAGCACACCCTGGATTTTACTGGGCCGACAGCGGCCGCCGTTGTCCAGGCTTGCGAGGCATGCCAATTCCACGCCAAGCAGGTCCACCAGCCTGCACTGGGGCTCCAGACCATCCCGCTCTCCTGGCCCTTCGCGGTTGGGGGCTGGACATCCTGGGACCTTTCCCGCTCCAGCGGGGGCTACCGCTACCTCTACGTCGCCATCGACAAGTTCACCAAATGGGCGGAGGTTGAAGCGGTGCGCACCATCCCGGCGAGATCAGCGGTGAAATTCATCAGAGGCCTGGCCTGTCGCTTCGGCGTGCCAAATCGCATCATCACCGACAACGGCTCACAGTTCACCAGCGGCATCTTCAGGGCCTACTGCGAGAGTCTTGGCACACGGCTCTGCTTCGCCTCGGTGGCTCATCCACGAAGCAACGGGCAGGCTGAGCGGGCGAACGCAGAAGTGCTCAAAGGCCTCAAGACAAGAAGCTTCAATCGCCTCAAGGCCCACGGCAAGAACTGGATCGAAGAGCTCCCCTCCGTGCTCTGGTCCATCCGCACCACCGCCACGAAGCCCACTGGAGAAACGCCGTTCGCTCTCGTCTATGGCGCTGAAGCAGTCCTCCCCACCGAGATCAAGCATGGGTCCCCACGGATCCTTGCTTTCAACGAGGACAACCAAGAGGAGCTCCACAACGACGACTTGCTGCTGCTCGATGGACTACGCCGCCGTGCCGCCCTCCGAGCGGCGAAGTACCAGCAAGACCTGCGCCGCTACCACAGCCGCCACATACGGCCGCGCACCCTCGAGACAGGCGATCTCGTCCTCAGGAGGATCCTCTCCAGAGAGGCCTCCACAAGCTCTCACCCATGTGGGAAGGCCCCTACAGGGTCGCGCACATCGCCAGGCCCGCGGGTACGGCTCGAGACGGAAGACGGCGATCCGATCAAAAATCCATGGAACATCGAGCACCTACGCAAGTTCTACCCGTGATCACGTCGCGGCAGGCATTTTTTGTCTCAAGAGGGAAGCACGCGTCTTCACCTCCCAGCTTCACCAAGCTTTCCCTTCACGAGGGCCATCTCCACTGAGAGTTCCTACAACGCGTTGCCACGGGCCGCGGGAAGCCTCAGCCACTCCATGTGGAACCCCATGCCCAGACATGGCGGACTTTGTCTTGGCCTCGCCAAGTGTAATGAACAATTTCAGGTCATCATGAACCTATTGCGCTTCGGCGCCGTTATGTAATATTGCTTGGTGAGTTTGTTTTCTTACATTTCATTCGCGCTCACATTTTTCCCCATGCGCACCTCGCGAGCGGGGGCTGAGCACGGTGCCTGTGTCTCGGGAGCATCCCAGCAGCATCGTAAAATCCAAAGGATCCGAGCTCTAACTCGTGGCTCTCCGCCCACGACCGTTATCTCACCAAAGAGCTCTGACTCGTGGGTTAGCTCCCATGCACGTCACCTCACCAAGGACCTTGGTGCTTATTCTCCTCGTGAGATACCCATGAGGAAATCTATGAGCGCGCATGAGTTGTACAACTATGCTTTGCTTGTGGGTTCGCCTCTCTCTCCAACACAGGGAACAAGACGCCTTGCAGGGCTCCAAAAGCTCCAAACCAGCCTCAGGCAGCCTCGAGAGGGAGAACACCTCACCAGGAACACAACACCCTCTACAAAGCAGGCGTCTCGCCAGAGCTAAGTCCAGAACTTACGCCTCATGAGCTCTTTTTCCCTCCGCTGGTTTTGTCGCCCCTCGAGCCTCTCTTTTCTCTCTTACGCCTCATGGGCTGCTTGCACGTCAAAGGGGAGCCCCTGAGCATCGCGCCTCGAGGGCTCTTACCTCTCTAAGCCTTACGCACCCCCCGGCCTTGTCGAGCCCTGACTCCGGCATACCGAAGCGGCGGTGCTATTTGCGCTAAGAGCAGGGTCCTAACGACGTAGAGCGAAAAAGACATGAGGGAACAGATAAAAGGCCTCCCGAGGGGCACTCACACTTGCACAAATAAAAGTGTCTTTACAAACCAGCACGAAATAAAAGCAACAAGTCTTAAGATAACTAGTGCCCTTGGCACATCTCTCTACAGGGGCAACCTAAGCAGCGGGGTTGTCGTCGTCGCCGTCGACGTCCTCGTCATCCACCTCCTCAGCACCAGCCTCGTCGTCGCTCTCCTCGACCTCGACCCTCTTGAAGCGTTGAGTGTACTTCTCCACGTCGTCCCACACCGAGGCGTCCAGCTTCGAGGCGAGCTCCTTCTCCAGAGGCTCCATCACAGACGCGAAGTCGAAGCCGGGGTGGAGGTGTGCAAGGTTGGCGAAGACTTGGCCGACCGCGACGCCAAGGAGCTCGCGGCTCTCGGTGTCGACCAGTCGTCGAGGTTCGTCACGACCTCTTCAAACTTGGTGAGAAGCTGCTCGAAGAAGCCAAGGTAGACGGCGACGTCGTGGTTCCCCTCGACAGAGAGCCTGGGGGCTTCGGTCCCCAGGCGGCCCGCGACGGCGCGCGCACGCCTCACCAAGGAAGCAAACATGCGCTCCCCTGGCGCGACAAGACCTGCGCAGTCAGAGCGCTCCGCCGAGCTTCCTCGACGAGTTCCACAACAGGCCCCACCTGCTGCTGCATCTCGTTCATGTCCTGCGTCAAGGAGGCAAGGTCCTGCTCCGCGTGCTTCCGAGCCTCCACAGCGTCATGAAGGCGGGAGTCGAATCGCTTCTTCTGAGCCTCAAGCTCCCTGATGCGGGCCTCAAGCTCGTTGCGTCTCTTCGTGAAGCGCGCCTCCTGCTTCTTGGCCTTTCCGCGAAGTCCTTCCTGCAATTGTCGCGGAAGAGCTGCTCCTTGGTCGCGGACTCCTCCGCCAGCTGCTCCTCCTTCTTGCGGAGGTTCTCGTTGGTCAGCGCGAGGCGCTTCTTGAGTGACTTTGCTCTCGCGAGACTCCAGGTGCTCCCGCTGCGCAGACTGATCCTTCTCGATCTGTTCGACCTGTTCCTCGCGCTTGCGTAGCTCGGTCTCGCGGGCATCAAGTTCTGCCCCGCTGCACATCTGGTTCTCGCGGACGCAGGTCCTCGCGGAGCTTCTCCAGGCCTTGCCGCACGGTCTCCGACTCGGCGATGATCCCGCCTCGCGGTCCAGGAGCTCCTTGTGCTTGGTGGAGACCGCCGCCTCGCGCGCCGCCAGCTCCTGATGCTTGGCCTCCGTCTCCGCCTCGAGAGCCTCGCGCCTAGCACTCAGGTCCGCAAGGGTCTCCTCGACCTCGCGGACCACGCTGATGCGGATCTCTTCAGCAGAGCGCAGCGCCGCCTCGCGTTGCGCCTGGGCTGCCTCGTCCTTCCGGCGGCAGCGCTCCACGGTCTCCTGGAGGCAAGCCCAGCCCCGCGCAAGCTCGGCGACCTCCTCCGCCCTGCGCGTCTTCCTCAGCGAGCTGGGCCTCGAGCCCATCGAGCACCTCCCTCGCCGAGCGAAGGACGGCCTCTCGGCGAGCTGCGACAGGGCGCCGACCCAGCAAGGCTAGGGCCCACGATTCTCCAGAGGGCCTGGAAGCGCCAGCGCCTGCCGAGGACTCCGGGGCATCGCGCCTTGGGCTCTGGGTCCTCGAGGCGCGCCTGGGGGCTCTGCTGGGAGCCTCCCTCTTCCCGTGCAAGGGGCCTTCTGGGGGCTCTGGCGAGAGCCCCCCTCGCCTTCAGCGCTGGGAGCCTTCTGGGGGCTCGAGGCGCCCCCACCATCAGCTCCCATCTTTCTGCCCCTGGGGAGCACTCTCCTCTCCCAGGAGCAGGGTTGGCCTTCTCTGCTGAGGCCGTCCCCGCGGCAGCCTCAGTGCCCCCGTAGGCCCTCCAAGGCCCGAGCTCGGTGGAGGCGACGGCACGTGGTGTCCTCCATGTCGACGTCAGCATGCGTCTCTGCAGACGCAGCTGTCCCGCCGCGCCCTCCTTCGCCGGCGGCGTGGTCCTTGCCGCGTCCTCTCCGGCGTCTTCTCTTGCCGCGCGGGAGAAGCGTCAGGCCGCGAAGGCGGGGCGTCGTCACCTCAGCCTCCTCCTCCTCTCCTCGTGGCGCTCCTCCCCCAGGAGGTGGCGTCGCAGCCTCGGGAGAGGAAGCGGTGGCCTCGGGTGCACCTCTTCAGTGTGGGCGTCGCGGACGCCGCGGCAGAGCTGGAGATCTCTCCAAGTCTCCGGAGCCTCCGCCTCTTTGGCTCCTCAGTGCGCCTGGAGAGGAAAAGACTCAGAAACCCTCGAGAGGCTACACCAAGAACAACATCAAACAGGAAAGGGAGTACAAAAACTTACGCCGCGGTGTCGACCCACTTCCTCTTCTTCCGCTTCGCGGGCGGAGCACTGGGCTCCGCGCTCGTCCGTGCCTCTGTCTCCTCCTGGGCTCCGGCGTTCCTGTCGTGGATCGCCTTGGAGCGGGCTCGCAGTGGCCCGACGAAGCATCGTCATCGTCGCTCTCCTCCTCCCCTCGACACACTTCGAGGGGGCAACCACGAACTCGTCGCCGCTGCCGAGGAGATCTCGTGGATCTCAGCTCAGGCGCCGCACTCTTCGAGGCGCTCGAATTCTCCGCCGAGGAAGCGGCGTCTCCCGAGGCGCCGGTCGCGCCCGCATCAGACTCTGCGGGCGTCTCCGTCGTCTCCTCATCGCCCTCAACTGGCCCCCTGCGCCGCAGACTCCGGGTCCTCGCGAGGCCCAACGTGCCCCTTAGGCACCAGGCCCCACTGGTCGAACTTCGGCATCGCCTGCACATGCGAGACGCGGCGCCCGAGATCGATCCGATGAAGCGGCACAGTCTGGTCAGTGGGCGCGGGATGTCTGGGGTGAAGAGAGTCTCCATGAGGGCGTGCAACTCCTCCTTCGTGTAGAGGGTAGCGCTCAGGCGCATCTTGTCCCTCTGGTTGGAGTACAGCCACATCGCGTCCGCGTGCCTCTGGAGCGGAGCGATGCGGCGCCTCACGAAGTCCTTGGCCACCATCTGCCCGGTGAGGCCGGCCTCGCGGAGGTCCCTCAAGCGCCTCACCACAGGGCCAAGCGTCGCGCCCTTGAGCCCTTGGAGGACCAGCTCGCCCTCTTCGTCGGAGGCGCTTCAGGCAGCTCGAAGAAGGCGCTCTGGCTCCCGAACTGCATGAGGAACCAGCGCTTGCGGAAGTCCTCCACCTTCTTCGTCACGCTGGTCACGATGTTCTCGCCGTTCCGCGCGATGGGGATGTAGACGCCCTTCATGCCGTCGGTGATGCGGAAGGACACGCACCCCGACCGCTCCTTGTTCGCCGTGAACCGGAGCGCGTAGAAGCTGCGGAAGAGGTCCACCGAAGGCGGAATGCCGATGTACGCCTCGCAGAGGTAGGCGAAGATGGCGAGGACGAGGATGGAGTTGGGGTGGAGATGAGAACCTGGATCTGGTAGCGCTCCAGGACCGCCAGGAAGAAATCGGAGAAGGGGGAACGAGCCCGGCGAAGAGAGAGTGCATGAAGATGGGGTAGAAGCTGCCGTGGGAGTTGCCCGCACGCTTGAGCACCGTGGCGCCGTGCTCGTTGGTCTTCGAGGCCGCCATGTGGCGCACCTTGTCCAGCTGCGCCTCCGTCTCGAAGCGGGAGCCGCTCAGAGCCGGCTCGAAGTCACCGTCCCGCTGCACCTCAGCGGACTCGCCGCCCTGCGCCACTGCCTTGCCCTTCGAGCAGCGGTGGCCTTCTTGGGCGCCATTGCAGCAAGGTCGCGAAGGAGGAGATTGGGGATTGAGCGCTGGGAAGAAGGAGGAAAGGGGAACGAGGAGTAATGGCCGCCTGCGCCGAGCTCTTCGCCTTATATCGGCTCATCGAGCCGTTACAGGACGTGGCGGGACCCACCACCACGCCCGTTACTTCAGAGGAGATCGTGGGATCGTGCCGGCCGTGACGCTCCACGTGTCTCGGGCTTCGCAGGCTTCTTTGGGCCCACGACGATTCGCCTCCGCCTGAGGAGCTCCAGCGTGCCCATCGCGGGCCCGGGGGCTACTGTCGGCCCAGTGGAAACCAGGGTCATGGGCCGGCCTGCCACAGCCCTCGAACGCTCCGCAGGAATTTCTACTAAGGACCAGGCTTTCAGCCTGACGAGCCTCGCGAGGCATTTTCCCTCGCGAGGGCTTTTGCTCGACTGAGCATTTCTGCTAAGGACCAGACGATCGGCCTGGAGGCCTCGAGAGGAACCTCTGCCTCGGGAAGGCCTCTCCTAGAAGATCTTCAGGCCCTGGCGCGTCTCCGCGCCACCCTCGGGAGGTTTTCCCTCGCGAGAAGTCAACGGCTACAAACCTCGGCGAGGCTTCAGGCCCTCGCGGGGTTCCTTCAAGTGGAAGCAAGCTCCTGCACCGCTGCAGAGCGCACATGGGCTCTGCGCCCGCCGCAGAGTGACGCGCGCCTGCGCGCGATGACGAAGACGCCGCAGTTGCCATTCTCGTGTATAAAGTGGTCAAAGGAGCTGCGGCAAGCAAAGCGGACTCCAAGACTTGCCAAATTGGTGATAAAGCGGCGGCCGCCGCTACGCTCCAACTGCGACGTCACCGTGGGGCACGCCCCAAAGCTCTGCAGCGCCAGCCCACCGTCCTGGTTGGACGGTGGCTTTTTCTGCCAAGACGACGTGCTCTCTGCCATGGACCGCGTCCATGGACGCCCCCGACGCTGTGCGCTGTGCTCCAACTCGGCGGCATTGTGGTATCCCTTCCCGCCGGAGATTTTCGGGGAAGAGGACCAAGCCCAGTATATAAGGAGCCAGTGTACGACCTAGGAGGGGATCCCGCATTCACCAACTCATTCCACAACCAAGGAGCTACGTCTGAGGAAGAAGACGGAGCTCATTCCACCATAGTCCACCATAGCCATAGCAGTGCCCTCGGCAAGCACCCTTGTACTGTGAACCTCTCCAAGCAGTGCAATACATCTTAGCAGGACGTAGGGCTTTTTCACCTCACGGTGGGCCTGAACCTGGGTAGCGGCTCGTGTTTCCTCTCTGTCGTGATGTTCCTCACCGAGCTCGACGAGCACCATCGCCGAGGTTGTTGGGGATTTGTTTGACGTTGTGTTCAGCCCCTTACTCGTTTCCTGGCACTTGAGAGACACCCCTAGTTCCTGGGACTAGTCTCCGACAATGTTTACTTCATTCCTTCTCTGAAATCAAACATCATTAGTCTCGGTCAATTGTCAGAACGAGGCTGCAAGATTGTGATAGAGAGATATTACCTTCACCTATATGACAAGGATCGACAACTAATGGCAAAAGTGAGAAGAGCAGCAAATAGGTTATATTTGCTTGATCTCACCATGGGGAAGCCAATATGCTTGTTGGCAAATTATTGGGATGATGCTTGGTTGTGGCATGCACGCTATGGTCATCTGAACTTCAGGTCTTTAGAAAAGCTAGCCAAAGATAGAATGGTGATTGGGCTACCTCATGTTGACCATGTTAATCAAATATGTGATGGTTGCTTGGTCGGCAAATAGAAACGTGCTTCATTTCCTGCAACTGCAAAATTCAGAGCAGAAGAGAGATTAGCTTTGATCCACAGTGATTTGTGTGGGCCGATCTCACCACCAACACCAGCAGGGAAAATTATTTTTTGTTGCTAGTAGATGACTACAGTAGGTACATGTGGATAGTACTGCTGCGGTCAAAAGATGAAGCATCCGAAGCTGTGAAGAAAGTGTGCAAGAAAACTGAAGTTCGGTCTGGGAACAATGTAAAAGCCCTACGCACTGATAGAGGGGGGGGATTCACATCCAAGCAGTTTGCAGCTCATTGTGAAGAGCATGGTATATAACACTATCTCACAGCACCCTACACACCACAACAAAATGGAGTGGTAGAAAGAAGGAATCAAACTGATACGCCAGCATGTGCACATACTTCTGTTGTTGATGATGCACTTGAGCCAAACTACGACGGAGTATTTTCATCATTTATGCATACTAATATATATTTCGATCAGAGCAAAGAAATGGACTTGGAGCTGAACCTGCATCAGTCGGAGGTGAACGTGCATGGATTTAGCGGCCACATGTGCATGAATAATTATATTGATGTTCCGATTTACATGCATGCAAGAGAGGTACTAGGGCTTCCTATTTGCATGGAGATATTCATGGGATCCGGCCTGTGCACATTGATCAGAGGGAACCACGTGAGATTATAAAGGAAGGGAAACGGCTAATATGTTTCTTGTTTCTGTTCCTTCCGATGAAGGAATTCCAAGAAGTCACGTTTGTTTCAGCGTGGGACTGTTTGAGTTTGTCGACAATAGGATGGGGTCCACCCACCATGCGAGGAGATAGAAGATTGCGTATCAAATTAAGAATACTTAGAATATATGTCGGTTTGTTATTTCCATATAGACTTACGTGTGTTCTTTTCTTGTTTTCGAAGTCTTTGTTAGGTCGGCTGATATATAAAGCCAAGTTGCGTCAATGTAAAAGTTAGGTTGAATTTTATGAGTTAAAAACACGTGTGTGTTTCAGCCGCCGTGTCGTGGGGTGAAAATCCATGTGTGTATCCGTCGAGACCGACCAAGGTTGTTTCATTGCGTTGGATTGGAGGTGCTGTGCTTCTAATTGCTGCGTGGTTCGTCTAGAACCGCCCAAGTAATTCCTCTCGCCGAGAAGGGTTTGCTTGTTGTTCACGTGAGTTGCATCGCCCAGATCGTAAGCCGCGTTACTTATCGTTATTGCTACTGATCGCCGTGAAAGATTGGGCCTAAAACCCTTTGGATCACGTTGATCCATATCATCTTTGGTATCAGAGCATACCACCTGGGCGATGCAACGTGATCCAAAGGGTTCACGGCGATCAGTAGCCACCAAAAGCCACGTTTTTGCCTCCCCCATGGATCCCATCTCCATGGGGGAGGGCACCCAAGAAGCCATGAAGGAGGGAGGCTAAGGGGCGGTGCTCCCCCATGATGCCGGCGGCGGGGAAGGAGCTCTCCACGCCGCCGTCGGCGCCGCCGCCGCCCTGCGCCTCCGCGCTGCCTCTCCGCCATCTTCACCGCCATCTCCATCACCAACTCCTCCTTGTATTCAGTGGTTCATCCTCCCACAAACCTGTGTACCGTTGTGGCGCCCCGACCCGACTGCTATATAGTGATGCTGAGTGTCACCGGTTAAGCGATACAACCGGAGGTTACGGGTTTACCAATCCCCGGCCAAAACCTTTGGCAGGCGTTGCTCGGAATTGATCGTCGGCAACGCAACACCCCGATTGATGACTTAACACAGGCTCAACTATCAATGCATAATAGAGAGATCAAGACTTGTGGAACAACTGGCACATCACAGACTCTATGACACAAATCATTATAGTTCAACTCTTATAATAGAGAAAGATAGCAAATTACAACCAGAGGTCACAGACCCAACATTACAACATGTGGAAGCGAATTAGGTTGTTCTAAACAACAAGATCCAAATATGGCCTAAGAGGCCTACAGATAGACATTCAAGCGCCAGGTGTTCCGGGATGTCCCAAGCTGCCACCTGGGAACCCCAGACTACTCGTCGACGTCCACAAAGAACCCACCTTCGAGGTCGGTGAAGTCCTCCTCTGAAACAAAGCAACGACGTTGAGTTCGACGAACTCGCAAGATTATATATAGAGCTTTAGCTCGATGAGGCTTTCAAGGTTTTATGGCTGTTTTGCATAAAGCTGATTTTATTTATGAAAGCATAACTCAATGGCATCGACTAATCAGAGTAATTTTAAAAGGGGGTAAGAAGTAACTCTTTTCTTTGATCACCTTTCTCAACATCAACCACTGTACCTGTTCTCCAAAGGCACCTCCCCGACTTACCCTCGAGGAAGCTAACCTTGCATTCGTGAGTGGTACCTTTAGTACCCAGGTTTTAATCATTCCGTTCACGTTATTCTATGGTCTTATCGTCCTTTCCCAAGTTGTCCGTAACCGTGGACACGGCTTTTCGAAAAGATTTA
Organism: Poa pratensis; assembly: GCA_947311845.1. NCBI lineage: Eukaryota > Viridiplantae > Streptophyta > Magnoliopsida > Poales > Poaceae > Poa > Poa pratensis. Next base: position 112,252,236 of record CAMZMU010000107.1, on the reverse strand, counting down.
ACCCTGCAGGGGTGCACTGTGTTTACCTTCGGTACCGCCCGGCTCATTGCCTACACGTAGCTCTCTTCCGGGAAAGCCGGCTGAGTGGGAACGGTTACAACCTTTACCTTGTTAAAGACTAACCCAGGATCATCAGTGAGGACGGGACAGGTTCAGTGCTCCCAGCACCCTGTCCCGTGGCCACTCATTTTCCTACACACCACCATCCTCATCTCAGTCTTGGCCACCATCTCAACGCACGCGCAAATGGAAGCCGGACTAGAGGACCCTGGCTAGTCCCGCCCAAGTTAGTTGGTCGACGAGGGCTCCATATACCCCACCGAATGGAAGCGCGCTCATTCTTGGTTCAAGAGGTAAAGAACTCGCACCTAGGCGGCAAGAGTGAAACAGAGCACCACCATACCAAAGTGGCCTCTCATCCCCACCTTTAAGCATTTTATTACCGGTCACCACAATTTCTCCACCATCATCTGTACATATCATCCCCTGTTTCCAACAATGGAACATCCACCGGACTGCTAAGCATTTAACTAAGCATGGCTAAGCATCAGCACTGCATAGTTAAGTATTTTAGGCCAACAATACAATCCTATGGATAATAGGAGGGGAAACAGGTAATGGCATCGGAAACTTAATGCAACTATAGGATACTCTAATCCGATAAAATTGACATTTGGAACCGCATGTAATATTACAGTGGAGAAAATATTTGCGGAAAATAGGGTAAGACATGCTCAGAGGGGGATTATGCTTGCCTGGCTCAACGTGCTGGTAGTACGGATCGTCGGGGTATTGCGGTGTAACCCCGGCTGCTGGATCTATCGAAGCATGACAACGGAAAAACAATCAATCACCACACATGCTTTAACAAATGCAATGCGCAAACACATGATGGCATGACATTTTAGATACCCTAGAGGAGGATGATTCAACTATTCAAATTAAACGGAGTTCGGATGCTTAGAGGGCGCATCCCGAATATTCTGTGGATTTAAGCAATAGCATATTTACTTGTTGATTAGGATTGTTGAAACCCTAGGTGAACTTGCATATTAGATGTCATGATCAGGTGATGGAATGCAGGGTTTTGGTGATTAATTAAGCATGATATTTATTCTAATGAGTAGCTCACATTTTTCTGGACATTCTGGTATACACACACATTTTCGGATCACCGATAACAAGTTATTACATTTTGAATTCCCTCTTTTAAATATGCCCTGGGTATTAGTTAATCCAACATAGAATAATTATTTTATCCATTTATGAAGAAAGAATAACTTAGGCAGGAAGAAACTTGGTACTGCACAAATCGGATTTCCTCAGAATTCCGAAGCGCTCAGAATAATCCGGCTGATTCCGAGTTCAATCCGGAAATCGCAACTTCGGTACTGGACTCGATCGGAATCAACTCAGTAGATAGCCAAAACCTTCCGACCATCCGGAATTCCGGATGCATTCCAACCCAGTTCCGAGCGAGGGAAAAACATCCGGCGCACGGCAAGGTCGCGGCGACGGCGAACTCAAACGAACCCGAGCTATGGATCACGCGCGGGAGGAAGGAGAGCATGGGGAGGAGCAGCAGCTCACCAGGAACACGTACGAACAAACGACGAGGCGCGGGGTGGTCGGAGACGGCAGCAATCGACCGGCGAAGCGGCGGCGACGCGGCGGCCGTAGTCGGAGAGAAATTGGCGGCGCCGGCGAACGCGGGATCCCCAGCTCGATTCCTTTGGTGGAGAGGACGAAGGCGGCGCGGGAGCTTCTGGCTGTCATCGATTTGGACGGGGAGCTCGCAATCGACGGCTTCGTGGCGCGGAGCCGAGCTACGGTGCGGCTCGTGGGAGAGAGAGAGGGGAACGGGAGCAGTGAGCGGCAGTGGATAGGGAGAGCAGGGGGGACTCGTGGTCGTGGTGCTCCTCTCCTTGCAGGTGGAGGCTGAGAGAAGGGGGCCCTGGCGCGTGTGGCATGGCCACGGCGGCGGCATGGCGCCAGTGCTGCCTGCTACAGGAGGAAGATGGTCGTTTACAGAAAGCCCCCTGGCATATTTGTTTTCATCACAGATTGGTCCCTGCCCAGTTTTCTTTTAGAAAAACCTTTAAAACCAGCAGTAGCTTCATGGATTTTATTAAGGCACTAAACAATTTTAGAAAAATATGAGAAAAATCATATAGCCTCTCCCTAACATGTAGAGGCTCCACAAAAATTGGCGTTTCGAAATAAAATAGATTGGACAACATTGTTCATAGTGTTTAGAGATGGCATTTTGCTAAGTTCAAAATGTTGCTTATTTGGAAAAATTATAGCAATTGAGAAATATTTTTCCAAACTCTTGGAACTTCCTTGACAAATATGGGAGTGATTTGAATCGGTTTTTTCACAACAAACTCATTGGAGTGTATCTTGTTTGAAAACAGTTATTGCTTTTGTTCCCGTTGTTTCAATATGTTCTCCAAATCTTTGTTTCAACTTGAGCACTTAAACAATTGATGCCATGATGCATGGATGAAAAGCAAAAGTGAAAATTTGGTTCACATTTTAGGTTCACAAACTTTGGGTTGTTGCAATTCTACCCCCCCTTACAGGAATCTCGTCCCGAGATTCTAAGATTGCGGAAAGAAGTCGGGATACTCCTCACGAAGACTAGACTCTCTTTCCCAAGTTGCTTCTTCTTCGGAATGGTGAGACCATTGAACTTTGAAGAACTTGGTAGTCTTGTTACGGGTCTTCCTTTCGGCTTCGTCCAGGACACGGATAGGATGCTCGCGATAAGTGAGATCTTCCTGGAGATCCAACTCCTCATGATTGACCCCATGGATAGGATCTTTAAAACACCGGTAACTCCAGTTGATACGAAAGATCTCCTCGCTTGGCCAGAACGGTGAAAGGGCCAACATAGCGAGGGGCCAATTTCCCTTTGATACCGAAGCGGCGAACGCCACGAAGGGGAGAGACGCGGAGATAAGCTTTATCACCAATTTCATAGTGAATTTCCTGATGGTGCTTATCATAGTAGCTCTTCTGCCTAGACTGAGCAATCTTCAGATTCTCTCTTATGATTCTGACCTTCTCCTCAGCTTCATTGATCACATCGGACCAAAGAGTGCTCTCTCTCCGGTCTCGGACCAATTTAGCGGAGTGCGGCATTTTCTTCCATATAGAACCTCGAAGGGAGCCATGCCCAGACTAGCTTGATAGCTATTGTTGTAGGAGAACTCCGCGAAAGGGAGATACTTTTCCCAACCCTTGCCAAAAGAGATTACACATGCCCTAAGCATGTCTTCCAACACTTGGTTCACTCTTTCGGTCTGACCATCAGTTTGAGGATGGTAGGCGGTACTGAAGTTGAGACGGGACCCCATAGCAGTTTGGAAACTCTGCCAAAACTTGGATACAAAGATACTTCCACGGTCCGATATGATCCTCAGAGGGACCCCATGCAATGGAACAATACGAGCCATATATAAATCAGCAAGTTGACTTGCCCGTATATCATCACGGACTGGTAGGAAGTGAGCAACCTTGGAAAGACGATCAATGATTACCCAGATTGCATTGTTGCCCTTTTGAGATCGGGAAACCCGGTGATGAAGTCCATACCAATTTCATCCCATTTCCACTCGGGGACTGCAATAGGGCGAGAGTGCCGGCAGGCCTTTGATGTTCAGCCTTTACCCGTCGACAGGTGTCGCATTCAGCAACATACTTGGCAATTTCTCGTTTCATACGAGTCCACCAGAATTGTGGTCGAAGGTCTTGGTACATTTTGGTACTACCGGGATGATAGAGAGAGGTGATTCATGAGCTTCTTGTAGGATGAGCTCCCTCAAATTCCGGTTCTTTGGCACTACCAAGCGGTCACCAAAATAAACAACTCCGGATTCATCTTCTGAGAAACATTTGGCCTTGCCACTAGCAATGTTCTTCTTGATATTCAGGATACCCTCATCCAGCTTCTGAGCATCCTTAATCTGGTCTACAAGAGTAGCTTTGATCTCCAGATTTGCAAGGTAGCCAGAGGGAACAATTTCCAGGTTCAAACGGGCAACTCTTCATGAAGAGCAGGTTGGCCTTTTCAATCATCAGATTGTTGCAATAGGACTTCCGACTTAGCGCGTCAGCCACGACGTTTGCTTTGCCGGGTTGATAGTTCAGACTCACATCATAGTCCTTGATTAACTCCAACCAACGCCTTTGCCTGAGATTTAAATCCGGCTGGGTGAAGAGGTACTTCAGACTCTTGTGATCCGAGAAATCTCGCAACGGTTACCAAACAGTATGGTCTCCATTGCTTCAAAGCATAAACCACCGCGGCAAGTTCTAGATCATGAGTTGGGTAGTTGTGCTCATGCGGCTTCAATTGGCGAGAAGCATATGCCACCACATGGCCATCTTGCATTATACACAACCCAAGCCTTGCAGAGAGGCGTCACAGAAGACGACGAAATCCTTGCTTGTGTCCGGCAGGACAAGCACAGGAGCGGACGTGAGTTTGGCTTTCAGTGTTTTGAAGCTCTCTTCAGCTTCGGCCGTCCATACGAACTTTTTCCTTCTTGAGAAGGTCAGTCAGCCTTGGCTATCTTGGAGAAACCTTCGATGAATCGGCGGTAGTAACCCGCCAATCCGAGAAAGCTACGGATGTCCTTGACTGACATTGGAGTTTTCCAATCCAAAATGGACTGAATCTTGTCGGGAATGACAGCCACACCATTAGCGGATATCACATGACCAAGGAAGACAAGATTATCCAACCAAACTCACACTTGGAGAACTTGGCATAGAGGCGGTGTTCTCGAAGTCGTGTCAGAACCAACGAAGATGTTCGGCATGCTCTTCATCGGTTTTGGAATAACGAGGATGTCATCGATGTAAATGACGACAAACTTGTCAAGATAATCCATGAAGATGAGTTCATGAGCCTCATGAAAGTAGCTGGAGCATTGTGAGACCAAAGGACATGACGGTATACTCATATGAGCCATAGCGAGTAACAAATGCCGTCTTTGGATATCCTCCTTTCTGATCTTGATCTGATGGTACCTGACCTCAGATCCATCTTGGAGAATACCGTTGCACCAGCTAACTGATCCAACAGATCATTGATGCGAGGAATAGGATACTTGTTCTTGATTGTCACCGCATTCAACGGTCGATAGTCAGAGACTAGACGAGGCACGGTAGAATCCCTCTTCTTGACAAAGAGTACCGGACAACCCCAAGGTGAACTGCTAGGCTGATGAAATCCTTCGCTAACAGCTGATCAATTTGCTCTTTCAACAGAGCCAACTCTTCCACCGGCATACGGTAGGGCTTCTTGGAAATCGGAGCATACCGGGAAGTAGATCTATGACAAACTCCACACTTCGGTCAGGAGGCATGCCAGGCAATTCTTCCGGGAACACATCCGGGAAGTCACACACCACGTGTATGTCCTGGATTTCAGGAGGGGATTCGCCTTCCATAAAGCAAAGGAGGATCTCGGGTGAGTTGGGTATGATGAAATGGAGGTCTTGACAGTGCAGACCAATACTTAACACTGTCGCCGGAAGAATTGGTCACGGTGACGGTCTTGGCAGCACAGTCGAGATTAGCCGGTATTTGGCTAGCCAGTTCATGCCCAGTATGACATCAATGCCACTTGACCTCAGAGCTACCAAAGCGAAAGGAAAGAGTAGTAACCGATAGTAATCTGGACTTCAGGAGTAACCCCATCGGTTTGCCATTTGGAGCCAGGAGTGGCGATCACCAAGGGACGTCTCATTTTCTCAAACGGTATTTTGTGGTCTTTTGCAAAAGCTATGGATATGAATGAATGCGATGCTCCAGAGTCAAACAAAACTGTAGCAAGATTGTTGTTGATTCGTAGCTCACCCATAAGAACGCCGGGGTCCTCTTCAGCTTCTTCAGCAGAGACGTGGTTCAGGCGACCACGCACAATAGGTCCAGCCTTGCCAGCTGGAGTGGCAGGGGCTCGTGCAGGAGTTCCCGTGATAGGTGCCTTCTGGGGGCACTCCCTGGAGTAGTGGCCAGCCTGGCCACAGGTGTAGCAAGTGAGTCCAGGTGGAGCAGGTAGCATAGGACGGTACCCACTCCCGCCTACCCCAAGTGTCGAAGTAGTGGGGCGCGGAGGTGGTGGCCTGTATCCCGCGGCTCTCGGCATGAATGGAGCACGCGGCACAGCGCTGTAGGGAACAAACACCCTGCGCTTCTTGCTCTCAGAACCCGAGGAACTCTGGTGGTCCCCTGTGCGGGCCTCTTGGAAGCCTCAAGTTCCTTTCTTCCTGCTCAAGAGTAAGAGCCTGGTTGAACAGCTCCTGGTAGGTCTGGAACCTGAAGGGCAATAACTCATAGCGAGCTGCGGAGCAAGACCCTTGCGGAACAGCTCTTGCTTGTCAGCATCATTGGTCACGTCCCTTGGGGCGTAACGAGAGAGATGGTTGAATTCACGACCATAAGTGCGGAGGTCCATCCGTCCCTGTTGCAAATCCAGGAACTCCCTCCTCTTCAAATCCATGATCGGCTGGGGAATGTACTCCGCACGGAAGGCAGTGCGGAAATCAGCCCAAGTGAAGACATGGTTGGCTGGAAACAAGCCACATGGCTTTCCCACCAACAGCCAGCTGCACCAACCAAGAGGTAGGTGGCAAAGTTGACTTGCTCAGCCACTGGGACATGCAGCGCGGAGAACTTGCGCTCCAGGCACGAAGCCAATCATCAGCTTCCAGTGGCTCCTTAGCATCAGCAAAGGTGGGTGGCTGCGAGCGCAGGAACTCAGTGAGAGTGTTGCAGCCATTCCTCTGTGCATTCTGCTGCACCAACTGCTCAACAGCGCTCATTGCGCCCACGGTTCTCCTCAATGGCCATCAAGACCTGAGCCATCGAGGGTGGTGGCGGCAGATCATCCTCATCATGTTGTGGTTACCGCGGCCTCCGCGGCCTCCTCGAGCCATTCTGGAGATTTGACAATGACACAGTTAGTATCTTCTCCGAATGGTCGAACAATAGCATTAGCGTCTACAAGTACACAGACTAGGGACGATAATACATTGTGTAACAACTAACAAGGAATCAACAAGATAGAACTTGGGTCAAAGATCAGCATCATGTGCTACTAGCGAGAGATGCAATGTTAAGGAACCATATGATTCAACACACTCTAGTTGGCACAATCCGGGACCTTATGTTCAAGTCCTTGGTTAAAACCCAACAAAACTGAGTTGATTTTGGTTTGCAACGCAGCGGGAGCAACGTGACACATAACACTAAAGGTCCACGAACACGTATACCCAGTGTTATCCTAACATTTTGAAGTCACAGATGAGAAGTAAAACTTTAACTCAAATCGAGGTAAGATTGCTCCGAGATTAGAGGGTAACCAGGTAAGGAGTAAAAAGAATCCTAAGATGGTTTTCACAACTCATTTTTAGGTTAAAATATTTTCACAAACACTAGACTCAACGTCGACCAGTAGAAGGGTTTCCTACAGGCAGTACTGCTCTGATACCAACTTGTGGCGCCCCGACCCGACTGTTATACAGTGATGCTGAGTGTCACCGGTTAAGCGATACAACCGGAGGTTACGGGTTTACCAATCCCCGGCCAAAACCTTTGGCAGGCGTTGCTCGGAATTGATCATCGGCAACGCAACACCCCGATTGATGCCTTAACACAGGCACAACTATCAATGCATAATAGAGAGATCAAGACTTGTGGAACAACTGGCACATCACAGACTCTACGACACAAATCATTATAGTTCAACTCTTATAATAGAGAAAGATAGCAAATTACAACCAGAGGTCACAGACCCAACATTACAACATGCGGAAGCGAATTAGGTTGTTCTAAACAACAAGATCCAAATTATGGCCTAAGAGGCCTACAGATAAACATCAAGCGCCAGCTGTTCCGGGATGTCCCAAGCTGCCACCTGGGAACCCCAGACTACTCGTCGACGTCCACAAAGAACCCACCTTCGAGGTCGGTGAAGTCCTCCTCTGAAACAAAACAAACGACGTTGAGTTCGACGAACTCGCAAGATTATATATAGAGCTTTAGCTCGATGAGGCTTTCAAGGTTTTATGGCTGTTTTGCATAAAGCTGATTTTATTTATGAAAACATAACTCAATGGCATCGACTAATCAGAGTATTTTAAAAGGGGTAAGAAGTAACTCTTTTCTTTATCACCTTTCTCAACATCAACCACTGTACCTGTTCTCAAAGGCACCTCCCCGACTCACCCTCGAGGAAGCTAACCTTGCATTCGTGAGTGGTACCTTTAGTACCCAGGTTTTAATCATTCCGTTCACGTTATTCTATGGTCTTATCGTCCTTTCCCAAGTTGTCCGTAACCGTGGACACGGCTTTTCGAAAAGATTTAACCCTGCAGGGGTGCACTGTGTTTACCTTCGGTACCGCCCGGCTCATTGCCTACACGTAGCTCTCTTCCGGGGAAATCCGGCTGAGTGGGAACGGTTACAACCTTTACCTTGTTAAAGACTAACCCAGGATCATCAGTGAGGATGGGACAGGTTCAGTGCTCCCAGCACCCTGTCCCATGGCCACTCATTTTCCTACACACCACCAAACTCATCTCAGTCTTGGCCACCATCTCAACGCACGCGCAAATGGAAGCCCGAACTAGAGGACCCTGGCTAGTCCCGCCAAGTTAGTTGGTCGACGAGGGCTCCATATACCCCACCGAATGGAAGCGCGCTCATTCTTGGTTCAAGAGGTAAAGAACTCGCACCTAGGCGGCGAGAGTGAGACAAAGCACCACCATACCAAAGTGGCCTCTCATCCCCACCTTTAAGCATTTTATTACCGGTCACCACAATTTCTCCACCATCATCTGTACATATCATCCCTGCTTCCAACAATGGAACATCCGCCGGACTGCTAAGCATTTAACTAAGCATGGCTAAACATCAACATTGCATAGTTAAGTATTTCAGGCCAACAATACAATCCTATGGATAATAGGAGGGGAAACAGGTAATGGCATCGGAAACTTAATGCAACTATAGGATACTCTAATCCGATAAAATTGACATTTGGAACCGCATGCAATATTATAGTGGAGAAAATATTTGCGGAAAATAGGGTAAGACATGCTCAGAGGGGGGATTACGCTTGCCTGGCTCAACGTGCTGGTAGTACGGATCGTCGGGTATTGCGGTGTAACCCCGGCTGCTGGATCTATCGAAGCATGACAACGAAAAAACAATCAATCACCACACATGCTTTAACAAATGCAATGCGCAAACACATGATGGCATGACATTTTAGATACCCTAGAGGAGGATGATTCAACTATTCAAATTAAACGGAGTTCGGATGCTTAGAGGGGCACATCCCGAATATTCCGTGGATTTAAGCAATATAGCATATTTACTTGTTGATTAGGATTGTTGAAACCCTAGGGTGAACTTGCATATTAGATGTCATGATCAGGTGATGGAATGCAGGGTTTTGGTGATTAATTAAGCATGATATTTATTCTAATGAGTAGCTCACATTTTTCTGGACATTCTGGTATAACACACACATTTTTTGGATCACCGATAACAAGTTATTACATTTTGAATTCCCTCTTTTAAATATGCCTGGGTATTAGTTAATCCAACACAGAATAATTATTAATCCATTTAGGAAGAAAGAATAAATTAGGCAGGAAGAAACTTGGTACTGCACAAATCAGATTTTCCTCGGAATTCCGAAGCGCTCGGAATAATCCGGCTGATTCCGAGTTCAATCCGGAAATCGCAACTTCGGTACTGGACTCGATCGGAATCAACTCAGTAGATAGCCGGAACCTTCCGACCATCCGGAATTCCGGATGCATTCTGACCCAGTTCCGAGCGAGGGAAAAACATCCGGCGCACGGCAAGGTCGCGGGCGACGGCGAACTCAAACGAACCCGAGCTACGGATCACGCGCGGGAGGAAGGAGAGCATGGGGAGGAGCAGCAGCTCACCAGGAACACGTACGAACAAACGACGAGGCGCGGGGTGGTCGGAGACGGCAGCAATCGACCGGCGAAGCGGCGGCGACGCGGCGGCCGTAGTCGGAGAGAAATTGGAGGCGCCGGCGAACGCGGGATCCCCAGCTCGATTCCTTTGGTGGAGAGGACAAAGGCGGCGCGGCGGAGCTTCTGGCTGTCTTCGATTTGGACGGGAGCTCGCAATCGACGGCTTCGTGGCGGCGGAGCCGAGCTACGGTGTGGCTCGTGGGAGAGAAGAGAGGGGAACGGGAGCAGGTGAGCGGCAGTGGATAGGGAGAGCAGGGGACTCGTGGTCGTGGTGCTCCTCTCCTTGCAGGTGGAGGCAGAGAAGAGGGGGCCCCTGGCGCGTGTGGCATGGCCACGGCGGCGGCATGGCGCCAGTGCTGCCTGCTACAGGAGGAAGATGGTCGTTTACAGAAAGCCCCCTGGCATATTTGTTTTCATCACAGATTGGTCCCTGCCCAGTTTTCTTTTAGAAAAACCTTTTAAAACTAGCAGTAGCTTCATGGATTTTATTAAGGCACTAAACAATTTTAGAAAAATATGAGAAAAATCATATAGCCTCTCCCTAACATGTAGAGGCTCCACAAAAATTGGCGTTTCGAAATAAAATAGATTGGACAACATTTGTTCATAGTGTTTTGAGATGGCATTTTGCTAAATCAAAATGTTGCTTATTTGGAAAAATTATAGCAATTGAGAAATATTATTTCCAAACTCTTGGAACTTCCTTGACAAATATGGGAGTGATTTGAATCGGTTTTGTCACAACAAACTCATTGGAGTGTATCTTGTTTGAAAACAGTTATTGCTTTTGTTCCCGTTGTTTCAATATGTTCTCCAAATCTTTGTTTCAACTTGAGCGCTTAAACAATTTGCCATGATGCATGGATGAAAAGCAAAAGTGAAAATTTGGTTCACATTTTAGGTTCACAAACTTTGGGCTGTTACAACCGTCCTATGTAAACATGTTGTTTGATGCTATATATTTATCCTATGATCTATGACATGTTTGTGTAGTTTATTTGTCTTTTGATTGCTTGGTTGAATATCTTTGGTTCATTAGAGTTGTATGTTGATATGGTACTGTCCTTTGGTGTCCATTATACTTATGCGCGCATGGATCAAACATCACGGGGTTGGTAGTATTTGTAAACGAAGGGGGGAGTCCTGCCAGAGTGACAGAAACCTGAGGGCGCGAACCGGTTAGTTACACATATGGGACTAAGAGGACCATAAACTTAAGGCTATGGTTGGGGAAACCTTAATGCATTGTTAGTATTCGCGGATGCTTTCTAACAATCCAATCATATAGTACTTGTAATCCCAAGTAGTGGAGTGCATGTATATTTAGCCTCTCCCACATAGAAAACTGCATCGAAGACAATGAACCCGATATATTCGGTAATTAATCTTGGACAAAGCCACCACAATTACCACCACTTTTTCGCACTCATGGTACTGTTAGTTTATGATTACTTAGTATATTTTATTGCTGCAGCACTAACATTTACTTTCTTGTATTTATTATCTTGCAAAGCAATCTCTCATACCCGTATTATTACTCTAGTATTATTTCCTAGATAAAGTAACGTTTAGTGTGCGTAGAGTTGTATCAGTGGTTGATAGAACTTTAGAGAATACTTATCCTACCTTTAGCTTCTCGTTGGGTTCGACACTCTTACTTATCGAAAAGGCTATACGCGATCCCCTATACTTGTGGGTTATCACACACCACCAGCATCACCTGAACAACCGAATGGACCTACATCTCCTGTATTTGTCATAGCAGAAGATGATGAAGCAGCCAGTCCATTTTTCTCACCTGAATCAGTAGGACCTCAAGGGCGGAGAAGCATACAGGAGTTACTGGATGAAGTGCCTCAGTGTGAACTAGAAGATGTAAATTTGTGCTTGCTTGGTGCTGATGAGCCAACATCCTTTGCTGAAGCTGAAAAAGAAACTTGCTGGAAAAGAGCAATGGATAAAGAAATACAGTCAATTATTGAGAACAATACATGGGAAATTACTGACAAGCCTGTAGGTCAAAAAGCCATCGGTCTGAAATGGGTCTTCAACCTGAAGAAAGACCCATCCGGTGCAGTTGTAAAGCACAAGGCCAGACTCGTGGCAAAGGGTTATGTGCAGAGAAAAGGGATATATTTCGACGAGGTGTTCGCCCCCGTCGCACGTTTGGAGACTGTAAGACTAATGATTGCACTTGCTGCTCAAGAAGGGTGGGAGCTCCACCATATGGATGTAAAGTCAGCCTTTTTGAATGGCGACTTGGAGAGAATGTATATGTTAGTCAGCCTCCAGGCTTTGAGATACAGGGGAAAGAGCACAAGGTCCTAAAACTGAACAAGGCATTGTATGGGCTGCGCCAAGCCCCAAGAGCATGGAATGCAAAATTGGACGCTACTCTGCTAACCTTGGGGTTTCAGAGATGTCCACTAGAACATGGAGTCTATTTGAAGAATGACGGCACAGCTCGTTTACTTGTTGGTGTATATGTTGATGACCTCGTAATCACTGGATCCGACAAGGAAGAAATCCTCAGTTTTAAGAAGCAGATGATGGAACTGTTTCAAATGAGCGACCTAGGGTTATTGTCTTACTATCTGGGCATTGAGATAGCTCAGACTGCGAACGGAATTTCGCTATGTCAAGCCGGTTATGCTCTAAAGATTTTGGAGAAAGCTGGCATGTCTGACTGCAATTCATGTCAGATTCCAATGGAACCACGCTTGAAACTCTCTAAGTCAGATAAGGATAAAAAGGTGGATGCTACTTACTACCACAGCATTGTTGGCCGCTTAAGATACTTGGTGAATACTAGACCAGATCTTGCATATTATGTTGGCATAGTGAGTAGTTACATGGAATGTCCTACATTGCATCACTTAGCAGCAGTAAAGCAAATATTGAGATACATCAAAGGTTCAGTGAGCCTTGGTTGTCACTATGGAAGGAAAGAGGTGGCAGACACCAACCTAACAGGTTACAATGATAGTGATCTGTCAGGGATATCAATGACAGGAAAAGCACAACAGGAGTAGTGTTCTTCCTCGGTTCAAACTTGGTGACTTGGGTTTCTCAAAAACAGAAAGTGGTGGCCATGTCCTCATGCGAGGCAGAATACATTGCTGCTGCCACTGCAGCTTGTCAAGGCATCTGGCTGAGCAGATTGCTAGCTCGGCTGAAATTTGAGGAGCCAGAACAGGTGACAATCTTGGTGGATAACAAATCTGCGATATCACTTAGTAAGAATCCTGTCCACCATGATCGCAGCAAGCATATAGACATACGATATCATTTCATCAGAGATTGCGTGGAGGAGAAGAAGATCAATGTTGAACATGTCGCTGACATTTTGACAAAGTCACTGGCTCGTCCAAAGTTCCTGGAGATGAGAAGCAAGATTGGTCTCCGGCTGGTAAGATCAAAAGTACAAGATCAGGGGGAGAATGTTAGAACCTGACCTTGTACAGTGATGGTTTTAGATAAACTTTTTTTTTTAGAAATGGGGCAGTCCCAGCCTCTGCATCGAAGTGATGCATAGTTCAGTTGACCGGGACTTGCTGCAATTTGTATAAGCACAGGAGCCGGCAACATCTTCAGCCATCTACAATGATGCTCCTTGCAGCACGTTAGTAGAGGCATGGCTTGGATCAGCAAGTGTGTAGCTGATCGTGTGTATGGTCCGTGCACTGTAGAAGCACGACCTGGGTGTACTGCTGGTCGGACAGCAGATGTAAAAGAGAGGTTGCAGTGTGTAGCAACACAACTCTGAATATTCAGTAAAAGAGGAAGGCTCCCAAAGCCAAAGGGGGCTGGACCAAATCCACCGTGTGTTCTCTGTTTTCCTGTCTCGCTTTCTCGCCGCCGACGAGTGTTGAGCTAGCTGTGTTTGTGTGTCCACCGGAAATAGTGAGACGAGAGTAGCAGCTTGGGTGCTTACACCAATGGACAGCCAAATGAATGATCCTGCAAAATATTGGAAGCTATTTTTTTGTTAAAGCAATATTGTTCTGACAATTCCAAATAGACCAACAAATAGCACACCCTCCCACTAAAATATGTGCCTGCGGTTGATGAAGTTAACCATGATAGCCATTTTCAAAACAAATTAGAAATCATAAGAGGTGGAAGATGGTTAAAAGCCACAAAAATGACCCGCCAAACCAACAGGGGAAATTTGTACGAGAAGAAAAAAGGTTGAATCGTCTTTACATTGCGTGTTTATCAAACTGTCAGCCAAAGGCTGATGCCTACTCCCGTTGTTTTTCTTTGTGCACTCTTCATGTCTTTTTTGCCCCTTGCTAGTTTGTAACTCTATCCTTGCTTATATATCAATGAAATGCTGCTCCGTAGACGTTTGCTCAAAAAAAATAAAACTGTGTACATAGACTTTACCAAGAAACCTCTAGACGAGGTAACTTCTAACGGAACACGTCTGAGACCTGGCTAAGAGTGATAGTGTTAGTGTCAGTCCGACCAAAAAGATGAAAACCAATATTTAGCGGCACTCCACTATGTTCATCACCTCTGCAACTGTTGCATGGCAAATGTTAAATAATTAAAGCTAAACACAAAAATTGTTGTCAGAACTCACAACACTGAAAATGAATGCATACCTGTAATATTAAAGATAGCGAATTTAGTCCACCTAACCTTGTTCCTTCGTATTCATATTTGAAAATGATGTTTTCTAATGCTTTCAATTGATGTATTGACTACTTTCTAAGCATTTGTCTTTTACCTAACCCACTATTAAGGAACAGACTGAAGCAAGATTTTGAAGAGCTGTTCCCAGAGAGGCATATCTATGATCCTCCACAAGAAATGTTTGGAATGCGCTAAGGTTGAAATTTTATGGCTGCATGAACCTTCTGAGCGTAAGATATAATCAGATCAGCCGGTTGCTCCACTGATTCTTGGATTACCAACATCACAAACCAGAATTTCATGTTTGGAGTGAAATTTGTCAGGTGATATACAGGGAAGTTATGGATGGTCACATTGCATATACAACAAAAAGGAAAAAGGGTATTATGTTGGCCAGGTTAGTTGTGTCCATGGTTACACAAATTCCATTGTTCAGGCGTTCTCTTTAAATATAAGGTCGTTTATTTACCTCAACTACTGCTACCACTGTGTGTCCCTGTAATCCAGGTTCTTGTGACTTGTGCGAAGTAGTGGCATTCAACAATGACCTTTTTGGGGGTCCACTTGTATGATTAGGTTGTTAGAATAGTACACTTGCCACTTTTCATGAGGTTTCTCCCCTAACCACTTCAGAAATTTACTTTTGATGAACATGAACCTATGTTTTTTCTTGGTCACGAACTTCTGATTCTGGCCAGGTGAGCTCTGAATGACTATAGGCTAACCAGCTAACAGAATAAAGTTATACCAATGGATTACAAGTTAGACCAGGCTAACATAGCCTATGCAGCGGGGCTATGTTTTCTTTTATTGACATAGTACTCTATGTTTCTTTTATTGACATAGTACTGTGTGTTTCTACTTTGTGTGGTTCTTCGGAACTTACAGATTTGAAAATTAAAGATTTGTTTGTGTTACAACTTATTTCACTGTGAGGTATTGTATTGAGCAAATACAGGTCTATTGCGATTTGTTTTTGCATTTGTACTATCTGTATGCTCTACTAGTTATGCCTAGCCAACACTGGCAATTATTATTATTGGTATCCTTTTTACTTGAGAAGCTCACGGCTATTTTTCACAATTCATAGTTGTGTTAGCGCCGAACAAATTTCTGCTGGCCTCACCAGAAGGGTGTGTTATAGTCTTCTTGGTGAAGAGAACCTGAGAGTCAAGTGACTAGCCTAGACCAGAATTTTGGGAAAACCTGTTTATTCATATACATCGAAAGTTTAAAACATCCACAAATTTCTGACCAATAGTAAATAGTTTATGTTATAATAAAGCAGACAATTATTCTATGGATGCTTTAAGTTTTGGGCAGCCTCCTGGTGAAATTTTATGCTCAAGGTTTGTCTTTTTCTGGCGTTCCTTCTAGTTCTGACTTTCTGTCCGTGACCACCAGCAGTATCATTCCCGTTTTACGATCTGTAGTGTGCTGCGAGGAAGATTCTTCCGATCCAGTACTAACATTTCACAGCTGATAGGCTGATACTGAACCAGCCCTCTCGATTACGTCCAGTTCTGTACCGTTGACAATGAAACTATCACATGGGTAATATAACCGGACTTGCCAGTTGCAGCTGGCAATCCTAGTTGATCATATGATAAACCGAAGTACAGTGAGTGCATCCACCTGCCTTAAATCTAATTTGGGTGAAACCCCCTTTTTTCTCCATATTATATCAAAACATTCACATGTTTCTGATAAGTAGTAAGTAGTTTTCATTGTAATGAAGCAGAGAAATGCTCTGTGGATCCAATAAGTTTTCAGCATATTATGTCTCTTGGTGAAAATTTATGGTCGAAGCTTGCCTCTTCCCGGCGTTTTTTCTGTGATCGTTGGCAGTAAAATTCACATTACCGATCTGCTAACAGCTACAACATTTTACTTGATATTGAACCAGCCATCTCGAGATACGTCGAGTTCCCTACCGTTGACATTGAAACTTCACATGGATAAATACAAGCGGACATGCCAGTGGCAACTGGCAAGCCCAAGTTGATCACATGACAGGGCGCCACAGTGAGAGTACATCCAACTGTGTCAAATCTTACTTATATTTCTGCAATTTACCACCACTGGCAAGCCCAAGTTGATCACATGACACGGCAGTACAGTGAGAGTACGTCCACCCCATGTGTCAAATCTAACTGGTACGTCTGCACTTTACCTAGGAATCTCTTCTCAGCTTACCAAGACAACAGTTAGTCTAAGACAAGACAAGAAGATCTGCTTCTAATGGAGATCCTAACAGATGCCTTCGTCTGCCATAAAACACACCATTCTTTGTCCTGATAAGCAGGTTAATCATGCCCAACAAAGATCATTGGTATTGAACCAAATGACAGCTCACTTTCACTGTCCGGTTCAGAAAAACAATCAGAACATCTAAGCTGGACGACGACGACGAAGATTTATAAAGCTTCTAATTTTTGTTGCACGAGGGGTCTGGCTGTCGGTGAGCTGTTCGGTCCAGACTCCAGAGCGGGGTGAACGAAGGTTCATCATGCCTTAATAATTGTTTTGTTTCGGCGTATCATTTGATTTCGCCATGCATTCGTGTGTCTCGCAGCTAAAATCTGCAGACATTGGCTCCATGATTTGGTACAGAAACTGGAAGGGGACACGTACCTGCTCCTTAGATTCTTGCTTGAATCTAACCAAGGGAACATCCGGAACACCAAAAACCTGCATAACATGCGTGGTTCAGTCAGTGCTTAGATAATCAGATTGTGTTCGGACATATTTCAGCTTGTTTGGTTCATTCAGGAACAACGGGTTAACATGTATTAACATCACCGAATTCCAATTCCTGGCCTGTTTTCGCATATTCAGCACGGCGGTTTACATGCTAGTACTATTGGGCTGATGATTTTTTACTTCATAAAATCTTTGGTAGCTGAATTATCTGGCCGTAAACTATTCGATACAATTTACTACACACTTTGGATCACTATGTTCAATATAACTAGGCGAATATATATGTCTGCCGGAAGAGGAGGAGAGCGATCTGTGCTTGTTTTGACTTGCGTTCTTCAGACACAGCAGTCAGAAGTTCAGAACACAGAAGCTTCTGCCTCCTATCCTATGTTCCCTACATGGAGCGAAATGGCATCATCTGAGGTCAGATGAGCCGACGAATGCAACAGCTGGGTGTCCATTGTTCGCCTCCTGCATGACACGAACGCGAGGTACTCTGAAATACGTATTAGAATCAAGTGCTTGTCTGAGCTCTGTCCCGTGATTCCTCTGCACATGTAGTGGCATGTTGAGAGCATCTGAACCGATCACATGGTCAAGGCTAACTGCAGAGCCTGATTATCACTATAGGACAGAGAAAATTAATGTGGCAATTTTGCTCCCTGAAAATCATTGGTTGGTGTTTCCATCAGTGAGTGCTCTTCCATCATATATGTTCTCTTGTTAAGCAACTTTTGCTGTTATTCCATAATTCCTTCCTCGTAATGAGAAAATCCAAGCTGTATTTACAATGCCAATAACACTGTAATTCATTTGTTGGAGTCAAGGTTCTAAATAGCTAGCCATAGTTCCATTATTTTGGACCCCGGTCTAATGTTCCGTCATAATACCGGCGGGCACTAAATCTTCAAATAGCTTTCTGTTTGTTGTAAATAGAAAGAGCTCCACTATTCCATATAGGTACAATTTTGCCAAAACAATATGTTAAACTTAAAGTTCATTTTCCTTAAAAGGCCTAAATACATCTATTGCAAGTTTAATTATAAGAGAATATATTAAGACTCAATTGTTATGATTTCCAACACCCCTAAATCCATATATTTTGGAGATTAACTAATTGCTCTCAAGAAATGTATTCATGTTACAGTCATTTGTATTAATTTTTTGCAGGAAATTGTCATTTGTATCGACATATGCTTTATATGACAATGTAATTTTATATGGTTGAGTATTAGACATAACATCACTTTTATGGTTGGAGCCGTTGCCATCAACATAGCATAATACTCCCCCATTACGTGTCAATCTGTATTGTTTCCACAAGAGACAAATAAAAACCAACTAAGTGATGTTTGTAGAATTTGAATTTTTTATGAGTTTGACATACCACATAGAAACTAGATAATTTTGAAATATAAACACTAAGTGATATTTCTCATATATTCACAATTTAGAATTGTGAAGTGCCCAAAGCATATCAATCCCTTGTAATGTAACGATCCATTAATTTCTCATAAGAGCTAAATAAGATATGATTAAGATACAATAGAGACTTAAATCAACAAACACAAGTATATGATGTGCATTGCAACCTATACATACTTGATTACACAAAGTAAGCCAAGAAGTAAGCACACATATAGCAACATGCCAAGTATAAAACCAAAATATGCAAGTGAGCTAGTAACTTAAAATGTATGCAATAGAAATAAAAGTTACCACAAAGAGGTTGGTTGCTTATATGATAGTAATTTGATAATCCACATGATTTGGCTTGATATATCAAATATATGTTGTAAGATACCTTTTATTAATGAAATAGCCAAGTCTCCAATGCCCCCAACACATATTGAACAAATTTGAACTTGATGGTCCCCAACCAACTTGGGATTTAAGAACGTGCAAACTTATCTAGGCAACAATAACGATGTCTGGCGTTAGAGACCAAATACCTAGATGTGTTGGTACACAAATCTCCGTGTTTTTCCGAGCTAACAACACTCATAGCAAAGTATATTTGGTCCTACACACATATGAAGATTATCGAAAATCCACCTTGAGCTTTTGTGCGCATTCACAATCATTAAGTTGTTTTACGACTCAGAAGTCCCAACAAGGTGGCGAGGAAGATAACAAAGTCTATCGTATTCATCAACTGTTAAAACATCATAGTAGCATGTCGTTCATGGAGAATCTGTGTGTGTGTGGGGGGGGGGGGGGGTTGCCAAAACACTCTAATTTCTTGCATCCAAGTCTCTAACAAATTTTCCTTTAGTAATTCTCCCGACTTTAGGGACGGCTGCCCCCTAACATACACATGGCTCCCCTCTGTTTATTGTTGTAAGCCCGAGTTTATTTATTTTTACTGTTTTGATACATGAATAAAATTGTACACTATCAAAAAAATGTATGCACCGTCAAGCTACACATGTTTACACTTTCTCGGAGATGCAGCAGCAAACGTCATTGTTCCTTTGGTTTCACCTTTGTAGTATTCAATCAAGAAAATTTTGGCCGACATTTTCCCATTTCCGATGTTGCCAAGTCCTCTTACTTATGAACCATCTCCAGTAGGTCTGGAAACTCTGTCTTCAACTTCACCTTCCAAGAACCTCCCCCCAAATCCACAAGCTCCATGTCAACAAGCTGCAAACACAAGGTCCTCCCTGGACACAGCTGTAAGCTGAGTGCTGACTTTGCTAGCTGATGAAGCTTCTGCTCCGAACAGCATCCAGAGAGATTCTCCTCTTGCAGGTGTCAGCTTCTCACGGACTCACGCCCACATCCACCTATGCAATGACCCAATGATTCCTACAAAACCACCACCCTCCAATCATTTTATTACAGCCACCAGCCATGATGCTGACAATGACAACTCCCCAAGACCCCAACAAATCAAGATCCATAAAGAGTGGGTGCACGCATGCACGCACAGCACCCCTTTTTTTTTAATCTCAGATCATTGAGCAAACTGAACCGGAGTTCGAAGTTCGAACTACACAGTGCCAGGCCGTCTCCTATATATAAGAGCCCCTCCTGGCCATCATCTTCTCAACATCAAACACCACCACCAAGTCCACCTGTGAAAGCTAGCTAGGCTCTCCTTCGCAGCAAGCTTCAACTCTGCCCATCTCCTATACACACATCCATCGTCCTGATCTCTCCAAAAATGCCTCGCCTACTCCTCATCTGCCTGCTGTCTAGCCAGCTCGCTATGACCGCCGTCATGGCGCGGCAGTTCCCGGCCTTCCTCTACGACGGCGGCGTGAGCGTCGTCGCAGCAGACGCTCCTTCTGCGGCGGCTGGTTATCGGCATTCCCTTTTGGAGTCCAGATTCGCTGGGTCGCCGCTGGGCTCGTCGCGTCACCACACACCGCACAACCCCTTCGACAGACACTTCGCCGGGGGCAAGATCATACTGGGCGGCCTCGCCGCGGCCATCATCGCCTCCGTCTTCTGCTACATCCGCATCACCAGGGCGAAGAAGATCATCACCGAGCCCAAGACTTGAATCTTTATGCCTCGTCCATAATACTTTTTTTCATCTTTATTATTTGTAGTGAGGATATGTGAACAAAAATAGCAAGTGTAGCCGTCCACGTAGGTTTGTTACAGCATGTGCAGAGAACAGCTAATTGCTTCCGGTGGCTTTGGTGATTCTTCTCGTTTCTTGCAGGTCCAAATGTGCTAAGTATTTTCTTGCTGAATTCCTTCTCCCTCTCGTCTAATCGTGGCTGAAATGAATCATACTGTTCTTGCACCGAGTGCATGAATGATGCAACGTTGGGTACATATTATAGGATGGTTAAGACGTACCTTTTGAGGGCCTAGAATTGGACGGTGATGGCTTGCTGTCCTAGAACCTAAAAGATATGTGTACCTTGTGGTCTAGAAGTTAATGCAGGCACGTGATCTGCTATCAGCTTCTCCTGCGAAATCAGCTACGTTGTATTAGAAATCCCTAAGCTACAGCCAAATCTTGTTTCATATAAAAAAAACAGACAAATTCTCGGCCGCTATAAAAAAAATATATAGATTATCCTCATGTCTCTTCGTTCGTAACATGGTCATCGGACTAGCTGACTTTTTGAGGATGGCCTCACGACCGAACTTGCCAACTTTGCACGAGCGCTCCGGAAACCGCCATTCACCCCTATAAGGACTACAATTTACCAATAAATTGACAACTTGTCATTCCTAGACGAAAAAAAGGTAACTAGGTAAGACCCGGTGACGAATCGAGAGTACTTCATATCAATCGTACTTGGTAGAATATTTGTCGAAATGATAATAACCTCAAGCGCAAACGTAGTGGTCGTCTAGTTTGTTATCGTGGAGCGCATTGACACATAGTCACCGGAATGGGAGTATATGACTCACCTAGCTATGTCGAAGTCGCAACATTTGGTCTTCGAGGGCATCACGAGAGAGAGCCCTTGCTTTTCATATCCACTACTCAACGTGTGGGTAAATTTAGATGAAGATTTCGACATATTCAGATTAAATACACGCCCAACGTTTTTCGTTCATACTACCACCAGACTGGTGCATGGATAATGGAGCAGCGGAGTTAAAAATGAGCCAGGCGAATCCTTTTCTTTTTGTCTCGGAAAAAAACTAGCAAATTCGAGTTGCTTCTGCTATTATCTAACTTCACTCCATTATAGGTTGATAGCAGCACCCAATTATCATTAGGGAAAAAGGTGGCATCACAGTTGCATGATCCGTATGGAGGACCACACATCGATCTGTTCAGCTACAGCATGTGCAATAATTCTAGACAACGTAACAAACCAACCTATCTAGCTAGTTCTGCTTTCTGGTAGCAAGGAGATTGGTTCAGTCAAATGCTAGTACGTTTGCATTTGTATCTTCTTATTAAGCATCTTGATTTCCCCACGCAATAGAAAAGGCATCATTAATCCAACATTAGCCTCTTTCAGTTAGGGTAGGTCATGGGGTTCGTTGAAGGCCTAGGCCGGCGAGTTGCGCCTCGATTTAATTCGGCACAGTACTGTTTTCGACTACGTCCAAGTACATACTTGTAGGATATGATATGACTTTTTTCTGAGGGCAACTCGTTAAGTTTTATTGATTAACTGTAATGTTTGCAAGAATCGTTACAGGATCTTATGGTTTTAGAAGCCACAATGTGACGTCCAGAATCGAGTGATAACGTGTGTGCTTAGCGAGGTCATGAGGCTACCTTTGTTGTCACTAGCTAGTTAGACCAAACACACCGTATCCTATTATGCTTAGTGAGGTAAACATATAATACAAAGGTAAAAATCATAATAGTTGTTCCAAAAAAATCACTATCCAGTTATTATATTACAAGTTTATTTCATCTAATACACACATATTTCTCCCATGCGCTCTAACATACTAGTGGGATCATAAGTTGTACACATGAACGGGGTAATAATATGCATCTGCAATGCATTAGAGATCAGACACATGCTGAACATTGCATCTCATAACTCATTAGCAATCATACAATCCACCATAGGGAAATTACATATTTGAACATAATCGTGTAGGGTAACTCACATGGTTCTAAAACATGATACCTGTCCGGGGTGGATTACTCACTCTTCATCATGAAAATGATTGAGATGTTGTTGGAAAAGTCGATGGAGCAACTCGGGGTGGTTCTGGCAGCGTCTCCCCCTCTAGTTTTTTACGACGGCGAAGTCTCGATCTCTCTTTCGGTGTTTTCTGTGATTGTGGTCGCCCCTCTCCTCGGAATTCATGAATACAACATATATGTAGATGGTTTTAGTTCAAAATGAAGGCGTGCACGAAAGAATGGATGAAATCGGAGTTTCGAGGCTCCAGACCATCCCTATGGCGTACCCGGGCTCGCTGGACGCACCATATAGGGCTTTTGGGCCTCCCAAAAGCCATTTGGACCCCCCCCCCCCCCCCCACCCCCCGCGTGGCACGGTCCTCCTTTTTGAAAAAAATATGTGAATTTTTTTTATAGATCCGTTTGAGCTGGGTAAGATTCACTATAAGTTAAAATACAGGAAAATGTTTCACGGAATTAAAATCCAAAGAAGGTTGATTTCATGAAAATCCCCTAAAACATTAAAATTCATGGTGGAAACTTCTATGTATGATGCAAATATATGAGATAATATCATAAAAAAGTACAACATTTATACGTATTCGATATATCAGCCACCGTCCTTGCACCTCCCTTTTCAGAGCCGGGCGAAACTTGTCATAGTAAATCTGTTGTCATAGACAGACTGAGAATTCATCGAGCTAAAATCTCAAAGGACTAGTGCACTAGAGACGCAACCATCGTCATAGATAAGAACCGTAGATCGAAAGAGCCATACCCACAACCACACCAATGACACTCCCTCCACCAGCACAAGGCGTACCACCGGAGCGGGGAGTATCTCTATTCTAACACCAGGATGTCACTGCCATCTCACCATCCCGATGAAGACGAATAAACTTAACTAAAAGAGAGGCGAAACGGCGGCGTTGCCGGCAGAGGGTATGGAAACTCTTGCCGCCTTTGAGATCACCCTTCTTTTATGTTCCATCGCTTGTGATAAATCAAGATTTGTTACAAATGTTTTTGCTCTATGCCACTAGATGCTGCCACATAATTATCTTAATCATCGTCGATATTGTCTTGTACCGGTGTTAAACATCAACTAATATATACCTCTTATATAAAGCAAAACCCCACTAAAATATGCATTAATTATTTTTCTATCTCAACGTGCAAGCTATCCACATCATCCATGCTATTAGCCAATCAAGTGTCCATATCATCTCCACTAATATTTATACAGTACACATGCAAGATACATATCATACATTCCTCCAAACATCTAATAGTTCACTTTATAATTTATATACAAATGCATGTTATGTCTATGAAATTTACTATGACCAATTGATTTTTGCATATTCATTTAGAGACATAATATTGCATACCTTTTACTTTTTGTTTACACGGTATAGTTTCTAAAGTGATCCCCGCTGCAACGCGCGGGGTATCTTATAGTTTTTTTAATGTTCAACTACAAAACGTTCCATCAACTCACACAATACATAAAAATCTGCTCTCTGGTTACTTGCTTCCAGTGTAACTTTATTCTTGTAAGACCTTGATTCTATCCCCCCCCCCCCCCCCCCCCCCCCCCCCCCCCCCCCCCCCCCCCCCCCCCCCCCCCCCCCCTTCCTTAATACAAAAGAAGCAGCTTTGCTGTCTTCGCCAAAAAAAAAAGAAGGATTCAGAGCTTCCCATCTAACAGCGTTAGTGCTCACAGGTCCCCTTAGTGTCCCTTTGCTTGGGCAAATCCTTGAATTGGCAGACGCGCTGCACCACATTGCTCTGGATTATGGAACCCCTGACCGTGTAGAGTGAAAGCTGATGACATCTGGTACATATTCTTCAAGCTCTAATTACAAGATCCTCCATGTCGGGCTGGAGCTGTTTCGACGTATCAGGTGCAAACGTTCAGATCCTGAAAATCTGCAAATTTTCGGTATGGGCCGTTTGATCATGTACCAGTGGTTCAGATCTCATGTGAGCTTCTTCCGGCCATCTTACAAAAAACAGCCCGCAGCACAAGTTACAGTTTGCAATAAAGTTTCTTTGCGATGGCGACAGCGGCGTCGGCGGCGGCCGCGGCGACGCAGACGGAGCACCACGGCCGCGGCAACGCGACGGCGACCACCATCGCGAAGAGCAGGTGGGGGCCCTACTCGGGCGCCGGGGACTTCGCGGGCAACATGGCCGTCATCCTCGCGTCCCTGCTCGCCGCGCTGGCGCTCACGCTCGCGATCCACGCTGGCGTCAGGCACCTGCTCCGACGGCGCCGGCAGAGGCTCGAGAGGAACGGAGGCGCGGCGGCCACGGACCCGGAGAAGCCGCCGCCCGTGGAGGCGGCGCCGGCGCCAGCGCTGCTGGTGCTGGTGTACTCGGCGGCGGGGACAGAGCTGGCGGGCGCGGCGTCCAAGTGCGCCATCTGCCTGGCCGAGTTCGCGGACGGGGACGCCGTGCGCGCCGTGCCGGCGTGCGGCCACGGCTTCCACGCGCGCTGCATCGAGCGGTGGCTCGCCCCCGGCGGACGACGGTCCTCCTGCCCGACCTGCCGCTCGCCGGCCTCGACCCCGCCGCCCATGGCCCGGCACCAGTCGACACCCCAGCGCCCGTGGCAGAGTCTTGATGCCATGCCACAGCGGTCCCGCGCTCGTAGATTGATACTGGAACGGTCAATAAATTCCATGATTAAATGCTCCAAAATCTTGAGCATAAAGAAAGAAAAAATCCTGAACTATTCATGAGTAGGGATCACGAACACACACAGCATCAGATCTGAAGAATACAAAGAATCATGAACATTCCACAATATAGATCGATCAAGAAATCACATAAATCAAGAACAAATCGCATGGCAAAAAAAGAGGAAAATCAAGAAATCTTCAGCAGATTGATACCGGAACGGTCAATAAATTCCATGATTTAGAGAAGACTCAAAACAAGAACTTTTCTTCATGCACATGTCGAGGCCGGAATTGGTTCTGAACAAACGAATCTTGGATCTTTGCTCCGACTCCAAAATCAAGAAAAAAAACTGTAGATGAATCTGCTCCATTATCCTGTAGAAATCGAGGAGTGGGGGCGTAATTGCTGCGAGATGATTCTCAGAGGCTGGGTGGTGTTCCTCGTCGCCGGTAAGCGTCTCCGAGCGCAGCCAGAAACGAGGGATCGGAGATGGACTGAAGTGGAGATTAGAGAGAGAGAGAGAGTTGGGGAATACTGAGGACGGGATTGGTCATTCTTGTGACTGCGAGGGTTGTTTTAAAAACTGGCCAGAGGTGGGATTGAGGCTGCCAATCTGATCGTTGGTGCAAGATCCAACGGTCCTTGTACATATTTTCAGATTTTCAGGAACTATGTCATTTTCACCTGATATGTTCCCGCTGTTTCCATGTGGGAAGACAATCTGGCGCACTTGGGCTCCCGCGAAATGCAAGATTCACATCTGGCTCGCAATGCAATGTCGGCTTTGGACTGCAGATCGGAGGCTACGTCATGGACTCAACTCCCACTCCGTCTGCCCCCTTTGCGACCAGGAGCTAGAGACGGCAGATCATCTTGCCATGTGGTGCGTCTATGCCAGAGAGGTGTGGCACACCTTGCTGCGGCGTTGCAACTTGCACGCCCTAGTTCCACCTGCGGATTCGCGGCTAATCGAGTGGTGGCCAGATACGCGCCTACGGGCGCCGAGGCAGCATAGGAACGGATTCGACTCCCTTGTCCTCCTGACGGTTTGGACCTTGTGGAAAGAGCGTAATGCTCGACACCACGTCGAGGAGACATCGCCACCGTATGTCGCAAGATCATTGATGAGATCGAGCTATGAAAGCTCTCGAGCACTGTAGGGCTGGCATCTTTATGGAGATAACACTTTAGGGTTTGGGTGTTGTTCCTTTAGCCGTGTGTTTGTATGCCCTACATCCTAGCATGGCCATGTTGTTATTTTGATGTGTTCCAAATTCATATGAAGATATAAAGTGAGAGGCTAACTTCGGAGCGAAGCGGAGGCCCGTCGCCGGAGGCTTGGTACGGTACACGTCGTTTTCGGGTCGGACTGCAGCCGACCTAGGGTTTTACCACCATATATACATCTTGTAACCCGTCTGTGGAGGTTATGCCGAACAGGTATACCTGCCACGGTGGATAAAACCTGGCCCACCAAGGAGGCCCATCAGATAAAGCCGGAGGGCTTAATGGAAAGGCCTCATGGGCTTAGGCGCAAGGATAAGCTCTGGGCTGGCTTAGTGAAGTCCAAGACGAAGGCCTGGCTGCGTTCGCCTTAGGGAGCAAGTTAGGGTTTGTTACCGTGTTAGTCTAGGACTCATGATCTAGGTCGGTTAAGGCTTTCCTTGTAGGGGAAGGCTTGGCGCCTTTATAAGCCAGCCTTCCAGCAGCCTTAGGGCACGCATACAACCTCATTGTAACCTGTACACATATTTGCCTTGAGTGAATTATAGCAGCACGTAGGATCTCGCCACCGTCGTGAGATCCGAAGCTGGGTAAAATCGTGTGTGCAATCCCGTCACTGGAACCCTCACGTTCTTCCCCACCTCCTCTACGGTACGTATGAATACTTCTAGTAGTTCCGCGTTACCAATACCTCGACAGTTGGCGCCCACCGTGGGGCCCAAGGCGTCGGGAGTTTTGTTTCAGGCGGGAGCATTGGGCGAGATCGGCAAGACTATGGCGGTTGGTCGCGCCCGCATCATCAACAACTTTGGGTGCATCGAAGACGACGGTCCTACGTCCCAGCAAACGACGCACTGGTGTCAAGCTTCGTCGTCCCCTTCGGCACCATCAACATCTTCATGGGTTTTACGGCTGAGGCGTATGGATTCCCCAGGGGATCCGCCGCCTTTTGGCCCACCCACCACCCCATCGATTATGCAATCGAGCAACAACACAGATCGGATCAGGCCTTTGTCTATCGCGATCTGAGTGACTCTGATACCCAAAGCGATTCTGACTCCAGCTCTTATGAGCTTATGGAGCCCGCCTCTCGCTTTGTGGTGTCATTGACGCATCTGGCCCTAAGCCGGCCGAATCTGACCCTGAGTCAATATTACCTGCCTTACAGACAGGAGCAGACTCAGAAGCCGGATCTGATGGCACCGCTCCAATGGCGGAAGATTCAGATCTCGATGAGCATAAGGAGGAAGACTTCGCAGCACAGGTTGCCGCGCGAGGCTATGGCTCATCCGATCCAAACGAAGTCTTAATGACTTTCCCGGCACAGATAGCTATGGAGGATGGTGCGGCCGCGGCTAAGCCAGACGAGGCTGAAGTTTCCTCTAGCATCAAACACATTGGTGACAAGGCGGAAAAGCCAGAGGATGTGCTGGACCCTAAAAGGCCTCCCCCGGCTACGCCTATTGAAGAAGACCTGGAGCGGTCAAAGGAGGAACACATGCGCGCATTGGAGCTTCTCAAAACACCTTTGGGACCAAATCCAACCGCGGTTGAACTTGAGGAAAGACGGAAAGCGCTCCTGGCTGAGACTGAAGTCAACATCAAGTATAAGTTGTCCCTCCTGAACAAGGAAAAAGAGTTAATCCTAGTTGGAAAGGCTCTAGAAGAGGAAGAGTACCAGCGTGACGCGATGTTGAGAAATTCCGCAAAATACGAAGTATACGTGACCCTCTTCTGCATCGGGATCTGCAGGGAAACTTCGAGAAGACTTCTGCCCAAAAGCCTTTAAAGCCTTGGCAGAAATACTCTTTCAGAGTTAACCCTGATGGAGTCATATTCTTCTCCACCCCGGCCAAAAACCTAGAGGCGGCCAGG
This sequence comes from Poa pratensis, assembly GCA_947311845.1. Lineage (NCBI taxonomy): Eukaryota > Viridiplantae > Streptophyta > Magnoliopsida > Poales > Poaceae > Poa > Poa pratensis. Next base: position 112,223,505 of record CAMZMU010000107.1, on the reverse strand, counting down.
GAAATCATGGGAGACGAAGCAGTCCAATTGAAGAGCGCCACCATTATTCTAAAATGCTCATCGAAAAGGCGGTAGAGCAGCAGGCTAAGGCGGACTCAAACTCAAAACTGGCGGACGACACGCGTCTTTGCAAGACAGCCGTTGCCGGCGGTGGGGATCCAGAGGAACCAGCTGGTTCCAGTAGCCATGGCAATAAGGGTAAGGAACCAGGAAGGACAAAGTTCCTGACAAACACAGGGATGAGTCAAAGACTGGGTCCAATCGCCATAGTGACAAAGGCAAGGACGACCACCGGCAAAAGGATAACACACGCCATAAGAAGAATGATCCGCCTCGCCGTGAAAGAGATCAAGACAAGGACGCACGGCGTGGGAGTGACCGGCTTAACATGCCACCTCCGCCCGCAGCACGGGCAAGAGACGAAGGAAATAGGGGCAACAGAGATCCGCCTCAAAGGCGATCTCGCTCCCGCTCCCCTCATCGCCAAAGCCGTCAGGAGGAGCCAAGGCGTAGCCAATCCAACAAAGGGCCAGCCAGGGAAAACACTCATATCTCAGACGCCCGCATCCGTCTCGATGAGATTAAAGCGGCCAAAGAGGAGTCTTACCTGGGCCCTGTGTGCTTTGGACCGGCGATTCGCAAGGTGCAACTCCCATCCTCGCTAGGCAATGTCAAGAAAATTGTGGACAAGTACAATGGCATTGACAAACCGGACATATGGCTGCCTGATTACATCCACGCCGTTGGTATTAATGACGGTGATTACAATGCAGCTGTACGTTTTCTTCCACTCATGTTGGAGGGAACGGCCCGGTTGTGGATCGACACTTTGCCAGAAAAGAGTATCCACAATTGGCAAGACATGCAGAAAACATTCATGCAACACTTCTCATGCACATACAAACGTCCAAAGGCTTACTCAGATCTACTAAATGTGCTCAAGTGGAGGGGGAGTCAAGCAGAGCTTTCATAGCTCGATGGACAGAGACAAAGAATGCATGCGAAGACGTTTCTGAGATCCAGGCCATACATGCTTTTATGAACAGCCTGAAGAAAGGCAACATGATGAGATATATGTTAGCCAGCCAAAACATCAAACACCTCGGCGAGCTCTTAGACAGCGCGAACAATTACGCTGCAGCAGAAGACGACGCTCGAGCTGACGACGGCGATCTGCGCATGGACATAGCTGTTAACCCGGAAAAGCGAAACAACAATCAAAGCCGGAAAAAGAAGGAAGCCAACGATGCGCCAGGACCATCAAAGGAGGTAGCCTTTGCCAATAAGAAGGGTGGCCAGAGCGGGGCTAGCAGATGGCAGAAGAAGGCGATGACAGTCAAGGGTCAAGACCCATTAAAATCACCTATGACGACATCAAAGATGAACCTTGTGCCCATCATAGCAAGCTTGGCAAATGCACCCATACCAACAGGCAGTGCCGCCTTAACGATGATATCAAGAAGGATCCGACGCTGGCTTCAAGGCAAAACAGTTCAAGCGCAAGAACCGTAAAGACAAGAAAGACAGAAGGACAACGAGGAAAGTGCTTCGGAGCCGGAAGATCAGGAGCCAAAGCACAAGAGGAGCAACAAGTTTCCAAGGGTCGAAACAAGCCTTGTTACTTTCCTTGCCACTCCTTCGGCCAAAAAGGAAAAGGCAGCCTGGAGGGAACTCAATGCCACTATGCCAGCGGTTCCCCAGTATCTCAACTGGTCCGAGCACCCATTACATGGGACCGCAACGATCATCCTGATCATATTCCACAGAACCCAGGGAATTGCGCTCGTTGTAAACCCAATTGTGCAGCAATGCAGGCTTTCTAAGGTGCTTATGGATGGAGGGAGTAGCATCAACATCCTCTATCTTGAAACCTTAAAGCGCATGCGCCTTTCTGAGACACAGCTAAACATAGCACAGTCAAGTTTCACGGCATAGTGCCAGGCAGGCAGGCCAGTTCTATGGGAACAATTGTCTTAGACGTACCTTCGGTGACGAAACAAACTATAGGACTGAGGAAGTTGCCTTTGAGGTGGTGGAATTCAAAAGTGCGTATCACGCAATCTTTGGCCGCCCAGCCTTTGCCAAATTCATGGCACGCCCGTGTTACATCTACAGCAAGCTCAAAATACCTGGACCAAACGGCGTCATCACGGTCAATGGCGACTTCAAGAAGGCGAAGGAATGCGAAGCAGGAAACGCCATCTTAGCAGAAGCAGTCATCAGCAAGAAAGAGCTGAGCAGTACAAGAAAGAAGTTAACACCAATGAAATGCCGGATGGTAAGAAGCCTCCTTGCGCCTCGGATGTCACTTTCAAGGCCAGCTCAAACTCGAAGAAGATCGCGCTGGATGACCGATGCAAGCAAGACGACAACATAGGCGGACCTCAGTGACGCATAGGAAGGCGCGCTCGTCAAGTTCCTCCGTGAGCAACGGGATATTTTTGCATGGTCACCATCAGACATGCCAGGAGTACCCCGGGAACTTGCCGAGCACAGCCTTAATGTCGCCAAAGGTGCCAAGCCAGTAAAACAAGGTCTTCGTCGCTTGGTCCAGAGAAGAAGAAAGCAATAGGAAAAGAGGTAGCTCGGCTTAGTGCCGCTAATTTCATTAGAGAGGTTATCCACACAGATTGGCTAGCAAATCCTGTATTAGTACCTAAGAAGGACGTGAAAGACTTGCGCATGTGCATAGATTTCACCGGCTTAAACAAAGCCTGTCCTAAAGACCCCTTCGCATTGCCGCGAATTGATCAGGTCGTAGATGCTGTATCAGGTTCTGAATTACTATGCTTTTTGGACGCTTACTCTGGCTACCACCAAATTAAGATGAAGGAGTCTGACCAAATTAAGACTTCCTTCATCACACCTTTCGGAACGTTTTGCTACATAACTATGCCTTTGGGCTTAAAAACGCTGGCTCAACGTACCAACGGTGCATACAACGTTGCCTACACGATCAAATAGGCCGCAATGTTCACGCTTATGTCGATGACATTGCCGTTATGTCGCGAAACGCGGCGATCTCATCGTTGACCTTCAAGAAACCTTTGATAACTTGAGAAAATATAACATGAAGCTAAATCCGGGAAAATGCTTTTTTGGCGTCCCAGCAGGAAAACTTTTAGGCTTCATTGTTTCAGAAAGAGGTCTTGAGGTTAACCCAGAAAAGATTCGAGCTATCATGGACATCAAAAAGCCTACTTGTCTTAAAGATGTCCAAAGGCTCGCAGGATCTGCAGCAGCTGTAAGCCGATTTATTAGTAGGCTTGGGGATAAAGCTTTACCCCTATACAGGTTGTTGAAGAAAACTAAGACGTTCGTCTGGACTGAAGAGGCAGATGCAGCCTTAGCACAGTTAAAAGACGCCTTAGTTTCAGCACCAATATTAGCGTCTCCTCTACCACAAGAGCCGATGCTACTTTACATGGCGGCTACCAACCTAGTTATTAGTGCAGTGGTTGTTGTTGAACGAAAGGAGAGGGCAAGGAGCTACCGGAACAAAGGCCGGTATATTATATCAGCGAAGTCTTCTCCGAATCCAAACAACGATACCCTCACTATCAGAAGCTGGCTTATGGAGTTTTCTTCGCAGCCAGAAAATTACGCCATTATTTCCAAGAGCACCCAATCACGGTAGTCAGTAAGGCGCCATTGGGTGACATTATAAACAACACGATGCCACTGGACGTGTGGCTAAGTGGGGAATTGAATTGGCAGCCTTCGATATCCAGTACAAGCCACGTACAGCCATCAAATCCCAGTCCTTAGCTGATTTCATCGCAGACTGGACGGAAGCAATGGATGAACTTCCCCTCCCTGACGAAGAATATTGGGTTATGCACTTTGATGGCTCCAAAATGTTGCAGGGATCGGGAGCTGGCGTGGTACTGAAGAACCCTAAAGGAGACAAGATGTGCTATGTCTTGCAGATACACTTCAATGCCACTAATAATGTTGCAGAATACGAGGCTCTGTTGCATGGATTGCACGTCGCAAAGGATTTGGGCATTAGCCGTCTTTTGTGCTATGGCGATTCAGACCTCGTTGTTCAACAGTTAGAAGGGGCATGGGACGCGAAGAGCCCTACAATGGCTGAATACCGACGCACGGTAGACGAGTTTGGTCGGTGTTTTATCGGCTTAGAAGTCAAGCATATCAAAAGGGAGGAAAATGAAGCAGCGGACGCCTTAGCCAGAATGGGCTCGAAAAGATCGAAGGTGCCCTCCGATATATTTTTGGAGCACCTGTACGTGCCGTCTATTAAAGGCGGAGATGAGGATGACCCCATGGCTTCGCAGTCTGTTTCCGTCATGCTGGTAAGCCAGACTGGACACAGCCCTACATAAATTTCCTCCTTAACAAGGAAGAGCCAGAGGATGAAGTCTTAAGGCGGCAAGTTGTGCGCAGAGCTAAGGCATACACAATAATAAATGGAGAGCTATACAAGCGGAGTACCACAGGTGTATATCAACGATGCGTTTCGCCGGAAGAAGGACAGGAGATACTAGAAGAGATCCATGGTGGATGTTGTGGTCATCATGCCTCTGCCGAGCAATTGTCGCCAAAGCTTTTAGACATGGATTCTACTGGCTCACAGCAAAGCAAGATGCAGAAGAACTCGTCAAGAAATGCGTTGGATGCCAAAAGTATGCAAGACAGCCAAAGATGCCAGCCCAGGAATTGCGCACCATCCAATCACGTGGCCATTTGCGGTCTGGGGACTGGACATGGTAGGTCCATTCAGGACTGCGCGAGGCGGCGTCAAACATCTCTTAGTTGCGGTGGATAAATACACCAAGTGGGTTGAAGCTAAGCCCATAAAAAAGCTTGATGGGGCAACAGCCAAGAAGTTCGTCATTGAGGTTATAACGAGATTTGGCGTCCCCCACAGTATCATTACGGACAATGGGACAAACTTCGCCGTAGGAGAACTGGCAAAGTACTGTGGTGAAGTTGGTATTCGTTTGGACTTAGCATCTGTGGCTCATCCACAATCGAATGGCCAAGTTGAGCGAACCAACAGTATAATTCTACAGGGAATAAAGCCAAGATTAGAGTGCCTTTGCATAGAGCAGCTGGAGCATGGGTAGAAGAATTACCTGCTGTCTTATGGAGCATACGCACAACTCCAAGCAGTGCAACAGGCTATACCCCTTTCTTTCTCATATATGGCGCTGAAGCGGTACTCCCAACGATGTCCTGCACGACACCTCGTGTAACAGCCTACGTGAAGCAGACGCAGAAGAAGCCGACAGGATGGCTTAGACCTTCTCGAAGAAGAGCGTGAGATAGCGCTTCAGCGCTCCGCCATTTATCAGCAGAACATGCGGCGTTACCACAGTCGCAAGGTAAGACGGAGATCGTTTCGAGAAGGCGATTTGGTGCTTCGCCTTGTTCAGCAAAAGGAGCACAAACTATCTCCCATATGGGAAGGACCCTTCGTTATCAGCAAAGCGCTTAAGAACGGGGCATATTATCTTGTGGACCTCCGTGATATCGAGAAGAAGAAAAGAGGCCGCAAAAGGAAAAGGAACGAAGAAGCAGTCTCAAGGAGACGAAACGTCCTTGGAACATTGAGCAGCTACGTCCTTTTTACACTTAGCAATTCTATTGTAATCACACCATATATGATTATGAAATAAAAGTCTTTGGTTCCCTCAATTATTTTTATGCATGAGTTCTCGCCGTCTTTTATTTCCATTTGATCATATATTTCGATAAAAATATCAATGTTAACCCGAATTGGCTCGTGCTTGTGGTTACTCACATGATGCTTTTGCCTTAAGGCCTTACAAAAATTAAAATTGCATCCGTCTAAGAGTATTTATCTGATCGTATATGCTGGCTTGTCTTAGTAGATGCTTTACGCACCAAAAGCCGGCGCCGTTTCTGTGTTTAAACAGTTTGGTTACTAACCCTGTTGCCAGCGAAGTGTTCCGTGCTTTAGGTTCTGCCAGCATACGAAAAGGCTAAAGCATATAAGCCAGAAAACTTAAAGACGGATAAGGAGCATAGTTTGCAAGCCTTTTAAAAATAAGTGCATGCGTTGCAAAACAAACATGTTCAACAGATAAAAGGCTCCTGCCATTACAAAACATAACTTAACAAGTCTTTTGTGCCATCTTTCATGACACGCTTAATGCAAAGTTTTTCCTGCATCTTATGCAGGGGACTGAGGAGGCGAAGGCACAGGGGACTTGGATGGATCCAGCGTAGCTTCAGACTCGCCTTCTTCTTCTTCTTCATTTCCGTCTTCTGACTCATCGCCATTGCCAGTGGTGGGGGCTTCGGCTTCGTCATCAGACACGTCGTCAGGACGGGGAGGCACAGGCTTCTTGGAGAAGAAGATGGACAAGTCTACCATCTCCGCAACGCTGAGGCAAAGCCAGAGACAGAGGCATAGACCTTTTCTTTGACGAGCTCGTTGCCGTCTCTGTCCTTGGCTGGGAAACACTTGATAACGCGCCACATGTTGACTCGGGGTAGTGGCCGCGAACAAGTCCTAGAGCAAGTTTTGCTCCGCCTCTAGCTGCTGAGCGAAGACGCTCCACCACCTCTGGGACGCAGTTCTGAAGAAGTGGCAGCAAGTTGCTGGTGTTTGTCACTTGGGGCAGCTGTTTTGGGAAGATGTTGGCAACAACGTCTCTTCCCGCAGCATACAGCCCTGACACAATCTCGCCACACTCCAAGATAAGCTCCAGGCGCGTCTCAGAGGTAAGCCTTTCCCCAAATCCAGCTGGAACTGAGGAAGGGAGGAATGGAAAAAATTAAGGCGCTGAACTGTTTGAATAAAGGCGAAAAGTGACAGAAAGTGCGAGAAGTAAAGAAGAAAGACTACTTAGCAGTTTCTCGTCAATGGCGGTGCTCTCATCAGCTTGGCGTTCAAGACGACCTTGTAAGCTCTGGATTAGGAGCCCATCCTTTTCAGCCTGTCGCTGCAGTTTCAAAAGTTCTGCCTTCAGTGCGTTCTGTCCTTCAGCGGCGCTGTCTTGGACGGCTTTAAGATTGGCCTCGGCCGTCTTTCGGTTCTCCTCCAGTTGCTTAAACAAGGCGGCATTTTCCCGCCTTACAACTTCTATATCGCCAGTCTCGCTGACGATCTGTTTTGCCTTCGCCACAACAGCTGCGCAAACACACATTGCATGTGTTGAGCATCTTATGTCTTAAAATGAACTAAAGTCACATTGCATGTGAAAGAACAACATTTACCTTTGTTCGCCTTATTTTCGGCGACGGCTTGCTTGAGCACTTGCCTTTGGTTACTCAGTGAGTACCATAGATCGCATGTAAGTTGCTCGCTGCTCTGCTAGGCAAGGGCAGTAGTAAGTAACAAAAGGTAAAACAGTAAGGTATAGCTACAAGGGCTTGGGGACTGAGTCTTTATCAACATTAAAGAAAGGCCATTACGTCGGCTTAGTCAAAGCACAACGTAATGCCCGGGGACTAGTATGTACATAAAGACGGAATGTTTACCTGCATCATGGCCTTCAAGGCTTTGTAGCTCTCTTCATTGTGACGTACAGCTCGTCACAATTGTCTTCCAGATTCAATATGGTCAATGTTTGACCAACTGGCCTTAGCTTCGGAGGCGGCTCGTTGCGCTCCTTCTCATCGGCAAGCATGGCGGCGATGTTGGGTAAGATGTACCCCTCGTCGTCAAAGAGCTCTTGCTTCACCATGTTGCGGATAGCTCACGAGTAATGGGCTCGTTGGCTCCTCTGACTGAAGTCGCCGCCTTCCCAGCAGCGGCAGCCCTGGCCAACTTTTCAGTTTCCGTCTTATCAGGTAAGACGGCTGAGTCCAGATCTATATGATGATCTTCAGATGGGCCTGGGGCTGTCTCTTGTTGAACGGAGGGAGTGGGGGGAGCGATGGCTGGAGAGGGCTCAGTCTTCTTTGCCTGGAAGAAATTACTTTCTTCCTCTTAAGAGGCGCAGTTGGTTTGATCCTGCAAATCACATACAAAATAAGATAACATTCATACACATTGTTCGCCTTACTAAAGAAATTGAGGTTCGGCTTACTTCTGTACTGGAGCATTAAAGGCCGCATCTTCATCGTCCTCAATGTCGAGCACTTCGGCGTTAGCAGGGATGGCTTTCTCACGCTTCCGCCTTTCTGCTGCTGAAGTTGCTGCAGTAGCTCCTGAAGCCTTTCGTTTCCGAGTCTTTGGGGCTCGGGTGCCGCTTCAGGCACGTAAAACAAAGGAGCCAGCAGATTATCCGGCAAAAGGGCGAGCTGAAATCAAAAGTGTGTTAGTAAGGCAAACATTGTGGAAGTATAAAAACAGTAGTGGTAAATGCCTTACCTTTGGAGCTGGGTTGGCGGCTGTGTACATAGGACGCTGCTCTGTCAGCTGGATCCTTTCCTTGGCAATCCTCTTAAAGCGATACACAAGGGCGTCTTGCGTAAGGTCACTCTCACTAACACGGAGGGGATCTTTCTTCTGGTCCGTGTAGTGGCACATGAGGCCTTTGCGATCTTTCAAAGGCTGGATTCGCCTTGACAACCAACATAGGATGGTGTCTGCGCCCGTGAGTTTGGGCACAGCAGTCTTTGTTAGTACTCAATCCGCCTTTGCATGCGACGGAGGTTGTCAGGAAGGACCTTCAGTGGTTTCTCGCCCCAAGAAGGCGGGGCTCCGCAGGCAAAGGAGAAAAGCGAGGAAGTCCTATGTCTTTGCCTACTGGCGCCATGTCTTTGCAGTAGAAGAAGGAGCTATTCCAGCCTTTAATGGAATCTATTTTTGGCGCCTTAGGATACCAGTCTCTGCCTCTACGAAGGTTGATGCTAACTGTTCCTAAGGAAAGCAGTTCTTCCTTCTCTGTTTGGCGCTTGCAGGTAAAGCAGTACTTGAAGAATTCTAAGCTGGGCTCTATGCCTAGGTATCCTTCGAATAAAGCCATAAAGCCAGCTATGTACAAGATACTATTGGGGCCTACGCTATGAGGCTGAAGGCCATAGTAGTCTAAGACTGATTGGAAAAAAGGATGCGGAGGCAAAGACAAACCGCGAAGGAGATGTGAGACGAGGAGCACTCGATCATCGCCGGCGGGATCTGGAGCAGGGTGGCCGTACGCTGACCGCCTGTAACATCCCAAATTTATAACAAGGGTAAACAAGACCCAAATTTCAGAACCAACAAAAACTTTTTGAATTATTTCACAAGTGATGGTGTTTTCCTTTAATTTGTTCTGTTGGTCTTGTGTAACTTGTTGTTTGTGATTGTTTGGCTAGTAGATGTCAACTCAAGACATCCACCTAGGTAAAAATATATTCACAACACTGGTGACCATGTTATGACAAGAATTTATTCCATATGTCTTTCCCATTCTTATGTTGGCCAAAAGTTTATTTCAACAAATGATTTGGTTTTAGCAACAAACAAAATACTCTTTAAATTGAGACAGTAAAAGTATTTCCAAAAGTTTCATGTTTATAAAATATGGAGAACCATCTGTGATCTCCTGTCCTCTCTTCCACTTTGGCATTTATAAAATTCTTATTTTTTTAAAACTCCTATGTTTCAACTCCGTTTAAAAGAAATACTAGTGGGGAATATATTACCTCACATAATTTCCCTTTTCAAACCATTTTTGAAAACTATTAAGTTATGGGTTGATAAATCCCCTAAACAACATCTTGTCATAATTGGGTGTGGCCACTTTTATAAAATAGCATTGTTAGTTATGGAAAAAGGTGTGTGATTTATTCTTGTAGTTGAAGTGTGTGGCTTGTTTGAATTGTGGATATTGTTGTGTTGTGGATATTGTTGTGTTGTTGATATTGTTGTGCTATGATATTGCTGTGAATTTTGCTGTGTGTGTGATGTTCTTGTGAGGATAATTCCTCAGTAGAGTTGTTACCACTTTGGGACACCCTTGGCCACCAAACTTGGAGTGTGACTTGAAGAGGAACAAATCCTCTACATTTAGGCACCCCCAAGTTAAAATCCTAAAATTTAGGGAGGTGGTCTCAATAAAACTTCCTCCTTTATCTATTCCTCCATTTTCTAAAAACATAAATATACTTTCTTTATCAAAATTCTAGGGAAGGAGATGAAATGCTAATTCTCTCCATCTCATATCACTCTCTCCTCCAGTAAGCCTACTTGTTGATTTAAAACAAACCCCTCCTTTATTTTATTAAAAAGAAATGAAGGTCATGGGTTAAAATGATCTTCATAAATAATTTTCCCTCCCAATTTCTCTATTTCCTCAAACAAATGTTTTCTCTATGAAAACAAAACTTATTTGAAGTATCTTATTTTTCAAGAAAGCTCCAAAGGTTCTACAAACTATTTTATCTCTGGTTTTAAAAATTAAAGGAGTATCAAATTATTAATTTCCAAAAATGATTTATTTAAACTCTATGAACAAATTTTGCACAAAACATTTTATTTTCAAAAAACCAATTTTTGTGGAGCCTCTACATGTATATGGGAGGCTACCCAAATATTTTCAGAATTTTTAAAAATGTATAAAGGCCTCAATTAAATCCCAGAAACCCTACTGGTTTTGAAAAGGAATTAAAAAGAAATGGGCAAGGACCTATCTGTGAGAGCAGAAAGGAATTCAGGGGGCGTTTTGCAAATCCGTCATTGACCTCCTGTAGCTGACGGCGCCCGACGCAGCGTCCTGCTGCCGTGCTCGCCGCGCCGCCGTGCTCCCTCCTGCCAGTCACCGAGCCCCACGCCGCCGTGCTCCTCACGCCGCGCCCTGCTGCTCGACAAGAGGGACTCCTCCCGCACGACTCCTCTGCCACCATCTGCTCCCTGCTCCTCTGCCTCCACCTCCCTCCCGCACGTCACCGTGGCCCTCCCTCCTTGCCCTGGGAGGAGATAAGAGCACCACCCCACGCCACCACTCTGCTCCCCCATCCTCACTTCGCCCTCTCCCACTCTCTCGCTCTCTCCCCACTTCCCCTTTTCTCCTCACCACGATTTGAACAACGGCCGAAGCCGCCGACGCGCCTCGCCGGCGATAGCGAGCTCCCCATCCAAATCCCAGACCCCCAGCAGCTTCGTCGTGTCCTACTCTCCCTCCCTGCGCGAATAATCGGAGAACGGAGCAAGGGATCGTCCCCGTCGAGCTATCCCCTTCCGCTCCGGCCGCCGATGTGTTGAGCAAGCTCACGGGTGGTGCCGTCCACCATTTCCCGTCATTGTTGTGCCTCTGTGCTCCCCGTCTTCTGCTCTCTCTTATGAGCCCTTTCTTTGCCCAGGAAACGCCGGAATCGCCGACGCTGCCGTCCTCGCCGGAGCCCCTGCTCTGTCTCGCCGCCTCGGCGTGTCGAGGAAGAAGGAGAGGCCCGTACCCCTTCGCTCGCGCTCGTGGGCCGCAAGATGGGCCACTCCCTGCACTGCACAGCCCTGATCCAGCAGATCCAGTCCGCTAATCTTTTTTTTTAGGTGGTTTATTCTATTTCCTTATAGATCTATTTCTGGCCCTTCAGTTTAAATCGATTTAAAATAGCTCACATGCATTTTTGGCCAAACCAAAAATCATGGAGGTACCTCAACATGTTTTTAACCAGATCCAAGTGGTAGATCCACTTTTGGACGAATACTTCTAGATAAATAAAATGGAAGGCAAAAACACTGGTTTTCACCAAAAACTCAATAACTATTTTTCTAGGATAGCCAAAAATGCAAACTCAACTGTTTTGAAAAGCCCTGAGTGTTACCTAGCAGTAGCATTTGGCCTCTTGTGCAAATGATGTTCCTAAACAAAATGGCATCCACTTTGGTTTGTGACCAGTGCGCTCTTCTAGGATTTTTGTAAATTAATTGGTGATAGATTTTGATGTGAATCCAATTGTGTAGCCTTCTGTATGACTAGGAGTACCTAATCCTAGATTGGTATGATTTTTAGAGCTATATTTTATTTTTGGTGTGCATAGCTAGTTTTAATGCTTTCCTGTGAAATCTTGGATTTAGTTTTATTTAAGTTTGTGGAATGTGTTAATGTTTTATTTGTGATTACTAGCATGCATAGGTTCTGTACTCTTTGTTATGAGTGTGTTATCCCTTATAATTAGCATGTTAGGAAAAAGTTTAGTGTTGCATGTGTTCGTTAGGAAATAATATCACTAGTGTGAATATTTCCTAGAATATCCCTAGTGTTTAGGAATTGTCTGTGGATGAAATTCTTTGAGTGGTTTGGTTTTTGGAAACATTGCTTCAACATCAGTAGCATTTCATGGCTACTGATATTGTAGCATGTCACCCCTTGTTACCTATTGTTTGATCCTTAGCAAAGCATGTTTAGTTGGGGGAATAGTTATAATTATTTAGGACTCACTAGCACGAGTAGCCTTATGTTGTGTTGTTGTTTTAGTAAGCTTCCTATTGTAGCCAGAGGATATTTAACCTCTTAATGCCTTGTTATGGTAGTGGAACACCCACTGATTCCATTGCATATTGATTGAAGAATAAGTTTCTCAATCATAAGCATAGTTCCGATAGCCTTTTATCTACTGGGTGTGAGTGGTGGTTTTCTCTATTGAAAATTGAGTGGTTGTGTTGTAGTGAAGTACTTCCTGTTTAGATAAAATGCTTGCTGTTCACCCTTGCTTGAGATAGCTTTGTGATCTAGGCACCTAGCATGCACTAGTCTAAGGCCCTTATAAGCTTAGATCCTAGTTTGTTGCTTGAATAATTGGTTTGATGCTTGTGGTTGTTATCTGTCTGTGCACCACTTGTGATTCTGTTTGGTGTATTGATTGTTGTTTATTTCCCTGTTTGCGACGCTAGATAATAACGCTACCGGAGTGGTTTTCGGAGAGATTTGATCGAGGAAGGATTGGATTTTTATTATATTGATCAACGAAGAGAAGTCCAGGGACATTTTGCTGAAACCAGGCAAGCTACTTCACTGAGCTTGCATCTATATACATCTATTTTGATTTACCTGTTTTACTTATAAAGAGCATAAATGATTTCTGTGGTGTCTGCCACGAAAGCGATGATTTTGAAAACCCTTTTCCAAAATTACAAGTATATTGTTGAGGCACCCGATATAGAGGTGTTAGCGGTATACAATGATTTCTAAATGAACTTGTTTTACTCAAAAGCCTTCTATGAAAATCCTTTTGGTGGGATTACAAACCACCCTAGTTTTGATTAAAAGTATTTTGCGATGAAAATTGGAAATGATTGTGAAAACCTTTTTAAAAGTTTATGAAAAACTATGTTGCCACCCTATGTAGAAAAATAAGGTAGTTATCTACAACTATAGGATGGGAAAATCATTGTTTATTCAAAACTCTTTTTTTTAAAAAAAATACTTGGATGGAGTTGAAGTACCGAAAGGTCGGTATGAAGGTGAAGAAGCAGAGTCCGGTGTTGTTTTGGAAGGAAAAATGCACATTGTGTCCTGGTACTTACTGAACAACCAATAATCTGTGCGACCACATTTACCCCCATATGGAAAAGGGCGTAGTCATATAATTTGCCTGTGTTAGTACTGGATGCCTCAATAACGAGGATAACCTCGTTCCATGAGGGGATGGTCTGAGGACCTACCCCCTGACCTGGGTCCTCTTCAGTGTTGGTCTACCGGAAGCCGGTATGGACGTATTTGGAGGAAGAGGATTGAAGGGCTCCCTTGGGTCCGCCGGGCAGAATCTACGAGTCCTCACACTTAGTTCCTGAGGGTTTGAGTGTCGATGGAATGTGTCGTAGAGGCAGGGTCCTATACTAGCATGCGCAAAGGACAGGCTATGGCCGGGAACTCAACTTCGCATACCTCGGGTATGGCGGGACGTGGCTGACACGATGAGTGACCGGATGGGTGTGGGTAAAGCGTACTACCTCTGCAGAGGGTAAAAACTATTCGAATAGCCGAGTCCTCGGATATGGACAGTTGGGAAGAACTGCTAAGGCCATGTGCAAAGTTTTGGAAACTCTGGATTGTGTTGAGGAAATTGACCTGGAAAGGGTATTTCCCACCGGTACCAATGAGTTGGTACGGGGTGGTGATGGGTTTGGAACTATGGGCAGAGTGTGGTTGAATGCCGGAGGAGTTCCGGAGAAACCGCTGAAATGGTGTTTTCTTAAGGATAGTTATAAACCTCTTCTCACCCCCCCTTTTTTAGTAAAAAAGATTTTTGAGAGTTTTTCAAATAAAAGTTTTTAAGAAATAAAAACTAGTGCTTACTCAAGTTGGGGTAGTTTGCGAGTACAATCAAATGTACTCATATTGGTTTCGTCCCTGGCTATTGTCTTAGCCAGATTTTAAAGAGGAGCAGTTCGACGAAGAGGAGTTCACTGGCGTCTTTGCGAACTAGGGCGCTTCCCAGTCAGCTGCCTGTAGGGTAAAGGCGAATGACTTGGGCTCCACGTTGTTTGGTGATTTCCGCTGCATGTACCTGTTGAAGCTGATCACTTCAATCGCGTAAGTATATTTAATCGGTATTTATGGATGTCCTGTGATGCCAATTCGAGTTATGTGCAACAACAGACTGATCATGGGGTTGTTGCAGGAAACATAACGAGTATCTCGGATAGTTAATCCGGGGTCCTCACAGACTTGGTATCAGAGCCATCCTGACTGTAACAGACCTTAGTTAGCATGGACGTTAGTTAGGAAGAGAATATTTTGTTAAAAATATGTTAACACCAAAAATATATCCTTATTTAGGGAAGTCCAAAAATGACTCCCGCTCTTCTCGCCTTCTCAATTAATTTCTGAGACTTACCTTTCTATTTTAAAATTTACCAAGGATTTCTCTACTCCCTCTTACCTGTTCAAAATACTTGACGATGTCCAATGGAGACCTAATTAGCTAGCACCTACAAGAAGAAGCTTCCATCGCAAATACTCAACATTCAACATCAAGGTGGTTGATATGCAAATGCCAAGATCGTCGACACCAACAAAGCAAGAGACCTCCGAAGACCTCAGCTCAGCCTCAGCAATTCTACTCAAGTTGTTACTTCGACAATCTCAGTTTTTCCAGCTGAAGACTAAGGCGACGAAATGAGGATTTCAGCACCCCTGTTTAACCAAGACCCATAGGAAAAACATATGATAGGAACCTTGGTTGTTTCACCCCTATTACCACGCGTACTAGACATCCGTTGGTACTAGACGTACCTTGTGTGCACCTTGCTTGTGTGTACTCTGCTTGTGTGTTGTTTGTGAGATGGAAGAAAGAGTTTTACAAAAAGAAAAGTTTAGTTTCCTTTTTGCCACCTAAGTGCACCTTGTTACGGATGTAAACCCGCCAAGGAAAAGCTTTCTAAAATATTCTTCCCTCTTATCTAAATCATCTCCCAAACAGAAGTGACAGTTCCTCAAGATACCAAAAGACCCCCGATCTTTAACCAAATAGCCTGAGGTTTTGTATCCTTTCAAAAGTCCGACCTAGAAAATCCTCCAGAAACTTTGGTCCTAGCAAGAGGAACAAGGTATCGAATACTCTCTACTCCAACCCTGAGGCCCAAGACTCTACGACCTTCTGCAAGACGGATAGCGGCCTTCATACGTCATTGGGTACAACCACATCAAGCTATCGAGAAAGATGAAGATTCAAGACCCGACGTTCGATGACACTAGTTGGATCCCGTCGGACTAACAAGAGGTTATAAAAGCTAACATGACTAACATAGTTGATCTAACTCTAAATCTCTCATCTAACCAAGTTTGCAAAGCTACTAACTGCTTTTTCTAGACAAGGGAAAGAGGTGCCATAGGACGACTCAAAACTATTTGGTAGAAAGGAGAACTTTAGGAGGATATAAGAGTGTTGAACTACAAGTTTATTGGTTAAAAGGATCCCTTAAGAATCTGGTTGATGAGATCAAAATTTGGTGGATGGTGTGGGTGATGCCGAAAATTTGGGGTTTAGAATAGAAGTGAAAACTTGGAGTGGATCGATAAATTAGTTGGATCTGGGCAAATGATATATTCGGTTAATACTCTGGGGCTAACCAGTTGCGGTCCCCAACCATTGGTGATTATCTGGAACTGGAAGACGTGACCCTTGATTTAAGGTTTAGAAATAAAGGTGAAAGTTATTGGATTCTTAGGAGCACTTGCTGATAAAATGAGGTTTGGATTGGTTAGAAGCAAGTGAATTAAGAAGAATACTCCAGTGTTGGAATGTTTAGGGTGATTCGTAGCGCAAGTGACCTTTGTAATAAATTCTTATCAGAATATAGGAAGTGGTCAGAGATGAATTAGCAAATGAGCAGATCGTTGTGTGCGAGAAATAATTGGAGGAGGATAAATGAATGTTTATCGGATTCTAGGAATCAATATGACTTGGTCAAGTAGCCAGACATTCTAGGTGACAGTATTTTTCAGAGCTTGTCACGCTCTGTTTGGATTATTCTGAGAAAGATCATTTATCTTTGGTGATGAGGTCAAGGCCAAAAGTGTTGAGATCAAATCTGAATTTGGTTAGAAAGTGGGTCAATTTTGATGGTATGATCACATGATTGTTGGAAGCTTTATTCAACTTTGATGATATGGTCATAGGAAAATGACAACCTGAAGAAGTCAGATATTATGAGATATGCCTAACTGGTTAGAAAAATCAATCAGGAAATAATTGGTGAAGCACTATGATTTTGTGATAAAAAGGCAATGGGAAGAATATGCCTAAAAAGATTTGATGGGTGCCCGATAGATTGAACTATACTATGTTAAAGAGTTTATACCCGAGGAAGATGAGGGTGGATTAAAAAAAAAAAAAAAATTAACCTGGGCAGGACCATGTTTCAAAATTAATTGGCTGATAGTGGTGGCCATACCAAAGATATTGGAATGGTATTTTGAAGAAATCGAGAATTAGAGGCCTATGTAAAGTTGGTCGTTTAAGATATAATAGGTGTGATGGTTAAGGTAGGGCACCCAACTCCCTTGAAAACTAACATGAGCCCTCAACCACAAAGTTTTCCCGGAGGCCCTAACCTTTCCGGTGCACTCTGACTTATGTGTGAAGCCACCTTCGAAGCTGTATGAAGACCCTGCGAAGCTGTGTGAAGACCCGGAACCAAAGAAGAAGTGTACCAGACTATCATTGAGTATTTGGAGACTCCTATATCAGAATCTACTATTCTTAACCTCTCTAGAAATGGTGTGACCCTCCAATGTTCGGGTTATATAGAAGTAATTGGTAACAAGCCTCATGAACTTGTTAGCAACTCACTTTTGTATGCTCAAACAATGGAGTGTCATACACAAACAATCGGAACATCAGATAATTCAGTACATCTCAGCCTCTGGAGTATGAAAAGTGATTTGGTGACAAGACTAGCTACCTTGTTACCAAATTCTTCTTGTGTGACTAAGGCAATTTGATGTCAAAGAAGACACCCACATTCTTATACAACCAACCAATAGGGGGCCTCGCAACATCGAGTTGTTAAGATCTCACTTAGCGACCTTATTGAAAGAAGAACGACCTCGGAAGAATCTTCAGCCCAAAACCCGTGCCCTCGTACTCCCCTGTACCCCCGGGCAAATCTCGAGGACGAGATTTATTTTAAGGGGGGAAGGATCTGTAACATCCCAAATTTATAACAAGGGTAAACAAGACCCAAATTTCAGAACCAACAAAAACTTTTTGAATTATTTCACAAGTGATGGTGTTTTCCTTTAATTTGTTCTGTTGGTCTTGTGTAACTTGTTGTTTGTGATTGTTTGGCTAGTAGATGTCAACTCAAGACATCCACCTAGGTAAAAATATATTCACAACACTGGTGACCATGTTATGACAAGAATTTATTCCATATGTCTTTCCCATTCTTATGTTGGCCAAAAGTTTATTTCAACAAATGATTTGGTTTTAGCAACAAACAAAATACTCTTTAAATTGAGACAGTAAAAGTATTTCCAAAAGTTTCATGTTTATAAAATATGGAGAACCATCTGTGATCTCCTGTCCTCTCTTCCACTTTGGCATTTATAAAATTCTTATTTTTTTAAAACTCCTATGTTTCAACTCGTTTAAAAGAAATACTAGTGGGGAATATATTACCTCACATAATTTCCCTTTTCAAACCATTTTTGAAAACTATTAAGTTATGGGTTGATAAATCCCCTAAACAACATCTTGTCATAATTGGGTGTGGCCACTTTTATAAAATAGCATTGTTAGTTATGGAAAAAGGTGTGTGATTTATTCTTGTAGTTGAAGTGTGTGGCTTGTTTGAATTGTGGATATTGTTGTGTTGTGGATATTGTTGTGTTGTTGATATTGTTGTGCTATGATATTGCTGTGAATTTTGCTGTGTGTGTGATGTTCTTGTGAGGATAATTCCTCAGTAGAGTTGTTACCACTTTGGGACACCCTTGGCCACCAAACTTGGAGTGTGACTTGAAGAGGAACAAATCCTCTACATTTAGGCACCCCAAGTTAAAATCCTAAAATTTAGGGAGGTGGTCTCAATAAAACTTCCTCCTTTATCTATTCCTCCATTTTCTAAAAACATAAATATACTTTCTTTATCAAAATTCTAGGGAAGGAGATGAAATGCTAATTCTCTCCATCTCATATCACTCTCTCCTCTAGTAAGCCTACTTGTTGATTTAAAACAAACCCCTCCTTTATTTTATTAAAAAGAAATGAAGGTCATGGGTTAAAATGATCTTCATAAATAATTTTCCCTCCCAATTTCTCTATTTCCTCAAACAAATGTTTTCTCTATGAAAACAAAACTTATTTGAAGTATCTTATTTTTCAAGAAAGCTCCAAAGGTTCTACAAACTATTTTATCTCTGGTTTTAAAAATTAAAGGAGTATCAAATTATTAATTTCCAAAAATGATTTATTTAAACTCTATGAACAAATTTTGCACAAAACATTTTATTTTCAAAAAACCAATTTTTGTGGAGCCTCTACATGTATATGGGAGGCTACCCAAATATTTTCAGAATTTTTAAAAATGTATAAAGGCCTCAATTAAATCCCAGAAACCCTACTGGTTTTGAAAAGGAATTAAAAAGAAATGGGCAAGGACCTATCTGTGAGAGCAGAAAGGAATTCAGGGGGCGTTTTGCAAATCCGTCATTGACCTCCTGTAGCTGACGGCGCCCGACGCAGCGTCCTGCTGCCGTGCTCGCCGCGCCGCCGTGCTCCCTCCTGCCAGTCACCGAGCCCCACGCCGCCGTGCTCCTCACGCCGCGCCCTGCTGCTCGACAAGAGGGACTCCTCCCGCACGACTCCTCTGCCACCATCTGCTCCCTGCTCCTCTGCCTCCACCTCCCTCCCGCACGTCACCGTGGCCCTCCCTCCTTGCCCTGGGAGGAGATAAGAGCACCACCCCACGCCACCACTCTGCTCCCCCATCCTCACTTCGCCCTCTCCCACTCTCTCGCTCTCTCCCCACTTCCCCTTTTCTCCTCACCACGATTTGAACAACGGCCGAAGCCGCCGACGCGCCTCGCCGGCGATAGCGAGCTCCCCATCCAAATCCCAGACCCCCAGCAGCTTCGTCGTGTCCTACTCTCCCTCCCTGCGCGAATAATCGGAGAACGGAGCAAGGGATCGTCCCCGTCGAGCTATCCCCTTCCGCTCCGGCCGCCGATGTGTTGAGCAAGCTCACGGGTGGTGCCGTCCACCATTTCCCGTCATTGTTGTGCCTCTGTGCTCCCCGTCTTCTGCTCTCTCTTATGAGCCCTTTCTTTGCCCAGGAAACGCCGGAATCGCCGACGCTGCCGTCCTCGCCGGAGCCCCTGCTCTGTCTCGCCGCCTCGGCGTGTCGAGGAAGAAGGAGAGGCCCGTACCCCTTCGCTCGCGCTCGTGGGCCGCAAGATGGGCCACTCCCTGCACTGCACAGCCCTGATCCAGCAGATCCAGTCCGCTAATCTTTTTTTTTAGGTGGTTTATTCTATTTCCTTATAGATCTATTTCTGGCCCTTCAGTTTAAATCGATTTAAAATAGCTCACATGCATTTTTGGCCAAACCAAAAATCATGGAGGTACCTCAACATGTTTTTAACCAGATCCAAGTGGTAGATCCACTTTTGGACGAATACTTCTAGATAAATAAAATGGAAGGCAAAAACACTGGTTTTCACCAAAAACTCAATAACTATTTTTCTAGGATAGCCAAAAATGCAAACTCAACTGTTTTGAAAAGCCCTGAGTGTTACCTAGCAGTAGCATTTGGCCTCTTGTGCAAATGATGTTCCTAAACAAAATGGCATCCACTTTGGTTTGTGACCAGTGCGCTCTTCTAGGATTTTTGTAAATTAATTGGTGATAGATTTTGATGTGAATCCAATTGTGTAGCCTTCTGTATGACTAGGAGTACCTAATCCTAGATTGGTATGATTTTTAGAGCTATATTTTATTTTTGGTGTGCATAGCTAGTTTTAATGCTTTCCTGTGAAATCTTGGATTTAGTTTTATTTAAGTTTGTGGAATGTGTTAATGTTTTATTTGTGATTACTAGCATGCATAGGTTCTGTACTCTTTGTTATGAGTGTGTTATCCCTTATAATTAGCATGTTAGGAAAAAGTTTAGTGTTGCATGTGTTCGTTAGGAAATAATATCACTAGTGTGAATATTTCCTAGAATATCCCTAGTGTTTAGGAATTGTCTGTGGATGAAATTCTTTGAGTGGTTTGGTTTTTGGAAACATTGCTTCAACATCAGTAGCATTTCATGGCTACTGATATTGTAGCATGTCACCCCTTGTTACCTATTGTTTGATCCTTAGCAAAGCATGTTTAGTTGGGGGAATAGTTATAATTATTTAGGACTCACTAGCACGAGTAGCCTTATGTTGTGTTGTTGTTTTAGTAAGCTTCCTATTGTAGCCAGAGGATATTTAACCTCTTAATGCCTTGTTATGGTAGTGGAACACCCACTGATTCCATTGCATATTGATTGAAGAATAAGTTTCTCAATCATAAGCATAGTTCCGATAGCCTTTTATCTACTGGGTGTGAGTGGTGGTTTTCTCTGTTGAAAATTGAGTGGTTGTGTTGTAGTGAAGTACTTCCTGTTTAGATAAAATGCTTGCTGTTCACCCTTGCTTGAGATAGCTTTGTGATCTAGGCACCTAGCATGCACTAGTCTAAGGCCCTTATAAGCTTAGATCCTAGTTTGTTGCTTGAATAATTGGTTTGATGCTTGTGGTTGTTATCTGTCTGTGCACCACTTGTGATTCTGTTTGGTGTATTGATTGTTGTTTATTTCCCTGTTTGCGACGCTAGATAATAACGCTACCGGAGTGGTTTTCGGAGAGATTTGATCGAGGAAGGATTGGATTTTTATTATATTGATCAACGAAGAGAAGTCCAGGGACATTTTGCTGAAACCAGGCAAGCTACTTCACTGAGCTTGCATCTATATACATCTATTTTGATTTACCTGTTTTACTTATAAAGAGCATAAATGATTTCTGTGGTGTCTGCCACGAAAGCGATGATTTTGAAAACCCTTTTCCAAAATTACAAGTATATTGTTGAGGCACCCGATATAGAGGTGTTAGCGGTATACAATGATTTCTAAATGAACTTGTTTTACTCAAAAGCCTTCTATGAAAATCCTTTTGGTGGGATTACAAACCACCCTAGTTTTGATTAAAAGTATTTTGCGATGAAAATTGGAAATGATTGTGAAAACCTTTTTAAAAGTTTATGAAAAACTATGTTGCCACCCTATGTAGAAAAATAAGGTAGTTATCTACAACTATAGGATGGGAAAATCATTGTTTATTCAAAACTCTTTTTTTTAAAAAAAATACTTGGATGGAGTTGAAGTACCGAAAGGTCGGTATGAAGGTGAAGAAGCAGAGTCCGGTGTTGTTTTGGAAGGAAAAATGCACATTGTGTCCTGGTACTTACTGAACAACCAATAATCTGTGCGACCACATTTACCCCCATATGGAAAAGGGCGTAGTCATATAATTTGCCTGTGTTAGTACTGGATGCCTCAATAACGAGGATAACCTCGTTCCATGAGGGGATGGTCTGAGGACCTACCCCCTGACCTGGGTCCTCTTCAGTGTTGGTCTACCGGAAGCCGGTATGGACGTATTTGGAGGAAGAGGATTGAAGGGCTCCCTTGGGTCCGCCGGGCAGAATCTACGAGTCCTCACACTTAGTTCCTGAGGGTTTGAGTGTCGATGGAATGTGTCGTAGAGGCAGGGTCCTATACTAGCATGCGCAAAGGACAGGCTATGGCCGGGAACTCAACTTCGCATACCTCGGGTATGGCGGGACGTGGCTGACACGATGAGTGACCGGATGGGTGTGGGTAAAGCGTACTACCTCTGCAGAGGGTAAAAACTATTCGAATAGCCGAGTCCTCGGATATGGACAGTTGGGAAGAACTGCTAAGGCCATGTGCAAAGTTTTGGAAACTCTGGATTGTGTTGAGGAAATTGACCTGGAAAGGGTATTTCCCACCGGTACCAATGAGTTGGTACGGGGTGGTGATGGGTTTGGAACTATGGGCAGAGTGTGGTTGAATGCCGGAGGAGTTCCGGAGAAACCGCTGAAATGGTGTTTTCTTAAGGATAGTTATAAACCTCTTCTCACCCCCCCTTTTTTAGTAAAAAAGATTTTTGAGAGTTTTTCAAATAAAAGTTTTTAAGAAATAAAAACTAGTGCTTACTCAAGTTGGGGTAGTTTGCGAGTACAATCAAATGTACTCATATTGGTTTCGTCCCTGGCTATTGTCTTAGCCAGATTTTAAAGAGGAGCAGTTCGACGAAGAGGAGTTCACTGGCGTCTTTGCGAACTAGGGCGCTTCCCAGTCAGCTGCCTGTAGGGTAAAGGCGAATGACTTGGGCTCCACGTTGTTTGGTGATTTCCGCTGCATGTACCTGTTGAAGCTGATCACTTCAATCGCGTAAGTATATTTAATCGGTATTTATGGATGTCCTGTGATGCCAATTCGAGTTATGTGCAACAACAGACTGATCATGGGGTTGTTGCAGGAAACATAACGAGTATCTCGGATAGTTAATCCGGGGTCCTCACACCGCCAGTGGCAGTTCTCCTTTGGTGGGAGGATGCCCTCCTTCTCCAGCTGCGTGAGGTCCGCGTCGGTGATGGTGGAAGCTGCCCAGTTGCGGGAAGATGCTTCTTCTCCCTCTTCCTCTGCCTCCGCCGCATCGCCCTCATCGGAGGGCTGGGCATTCTTCTCTGATTCGATGGAGGTGGCCGCTGAACTTGTCGCCGCCGCCGCGCGAGATGCAGATGCATCCGCGGTGCTCGATCCCCTCATGGCCAGATCTTGTCCCTCCGCCGCCGCCGACGCCGTTGCCGTTGTAGCTCCCACGGTTGCATCGGAGCTGTCCATGGGTGGGTGTGCAGGTGGTGGTGGTGGAGCTCGCCGGAGTTCGGAGGGGATGGGTGTGAGGAGGACGGTGAACAGGAAATGAGCCCGATGGAGAAAATTGGTTCCCCTTTTATGGGGCTGCGCGCCGTGATTAGTGCGGTGAGATAACGCTCGCGCGATTTTCGCCACGCATCCCGCGACGGTCAGTTAGTGGGCATCTTCTCCCGCACGCCTCGGAGATCGTGTGCGGAAAAATAGCAATAATGACGGCACAACGTCTCTCTGCCTGTCCAGACTGTCGTGGACTGGCTTTGACTGCGGTGACGTCATGACAAGACTCGACGCTGACAGAATCTTTCTGCCAGATTGTTCAAAGTGCAGGAGAGTTCGGCTTAATCCTTAAGGCAGACTGAATGTCTCTTTTTGGAATGCTCCAAGCTCTTCTGTCCGCCTTGCGCAAAGGCGGAAGCCCGTGTTTCACAAAGGCGGCAAACGAAGAACTTAAACCTTTCCGGGGACTACTGTGGAGGTTATGCCGAACAGGTATACCTGCCACGGTGGATAAAACCTGGCCCACCAAGGAGGCCCATCAGATAAAGCCGGAGGGCTTAATGGAAAAGGCCTCATGGGCTTAGGCGCAAGGATAAGCTCTGGGCCGGCTTAGTGAAGTCCAAGACGAAGCCCTGGCTGCGTTCGCCTTAGGGAGCAAGTTAGGGTTTCTTACCGTGTTAGTCTAGGACTCATGATCTAGGTCGGTTAAGGCTTTCCTTGTAGGGGAAGGCTTGGCGCCTTTATAAGCCAGCCTTCCAGCAGCCTTAGGGCATACGCATACAACCTCATTGTAACCTGTGCACATATTTGCCTTGAGTGAATTATAGCAGCACGTAGGATCTCGCCACCGTCGTGAGATCCGAAGCTGGGTAAAATCGTGTGTGCAATCCCGTCACTGGAACCCTCCACATTCTTCCCCACCTCCTCTACGGTACGTATGAATACTTCTAGTAGTTCCGCGTTACCAATACCTCGACACCGTCGGTTGGGATAAGTCGTATTGTGTAAATCCCCGACGTTTGTGACCTCACCCGATATAGTGAAGTATTGCTGGTTGGCGCCCGTGGTTTTTTCTCCTCCATTGTTGGAGGGGTCTTCCACGTTAAATCTCGTGTCCCCATTGGTTTGATCTTTCCGCTACTTCGTCGTTTTCTTGCTATCGTTTGTAACACATGTAACCGCATATCTGATGCCGGGAACACTGTACTTTGGTTGTGTGCTCTTTCTTCTAATGCAATCGACACGTAAGGCTTTTGCGTTTTCGTAAAAAAAAAGCGTTTTATGTAGTGTCGTATAAGAAATTCTCCTTGCGTGTTCCTAAATAAAAAAGAAAGGCAATTTTACGTAGTGTCGTATAAGAAATTCTCTCAATCGTGATATCCGAAACACTTTCCCTAGTGTTTTGCCCTTTTTTATACTCCGCCTCCAGAAACCCCGAGAGCCCCGACCACCGCTTCGCCGCTTCCGCGACCGAGAGCAGCGACCGACGCCTCCGCTGCCGCTGCCGCTGCCGCTATCTCCTCGCCGCCCCCGACCACAGCCGGCAGCAAAAAGATGGTAACCGACGCGGCCGCGATGGCGGTCGTCAAGGCCGCGCGCCCCGCGTTCCGCGGCGCCCACGACGGCGTCGCGTTCGCCGCCAACGCCGCCTTCCTCGCCGCCGGCTACTCCCTCTGCGCCGTCGGGCCCGCCGCGCTCACCGATCCCCCGCCCACAGGTGCGCTCCTCCTTCCGCCCCTATTAGCCCTAGGGTTTCCGATTTAGAGTATGAGCGTGTTGTAGTTCCCCATGATTAGGGCTCACGTATTAATTTTGCTGCTAAGTCTCACCGAGTGTGTAGATATGGGTCGATACTTGTTATATACTCTGATCTTAGCAGTTTAATCCACGCAGCTCAGTGAAATTTCTATTTCTGACCTAGCAATTTGCCCGTGTGACTGAATGAATCCCAATAACCAGACATGTTGCTTCCACTATATGTTAGATTGCTTGAGTGGAGCTGAGTTATGTGTGCAATGGAAGACATGCCATTTTTTCCCTGCAAGCGTGGTTGACCATTGTACTATAACTCCACCTGGAATATACCAAGTGTAAACTTTTTGTGGGAGTGATTGTTTTTGTTTAAACATGTTAGCATAGCTAGAGCAACTCTAGTGGTTGTTAGATACATTTTGTCGTGAGGTTAAAGAGGAAAGTGACTCTGTGCGAATTCATGATTGTATTGTAATTATGATTTTTTAGTTTACATAACTGATGCTTTTTATTGTGTGCTTAAATTTTAGTCGACGAGGAGGTGGGGATCGATGGGTGGAACAGTATGGAAAACTGCTATGCCTTTTTGTATTGCAAGGAGGAGGAGGGCAAGAAGAAGCGCATTTTGATGAAATGTCTAGTGATTGGTGACTTGCTTGCAATTGATGTGCTGGATCTTGAGGCACAACACAAGGAACCTTCCAATGTTCAGATTAAGTATGTTTCATTCGTACATGTTATTATTTTGTCTTAGTTCACTCTTTGGTTCCATGGGATTTTCTTATTGCTACTATAAATCACTAGAAGAAAACGGATATCCTCAGGATTAAACTATATAAGAGTTATCTATACCCAGTGCTTTCACCAAAATACGGTTTGTATTCTAGGATGTATGTACACTATGTATTTAAATTACCGTAAATATTTCAGCTGGTGCTAATGATCTGTTCTCCATCTATACTTGGTTACTAACAAGTGGGGCTAATTGGGATTTTTCTTTGTGTTTGGTCCTGTGCGTAATTCAGTTTGTTGTGATGCTCTATTTAGACTAACTAATTTTTTTTGCAAAATAATAGCACAAACTTGAAACTTCAAGCCCTGCCATTTGAACTCACTCAATACAACCACCAGTCTAAGATAATATTGTAGCTGTGTAACACATTTTATGTTTTTTGTGTGCACATGTGAAATTACTTCAGTTGTTGAGCTACTGCTATGGTTTTTGGGCTCTGTTGTAATACACTTAAACTCTGCCAGTCAGCAAAAATAGTTGGTACCAAACACATTCTTGTATTAAGTATCTAATTTGTATTAACTGACATAGCAAGTAACATCGAGCTCAACTTCAGCGCATCTTTACAGTTCTGGTAACTTAACTGTGCTTGCTCGAACAAACAGTATGACTTAAATTAAATGATGACTTAGGTTACTACAAATACCTGAGTATAGAATTTAGTTTTGTTGGATTGCATATGATTTTGTGCAAAACCTATGGATATGGATAGACAGCATGATACAAGGTGCAGTAAGTAATACTGGCTCTATTTCTAACGTATCTGTTAAAGTAGACACAGTACTGTCAACAGTGCAAGCTGTTCATCTTGTAGTTTAACATTATGTGAATATTTTAGATACTTGTTCTATTCGCGGACCTTTTGTTGAATAGTTATATCCACATGTGGATCTTCCATTTTACAGTGTTGAGTTTTTGACTTTCGTTCCTCGTATCCAGTGTGAAGGATTTCTTTTCTGAAGAACAGCCGAAGAATTATAAGGATATGTACAAGAATTTTACGGGCTTCATCGATACCCTTAACAAGAGTTTATTGATTAAATTGGATGGTAAGGACTCTGGTGCTCAGAAGGCAGATGTTGAGGGCAGTTCATCTATAAACAGGTATTTCTATGCTGGTTTTAGAATTCTCATGACAACCTACAATCTCCCCTCTTTGACATTAAACTTCAGGCCAATTTTCTGTTTATCTTGCTTTTTTTTGTTTATTGCCCTCTGTTAATACTTCCATATGTCTGTTTTACTGTGTTGGATGAAATCATATTGGAATTTGTGCTATTTTCTTGTTATATTCTGCTGATTTTGTTTATTTACGTAACTAGAATGTACCATCCAAAGCTTTTGTGCTGTTGCTATCTTCATTTGCTAACAATTCTATAACACTTGAATTTCTCTTCCAGATCGGAAAATGTTCTGCGGGAATACCCAACTACAGAACCTGCTGGGTATGAGTACGACCTCAGACATTATTATTTCACCTTTTTTTTTGTGTGGACATTGTCTATCATTTACCTCTTCTACGGGAATAGGGGTGCAAAATAATTGCTCCTCTATTTACTTTTTTGGTATTTTGTTGATATTTTCTTCCCAGGTGCTGTCCAATATAATTAGTATCTACTCGTACCTATTTGGGTTTCTAGTAGCAGTAGAATATCATGAACGAAACAGAAGATGCAACCCACTGAGGTTTCACAACTAGGAAACATATTTGTTTAACTTATTTCATGCCATAGGAGTTAGGCCCTACTTTGATGGCAGAAGTCACATAACACAGGAATTGGATAACACATGAATTAAGTATCACGTCTTGTGTATTCCTACAGGAAAACTCGGGAATTTCACAAGGTTGCTACTTGGATACCCTATAGGAATTTTGCAGGAAAATATTTCTTGATTGTAGATAGAAGAGAGCCAGGCTAGTATGCCTTGGACTTCTCGAAAGAATTTTAACACGAGGTTGGAACTCATGTTCAGATCTTCCAAATGTGAAGAGAATGAAAGTTTCTTATAGGAATTCATAGGTTCCTATAATCCAAAGGGCTTATAGGATTCCAATCATATAAATTCCTTTGTTTCAAATAAGCCCTCAACTGCCTTAGTTACAAGCTGAATGTCCTGGTCCTTACCTTCGAAATTTCATGGGATTAAAGCTTATTGGGTCCTAACATCAACTCGCGTCATTCAGTTTTCACGGGCATCGATGTCCTTGCATTACTTAATACACTATTTTCCCCTCTAATTTTAGTGCAACTCGAAATGAATATTACTACAAACAATTAGTACTGTTATTACAAAATATATTTAAAGCTTATTTTATGTTATCTTGATTTATACTTGGAGTAAATGAATTCTCCTGATGTATTTCAAAAATCAACAGAAGAAAATCCATGGAGTGATCTGGTTATACTTATACCATTAGAATAACATATGTTACTTGGTAGCATTTTTTACATGTATAATGTGTCTTAAGTCTTTAACACTCGTTTTATAAATCTCGCTGAAAGTATAAAGAAATATTTATTGAAGTTAAAGTAATTTAAGTGGTTGCACGATAACATCCTTAATACAAGTTTAGTACAAAGAAAGTTGTTCTACAAGAATATCTCTATAAAAAAATTGCACTCCCTATCACTTGTAAACTAGCAAGTTGCTTAGAGGATATTGTTACCGTGGTTAACATTTTAATTTATGCATTATGGTACAGCCTGATTTATCCGCCAGTAGCTCCGTTTGGTCATGATGACCTCTTCCCTGCTCCTGGTTCAGGCTTCTACCCTCAAAGGTTTGTCTTCTATCCATAGTGTTCATGTGAAAACATTGATAAATCAGTAGCTTCACACATAATTAACCGTGTTTTTTTTTGCAGTGGTGGGATGGGTGGTGGTGGTAGTATGCACGTTGGTAATGTTTTGTCCATTGAATACTTCCAAGAATCTCGTTATATTTGTGCCTCTGTGCGGTCTAACTTACAACGTATTTGATGCTACAGGTCCAAACGATCCACGCTTCTTCCCTTCCAATCCTTTTCCTTCCCCATCTGGTGGCCCTGGGTATGTTCAGTTCTCTTTCACACCTGTGCCATTGTAATATTTGTTTTCTCATGTCCTCAGTTATAAATGGAAACGGATGTGTCTTTATAGGAGTGTTCCACCTGGTGGTCGTTTCGACCCAATTGGCCCGCCAGACGTTCCAGGATTTGAACCATCTCGCTTTGTGAGGTAAGTTAATTACTCATTATTTTTGCTAGCATCCAGTAAGGTTGAGGATGGCCTGTTACTGTATTCGATACTGTTTCCAAAAGATTTGAACTTCAGTTTCCAGGATCTCAAAGTGCTGATTGGTACCCCCAATTCACTGAAACATTGTTAATTACTCTGTAATTCCATGCGTCCCCACAGTTGTAGAGGCTTTAAGATGACACTCACATCTAGTTGATTCTGTTGATGGTTATCTGCACTTACATTTCGCGGGGCAACCACTGCCTGGGTGGGTGGGATCAACAGCTGATGCCGACCTAATGTTTTTTTCCTTTGATGCAGGCGCCCGAGGCATCCCGGTGGGAGCGCCCACCCAGACCTCGAGTTCTTCCAGCAAGGCCCAGATTTCTGAGAGTCGTGTTCGGAGGCCTGACGCCGTGATGCCAACCTTTTCTGAATAATCCTGCTTTGTTTATCAGCATGGCTACCTAGAGCGCGCTTGGTGAGAGTGAAACGAACTGTTATATGGCAAATAGTGCCAGCAGACTTTGCCTGTAAACCTGGATCCAAACTTGTGTAGTATTTTGATCTGTAGTTCCGAACCCTGTGCTTTGTGACAGACGACTGTACAGTTGTATATAGAGCTTATCCTCATAGTACCTCTCTTGGCTTCTCACCTAGAGTGATGTTGCGAGATTGATGTTTCTTGTCACCTAAAGTAATGTGATGGGAACGCATCGTAAAATATGCCCTTGTCGCTTATCGCCCCGTGCATCTTCAGCCGGCGGTCTGTGGGAATATCCCCATCGCCCGGCTGCCATCCAGATTGTCACAATGCGCTCGCGAAAAAGCGACGACAGCAGCACAGTGGTTAGTGGCGGAGGACGGCCATAGCGCTTACCGGCAATTTATTAGCTCTTGTCACGACCCAGTGGCTGGTGCGCCTGCACTTGACGATGCCGCTTTTCGTAGTCCTATGTTGGGAGGAATGTTTGATTGACTGTGCTCGTGGCAGGCTGGTCTGCTCCGGGGTCCCAAACATCATTCGCTGCGCCGCCGCTGGCGGACAGAATTATTTAGTGCTTGCATACGCGTCACGCGTGCATTTAGGGAAAACCACGTTAAAAAGCGAGAAAAGGAGCCAGCAGTTTAGCACTAGAGCGCTAGCTACGGCTCTACAAGAGCGAAGAGTGGTGCAAAATCTTCTCTTTGTCAAGACACCTATTGTTACACATTGATAAAAGTGGTTTCTCCATTCCATAATTCTTGTCGTGGTTTTAGTTCAAAGCACCTTTAAACTGGAGTTCGATCCGGCTCATCGGGTGTTACGCGCGCCGTTTCTTGCGGAGGCGAGAGTCACCCATGGTGCCGCTTGCCAGCACCGTGCTACACACGTCTCATGCTGAGACGTC
This sequence comes from Poa pratensis, assembly GCA_947311845.1. Lineage (NCBI taxonomy): Eukaryota > Viridiplantae > Streptophyta > Magnoliopsida > Poales > Poaceae > Poa > Poa pratensis. The sequence continues at coordinate 112,193,052 of CAMZMU010000107.1, read as the reverse complement.
GTCAAATCATGCATGTTGTCGGCAGGTGCTAAACACAATGTCTCTTATGGAGGTGTCGAGTCATTCATGTTACTACTGGATCGAAAGTGCTGCAACAGTGATTATAAGCGAGGCGGTATGGGACAAGTATCTCCTACATCGGTATCCGGTTTGTGAGATGCAATTTACCGGTCAAGTGTTGATAAATACTCCCTCCGTTCCAAATTAATTGACTTTGTTTTGTCCAAATATGGATGTATCTATACTTGTTTGATGTCTAGATACATCAATGTGTAACAAAATGTGTGTCAATTAAATCCGAACGGAGGGAGTAGTAGATGTCGATTCGACGACGCGTATGTGCAATTCAGTGGGAAAACATGATCCCTGGCGAGGGCATTAGATAATATTGACACGCGCTTTATATGCTCATTTTGTACTTTTCCTATAAACCAAGCTGGCTATACGAGATTTAGCCTATAAACCAAGAGTCATTGTAAACTATGAACCAAGGAGAGAGACCCTTGTAGAGATTTCACATGAACAGTTCAACCTATCAGCATCAGCAATGAGAGGTACCCCGCAAATAAATAAAAATCAATGAGATGGAGAAAAAAAATCCTGCGTTCTTCAGTGACCCACAAGAAACATGGAGCAGCTCATCAGCCAGGTTTGCCCATAGATTTGCCGACGTCACACACAGTCAGTGCGTGCGTGCGCCATCCATCAGAGTAGATTTCTTCCGGCATTGATTTCCCGGCGGCCCACCCGTTCTTCTTCCGTTAGCACCGAAAGAAAAGATTCCATATGAGACTGTCAACAGAAGCTGTCAACCAAACGATTCACGCGCTGGTCGCCTTTGGACTGAATTCTCCCGTATCCACACGAACGCAACGGGATATTTCTTCGGCTCTCGCGATCAAGCCACGCAAGTCCGACCCAGCAGTAGAGACAGGGGAGAGGAGACATGAAATAGAAAGCAAAAACCCAAAAGCATTTTCCATTCATCCATCCCATTATGATAATGGTGTCAAATGTCAATCCATACGCATCGTAGCTGGTTTCTTGTTGGCAGGATACTGACCTCTCTTCTCTCAGAATGCCCATTATTTTTTAAATAGGAGCATCTGCAGCGGCATCCCCGAAAGCACATCATGTCTGACTTGAAAATCGGCCACAGCGGCACCCATCTGACCCAGTGGCGGACGCAGGAAAAAATTGAAGGGTGGACACATTCCGAATTTTTTTGGCAAATATAAAGAGCAAATTGATGCATGACATTGTATCAGTACATATCTCTCGGCAGCTCGGTATGACGCAATGGCTTATATACCTTAAGAGAAATACAACAGCTCGACAGCTCGACCGGCCATGCCGGAGGCGGTGGCCGGTGGTAGCAGCGGCGGTTGGCCTTAGCCGAGCGGGCGGCGGCGGGGGAGACCAGAGCGGCGGTGCAGCACGCAGCAGCTAGGTCGCCATGCTCGCCCGTAAGGAGAACAGAAAGAGAAAGATACGTTCTTTCGTCCGCGTATTATGAACTCTGAAGAGAGAATAGCCACAATACCACTAGTAAAAATCGAAAGTTCCAAAATACCATGCAAATAACTGAATTTGTCAAAATACCACTACAATTTTGGTTGTCATAGCCAAAATAACCACTATGCACTAACATCACTAACATCCACACAAAAAGACTTGTATGCCCTTACCTGTTCATACCATACAATTCTTTCATTTCCACTAATTTCAATAACTATTAACAAGATTTTACCAATATTTCAAAAGAGATTTCAGAAATTCAGCATTTCAAAGCACACGGTATGGAGTATCACTTAACCACGATTCATCACATAAATCTGATTAATTATTCTGTATAATTGTCCGGCCAGAAAACACATAAGCTAGTAGATCAAATCTACAAATCAAACAGCCGTAACACAGTATCCCGATAAACTTCAAGAATGAACGATTAGCACTTGCAATTGCAATCATATTGCGCGTGCGGGTGGCCGGAAAACATACTAATCCATCTCATGGACTAAGTAGCCAAACACGATTCATCTAATGATTATTTTGTGATCGATCAAGGGCTGCTGCCGGCGCACGTCGCACAGCAGGTCGGCTCGCTTCCAAAACAGAAAGACTAGAGCGATGGGGAGAAAAAACCAGGAGCGGAAGAGCCCAAATGGACCAAATCTGCTTCATTATCTGGGGTGTCAAAAAAAATCTCAAAATTCTGGGTGGGCCACGGCCCACCCTGCCCACCCTCCGCGTCCGCCCATGATCTGTCCGGCCCGACCCGATTTTTGTCTGACACACCCGAGCGGGTGTCCAAACTTGGGACAGTCCGGGTCCGCATGCAGGGTCGGGCAGATCCGGTTTATCATGTGGAATGAGTCTGACTCCCCCTCTTTCGCTAAGCCGGGGCGAACGACGACGAGGCTGACCCTCTCACGCAGCAAATGACGATGAGGCTAGCCCTAACGAGCCACCTCCTCCGGCGTCTACATTAGTTTAGTCGTTGTTTTTAAGTCTAAATTAGCTGTTGTTTTTAAGTTTTAGTTTAAATCGTGTCCTTAGTTCAAAATCTCCAAATGCTAGCTAAATTGCAATATTTGTTTTGGAGGTACCGCTGTATAGGCAACACCCTGAATTGTGTCGGACATGTGTCCCGCATCACCAAAACGAACAAAATATGTCCGACACACCAAATCAGACAAATTTCGGGTGAACCGCGAACGGAGACCCTCGCCAGTTCAGTCGCCGGTCCGTTTCTTTAAACTGCTTCCACGGTACCATATGTATATTTCTTACACGGTACTCCAAACACTGTACTAGTCTACTAGACCTATGACCATGGCATAGTTGATTAATTGCAGTAGCATGTGTTGTATGATTGTATTATGTACTCGACTAATCATCCCACCTAAACAGCAAGCAGCAGCAGGAGCACTCAACCACTAGCCAACACAAGGTCACATGGCTACGAACGATACGCTGTGACCAGCTCACTCCACTGCTGAGCTGGCAGTGGCATACATACATGGATGGCACCACCAGCTCAGCCAAAGAATTCCAAGCAGAATCTCATCACAAGAAAACAGCCCCCAACCCAATTGGCTTCCATGCCAGCCTTTTCCTTGTTCTTTTCTTGCTCGTAACACATCACTGACAAACATAATATCACACAGGTGCATGCATGGACTAGTGAGTGAGGGAGAGGAGGTCAAAAAAGAAGGATCAAAACAAAAACAAAAAAGAAGTGCTCTCCAAAAGTACCCACATCGATCTCCCTTAAGTAGATACTAAACGGACTCTGCAGGCAGTAGCAGTTGTTGTTGCAGCACTCTTCTCATTCATCAGGATCTGGTTTTACACAGGGGGGAAAACTGGCTCGGTCTTCTTGTCATCCTCTCACACGCTCCTCCTCACCTCTGGTCATGGTGCCCTTCTGCCTCTCTCCTCAACCTCAGGCCTGGAACTCCTGCAAATCCACAGGAAAAGGAACAGCTTTTTTAGACACTTCTTGCTTATTACGACTATTCCCGCTGCAGCCATTGACTTCAGGCTTCAGCAGTAACTATAAGACTGTGCAGAGGTAAACAACGGCCACTGCTGGCTCAAGAAATGAAATGGCAACAAAAAGGACTAAAAAGGGAGATCTTTACTATCCTTCTTTTGGGGCTTCTCCATGATACTCCTACTGTATGTATTAAAGGTTCACATCGATCATGTGAAGTTCAGTCATCGGGGAAAACAAAGTGAGCTCTTGACACCCACCCTTGGTTCAATTCTACCCTTTCCTAGCTTAGCTATGTTCATGTTCTTGCAACTTTGCAAGGTGTGTTGTTGCATCAGCTTTTCTCCATCTCATCAGTCCAATGGAAGAAGGAAAAGATGTCACGAGCCACAGGCCAGAGAAGGACAGGCGACGAGATGAGACACACATTCTAACATGGAAAGATAACAATCTAGCAAAGGAGAGGCACACCATAAAGCAACAGCCCTGCCAGTAGCAAACGAGAAAAGGATTAACGAGACAAAAAGGAAATTTGGCGTGTGGTTGATTCCTCCAGAGGATAGATACACGGACTTGAGCCTCGCATCAGGCAAAAAACTTTGGTTCGAAAGCAAACAAGACCAGGAGTGCAAGCATCTAATGCTTGCTGCCCTTCTTCTTCTTGCCACTTGCAGCACATCAAGTTGCCTGATACCATCACCAAGAATTAGGTTGGGATTAACCCAATGATTTCAGCTTATTTAATCTGTGTGGCCCAATTGATCTAACCAATAACAGAAACACGAGCGCTTGTGACTGAATCTACCGACACTGAACCAAGAACTCATTCAACCAATTGGACTAAATTTGCTACTACTAGTCGGGGTTAATGGAACTGTGATTTTTGGTAATAAATGTCCGTGAAGGACACCGAAATCCAGCGCCGAAATCATGGCTTTGATTTCAAGCACCAGAGCAAGTCTCCTGCGGATTTATTGCCCAAAAATTCAGCTGTAACAGAGGCCATTAAACATCCACCCCCTCCAGGAATTACTCCCCAAAGAGCTTCCAACTCCAAGAAACCATTAAAATTCCAACTTTCCAGCTCGCCTCACCGAATCAATAGAGAACGGCCTACTTGCCAACTTGTAACCGGCCTCCACTGACCCAAAGACGATTGCACAACAGCCGAAACCGAAGAAATTCCGGAAATGAACGATTTTGCTGCCCCATGAATCCTGTTTTCTTCATCTTCTAATCGACAAGGGGAATCTAATGTTTGGGGGTCATCAAGATCACCGATGCGGAATCGAATCGGCGAGCTGCGGAGCTCAGATGAGGGATTGGGCATGACGAATTTGACCAAAAATATCTCTCCACCGAGTGAAATCTTGACGCGGAACTGCTCTGATTGGGCGTCGAAATAAACGGCCGGCGAGAAGGCGAACTACCTACCTACCAACTTTATAGAGAGAGAGGAAACAAATCTGAAACATCTCAGAGGAGCGGAAAATCTCACCTCGTCTATCCCTCGACCTGGCGGCGGCGTCGGCGCCCACGCCGCTGGCTGCTGTCGGCTTGCACTCCGGCGGCTCCTCGAATAGCGACTTGGAGAGCGTCTTGTGGGCTAAGCCGATGTCGAACAGGATGACGCCTGAGCCCGGGTCGGCGATGAGGATGCCCTTCACGGGGAGCCACACGAAGAGCTCCTCCTGCTCCAGCCCCTGACAGCCGCGGAGCGCGCCGAAGCTTAGGTTCCCGCGCACCACGGCTTCGAAGAAGGCCTGCTCGCCGTTGTCGTACTTGGCGTAGCACGACGACGGAAGCCGCGCCTCGAGCAGCCCGGTCGCCTCATCCAGGGTGTACGACTCCACGCCGCGCGGGAGCAGCCCGCCGGGTAGGCCGTGCAACCGTAGCAGCTCGTGTATGGAGTCGGTGGCGGGGACCGCCCGGGCGAGCGCGAGGGGCGTCGCAGCGGCCAGCAGGAAGAGGTAGATGAGGGCTAGGAGAGGGAGCCGGGAGGGGGGATGCGGTAGCTCGGCCATGGGAGCGGCGGCGAGGTGGTGGTGGGAACGGAGATGCGGGTGGGGGCGAGGCGAATGGGAGGACGACGCGAGGAGGTTTTATGAGAGGGGAGGTGATTTGAAACTCTGTCTCTGAGAGAAATGTGAGAACATACTAGCGATAGCTAGAGGTTAAGAATTTGACAGAGAGTTTTAGAGAAAACTGTTAGGGTTAGTTTTCTGGCTATTAGAATTACTATTTTGCCCTTTTCTAATCAGGTGGAAATTTCAGGAAAGAAGTTAGCTAGAGTTTTTTTTTAAGAAATCAGACTTGTGGTTATGTGTTTTCACTTATGACAAAATAATACTACAGTGTTGGTAACCATAAAATTTGTGTTTGTCCACCTAGCCACCGAAAAAACCATCATATTTTGTCGTACATGATTTTGTGAAGTTTTCATGCAAGGTTGAGAAAATGAAACATAAGTTGGGAGAGGGTTACTTTTAATTTCACACTTGGTGTTTATGTTTTTCCACTTATGATGGCACATAATAAGAGTTTAAAAACTAATAGTTTGCGCGCTAGTCGCCGGTAGCTTGACTTCTTGGGTTTGAGCGTCATTACATGTTTTTTTAACTGATTACATGTTTATGTTTGTAATGAAAGAACCATTGTGTTTTGTTATACATGATTTTATCAAGTTTTTCATGTAAGGTGAAAAAAATAGACATAACTTTGGGGGGTTCTTTTAAATTTCACACTATGTGTTCCTGTGTTCACTTATGACACGATATTATCGTATTAGTAACCAACAAAAAATAGAATTTGAGAAAGTAACGATTCACACTCAAGTTGAAGGTAGCTTGAGTTCTCAGGTTTGAGCATCACTCTATTGTTCGATTACAGGTTTTTGTCCACCTAGGTACAGAAAGAACCATCGTATTTTTCATACATGGTTTAATCGAGTTTTGTATGCAATGTGGAGAAAATGGGAAAGATGTTAGTAAAAGGGTTTCTTTTTTATTTCACGCTTGATGTTTAACTGTTTCACTTACGATATAATATTATCTTTTTAGTAGCCATAAAATTCAGAATAAAAAACTAACATTTGCTCACGGGTTGATAGAACCTTGAGTTCTCTCGGTTGAGCTTCGCACTATTGGTCAACTACATGTTTTGTCCAGTTAGCTACACAAAGAATCGACGTGTTTTGGCATACATGGTTTTATCAAGTTTGTATGCAAGAGAGAGAAAATGGAAACTAAGTGAGTCAATGGTTTTCTTTCAAATTCCACACTTGGTGTTTATATGTTTCCGCTGGTGAAAGCTAGTGCATTAGCAACCATATTAATAAAATTCAGTAACTAAAAGTTTGCACTCCAGATGACATAGGGTTGAGCTCTAGGGTTTGACCGTTACTTGGTGAATTACATGGTTTTTCCCACCTAGGTACCGAAATATTTGCTATGTTTTGTCATACATGATTTGTTGAGTATTTTTTGTACAAGGTGGAGAAACTGGGAATGAAGTTTGTCGACCTTATTCAATTCCACACTTGGTGTTTATGTGTTTTCACTTATGACACGATATTACCATATTAGTAACTATTAAATTGAGTTAACATGTTTAAACGTCACACTATTGGCCAATTATGTGTTTTTGTCCACCTAGGTACTGAAGGAGTCATGTTTTGTCGACTTTTTCATGCATGGTGTCTGATTGGTCACTATGTTGTTATTACTATATTTGTGTATGACAATTCTCCCCTCACTTTACTGTTCTTAAATATTTGGGAGGGAAACACTATGTGGTTACACATTTTCATCTATCTTGCGGCACTACCTTATTAGTAACCATTAAATTTTATATTTCAGAAACTAACACAATTAATCAATGGTTATTTGTTCTTCGTTTTGAGTACCACATTGTTAGTCCATTACGTGCTTTTGTACACCCAACTACTGAAAGATTAGTCATATTTTGCCGTGCGTTATTTTGTGGGGCGTAGTACCTCGATTTATTGTATCTTATCGTATTTAGAATGACCGTGTTTTCCTTTGCCAATTTGGTGGAAAATATTAGAAGGAAACACTATATTGTGAAGGTTTTATTCTAAAATTATATGTTACTTTATCAGTAAGAATGAAAGTTTGATATTTCAAAAAATTGAAATCCGCATGTTGACTCAATGGTTAGTATAATTCCCCAGTTTTGACCGCCACACTATTGGCAAATAATGGTGCTTTGACAACTAAAAAATGAAAGGACCACCATATTTTGTCCTCCATTGTGCTCCACTTGGTTCTATCTTGTTGGGTTTATAGTGCTAGTTTTCTCCCTCTGTTTGTCTAGCATAAAATTCGGGAAAGAAGAACTTTATGCTTACGGGTTTTAATTTATGACTTAGTAATAGTAAACATGATTAAGAATAATAGTTCACGAGTTTTCGGTTTCAAGCTTCACGTCGCAAATCAACTGTGAACTTTTGTCCACCTAAGCATTCGAAAACTGATGCCCCACAAGTGTAGGGGGTCGCCACAGTATCTTCGAGGGAAGTAAAACTCAAATTTATTGATTCGTCACAAGGGGAGGCAAATAATACTTATAAGCCTTAGCAGCTGAGTTGTCAATTCAGCCACACCTGGAAAAGCACTAGTAACAAAAGTGATGTGAAAGAAGCAGTAATTCGAGAGTAACAGTAACAGTAAAGTAGCAGTAGCAGAAGTAACAACGGAAGCAATAATGATTAACAATGGACCGCGGTTCATAGTTTAACTAGAGGTAACTCTCCAAGCAAACAAGAACAAGTGTTGGGTGAACAAATTACAGTTGAGCAATTGACAGAATTGAAACTAACTTATGACAGACCATTTATTTCTATTAATCATACGCAGGGATGTGTTCCGTATATAGTCGTATGTGCTTGCAATAAGAATCTTGCACGACATCTTTTATCCAACCATCCCGTTTCAGCGGGGCCAATCATGGAACCTAATGGTAATTAAGTTACTCCTTTTAATAGAGCACCGGAGCAAAGCATTAACACTCAATGAACACATGTCATCCTCAAACTAAAGCCATCCCCTCCGATTATCCCAATTGTTGTCACTTCGGGGTCTCGGGTTCCGGAGAATAACAGGTGCAAACAACTTGTAGATACGATCTAAGACAACAATTATATTCATGCAAATATAATGAGCTTAAATCTAAGATCGTGCCACTCGTGCACTAGTGACAAACAATGAACACAACAAGATTGCAGCAACAATAATTCATAAATATAAATGACTGGTCATAATACAACAATTCATCAGATCCCAACAAACACAACACCAATTACATCAGATGGATCTCAATCATGTAAGTTAGCTCATGAGATCATTGTATTGAAAAACATGGGACAGAGAGTACCAACTAGCTACTGATATGAACCCGTAGTCCATGGGGGAACTACTCACAAACCATCATGGAGGCGGCACGGTCGATGAAGATGGCTCCGAGGGGTCGATCCCCGTCCTGGCAGGATGCCGGAACAAGGAACTTCTGCCCCCCCCCCCGAATTAGGGTTTTCGGTGGCGGCAGAGCTCTGTTGCGTTTCTGGAAAAATGCTCCGGGGTTAGGGTTTCCTCATCGTGGGAAATATATAGTCCGAAGGGCGTCACAAGGCGGTGCACGGTTGGAGGAGGCGGCGTTGGGGTGCGGGGAGCCCTGGGCCCCACCTACAGCTCCCCTTCTGAATCCGGGAGTTTTCTGGTGAATTAGAATTTCTGTAAAAAATTAGGATTTTTTCGAGCACTTTCATTTTTAGACCTTTTCTGCAATGCAAAGACAAAATAAACAGAAACTGGCACTGGACACTGGGTTAATAGGTTAGTCAATAAATTTCATAAAACCATAGTAAAAACATGTAGCAATGATATAAAACAAGTATGGAACAATCAAAAATTATAGATACGTTTGAGACGTATCAGCATCCCCAAGCTTAATTCCTGCTCGTCCTCGAGTAGGTAAATGACAAGCGAGAGCATTGGAGCAAACTACTTCAAGATATAACTTGATTGTACTACGTTCCAACTTGTTTTTTCGATATCGCAGTGTGGCGCAAGCATATTGTTAGTATTATAACACAATCAATGCAGAATCAATAGGTGCTTGATCTCTTGGTTTTCATTGTCCAACCATTTACTAGTTACATCCTCATTTGCCAAACTACTATAAGAATCGTTATGTTCTATCGTTAATAATTCTATTGTATTTGGTCGTATGTAATGTAATTGTGAAAATTCTAAGAAAACAGTTCACTTGTGGAGTCTACAATAACTTGAGTTATTTTTATTGAGTGTCATGCTATTGGTTCATCCGCTTGAATACCAAAAGGACCATCACATTTTGGTGGGCATTTCTATCATATTTGTTTGTGCATGGTTCACAGGTTGGTCAATATCTTGTTTTATTTTTTCAACACGAACATTTTATCTTATTGTTTCGATTTTCCTATTTAATATATGTGAAAAAACTAAGACCATACCAGGCATTGAATCATTATTGCTTTCTTGAAGAGTACATGATTCACCTTCCTACCAACTAACAACCATTAACTTTTCCATGCATGATTTCATCGTATTTGTTATGTGTGATGGTTGGATTTGGTTTACATTCATGTTCTATTTTGTAAGTTCAACTCATCGACTATGTTTCTCAATACATGATCACCGGTTTGTCGATTTCAACGATGTGACATAATGTATATCATGCGTCAACCATTGAGTCATAAAAAAGCAAATCATTATGTTATCGATAAATAACTACGAAATGAAATGGTATTCATATCAAACCAATGTTAGGATCATATATCCTTTTCTATTTAGGGAAACCATTTGTTGTTTCTTAAATTGTTGTACACGATTATTAGATGCCTTTGTGTCCACTATGTCATATTTTGATTTACATGACAATTATGGGCACACAAGTTTTGATTATGTGTCAAATTTGAAACATACCAGGTGCACAATGGGATAAGAACAATAAATATAAAATATATGCAAATATGGTATGAAATATATTAAAAAGAGTATGTTCCAAAGTAGCACTAGATGTCCTACATCTCTTTCAAAGAAGGGTTTTGAAGTTTAAAATATGCTTTCCCCTCCATTAAGTATTTGCAATACTTTATTGGGCGTTTTCGTGATTTTTGTAGAGTGCATTACACAAAGTTGAAAACAATTGAAAGGGGTTTTTCTACCCCGTGATTATTGTTTGAGTCATTACAACCCGAGCTTAAAAACTAGATGAATCTAACCATATACTCCTACAACCGGATATGATAGTTCCTCAAACCATTCTAAAGCACATTTGAACCTCATTTTAGATGATAGAACACTTACTTGTTTGCGACATCACATCCATATCATCTACTCCCTCCGTTTTTTAATATAAGATGTTTTAGCATTTGTCCACATTCACATATATCTAGATGTATGTAGACATATTTTAGTGCATATATGCACTCATATTAGTATGCATGTAGACAACATATTGGATAGCTAAAACGTCTTATATTTATGCACGGAGGGAGTAGAAAGCAAGAAAACAAATAAGGTACAGTTCAAACAAAAACAAAAACATAATACGAGCCTAAAAGTTTCCCCTGATTTTTAAATTTGGTTGGACTCTTGTTTTCAGGATACTGAAACTCTGCGAAAATTGTCTCAACTATCCTTCCCATTATTCTAACTTTTTTAATATATAAATGACCAAGCTTGCTATTTGAAACTTTTCATAGCCCTTTTCCTTTTGGTTATATTTTTTTCTACATCATAAAGATAATTGGAGGAGATGTGTTAGCCATGTCTAAAAAATATTGAAATTGCTTGAATGGTCAAAAGGACATTATTTTCTCTTTGGTTTTGAGATCTGAGGATTATTTATTTAGCTTTATAGTTAAAGGATGAAGGGTGAGTAGCTTGGTATGTTGTTATGTGTAAGTATCTGCTAGTGTTCCTATTAGCATAAATTTAAAGGGGTAGCTGAGTGCGATGAGAGGAGTTTGTTGTTCTAGGAAGTTCTATTTTTTGCACACAGAAGAACATATAAGTTGTGATTAGTTCTCCTGAGTATCCTTTATATTCTTGATACTGACAATTTTTTGATACAATAATAGCTCTGCGTTGTTCGGAAGCTTGTTTTCTTCCTATGTGCTAGCAATATATCATGCTATCAATGTTTTATCCTCTAATAACCAACAAAAGTGACGTTTAGCCTACAAGAGTAGCAATAGAGATTATACATCATAGTTATACCCCCTCAACTTGGCATGTTCCCTTCTCTATTGTTATTGTCCCATCACCTAATGTGTACGTATCATTTTTGTCTCCACGGAATTGTATACAAATTCACATACTAACCCCTTCGTAACTAGTAGTCACTAAAGTATCAACGAACTCTCTACGTCGATCTGTCCAAAATTAAACTATTGTTGAGCCAGTTTCTACATTTGCATTTCAAGATTTTATTAGTTGGAGCATGTCGAACCAGAACCCCCGACTTTGCCCCTGTTTTTCTAGGCAGACAACCCGGGCAGGAGAGAGAGAGAGAGAGAGCATGCTACCCAAACGGAACCCCCCCTTTCACCATATATGTCCGGTCTGTTTGGCACCCCCACTTCAAACCCATTTTTGCGGTAGAAATGAGAGTGTCCGGGTATGTCCAGCCAATCAACCACATAGAACCCGGTCCACGCTAGACCACTTGACCTCTTTCTTTCTTTCTTTATTCTTTCTCTCTCTTCAATCACACCAATCATATTCAATTGATCGAACAAATTTAGGGGACATGGATGCGCGCATAGACAAATGAGGGTTCAAATCAGACACGTCCAAACACTGTCTGGACGTGAACGTACGCAAATGAGGGGCCAAATTAGCCTAGTCTGGCTGGAGATGCTATTATACAAGTTAGTGTTGACTCGCTGCCAGGTTACAAAATTCACCTCTTCGAATACATATTTTAGTGCAAAACAATTGGATCACTTCCCAATTAAAGAGAGAAAATATCTACATACTGAACAAGGGTTCTAAGGTGACAATCTCGCAAAAGTAATTACAACAACTGGGGCATATGTGTGGGTGGGGGAGGGGGGGGGGGGGGGGGGGGGGTTGTGACTCATGACCACCTTTACAGTCATTATTAGCAACTATGAATGAAAGAGAAACACAACTTTGAGCTATATCCTCTTGGATGAACAAGGTAACGTTGCAATAATTAAATGAGAGTCTTCTTTTGGAAAACTCACCTATATACGTATAGGTTTTTTGTGTTCCACCAATAGTCGATGTCACTCGATCTCTCTATTGCCGTAGTGCGAAGACACGGACCCCAGCAATTTATAGCAAACAACCACCTTCGGTTTTTCACCGGACTCTGCCCAAAGCTAGGGTTTCGTAACGGTGGATCTCAGAGGTGTTAACAACAAGTACATCACGGGTGGAAAGTCATATGTGTATACATGGCCAACAGAGGTTCCCTGTTGGTGGGTGATTGTAGAAGGTGGCCACACTTGCTCGCCCTGCAATGGCGAAGGCTGTCCACACTCACTCACCGCTGCTGGTGGCGCTAGAGCCAGATTTGGATCTTCATTATTGTTTCTCTAGTTTTGTGTTGCTATTTTTGCAGGTCCTGGAAATTTATGGGAAAGTTCATCTGAAAACTCTTAAAAAATCTGCGACATATTATGGTAACTTCTTAAAGTTTTCATGTGTATTCATGAAACATGTATTTATATCTTCTGAAATTTTGGATTTCTAAAACCCATGATTTGGGGTGGGTTGAGCCCCTCATTATAATTCCGAAAGTTTCAATTTATAAGAGTCCTATATAATCAGTGTATTATTGACTGAACCCTCTGTTTTTGGCGTTTCGTGTGGCCACCGTGACAGCCCGGAATCTGTCAAACAGACAACCCAGGCCAACCTCACTCCCTCTGACTGACGATCGACGAGGAATGGACATTGAGCATAATGAAACTTGCAAGGAAATAGAAAATCTCCACTGGTTGACAAGCGAGATTACGTGAGAAGACGCTCATGTGTACGCTAGCTTATGGCGCTTCCCGCGTCTCGCTTCGTGGTCTATGGACAGATCACCATCGTCGGCGTCATCGTCGGCACCGGCGCCGGCGCATTGCAACAAAACGGAAATTAACCCTGTGTCGAGCTGTGCACACACGTCCAGTTTGTTTCTATCCTGTGGCTTAAATAACCCGGAGGTTTTGGCTGGGTAATCCTGTTGCTTCCGCGTCGGTTTCCGGCGTTAAAAGCCGAGAGAAACCTGTCCTTTCTCGGCCACCTTTCTGCCCTTTTCCGAGTATACGTGAAGCCAAAGGTATGCTTTGCATGCACACAAACACAATCAGCCTCTCGCCGGCGGGCATGGGCATGCTCGGCTAGCTGTTGATTTGCAGCAGTACAGCCAGCAGCTTAATTATGTGCATCTCTATTTCATTAGAGCGTCAAGTGTATCAGCAGACGTTATTAGACGTTACTAGGAGCGCTGTCACATGTTGCCGCGACTGCCCCAGCGACGGTTCTAATAGTTTTTTTTTCTTCAAAAAATCAAATTCAATAACAGTAAATGAAGAGCGAAATTTTATTGAAATTTGAGAGATTTTACAAAGTTCGAGCGAGATTTAAACTAAACTAATACTCCCTCCGTTCCAAATTAGATGACTTCTATTTGTCCACGAAATTTGAGAGATTTTACAAAGTTCGAGCGAGATTTAAACTAAACTAATACTCCCTCCGTTCCAAATTAGATGACTTCTATTTGTCCACGTATGTGGACAAATAGAAGTCATCTAATTTGGAACGGAGGGAGTATTAGTTTAGTTTAAATCTCGCTCGAACTTTGTAAAATCTCTCAAATTTCAATAAAATTTCGCTCTTCATTAGAAGTCATCTAATTTAGAACGGAGGGAGTAGTATTTGTCACAGAACGCCCCGTGTTCTCGTCCTCTTCCTTAACCTTAGCCTCTCCGGCGTGGCCTTCGGCCAGCGCGTCGTTGTTGTCGCGAAACGTCAAGATTCCAAACTCGTACGCCGACCACTCCTCGCATAGCCTTCTTCGGCCGTCTGGATTGCCTCGAACGACAGCCGCTCGGTCTCGGCGATCTGTCGCTGAAAGAGCGCCTTGGTCTCCTCCTCGTGGAGGGGATGCCTCCTTCTTCGGCTTTTTTACGGCCGAGGTAGAGCCAGCCCCACGGCGACGAGGGCTTCTCCTCCTTGATCTTGGAGAAGGGAGGTGCCGACGCGCGCTGCCCCGAGATATTTGGCTCCTGGATGACCATACCGTCGGGCCTCCTCGGTGGCCAGGGCCGCTCCTCCTTCACCTTGACGAAGGGGGGAGTCGGGCCTCGCGAGGAGGAAGCAGGCCATGATGAGGGTTGCTACTCCTTCTTGGGGAAGAGCGGTGGCGACCGTGCGTGTGGGCGTGAGGAGGAGGAGCCCGATGACGAGGCTACCAGCTACGATGCGTGCGGTGGCGGCTGGTAGCCGTACATCGCGACCACGTCACATATACGCTTATTGCACCATAATTGACTCTGCTCGCGCCGGTTCCACGGATCGGGCCTCACCCGCCCCTCGTAGCGGTCGACCCACGCCTGGCGTTCCGCCGCTAGGATCGCCGACCATTTGTTGTTGTTCTCGGCGAAATCGGGGTCCATCAGCTGCTCCGGCATGAGTCGCCGACTCCAGTTGCGGATGAGCTCACCCTGGTCGCGCTCGTCCGAGGGGAGAGGCGGGATGGCGAGCTAACCGACGTTGATGTTCCAGCCGGTGGGAAGGCGCATGCCGAGTGGCACGAGGAGGCCGGCTCTCACCACCACCGTCGCCTCGGGGATGCTAAGGCAACTATTGTAGACGATGTCGCCGCTGCCGCAACCGCTGCCTCCTGCTTCGTCGTTGTGAGCCATAGCGTCGATAGATGGGGTGGTGAGCGGTGAGGAGCATTCAGCTGAACAAAGGTGATGGAGGGGCGGTGTTGCGGTTTATAAAGCGGCAGGGGAGCCGGTGCGCTAGGGAACCGCCTTAACGCCGGCGACGTGTCCTGATAGGCCATTACGCGGCAATCGTGTGTCAGGAAGGCGAAGTGAGAAGCGACTGCGCCCGCCAGGGGAGCCGGTGCACGTCATAACTGATGCTGCAATGACTGCGCCGCTCGATCGAACGCTTTGACCTATTGTGAGTCAATGACAGGACGAGCCCGTCAGTCAAGATCCGACGTGGCGAGGGGTGCTTAATAGGCTAGCTATTGCAATCATTAACCTCCTGATGTTGTATTATACGAGTACTAGCTAGTACCTACCAGCGCATCTTGTCGTGGTTTGTGTACTAGTATTATTATTCTGGGGACTACACCAGGGAGGCCATCTGCTGCTGCTCTGGACCGTCCTGCGAAGAATGATCATCGGGTCAAATCATGTTTAGTTTAAGCATCAAGCTT
Organism: Poa pratensis; assembly: GCA_947311845.1. NCBI lineage: Eukaryota > Viridiplantae > Streptophyta > Magnoliopsida > Poales > Poaceae > Poa > Poa pratensis. Next base: position 112,177,073 of record CAMZMU010000107.1, on the reverse strand, counting down.
ATCGCTCCTATTTGTAGCTTACCATTGTGGCGCTGCCATGTTTGTTTGGTCCGAAATGGTATCAGAGGAGCATACCTCTCCGGCCTCCGTGTCCTTGCAAACCTCTTCGGTCGTGAGGCGTATTTGGTCTCGCCGGAGTATGCTACCAACACTTGAAACGAGGCAAAAGTCTTGCCCTTTGTTAGAGAGAATCGAGAGGCAACACGAGAGACAACCAAATGATTCAACTGTATTCTTTATTGATGAGGAGTACATATTTATACAAGGTGAAAAGACACGGTGGGGAGACGCCTCTTCAGGAGAGTCGCGAGGAACCGCCGTGACGGTTGCCCAAATAGCAACTGCACGGGCGGGACTAATAGCAGGGATTAATATTTAATCAAGTAAACTGATTAAATCCTAACACTCCCCCTAATCACTGCTTGTCCTTGCGTATATCCATCATCTTTGTAAAGTCTCCTCCAAAAACCCTGTGGGAAAAATGTGAGGAGTTGTGTAGAATATGTTGCTAAAACTCCTTTAAAACCCGGTGGGAAATAAGGAGAAAATGATGCAACATATAATGTTTATTGTCTCTTTAGTAACTCATATGAGAAAACCTTAAAAAGGAAAATCACATAAGTGAGTTTAGAGAACAATAAATATGCCTTGTATACTTCCTTTAAAAACCCCGGTGGGGAAAACAGAAAGTATGACATATGATGTTTGAAATTCTCCCCAAAAACCCTTTGGGAAAAATGTGAGGAGAATTGTATTTGATATGTTGTTAAAACTCCTTTAAAACCCAGTGGGAAAAGTAAGGAGAAAATGATACAACATATAATGATTATTGTCTCTATTAACTCAATATGAATGAAATCCATAGAGTTTTAGAGGACAATAAATATGTCGTGTATACTTTCCTAAAAACCCCGGTGGGGAAAACAGAAAGTATGACATATGATTCATGTTGATACTACCTCATTAAAAACCTTGATGAGAACCTGAAAAGTAAACTCATAAAGGGAAAAAGAGTGTAATATGATGCTTTGAACAGGAATAGTTCAGGAAGATACTCCCCCTGACTCTTGCAAATCCCGAAGCCGTCGCATACCAATCCATGAATCATTTCTGGAATGTTATAGTTGGTAGAGACTTGGTGAATAGATCAGCGAGGATATCGCATGATTTTAATTGCAAGATGTTTATTCCCGACTCGTCATGAGTTTATGGGGATAAAACAATTTAGCGCAATATGCTTAACGATATTGCTCTTTATGTAACCTGTTTTGCATCTATGCAACATAAGCAACATTATCTGTGTAGATAATGATAGGTGATTCGAGAGAACCAACACCACATGACTAATGTATGCGGTTTGTCATTCCGTGAAGCCACAGTGTTAACATGAAGCATTGCATCTTAGAATGATCGTGGTAGTATAGTCACCAGAGTCTATTTGAAGACATCAATGGAGTGACGATCTACCATGTATGTACACATTGTAGGATCATGTAAGTAGCCAATACCAGTGTCTAAATTGGAGTTCAGATTTCTCCGAAATTGATACAATATGTCAAGATATTTGGTGCCTTGGAGATATCGAAAGATATTCTTGATCCCCTAACCAATTATGTTGGTAGGTCCAATGGCATTGAGATATGGAACATTATGTGCCAACATCTCTTCTCCATCTTCCCATGGATCTTTCTCTACGTCTAGAGATCGAACAATCCCTAGGAGATGGACATGACTTGTCTATATCAAGTTTCTCCAATTTTCTGGATATAGGCATCTTAGTGTACCATAATACTTGAGTGAAGGTGCTCGAGTTGTAGTCCCAAGCACTATTTGGGTTTATCCAAATTCTTCATCTCAAATCCGTCTTTAGATGATCATGTGTTTTGTCATTTAGGAGTTATCCTTATCTATGACATACACGCATGGGTAATCATCATGTAGGAGTAATCCTTGTGTATAAGGAACTCACTACGTCGGTTGTACCAAAATATACCGACAACAATAAGACTTGGAGTGACTTATTGATTTTTACACAATACATGTTGCATTTGCGTTTCGATTCGGACAGAGATTCCATCGGGAACCATACATGTCGGAATCTAGTGATCCACATGGATATGTTGTCACTACACCTATCAACTGCATAGATAGATGATTTTGTACTGCCAATGATATATGTATCGGAACGAGATTTCACTCATGTCTGGAGAGTAGGTCTCGGATCTCTGCGGAAACCCGACCTTATGCTACAAGCCTTGCTTTCTCACCACCTGTATTTCTCATTCCGTTTCTGGAAGAAAACACATTGAAAATCCCATAGGGAATTTGTTTGGAAGAGCGAGGCTATATCTGCTTGGATGCATCCTTTGATGAGTTCAGTCCTAGCAAGTGTGTTCACACTCAGCCATGGCCATGGTCTTTGGATCTGAATCATTGTGAAGGTTGTTTGCAATCATACAAGAGATGTTTGTCGACAGTTGTAGGCTTTGGTTATATGATTCTCCAGAATCGATATAGTTGGAGCAAATATCATGCACCCATGATGACTCTTCGTGATTTCCCAATACGCGTGAGTCTGGGTGTTCCGATGTCCCAGCCAGTGTGTGCAAGCTGGAGCTGGGGTTGTGGAGGTTTCCCTTCCACTGGGTGTATACTACCCATTAGGTGTTCATCAACGCAAGGTTGACTTGCATTTACTGATTTAGAGGATTTATCCTCGATTTCCTTTGTTGCTTTGCGAAAAGCTGGATCCTGGTAGAGGCCGTACTACTCCCCCTCTTTTTATAAAACAGGGAGTTGAGTGGTTTTTATTGGTACCTCCACTCTTTCGGGCGCATTTCTAACCGGATTGAAGGATTTTGTAACACCTTTGAGATCAGTAAATGAATCTGGCAGGTTATTTGCATGTGTTGCAAATTTGTGAATCGAACGTAGAGTCCAGATTCTTGAGTACGTGGGTATGAGGAGGAACGTGAAGTCCCAATTGATTTCCTGGCATTCGATGTGGTACTTGAAATCTCCCCCTAATGCCTGGAAATAATCCTCCTTAAATATAAGCAATCAGCGTACTGGGCTATGAATACATCCCTTATGAGGGGTTCAAGGTACTGGGTTATCGACGGATATCTGTACCCCACATAGATCCCTCATATGTGGGCCCATGATGTACGCTGCGGTGGTGAGATCGGTACGCGTGAAGCGCTTCCGAACTTACGCAGATGGGAAATGCTCGGAGGATTTCACGTATCAATTGCAGAGGGGAAGTACTGCTATATGCAGTTAGTCAGTAGCAGCGTGTAAAACTGCGTGACTCCAACGTAAGTTGGTAAATTGCAATTCATTAACATGGGTCGTGCAATGAGAAAATCCTTTTGATCAGAGACGAGCCAAAAACAATTGTGTATGGACACATAGGACATTGTGCTGAACTTCGATCCTCGGAGCCATGCACTAAATAGTGGAGGCATGTGAAGAGAATTCTGCAACAATATTTGTCCATTCGAATTGATTTAATTCGATTTTAGTCCAAACAATGGTTGGTTGGGACCACAAATATCACCTTGAATGTGTTCAAGGGACTGAAGTGATCCATTGGCACAATATGTGCAAACTAAATCTCATGACTAGGAAAGTTTAGCTCATGCAAAACATGACCGATGGAATTGCATTATATGCAACATGTGCTACGAGTTGGATGTACGTGTAGTACAATCCAGACAATAGAGGGTACATTTTCATATACTTGTTCCACATCCATCGGATTGACACTCGTAGAAATCTATATATAGAATTGAAGAAGTTCCAATATGGAAATCTTTATCAGATATATAGAATGTATAAATCTTATTTATATCAGAGTGCTGATACAATATATGTTCTATTACGAAACAAATGGACATTAATAAAACGACCATTAAGGAGATAGTGGGACTAGTTCAAGTCTCCAAACACGTCGGTTGAGGCGTACTCAACCATCATGTTCTCCGTGCCTGTAGGGTCCTCTGGCTGATGGAGAGTTATGGCGTTGCAAGGTCCACTAGGAACGTCTCGCGAACAACAAGCTCCATTGGTGCCATCTGGATGAAGGTTGAAGTTTTCAAACCTTTTCCCTTGAGGTGCTTTGCGTCATTGGGATTGCTGATACAGAATGACCAGATGCTTTGGGATTTTGCACTTGTTAGTGAGGTGCGTGTAGCAACCACACTTGTCGCAAAGCTTAGATTTGTCAAACTTGGGCTTTGCGGTGCCTTTCCCACGGTCTGAGTTTCTGGGCTTCCTGTTCCGGTTGCGCTTTCGCTTACCATTGAAGTTCGAGGGCTTGCCTTTGAAGCCACCATCAAACATTCGTCCATTCGCGACATTCATATGAACTTCAGGTAGAGGTTGAGAACCAACCGGACGCTGAGAGCCATTCTTAGCGAGTAGCTCATCATGCTTTTCAGCCTGAAGTAAAATATGAATACGATCGGAATAGACTTGGTAGTCGCGAGTATGGTACTGCTGCTGGAGGATCCTGTCAGATGAGAGCGTAGTAGACAAAGTTTTCTCTATCTTCTCCGCATCGGTAGGTTCCTTCCCGCAAAAGCGCAGTTTGGAACTGATCTTATGAACCTCATTATTGTACTCCCCGACAGACTTGAAATCCTGGAGTCGGAGATGTGTCCAATCATGGAGTGCTTCAGGTATGACAAATGCCTTCTGTTGTTCATTCCTCGTTTTGAGGGCCAGAAACAAGGTACTGGGGAATTCTTCCTCCAAATACTCAGACTTGAGGTATGGATGAATATGGTGCCTTATGATGTACAAAGCAGCATATTTTTGCTCATCTGTCAGCGGCGTGACTCCAGCCGGGAGTGGAACATCCAGAACCTGGATTGCACGCACTAACCCATGGGACGCAAGGGCGATCTTGATGTCCATGGTACATATAGGATAGTTGTGGCCATTGAGAGCGAGTGTATCAAACTCTCGAGCCATCGTTTACCTATATGGTAAACCAGAGAATATTAATTTATATTCGGTAAATTAAAATCCATCATGGTTATGTCGTAATGAACTATGCAAAATAAATGAAGTTTCAAGAAGTGGGCTTGAACTCATTAGTGTGAACCTCAAATTGTTAAGTATGACACGTTGTAGATAATCTCCAATTGAATTTTGGAGTAGATCTAGCAGCATTAGCGGAGTATAAGATACTCGCACTTCGAATGCCTTATGTCATAACTTAATTAAAATGTATGGGAAAGCACATTGGCAATCATAATGTCAAAAATGACAAAATGTAGGCTTAAACAGTAGGTGTAGATAAATCTACACACTACCTCATGATCCCAAAACATCAATTTGAAGAAATCACTTAAATTTTGCATATCAATTCTTCCTCGTATTAAGCCAAATGGCTCAATTAAGATGAACAGAAATTTATTTGCAAGAAACTGATAATCTCATTGCAAATAATAGAGGTAAATAATCTCGACATGTTGTGAACATGGAAATTTATACACATAACAACTTTATTCTGGAGTATACAATACTCAACAGAAACAGTATTGAAAATACTGGTACAGGGTCGTAATCACGATGGATACTAAGTTAATAGTACTGTCAGATTGACCAATTCGCGGTATCCAAAAAGGCTGAGTTCTATCAGCCTAGAACACCTGTTTCTAGCATGCTTTGCTAATTCCCGGAAAAACAGGAATCATGATGCAAAATGGGGAAAGGATAAGATTCCTTATCCCATTGCCTGTGCGGTTACCGCACGGAGGCACAGAGCGCCGGCCGCTGCGCCTTTGTCCACCACGCCGCATGGGGCCGCGCTACTGCGCTCGAGGACCCTGCCGCACGGAGAGGTCGTCGTCGGCATGGTTGCCACGCCGCGCTGGGGTCGTGGACACCTGATCCGGCCGTTGCGGCAGTAACACCGCGCCGGTGTCGTGCCGCCGACTCGGGTCGACAGCCGCGGGGAGCCACGCCGGTGACGGGAGTCCCCGTTGGCCGTTAGCCGCCGCCGCCGGGAGCGCAAGGCCGCTGTCGGGACGCCGCGGTCAGGGACGTCGCGAAGCAGCGCGCCGGTGGAGGGCCCCGCCTCGGCTTGCCTTCCGGCGGCCACTAGGCTGAGCCACGGACGTGGGTGCCGGCGCACCGCAAGGATGCGAGCCGTGCGACGCCGCACTCCGCGCTGGTGGTCGTGTCGCCTGGGGCCAGCCACCGCGGGGAGAAGCACTGCGCGTCTGCGCCGGTGTTGGCCTGCCGCATTGGGCTTGAGGGCGTCGCCGTCAGAGCGCCGGCGCTGCCGCCGAATCGAGGGGAGCCGCATCCAGAGATGTCGTCGGCAAGGAGGTCGCGTCAGGGGCGCCGCAGGGAGCAGCACCACGCCGGTAGGCCGTGGTCGCGGGTGCCGGCGCACCGCAAGGATGCAAGCCGTGCGACGCCGCGGGCATGGCCAACGCCGGCGGTCCGCGAGCGTTGCGGAGGTTCGTGGCGGGCCGGCCACTGCCGGCGGTCCACGCCGTGGGACATATTTGGGCTCACCTTGTTGTGCAGAGGAGTCTGGTGGTCCACCGTCGTCCGTCGACGGTATGTGCGGGGCTTCTGCCGGCTATGTGCGGGGCTTCTGCCGGCTGCTCGTTTTCCTCCTCTTCTATTCTATTCTTGTTCTTCTCGATCTTGAAATCGCACAGGTGTAGAGCAACGTGGCTGATAAGGTGTTAGAGAGAATCGAGAGGCAACACGAGAGACAACCAAATGATTCAACTGTATTCTTTATTGATGAGGAGTACATATTTATACAAGGTGAAAAGACACGGTGGGGAGACGCCTCTTCAGGAGAGTCGCGAGGAACCGCCGTGACGGTTGCCCAAATAGCAACTGCACGGGCGGGACTAATAGCAGGGATTAATATTTAATCAAGTAAACTGATTAAATCCTAACACCCTTCTTTATATTGATATAGGAGAAGCTGACAGGCCTAAATCAAAAATAAAAAAAAGTTCACATAGTAACTCCCTAGTCGACGATCTCTGCTAAATGCTTATCTCCCGCGGATCCAATTATTGCCTTCACCTTTAATCTTTTGGACGAAGACCGACGGCATCGAAAAGATGTTGTTGAAGACACTAGCGTTTATTTCTTTCCAAATCTCTCAGGTGATCAATGTAACTACTGATTTGAGACTCTTGGGGGTGCGTCGTGAGGGTCTTGATAACTGCATGCCAATATCAAGAACAATTGGGCAACCCGTGCAAATATCCAGGATCATAGATGGACAGGAAATCCATGTGGTCGTGGCTTGCCAGATGCGCCTCATGAACCCGCTTTTAAATAGGATGCGCCTTGCCGTTTCCCACTGATATTTGCATAGCTAACATAGCGGGTTGTGCGGCCACCCCTTATTGCGAGACGGCCCGACGTCCAAAGCCTGTTCTGCACCACAAGCCAAGCAAAGAACCTGCATTTTGGAGGCGCCCAGGTCTTCCAGACGAGGTTATTGAACGAGCAGGGGTTAGATCCGATGAATTGTGCTTTATAGGCAGAGCATGTCGTGTATTTCCCATCCGAGGTAAGCGTTCAGGTTATAGTGTCCGCTGTGCCGGGGACCAACGTGAAGTCTTGGAGAAGATCCCAAAGGTTGATGAACTGCGAAATGTTCTCAACAGTGAACTCGTGAATCGAAATATCTGCTATCCGGTTGAGGTTGGCCATGGCGTCCTAGACACACCTCTTCTTTTTCTTGGAGGCCTGGAAGATTTTGGGGCAATTGATTTTGGCGTGGTTCCGTTGAGCCGGGAGGAGGACCAAAAACTTGCGGTTAGGCCATCTCTGATGGTGAATTTAGTCGCTGCGTTGAACAACTCCTTATCAGTGTCGTCGTTTGGAGTTTCTAGCCCTACCCAAGGGTTGTCTGGAGCTGTCCATTCTAGCCACAACTAGCGTAAACGAAGTGCACACGCAAATTTTTTGAGGTCAAGAAATTCCCTTTGACACATGGGAGTATATACTGTTGCTACCGTACAAAAAATAGTTTGAAATGTCCAAAAAATCCTAATAAAAATTTCACGCATACATCTAGACATAATATGTGCACACACCAAATTCTGCGAAAAATTGCCATTTTTTGTGGATTGTTAAAAAGACAAAAAAATGTTTTCGAAAAAGCCTTTTTAGCACCAAACTTTATCTTTTTTACACAACCCAAAAAATGATGGTTTTTTTCTGAAACGACTTTGTGAGCATATAGAACTTCGACAGGTACGCGTAAAGTTTTGCTCCCGGTGACAAAACGTCACTCCCCTGTCTATTACTCTAGCTAGTCCATGTCATTGCAAATTGCCAAAGAAGTATAGAGATGATTCAGTGACTAGAAACGAAGTTTGAATGGCAAAATATTGTTTTAACTCTTATTTGAAGTTTAAATTGTATGTTTGGATAAACTGGATAAAAAATACACACATCAAAGTTCTTTCTGAAACCTCCAATTTGTACTCAAACCGATGGGTATTGTGTTGATGCATCAAGATGATAACGATAATCAAACATGTCTGGGAGGGCATATCTAGCCGTTCTCGCCTCCATGGAAGAAATCCAGCCATTTTCCATACCACACAAGCAATAAAATCATGTCATGCTCTGGCTGCTACAGTCCCAAATTATAGAGATCCGAAGCTGACATAGCAATCTGCACTAGCACTATAAAACATGAAAAAAAATGCATGGAAATATCCCCACATGGAGTCACAAGATGGCAGGTTGGAGCTAGCATCTCCATTCCGCCATAGATCTCTCCAACCGTTCCCGTGTCTGACGCAAGAACCTTCCTCTGACTGGCAAATAATTAAGAGGCCCTGACAAAACGAAACCATCCAAATAAACGACCTAATTAAAGAAGAAAGATACCAAGCTGACAGGCTGCAGATTTGATTAACCATATATTTCTAGGCCCTGTGGCCAGCCGCGTTCAGATCATGGAAAAAAATAGCACGTTATTTCTTCGCTAATAGCACGATATAGCATGTCTGGAGGGTCCACGCTATATTTTGCCACTTTTGCGCGCTACAGAGCTATTCACGAAATAACACGCTATATCACGCTAAAATGCCATAACTTTAGCGCGCTATTTTCTTTTTCCAGCCTATCGGCGAAAAGCACCGAGTTTCACCTTAAGAAGAAGCAAAAACTCCATTCTGTTTGTCTTGATAATGAACTGCAATCTAATGGTTCCTCTTCTGAATTGAAAGATGTCATCACTAATGGTGATGATTCTAAATAAATAATTTATGTTATATTGTTGCCTCGTGGGATGTTGATTTTAAGCTTGTAGACAATTGGAGAATGTTTTTCGTACGTGGTTATGCATATATTATTCCGCCATTCTAAACTATATTCTTTATTCTTCCTAAAAATTGTTTATTTTTCAGTTTATCTTGTTTTTTTCAGAACGCTATATCTAAACGTAGCCCGCTATTAGCACGCTATAGCGTGTATAGCATCTGGAGAAGGTCGCCGCTATTTCTCATAGCACGCTATTTTTTACCTTGGTTCAGATAGCAATGGGTGGACGCCTTGTTAATGCTCAGCGCACAAATCCAAGGACATACTGGAATAGATTAGCAGAAGCGTAGTACATTGGCAGGGAACAAATTAACCAACCCTAGCTTTGCTAGGATTAAGCTAAGCATTTCACATATGGCACTATGGCCGTACTACTAACCACTACAAGACTGGTACAGGAGGGCATGCAGTGACTCGTTTACGGCTGGCTCACAGCTCAAATCCAAGGACATACTGGAATAGATTAGCAGAAGCGTAGTACATTGGCAGGGAAAAAATTAACCAACCCTAGCTTTGCTAGGATTAAGCTAAGCATTTCACATATGGCACTATGGCCGTACTACTAACCACTACTAGACTGGTACAGGAGGGCATGCAGTGACTCGTTTACGGCTGGCTCACAGCTCCAAGCACTGGCTCTTCCTTTGATTGCATTATTACCAGCATTCTAATCTCACTAGTACGGAGTTGGGCTGTTCACGGAGTAGCTTTGGTTCCTTGGGCCCCATCTCATGTGGGAATAAACTGTTTGGGTTTGATTTGCTTCTAGGTAATGCCTCTGGGCTCAAGTTTCCCTAATGATACGTTTTGGACATCAATCATTGTACTCTATGAATTCCCCTTCACTAGTTTAATCAAGGTCGCTTTACAAGAACCAATATCATACCATGGCCTCAAAGTTTGCCCTAGTAGCTAACCTAACAAGAATCCAATATCAATCCACGTAGCATGCCCAGGATGCCAGGGTTTTGTTCTATAACTAATCTCCCTAGAGTTGTTAGCAATATAGCATACTATATGGGCGGCTGACGTTTTCATAAACAACTTTTTCTGTGTGTTAAGCTAGCAGATTTGCTTGCACAATTACGTGGGTAATTAGAATATACCGTAATTGATGCAGAGCAGCTTTCATGACTACCGGAGATGTGGTCATATTTGCTAGGTAAAGTATATAGGACTTGTAATTGTAATATTTTTTGAAACAACAACATACACCCTTGTGTTCTCTGAATAAAACTGAAATATTTGGCACATAAAGATTGCCTAGAAATACTATGAAGTATCAATATGTACAGCTTCCATGTACGTTTGCTCTTTTTTTTGAAACCCAAGACAAAAGCTTTGCCTTGTCAATTTATTAAGCAGAAGGTTCCCGATTTATTATGGAAGAAACCGGGCGAAAACCATACAACAACACAACCCACGGCAACAACACAACCTCGAGAACAACAAGAGCCAAACTCCAAACACCACTCCGCAAAGAACCGGCCAACCATCCACCCTTACCGGAGAGAAGAAGCCGTAACTGCTATGAGAGGAGCAGCTACGGGACGCTCCAGCGTAGATGAAAGCGACCAATCCGCCAGGAGCCCCGACGACGACCAACACCGTGAGCAACCTTGCCGCCCACACGACACAAAGGTGGAGTATCCTCGATGTTGCAGAAATCTCGGAGCCGCTGCCCCGACATCCACCTCTCCGTCACACCCTGCGCAATCCACCTGAACCACCTTCCGGGGCCGCCGCCCCGACATGCCACCGCTCACACCCGAGCCGCAACGCCGCACGACCTAGCTGCCCGCAGCCCAAACTGCACAGAGCAACTACCGCAGACCACGGCCGTCACACCACGTCCGAGGCCGCTGCCTCGACATACTGAAGATCGCCCCGCTTTGGGACGCATCGACCGAGCCGACAACCTCGCTGCACTCACAACACAAGATTGTCACCCGCGCCATGCAAGGCCACAGAACCACCGCATAGAGTTGTCGCCGCATCGCTTCTTGAGGCCGCCGCCCCGGCATAACTAAACTCCATCCACCCGAGGCCGCTGCCCCGGCTTCCACTGAGAACCCAACGGCGAGATAAGTACATGCAGGGAATGCAGTGAAGCTCCCCAAGGCGGCGCCTCAAAGGAGGGGGTGGCGAAGCCACCAAACGCCGCCCGCTCCAGGGACCTGAAGCTAGGGCTTTCGCCCGGAGAGCTCAAAACACCCTCACGAGGGAGAGAGGAACCCGAGTTCCACAATGGCGCCACCAAGGTGGGACACGCCGTCAAAGACGCCGCCGCCATTGGCACAAACCAAAGGTCAAGACAGGCTTTCGCCCGGAACTCGTCCACACCACTCGATCATAGGGATAACCAGACAGACCGCAAACTGAATTGCGAGACCGCCGGAGCACCGCAAAACCAGCAACTTCCCTGCCGCAGTCCACCGAGCACCACCAAGCAGCCCCAACTTGCAGCGCAACATGCTGCGTTGTCGACGTCGCCGCCCAAGAACCCGCGCCCAAGGCGCCCAGCCGCACCGCCTCTCGCCGGCCGACACCACCCAGGTCCGGGGCCGCCGCCCCGGTATCCGCGCGTCGGCGACTCGCCTGACGCCGCACCAGCTCCACGCGCAACACCATCTCGTGCCGCCGCCTCCAACAAGCAGCACGACGTGTCGCCGAAGCCCGAGCACCGCCGCCGGCATGAGATCTGGGCGTGGGATCCCCAGATCCGCCGCGCCCCGAAACCTGCACCGCCGAGGACTCCCAGCACCGGCACGGCGCCATGGAGGAGCGTCGGCCAATCCCCGAGGCCGCCGCCCGGCTTATGCTCGCTGCGAGCACCGGCGGCCGCCCCCCAGCCGCAGCCGCCAGACTCCAGCGGCCCCTGCAAAAGTCGAGCCCTCGACCACCTTTGGCAGCGAGGGCGGGCCGCCACCACCGCGGAGAAGGCCGGCGGCGGCAGCGGCCGAGGGAGGCTGGGCGGGGGAAGCCTGCGGCGGCGCTGGGTGGCGCCCCTGGCGTCGCCCGGGGGAGCGACAGGAGGGTCAGATTTTTATTCTCCCTAAGCAGCGATCTTCCATACGTTTGCTCTTTATATCCACGTTTTATAGATAAACAAGATTTGTTTTTGAGCCTGGTTTCTTCCTGCGCCTACACTGACCTGGTTTCAGAACAATCATGCAAATGTGAGGACATTGTTCAAATGCAGTTTTTGAAGTTTCGTTCTAGGTAGAATGCAATGTTGAATGGATGGTCTGGGATGGTGGCACATAAGGACAACGGATACCCTAATTTACCCCTACCGGATGAATATTTTCTAGTTCTCCGGATTTTTTTATACTACATATGTGATACAATTTTGGGGACTTATGATTTACAACTTCCTTTAGGAACACTGCACAACAATCCTGTTCAAACTTATCAACAATCTAGAAGTTTCAGTGGTGGTTCTTTTTTTTTTTAATGCATGATGTCCTCGAGAGCAAATAACTTTAGTGTTTGGTGCAAATGTACACCTAAATCATTGCCTTGTGCTCCTTTTCGAAAGAAAGTCATCATGTTTTTCTCTGCTTTTGGGTTCTTATTTGAGTGCGACTAATTAGAATGCATAATGGCCTATTGCTTATAGGCTTTAGCTTGATGCTACAGCTGGTTCACGTAATGAAGGAACCCATGACTACAATCTGAATTGCATTTCCTATAATGGAGACAAAAACTTTGCATCATCTCATTAATTAAGAAATTTACAAGTATCTTTGAGGGTGGAAAAAATACATTGTGTAAGTACAAAGCCTACTCGCTCGAAGCAAGATACAAACCAAATCTTTAGCACCCGGTACCCAATATGCGCTTCCACCTTTATCTTGGCCACAATTGTAGGCGACAATGTTGAGGCATTGCTGAAAACATGGCACCGCTCTTTAACACTTTAACAAAACGCCTGCGGAAGTTCGGGGTCGTGTAATTTTAATATAATGAAGTCACAAAATTAGTCTTACTATAGACGGGAATGTCTCTCACTGTAAGAGAATTACCGGTTTAATGATACACACAAGGCTGAGTCAACACATATCTTCGTGAGTATGAGAATGTCCATGAACTGAAAAATATTCCAACTTAACAAGATACAAGCGTCAAACCTTCAAAATTGATGAACATACAACATTAGTCAACACACTAAATACAAGAACGTCCCTCACACTATAAACATTGCTTAATGGCACGCACATGGCTAATTCACCAAAATCTCCACTTGATATGTTTTATATTTAGTATCCACATTAGTGTGTCAATAATATTTTTAATACGAGGACCTTAAAAGCATACCCTTAATTCTTACGAATTTTTTTGGCGGATATTGTTTGGTTTGTACGGTAGACATATTTGGACTATTATATGTGTGTGTCTTTATCTCATGTAACAAAATCAACAAAAAAGCACGTGTCGTTCAAATTGCATAGCAAAATTGACGACTGATCAAACTATACTATCAAAATGCGTAGTCATTTTGCATAACAAAGAAAATACATGTGACCGGATGTGTAGAATGATTCACATTTGGGATATGCGAAAGGCCAAGATATCGAAGAAGGAAGGAGAGATAAAGAAATTCACATGTCGAGGATACACTCGTAGCCAGATACTGCTGTCCTAGGTTGAACCGGCCGGAGAGGTAGCTGGACCGAGCTAGCTAGCCGCTCACCCATCCCGTCCTTGGAGCAGCGAGCTGAGCTCGACCACTCGCTCGCCTCCGACATGCGAGGTGCAGTCGTCTTCCTCCCCGTGACCCCGCATCATCGCATCGGGAATTCGGGATCCCCGTACTGCTGCTTCCGGTGGCAGCAAGGATCACTCGTCAGCTGCCGCGATCCCGTTTCGGCTGCCGTTCTGGGCGGCGGTACGTGATGGCTGCCGTGTCCATGCACGTGGTACAGTCCCTGGTCGGCCATACGTATGTAGTCACATCGCGCACAGTACACTTTGTCGCCGGCCGGATAACATGGCACAGTAGATAGATTACTCGCAGCTATGGATCGGCGCCATGGGAGCTGCAGCAGCGGGGGCGACACGGCACGTTGGTGGAGCTTCAGGCATCAGACCAGCTCGGCGTAACGCCGCTCGCGATCTTTTCCCATTCTTTTTTAAAACACAGTACAACGCAGACGCTCATATACACGCGCACACACTCACTCCTATAAACGCACGCACGTACACCCTACCCCTATGAGCATATCCGAGAGACTAAGTCGACGGATGGAGTCTTGAGATTGACGAAGTCACCACGGACGTCTCGCTGTCGATGGGAACGTTGCCTCCCACTGAAGAATATTCCGCCTTAAATGAGAAACATCAATGTCAAATCTAGAGTTTGAACTCTAGTGGTCTAGAAATATAACCACCCACCTAACCATCTTGCCATATGCAAGTTCTCGTCTTTTCCCATTCCTTCAACTGGCTTCTGCTCTGCTCCCGGCCGGCAGCTCACGTTCGTTCAAACCAGAGTTTCTTCTTAAAAACGAAAGTTTGGATCTGGCTCCGTTTCCCACTTCCTGAATCTGAATCTGCTCATAGTGTCAGGCGGCTGACACCAACAGTTATTGCCGTCGTTAAGTAGGAGTATCTGCTCTTCTGCTCATTCTTCTCCACATTCCGCCTTAAATGTAGCGCCGCCACTGGCTGCTTGTGCTCCTCATCGCCGTAATGACGTGTGGTGCTTGGGAGATTCTAGGTGCAGCGGCTTGAGGAAATACATGCAACTCCTAACAATCTGATAGAGTACAGTTCAGTTAGTACAAGCCTCGAAACGAAATAAATCCAAATAAAATGCTACTTCAACATCCGAACGCTCCAGTAAAGGTTTCTAGGAGTTTTTCTTTAGATATAATAGAAAAAAAAGAAGAAATATGTGGTAAAGAAAGGCTTCATCTCTTTGAACTAACCCTATTTTTCTTTCAAGAAGATGATCAATCCTAGGTAATCATGTACCATGATTGACCACCTGACGTGGCTGCTGCCTAAGCTTGGTTTGTTGTGAAGTACTAGTTCTCACTTCAACTCACATGCCATCATGTGAGACCGTGACTCGTTATGGACACTTTTTTTGTTTGGTTAGAAGGCCGTGGCATACGTATTTATAAACAAACGGAGTGTATACACATCGAGCAGTCAGACGATGTGTAGGTTCCTTGTCCACATTGCAATGTCTTCCTTTGTCGGCTACGCGTGGCGCCTCTGGCCCACTTTTGTTTTCCATTTTCCTATTTTTACTTATTTTTTACTTCCTATTTAAATTTTGTTTCTGTTTTATAATAATAAAAATGTGTTCACCTTTTTGTGTGAAATGTTCAAATAAGATATGTGTTCTTATTGAAAATCGGTCAAATAACATAAATGTTATTATTTGAAAAATCGGTTAAATAAGACAAATGTTCTTATGAAAAATCGATTCAAACGATGTAAAAATTCTTATTGAAAAACCGTTGAAATTAGATAAATATTCTTATCATAATGTTTTTATCGAAATCCGTTCAAACAACATAAATGTTCTTATTTGAAAAATCGTTCAAATATAATAAATGTTTTTACACGAAAACCGTTCAAATGAGATAAATGTTCTTATTAGATGACGTCATTTCTAACAATAATAAATGTTTCTACTGGGAGCCTTGACTCCTCTAGTAGATGACGTCATTTCCAACAATAGGTTGATCCTTTTTGGCCTTTTGGTGGGCTTGCCTTTCAAAAATCTCGTTCAGCTGTAAGCACTCGTTGGTTTTTTGGGCCACCACCATTAAGCTCGTCCGTAATTTGGCACCCTGCCTCTTTTTTTTACATTTTTTTTGTATGTGTGGCTTTTGGATGGTAACTAAAAATATGAGAACCAACCATTGCTTGTATGGAAAGTGCAGTGGTTGTACTCTCGATCCACCAGGTGTCAAACCCAGATCTGACACCTACATATCTCATTAAAGCACATGACTCTTTTAGTGGAGGCAACATTTCCGTCGATAATGAAATGCATGTGGTGACTTAGTTAATCACTAAGAACCATGAATGTTCATCACTTAGTACGCCTTGTGGATGTGTCTATATTATACCTGATATTTCTAGAAAAAACTAGGAAAATACCGCTAATCATACCACCTAGTAATTACCCTATGTAGCCTACTCTTGTTTCTAGCCTGTGGTCACTCGTGGTGCAGCCTACAAATCACCCTTAAGCAAAATACCGTGCATGGTTCCTTAGCCGTCCGCTACATTCTCCCTCTCCTTCAAGCCATAACGACATCAAGGTGGTTAATCTCTACTCAACATCAGCACCAATACACAGACAAGTACATTTTTTCAACCTCCCCTCATATTTGGCCTTTCCATTGATCATTCTGTCATCTCCGTTTGTTTGAGCTCTTGCACATGTGGATCCATTTTGTTCCAACGTTAGTTTGTTCATGTTGCGCAAAGATATCCAATTTCATACAGGTAGGATATACATTATTTTCTACATACATTGTTTGATCGTTGCAGTGTAAAAGTATTTTTGTTGCAAGGCTTCCAATTTTGTTCTATTGGCACACAAGTATATATACATCTATTTTTTCTACAAGGGTGCAGATGAATTAGTGTGTAGGATAGTTGATAATGTTGCAATGTTATACAGTTTTTGCAAAGGCTCCCTGTGGTTTACCAGGCCCGTCGGTAGGCACGTGCGAATTGTGCGACGGCACAGGGCCCCCAAAATTTTGGGGCCTCCAAATCTTCGGCCCATCCACTGATCAACTGAATAATCAGGGCGTTAGTTTGACGCTAGTCGATACCCGTACGCCAGATCAATCGACAATCTAATCAGGAATTGATCTATTGATCGATTGGGGTCAAGGGAACCTTGGCGGGCGAGGGATTTCTAGTCCGCGGCGGTAGAAATTCATGGCGGAGATGAGATCTATCTACACGCTACAGGGATATGAACTTAGTCGCGGCAGGCGAGCTCGACAGGTTTGTGACTTGTGAGGCCGGCAAGCTCTCAGACATATGGTACATCTTTTGATCTATTCTCTGTCCTCTTAGTTTACTTGTTAGTTTATGCGGCTCCGAGCACCCGAACCTAGCCGAAGCGCATCCCCAAATTTATCATAGGAAACAGAATCATAGCGAACGACATCGGCGTCAGTCATATGGGTTACATAGATTTTTTAAATTTGGGGCCCCATTTGCATTTCGCGCCGGGGCCCCAAATTTCTGGAGACGGCCATGTGGTTTACTTGTATCTGTTGTACACTGTTTATTTATTGCCTTGGTACCAAACGGTAGGTTAACGGGATTCAATTGGGGTTTGTGAAGGATATTTGTTTAACATATGCATTTGTTGAGCAAATACAATGCTTATGCCGCAGTCGCAAGTAACATGTTGCACATGCTTTCAGCATGGCGCCGGGACAGAGGCCAGAGTAGAAGATCAACGAGGCGACCTAACAGACTAACAGTGGGGGTGAACGGAGGATCATACAGCTGTCGGACTGATTTTTCGAAATGGATCTGTCAGACTTATGATTGGGAAATCTGATCGACAAGGTGACGCCTAGTCACTGCTAGGCGATTATAGAGATAAGCACGGAATGGCTTATATTTAGACGTTACTTAAATCGGCAATTAGTCTAGACGATATATGTAACGTTGCTAGAGAAGGAATATCAGGCCTATGCCAATGCAAGTCTCTTAGCACGGTTTCATATGCATTTTACTTATGTGGCATGTTAGTTAATGAAGAGAGAGGGTGTGGTTGTATCTTAGCTAACATACAACCTTTGCATATGGCCATAGGCAAAAAATTGTGCTAGCCCAATCACATGCATGCATCAGCCTAAAATCATTAAATTAGATACAACACATAAGAAACAATGCATTGGACAAGTTGTTTCTTAATTATTTATTACATCTATGATAACGTGCTAAGATACAATGCATTGGCACATGCCTCAGGCTGCTAAACTGTACAACACTACCGTAGGTAACTCTTTATTGTCATTACAAGCTCGATCAATCGGTTTGATTTCAGGAACGAATTCAATGCGCATAATCTAAAATTGGCCGATCGAAATGAATGCTGGCCTTATGGTACACCATCTTTGTGTGTGTATATATATTCTCACCAACGACAGAGCAGGTAGATCACAGCAAACGATTACTTGGTTTCTCTCACCAAAAACCTCGTTCGATCTTCTCGATCCTCCTCAAATAGAGCAAGTTAGACATGGCGAGCAGCGTCAAGATGAATTGTATCGCCATCGCTCTCGCCACCACTGCGTTAGTCTTCGCCATCCCACAAGCTCAAGGTACAACACGCATAACAACTCGACGTAAGTTAAGTATAATTGTACCGTTTATGGAGCTTGTTGTGATGGTTGATTGCTTGTAATGACCAGCATGGGTTACGGACATGGTGCCGGTGTGGTCGCCGGAGCACGTGCTGACGGCGATCCCGGGCGGCGGCGTGGCAGGGACGTTGGCGGCGGGGGCGCCGGTGTGCCTCCAGTGCCGGTGTTGCTCCAGGTCTAACCCAAGCAACTGCCAGCTGACCAACTGCTGCTCTAGCTTCGACTGCAACCCCGCGGCAAGTGCAACGTCGTGCAACACAAGTGCGGCTGCAACGGCTGCTAAGCGGCCTGTCGTCATTGTCACCGGCTAGAGCTGCGAAAAAATTATTGTTCTGGGGAGTCCTTAAAGTAAACTTAGAACATCATATAGAAGAAGATATTATACTATCGCGAATTGTAAACCTGCTGCACACTCCATGACACATCACCGTTGGTAGACTGGCAGCTGTAACCTGAACTCCCGAAATAGACTGGTGTGGTATGTACTCAACTCATGGTCCATCCACTTTTTTTCCCCTATTTTCTGCCCAGCTAAAATCCCATGGTCGAGGGCTCAGGCCCCATTGTCTATGTCTCCAGCGATATTTCATGGGCCCAAAATAGTCTACCTAAGCCCAGTTTGCGATGGAAGTGGGTTTTGCTCTCGAGATGCACAGTGATACTCTATTTTAAGATATTCAAAAGTTATATTTAAAAGTTTTCAAAAAATCTGAAAATAAATCCGGCATTCTCAATCATGTAGAGTACAAGCGTGTAAAATTTCAATCTAAAAATATCTATATTATAGCTTCCACAAAAATGATAAAATTTTGAGATTTGAAACTATGCACTGTTAACTTTACTCAGATCCGTAAATTTGTCATTTTTTGTGTATGCCAAAATACAAATTATTTCAAATTGCGATTTTCCACATCTGTAGGATACATCATCAAGAATATGCATGTTTTCAGATATTTTTTAAACTTTTAAATATATTTTTTGATTTTTTAACATATATAGCGGGAGCACTAGAGCTCGGTTGCAAGAAATATCTACTCAGCTTGCAGCAGGTTTCAGTTTCAGATCGGCCGATCCCTTTTTGGTCATCCATCGTTCTCATTCCTTGTTCCCTGTCAAACCGCTCGTGAAAAAGAGATATATCAACGATCAGTCGATCCCTGTACTGCCACCGCACGTCTTTGGCCGAGAAAAAACCGGGCATGCATACTGCCGCTCAGGACGCCGTCTCGCCATGAAGAACAGCAGAATGGAGAACGCCCCAGCCACACGCGCACCCGCTTCGGCTATCAGCCGCTGTTCATCCAACTGCTGCTTCGGCTGTTCGCCTTGCCTTATTTCGATTAGTAGAATAGACCTGTTTCATATTTTTTGAGGCCTCTCGAAGGGTAGTATCTGAACTCGTGTACAAACTCACACCACACGCGCACGCGCACACACTGCACGTTTCATTTCGGCCAATCAAGGTTTGCACAATCTTCTCCAGGTAACTTATGTTGATACGTCTAAAGTTTAGTTCATGTAGTATTTGAAATCAGTTGGTTTAATTCATGTTGACACGAGGTCTGTACTTTTTATATTAGAAGAAATATGAGATATTGAAGTTTATAATTAAGTGAAAGTATGATTTAGTTTTTTTTTTCAAAATTTGGGGCCTCGTTTTGAGTTTCGCACAGGGGGCCCCAATATTTGGAGACGGCCCTGAGTCTCGATACTATACCAAAGTTGTGTAACCAGCAAACAGATTATGGGTATCAAATTCTTTGCATGCAAGTACAGACATTGGGCTTTTTTCTTGGAAATTTTGAAAGTTGAAAACAGATGTGCTTATTTATTTATTTCTCCGTTTTCTGAATTGACAAACTCTACACACTTATTGTTAAGACCATAGGAACAACTAGGATAGATCCTATCGGTAGCATCAACTTTCTACCGGTCTGTATTGACAATTGGAAGAGAGAGATTAGAGAGATGGGAGGGGAAAAGGTGTACCTTCACCTTGGCTCGATGAGCCCGACGAGTCAACCATGGTGGAGAGTGGCCGGCGATGGCATGGAGGGAGTGGGCGAAGTGGTGGCGGCGCTTCCCGTCAGCACTGCGCTTGCCCTAGATCGGTAGGGTAT
Organism: Poa pratensis; assembly: GCA_947311845.1. NCBI lineage: Eukaryota > Viridiplantae > Streptophyta > Magnoliopsida > Poales > Poaceae > Poa > Poa pratensis. Next base: position 112,156,258 of record CAMZMU010000107.1, on the reverse strand, counting down.
GTTGGTGGGGTGTGCGGCTCGCGATGAACCTCGTAGTGCGTGCCGCCGGCCCCCACCTCTTTATATAGCGCAGGTGACAGGGGCCCGTCAACCATAGTGGGTTGGGCGCCCCCGATCAGGGCGCAGGTCAAAGGGCCCGGTGGGCCGTTGGGCCCACACGGGAGGAGATAAATCTAACATTCTCCTCCTTGATCTCAACTTTTACTTTTAACCATGTACTTTTTACTTTACTCGTTTCATCACAGATCAGTACATAGAGCATGTTTCATCATCACAGCTCAATTGCCGATAGAATCAGACAGCTACAACATACCTCTCTGTTTTGAAACAAATTATGTTCCTTTTCGGGCCTCTCATGATCCAGGTATCATAGTCTTTCCCTTAAACCCATGGTGGCTAAGTGTTCCATGAACATATTTGGTGGTAAGCCTTTCGTAAGCGGATCCGCAAGCATATCCTTTGTCCTTATATGCTCGAGACTTATAGTGTGATCCTGAATTTTATCTTTCATAACATAATATTTTATCTCTATTGGTTTGGTAGCATTACTCGACTTGTTGTTGTGAGCATAGAATACTGCGGGCTGGTTGTCACAGTACATCTTTAGTGGTTTGTCAATGCAATCTACCACTTTCAAGTCGGGTATAAATTTCTTTAACCATATCGCCTGCCCCGTGGCCTCATAACATGCTATAAATTCTGCATACATCGTGGATGATACAACTATTGACTGTTTGCAGCTTCTCCACGAAATAGCCCCTCCAGCGAGAGTGACACGTATCCTGACGTGGATTTTCTATCATCTTTGTCTCCCGCAAAATCTGCATCTGAATACCCTCTTATCTCTAGGAAATCAGATCTTCTGTATGTTAGCATGAGTTGCGCATAACGCAATGCTTTCTTTACCATCTTCCAGTGCTCAGTGCCTGGATTCTCTTGATATCTACCGAGTACCACGGTGATAAAAGCTAAGTCAGGGCGAGTGCACACTTGTGCATACTGTAAGCTTCCTACAGCCGAAACATATGGTATTGCTTTGATTTGATCGATCTCGTACTGGTTCTTGGGACATTGGAATTTCCCAAAACTGTCGCTCTTGACTATAGGAGTAGGTGTGGCACTACTCTTATGCATATTATACTTTTAAGAACTTTTTCTAAATATGCCTTCTGCGATAGTCCTAAATCTCCATTTTTCCTATCTCGGTGAATTTCTATGCCCAAAACATATGATGCTTCACCAAGATCTTTCATATCAAAATTTGAGGATAATAACTTCTTTGTTTCTTGTAGTAGACTAACATCACTGCTAGCAAGCAAGATATCATCCACATACAAGATTAGGAAAATATATTTCTCATATTTAAACTTTGTATAAATGCAGTTATCCTCAACATTCTCTTTAAATCCAAATCCTTAATTGTCTCATTAAACTTTAGATACCACTGTCTAGAGGCTTGCTTTAATCAATAAATGGATTTCTTCAGGCGGCATCCCATATCTTCCTTGCCTTCCATGATAAAACCCTTGGGTTGTTTCATGTAAACATTTTCTTTTAAATCCCCGTTTAGAAATGCCGTCTTTACATCCATTTGATGTAGCTCTAAATCAAAATGTGCAACTAGTGCCATTATGATTCTGAAGGAATCCTTACATGAGACTGGGGAAAATGTCTCATTGTAATCTACCCCTTCTCTTTGGGTAAATCCTTTTGCCACAAGTCGTGCTTTATACTTTTCTACATTCCCTTTAGAGTCATACTTAGTTTTGTAGACCCATTTACAGCATACTGTTTTGGCTCCTTTAGGAATATTTTCTAAGTCCTAAACATCGTTGGAACTCATCGATTTCATCTCGTCTTCCATTGCCTCCAGCCACTTCGATGAGTGAGGGCTTCTCATGGCTTCTTCATATGAAGTGGGATCACCTTCCATATGAGCTATTATGTGTTATAAACTTTATAATCAGTGGAAATAGCTGATCTTTTAGCTCTTTTAGACCTTCTAGGGGCCTCATTTTCTAAAAGTGCTGCTGCACCTCCCTTTCATGCTCAACCACGGGTTCAGTTGGCTCCTGACGGACAGGTTCCGGATCTTCACCCATAGTTGTCACGGGTGGAGTTACAACAGGTGCTTGCACCTCAACCTCAGGAATTATCGGTGCAGGTACAACATGTAGTGCGAAAAATGGCTCCTGAATCATCGGAAAAGGTGCACACACCCTCTTCTCCTCAAGATCAATTTTCCGAGCTACCGTGCTCCCCCTCATCATTTCGTCCTCTAAGAAGACTGCATGTCTCGTTTCTACAAACTTTGTGTATCTGTCTGGACAGTAGAAACGAAAACCTTTTGATCTATCAGGATAGCCAATGAAGTGGTAACCGACTGTTTTGGGATCTAACTTTGCAATATTTGGATTAAATACTTTGGCCTCAGCTGGGCTCCCCCACACTCTGAAATGTTGTAGAGAGGGTACTCTTCCTGTCCACAACTCGTACGGTGTTTTGGGCACCAACTTGTTTGGTACTCTATTGAGAATGTGAATGGCGGTTTTAAGCGCCTCCATCCATAATCCCAATGGCAAGGTGGAGTAACTCATCATACTGCGCACCATATCCAAGTGTACGATTACGCCTTTCAGCTACTCCATTTTGCCGAGGGTCGCCCGACATTGTATACTGGGCCACTATGCCAGTCTCCTGTAAGAACCTCGCAAAAGGTTCAGAGACTTGGCCATATGGAGTGTGCCGACCGTAGTACTCCCTCCCACGGTTAGATCTCACTATCTTTATTCTTTTATTGTGCTGATTTCAAGTTCAGCTTTGAATATCTTAAATTTATCCAACGCTCCATACTTTTCTTTGATTGAATAAATATAACCATATCAGGAATAATCATCTGTGAATGTTATGAACGAGTCATAGCCATCCACACTTTTCACATGAAATGGTCCACAAATGTCAGTGTGAATGATTTCTAGTGTTCCTATACTTCGATTTGCACCCTTTTGATTTGTTTTACGAACTTTCCTTTAATGCAATTTATGCATTGTTCAAAGTCTGAGAACTCTAACGGAGGAAGAATTTCATTTTTAACTAGACTTTCTATTCTCCCCCTCGAAATATGGCCCAAGCGACAGTGCCATAATTTTGATGAGTCATGAGTTCTCTTTCTTTTCTTTTGTTCTTTATCCGACGCGGAAACATGCTCGTTCACATTACACACAAAATACTCTTTTTCACATAGGGATAATAAATAAAGCTCATTGTGAAGTAAAGCAACACCCACACAAGCATTATTAAACCATATGGCACACTTGCCATGTCCAAAATAACATTCATAATGATCTTTGTCCAAACGTGAAACACTAATCAAGTTTCTGTGTAATGAAGAAACATATAAAACATCTCTAACAGGATCGTGAATCCATCATCTAACTCCAGGGAGATGTCGCCGACAGCTTCAACGTCTGCTTGAACTCCATTTGCAACTTCAATGCATCTTTCACCTCTTTGCGTAGTCTGCGTCGAATGAAATCCCTGTAATGAATTTGCAACATGAACGGTTGCACCTGAGTCAATCCACCAAGTAGATTTCGAAAACTGTGTATACAAGGATTCATTTACAAAGGAAACAATGTTGTTACCTCTCTTTGCCATTATGGACTTTAGCCAAACAGGGCAATCTTTCTTGTAATGCCCAGTCTTCTTACAGTGGAGACATGTATCTTTGTCCACTGGAAGAGACTTCTGCTGATGCTGATAATGCGTGGGAGCTTTTCCATGTGACTTTGAAGGGGAACCATTGCTACTTTGATTGTAGTTCTTTTTCTTATTATCCTTCACATAGTTCAGAGAACCACCATGTGAGGCTTTAAGTCTTTCATCTTCTTGCACACACATGGCTATTGTCTTTTCAATGTCCCATTTTTCAGGTGACATGTTATAGTTGACAACAAAAGTGTCAAACTCTTTTGGCAGTGAGGCCATACCAGGTGAACAAAGAGTGCAGGTTTGAGCTCCAAATCATCATCCATGGGCTTAAACTTAGCTGCCATGTTGCTCATCCTGAGGATGTGCTCTCTTATGCCATGTCCACCTCCTGTGTACTTTTCTGTCACCAGCTGCTTTAGCAGCTGGGTAGCATATATCTTTGAAGAACCAGTGAACTGGCTCTTTATCTTTTCAAGAAACTCCTTACGGAAGCACACTCTGCAATTGAGCCCACAATAGCGTGCTCAATTGTGTTCTTTATGAAAGTCATGCACTTTTTGTTGGCGGTGAGCCACTTTTTGTTGTCGAGGGTGTATGACATCTCCAAGGGAGCATAATCCCTCTTCTTTTATCCCATGCATCATCATCATCTTTTGCATCTCTGACTGGCTCTGTAGGTTTGACCCGCTATGGAGTGTACACAACCCAGTCCACCTCAGCACAAACGAAAGCCAAGTCGACCTTCTTTCTCCATTCAGTGTAGTTATCACCTCTGAGGGTTGGAACATCCTTGATGCACCTCATCAAGTAGTACCCTCCTAAAAATCACAATGAAGTGAGATCATAACAACAATTGCATGCAATAATCCAACGTTGCTCAAAATTAAAACATACAACTGTTTGTGCAATTAAAACTATATCACCGTTGGGCAGAAAATAGAAATAAATGCACATATAATAACAGTAAATCATGATTATGTTACTAACAACGTTGGTCATAAAATAACAGAATCATAATTTATAATCAATTTAACATGCTCTTAAAATTAATTCTTTCTTTATTTCTATTTACACTTTGAGAGCACTTTTATTTATTTGCAGCGGAAAAACATGAATAAAAAATTCATGAACTTTATACTTTTCAGAAGTATTTCTGTCCCTTTTCAGTTCTCTAAACAAAAATTTCGTTGGACAATTTTGAATAGAAAAACAAATGAAATTTGCCCAAAAAATGGACAAAAAACAAATAAAACATGCTTCTGGAAAAATAATAGAAAACTGTTCTGTGCGGCCGCAGAGGAAACGCGCTGCCCACGGCCTGTTTTTATCTGCCTCCTGAGCGACGTGGACGCGGCCCACGGGAGCGAGCGACACGGCCCACGGCCCGCTGGGCGAGCGCCGCTGATCCTGGCCGACGGATGGATCCGATGGTCCAACACACTTTTCCCTGGGTCAAAAACCCGGTGCACCGCCTCCTCCCGAAACCCTAGCCTTATTTCCTTTCTCCACTTCTCTGTTCCGCGCACGCCACCTCTCTTTTAGGGTTAGGGTTTCCAGGCGCCGTTGGCCTGCCGGCGACGGCGAGGCACCCATGCGCGCCTGCGAGCCCGACCTTCCTTTTCTACTCCGCCGCCGCCATCTTGCGAGAGAGAGGGGAGATGAAGCTGCGCTCCCGTTGCCCCCTTGCGCCCGTGCTGTCGGCGGCGACCCGTGGAGGGAGGATGAAACACCGGTGGCCGGCGGCCCGCCGGCGAGCGACGGCCGCATGCCCCCACCGCGATAGCAACCCCCACCTCACTCTCTCGTCGGCCTTGGCGCCGGTGCCGATCCCTTCGCCGGTCGCGCATTCCCCTTGCGGTGAGCGCGCCGCCGTCGAATGGATTTGGCCGCGGTGCTCTTTTCCGGCAAGCCCGAGGCCCCCGGTGAGAATTTTCTTGCCTTTTGCCCTCTTTGATTAGGATTAGGGATCTATGGGAGTGGGATCTTTCTGTGATTTCTTTACTACCCGAAAAAATCTATGACCTAGAACACGCTCTGATACCAATGTTAAGACCCTAGGAATAACTAGGATAGATCCTATCGGTAGCATCAACTTTCTACCGGTCTGTATTGACAATTGGAAGAGAGATTAGAGAGATGGGAGGGGAAAGGTGTACCTTCACCTTGGCTCGATGAGCCCGACGAGTCAGCCATGGTGGAGAGTGACCGGCGATGGCAGGGAGTGGGCGAAGTGGTGGCGGCGCTTCCCGTCAGCACTGCGCTTGCCCTAGATCGGTAGGGTATTCGGTGGGGTGTGCGGCTCGCGACGAACCTCGTAGTGCGTGCCGCTGGCCCCCACCACTTTATATAGCGCAAGCACTAGTAGGGAAGTGCCTTTCTATGGAACGACTTTTTGTGGCGCACCAACTACGCCGTGCGCCACAGAAAAGTTCAATGGCGCACAAAATGTGGTGCGCCACAAATATCTGTGGCGCATGAAATAGAGGTGCGCCACAGAAATGTTGCCTTTTGTGGCGCATCTGTGGCTGTGCGCCACAGAAATATGGTGGGCCCCATACGCAATCGTTGGATTTGATCCTGTGCTGCCTTTTCTGTGGCGCATGGCACGCGGTGCGCCACAGAAACAGTGTGGGTCCCGCCTACAATGATTTCCTGGGTGCATATTCTGTGGCGCACGGGCATGGGTGCGCCACAGAATATGAGCTTTTTGTGGCGCACGGGCATGGGTACGCCACAGAATATGAGATTTCTATGGCGCACCCATGCCCGTGCGCCACAGAATTTGTTTGCCCCACTTACATGTGGGCCCGCCCCGCGCCGCCTCTCTCTCCCAACTCCAACTCCCACGCGCCCAACTCTCGCGCTCGACCCAACTCGCCGCCATCGGCCGCGCTTGACGAACCACCGTGCCAACTCGCCGCCGCCGGCCGCCCCGCGAATACCACCTCCCCTCCCTCCCAACTCCTGCAGCGCCCCAATTCCCCACCCAACTCCCGCCGCGCCGCGCTCGACCCCCACCGCCTCAACTCGCCGCCGCCGGCTGCCCCGCGAATACCACCTCCCCTCCCTCCGAGACACCGACGACAAGATCTATACCTCCCTCGATGACCTCCCCTCCCTCCCCTGCACGAGGTGCTTCCCGCTCCCCTGCCTCCCTCCCTACCGAAAAACATGCACCTAGGTGTTTGTTGAAACTCCAACAACATTTTTTTTGAATTTTGTTGTTCATTTGCTTGCTGCTTGTTGTTGTTAGTGTTGCTAGGTTAGTTTCTAGGTTAGTTGCTAGGTTAGTGTTAGGTTAGTACATGCAAAAAATTGAAGATGAAATTTTGGAGATGAAAAATTTGCTAAGTCAAATATGGTCAGTGTTTAAACATGCCTTTCAAACTGACTTGAATTAAGGTGTTAGAAGTTTCAAAAATTTATTTTTGAGCTTTATCATGAAGTAATAACGTAGTGCAAGATATCCATGAAGGTACATTGCAAATAGGATCAAGATTTGATAATTTCGTAAGCGTCCAAAGTTGGTACTTTTTAATTGTCTTGAAGATGCATTTTTGTTGGAATTAACTAATGCATTATTTTGCCAAATGCAGGAAATTTAAAAGAAACTCAGCGTGATTTTAGGTGAGATGTCGATGTGGTGATGTGGATGTGGATTTTGCTGTATGCCGTGTATGTTTATGAGATGTGGATGTTGTATGTGTGTTTGTTGCCGGCCGGAGATGCCGGCCGGAGATGTGGTTGTGTTGATGTGATGTTGTTGCCGGCCGGAGATGCCGGCCACAAATGTTTGTGGATGAAATGTCTGCAGGTACCCATGAGGCCCTTGAGTTTGCCGGAACGTCGATTAACTTCCGTTCCAACAAATTCGGGTACTCCATATGTCCCTTTTTTAGCAAAGGTCATGCCGAATTTTTTCGTGAATTTTGGCATGACTTTGCTAAAAATAGGACATATGATTTGTGAAATGCTTGCAGGTACCCGAGAGGCCCTTGAGATTGCCGGAACGTCGATTAACTTCCGTTCCGACAAATTCGGGTACTCCATATGTCCCTTTTTTAGCAAAGGTCATGCCGAAATTTTTCGTGAATTTTGGCATGACTTTGCTAAAAAAGGGACATATGGGGGTATTGCGACTAATGCATGGGCCGGGGTATCTTAGTACTAAATTAAGTGATTTTTTTCTTATATTTGTTGTACTAACTTTTTGCCTCTTTTTAATGCAGTGCAAACCTGTCGGAAGCCGGCCCTTCTAAGCACATGAGCGTCGAAGAAGAAGCTAGACATGCCAACAAGTCGTTCTGGCAGATATCCCAGGAGATGGAGGAGGTGGAGGCCGCGATGCTGACAATGAGCAAGAGGACGGGAGGAGGACGCAAAACCACAGATGGAGCTGCTAGTGGCGGTCATGAGGATGACACCACCACCACCGATGGTGGCGACCACACGGATGGTGCTACCGGTAGCAACCCGACCTCTAAGAAGCGGAAGAAGCCAAGGAGGGATCGGACACCGCAATCGCTCGACAACGTCACATACGTGTTCACCAAGGTCACGCCAAGTGGCCTACCAGTGGAGCGGAAAAGCTTGCCAAAGGGTACAGCATGCAACTAGGGTGCATCGTTGATACGTGCATTTTATATCATCATTTATATAACTTTTAGTATCATACTAGAATGTTATTTGCATGATTATATGATTGTTTCTACATGTTTTAGATGATTTTGGGGACTTTCATACAAAGTCCCTATTTTTGGTATTTAATTTCTGGGAGGCAGAAAACCTCCTTTTTCTTGTCTTTAATGTTTCAGGAGCTACAGGACCTCAAATAATAAAAGGAAAAATACTGCGTCAGTTTTTCATCGGGAGAAAGGCAGAGGGAAGAAGACCGAAGAGAGGAGAGCCACGAGGGCCAAATGGGGGTGGCCCACGCGGCCCATGTACCTGGCCGCGTGGGACCACCCAAACTGGCCTCGGGCACCTCCTCGCCTGGGGCTTTTTATCGACGCCTTCGTCTCGCCCGAAAAGTAACGCCCTAATTTTTCCAAGTCCATCCGAGGTCGCGGCGGCGGCGAAACTCCTGATCCCTTCCGAGGGGGGTCAGATCCTGCTGCTCCGGAACTCCGGAGAAGGGGGAAATCATCGTCATCGTCATCACCTCTCCTCCTTGGCGTGGGAGGAGGCCTCTACATCATCACCCCCATCAAGACCAGCACCATCACCATCATCATCACCGTGATCCACTCCGTTCCCCTCGCAGTTTGAGAGTTGCTATACCCTAGATACTTGTCTTGTGCTACTATTCATGTTTGTGATTGAGTACTTGTCATTATTTGGTGGTGAAGTTATAATTTCAGATTGTGTTGTACCACTTATGCCACTGATTATGATCATGTTCGCACGTTGTGAGTAGTTCCCGTATGTTCCTGAGGGCATAGGATGAATTGGCATTGATTTATATATGACATGTGTTGGTATTTTGTCAAGAGTTTATCTTTTATGTGATTCTATGATGGTGTTGTGCGAACGTCGACTGCACAACACTTCACCTTTATGGGCTCATAGGAGAACACCGTAGTGTAATGAATTGATGGAGACTTGGGAGGACACGTAAACCTGAGACCGAGTCATGAAGTTATATTATGAGGGTATTAGTATCGGGGACCTTAGAGTGTAATGCTATGGTGGGACTTTAGGTCTTAATAATTCTTGTGCAGTCATTTGCTTGGCCACATGATCCATCATAAGGGGTTGTAGTTTATTTATTTAGCTATACCTAATTATGGCTCCGTCCAAAGAGATTAAAACTTGACAAGATATTCAACGTGTTGTTTAATAAATCTCTATGCCTAGCATCATCCATGCCGCCCTCGGGAACGTTTGCCACATATAAGTTACACATCACTTGAGCTTGTCCTTTGCCACATAAGAGGATTGGGCTTTCTCTCTTTGAGAGCTTTCACTTGCTACTATCTGTTATCTGCTTGCAATTATACAACTGAAAATACCAAAAACACTGCATCTTTTATTGTTTTATTTATCAATCTTACTAACCAATACCTTCAGCTCCTCGTGGGTTCGACAACCTTTTCTAATTGAAAGGTACTACAATTGATCTCCTGCACTTGGGAGCCATCAAGATACTTTTCTGGCGCCGTTGCCGGGGAGCGTAGCGCTATTGGTAAGAAGTTTGGTAAGGAAACTTGAAAGCTGTTTATCTCATTGTTACTATGGCATTTATGAATCGTGCCTCGCTGCATCTTGCTCTATATGAAAGTGCTTATGCCACTACTGCAAAGGTGGTTGAAACTGCTGTGCCTGAGATACCTAAAGTGGGATATAAATTCCCATGGGTCATGTTAAAAGAGTTATGAAAAATCCATTTACAGGAGATGGAACTAAGTCGGCACGCGAGCACATGGAAATAATTGAGGACATATGTGGCTTATTCAGACTACCTGGTATTTCAGAGGATCAGGTAAAAAGGAAGCTATTGTATTTGTCTTTATCTGGTAATGCTCGTGATTGGTACAGGTCTTTGGATGAAGAGGTCCAGAATGAATGGAGTATCTTGAGGAAGGTTTTCTTTCTTAAATATTTTACTCCTAAAGAAGCTTATGATAACCGCTGCTATATATTCAATTTCTGGCCACATCTGGGAGAGAGTATTACTCAAGCTTGGGGGAGGTTAAAGGAACTCCTTCGCAAGAATCCATGTCATGATCTTACAAGGAAACTTATATTGATAAACTTTTATGTGAGACTACCTATGAAGCACAAGGAGATTCTGGATAATTCATCTGGTGGAAGTTTTACTAATAACACTGAAGAAGAAGCATGGAATTTATTGGAGACTATTTCTGAAAATACTAGCCACTGGGATCTTGATAAAGGTAATGAGCCATATTTTGATTATGAATATTCATGTGTAGAGAATTTCTCTACTTCTATTCTGTTTAAAAATCTGAGTGATACTTTTGGTCTTGATCCTTATGTTATAATTGAAATAGCTAAAGGTTTTGCTGATCATATCTGTGTTCCAAAAAGTGGATTTGAAGTTTATGTTGAACCTGTTAAACAATCTATTGTTGTTCCTAAAGTTATTAAACAGGTTGAACCAATGTCATCTGTGACAATTGAGGAGTATGTTGAACCACCTCCATTTCCAAACCAAGTTAAGGAGAATTTACTTAAAGCTGTTACTAACAAGAGTAACAAAAGATGTTCTCAGCCTTATGAACAGGTGGAAGTCAACACTCAAATTTCTGTTATCAAGCAACTAAATGAAGAAGACCCAGTGGATGTTTATCTATGTGAAGATGCTACCAAAGTCATCAAAGGTAATTCGGCCAAAGTTGGGAAACCTGTTATATCATGCTCTATTGGGACTTCAAGTTATCATGGTCTATGTGATATTGGAGCAAGTATTAGTGTCATTCCATATTCTCTTTATCTTGAGATCAAGCCTGATATTGATCCCATTGTTATGGAAGAGACAGGTATGACAATTCAACTTGCTAATAAAGATTATATTAGTCCATTTGGAATTGTTAGAGATGTTGAAGTATTGTTGGCAAAATAAAATACCCTGCTGATTTTATTGTGCTTGGTTGTCCTCAAGATTCATTTTGTCCTATCATTTTTGGTAGACCTTTCTTACATACTGTTGGTGCTGAAATTAATTTGCCTAAAGAGAAAGTGTTTATTAAATGTGCTGGTGAGAAACTTGAATTTAACTTTTCCAAATTTGCTGATAAACATGTTGAGAAAGAGCCAATTCCTAATAATTTAATTGAAACTCTTGCTCATATAGCTGTAGCTTCAACTGATGTTGTAGAACGTTATATGCTTAATCAAGATGAACCATTTAATGATGAGGAAAAAGAGGCTTTGGAACAAATATTATGGCAACAACCACCACAATTACAATTGCATATCCCACCTGATAATTTAGGAGTGCTACCACCACCTAAAGGGGATCCTAGTTTTGAATTGAAACCTTTGCCTGCAAATCTGAAATATGCATATTTGGATGAGAAGAGCATATATCCTGTCATTATTAGTGCTAACCTTTCAGCTGAAGAGGAAGAGAAATTACTTGATGTGCTAAAAGCTCACCGACCAGCCATTGGATACTCTCTTGATGATCTTAAAGGTATAAGCCCCGCTCTATGTATGCATAAAATTAATCTGGAGGAAGATGCAAAACCTGTTGTTGATTTTCAACGCCGCCTCCATCCAAAAATGAAAGAAGTGGTAAGAAAGAGGTAATAAGACTTATTGAAGCTGGTATCATTTATCCTATAGCTGACAGTAAGTGGGTTAGTCCTGTTCATTGTGTTCCTAAAAAGGGTGGAATGACTGTTGTTCCAAATGAAAAGGATGAACTTGTGGCTCAACGTACTGTAGTTGGTTATAGGATGGTTATTGATTTCAGAAAATTGAATAAAGCAACTCGAAAAGATCATTATCCATTGCCATTTATTGATCAAATGCTAGAAAGGTTGTCTAAACACTCTCACTTTTGCTATCTAGATGGTTATTCAGGTTTCTCGCAAATTCCTGTCCATAAGGATGATCAAGAAAAGACCACTTTTACTTGCCCATATGGTACTTTTGCTTACAGGAGAATGCCATTCGGTTTATGTAATGCTCCTGCTACTTTTCAAAGATGCATGAATGCTATATTTGCTGATTATATTGAAAAGATAATGGAGGTTTTTATGGATGATTTTTCTGTGTATGGTACTTCCTTCGATAATTGCTTGTTCAACCTTAACAAAGTTTTACAGCGTTGTGAAGACCAACACTTGGTTCTTAATTGGGAGAAGTGTCACTTCATGGTTACTGAGGGTATAGTTCTTGGGCATAAGATTTCTGGAGAAGGAATAGAAGTTGATCCAGCAAAGATTGAAGCTATTGAAAAACTACCATATCCAAGGGACCTCAAAGGTATAAGAAGTTTTCTTGGGCATGCAGGTTTTTACCGTAGGTTCATTAAGGATTTCTCCAAAATATCAAAACCTCTAACCAATCTTCTGCAAAAGGATGTTCCTTTCTCTTTTAATGATGATTGCATTGAGTCCTTTAATATTTTGAAGAATGCTTTAATCACTGCTCCCATTATTCAACCTCCTGATTGGAACTTGCCTTTTGAAATTATGTGTGATGCTAGTGATTATGCAGTTGGGGCTGTTTTGGGCCAACGTGTTGATAAGAAACTGAATGTTATTTATTATGCTAGTAGAACACTTGATGCTGCTCAAAAGAATTATGCTACAACTGAGAAAGAATTTTTAGCAGTACTGTTTGCTTGTGACAAGTTTAGACCTTATATTACTGATTCAAAAGTCACAATACATACTGATCATTCTGCTATTAAATACTTGATGAATAAGAAAGATGCTAAGCCTAGACTAATAAGATGGGTACTTCTATTGCAAGAATTTGATTTACACATTGTTGATAGGAAAGGGGAGGATAATCAAGTTGCTGATCATCTCTCTAGGATGGAAAGCATACCTGATGATCCTATTCCTATTAATGATAGCTTTGTTAATGAACAACTTGCAATTGTTAATGTTTCTAGTGCTAAAGTTGCATCTCCTTGGTTTGCCAACTATGCAAATTTTATTGTTGGTAAAGTTTTGCCTCCACACTTCACTTCTCAACAAAGAAAGAAATTCTTTTATGATCTTAGACATTATTTTTGGGATGATCCTTTCCTCTATAAGAAAAGTGTGGATGGTATTATTAGACGTTGTGTACCTGAGCATGAACAACAGGCTATTATAAGAGATTGTCATGACAGTCCCTATGGAGGGCATCATGCAGGAGATCGCACAGGAGCAAAGGTATTACAATCTGGTTTCTATTGGCCTACTTTATTTAAGGACTGTGCTGAATATGTTAAATCTTGTGATAAATGTCAAAGAGTAGGAAACATTGGTAGGAGGAATGAAATGCCTATGAATTATTCATTGCCACTTGAACCATTTGATGTGTGGGGTTTTGACTTTATGGGTCCTTTCCCAGAATCAAAGACAAAGCATACTCACATTTTGGTTGCAGTTGACTATGTTACAAAGTGGGTGGAAGCAATTCCAACCAAAAGTGCAGATCATGCCACAGCAATGAAGATGCTCAAGGACATCATTTTCCCCAGGTTTGGTGTTCCTAGGTTCTTAATTACTGATGGTGGTTCTCATTTCTTGCATGGTGTTCTTAGAAAAACTTTGGCAAAATATGATGTTAACCATAGAATTGCATCTCCTTATCATCCTCAAACAAGTGGGCAAGTTGAATTAAGCAATAGGGAAATTAAACTCATTTTGGAAAAGACAGTGAATAAGTCTAGATCTGATTGGCCAATTAAGATTAATGATGCTTTGTGGGCTTATAGAACTGCTTTTAAAAATCCTATGGGAATGTCTCCTTATAAAATGGTTTATGGAAAAGCTTGTCACTTACCTGTTGAACTAGAACATAAAGCTAGATGGGCTATTAAACAACTGAACTTTGATTTTAAAACTGCGGGAGAAAAGAGAATTCTTGACCTAAACCTACTTGACGAATGGAGAAATGAAGCTTATGAAAGTGCCAGGATGTTTAAAGAAAAAGTTAAGATTTGGCATGACAAGAAAATTAAGAAAAAGGAATTCAAAGTAGGTGATCAAGTTTTATTGTACAACTCTCGTTTCAAGTTTTCTGCAGGGAAGCTAGCTTCAAAGTGGCAGGGACCATTAGTGATACAGGAGGTGTACCGTTCAGGAGCTATCCGTCTTCACGGTGACATGAAAGGTAAACCTCATGTAGTCAATGGACAACGCCTTAAACCTTATATTGCAGGAAAGAGCTTCATCGGAAGGGTGGAGGAGTTGAATTTACAAACACCGGAGAGGTAATTGAGAGAAACCGTGCAGTTCAGAAACCCTAAATCAATAGAAGGTAACTTTTGTGTTGGAAAGTTTCTCGGAATTGCATAAAATTTTACGGAGGTCAATTTTTATGGAAATCATCGTATGGGACAAGAAAACTGGACGAAACGGAGACCCGAGGGAGAAAAGAGAGGGGCCCACGCGGCCCAGTACCTGGCCGCGTGGGGCTATCCCTTTTCCACCTCGGAGTCCTTTTTCGTCTCGTTTTCGATCCCGACGCTTCGCCTTGACCCAAAAACCTCAATATATACCCCTCTCTGTCGATCTAATCTCGCACCGAGCGTTCTCGAGCGATTCTTTCTTTTGCTGTTTCTGCCTGTCAGGTTTTTAGCCATGTCTTCGGGAGACTCCTACCAATGCTCCTCCATGGACGACGATGATGATGAACTCGATGGGTACAGCCCCACGTCCATATGGAGGAGGAATAGGAAGAGGAAGGACTACTCCGACGATGAAGACTACAAGCTTGATGAAGAGGAGATGGACAAGCAAGAAGCTGAAGAAGAAGAGCACAAGCCCTCCGTCGACATCGCGCCCTTGGCGACAGCACCTCCATCACCCATTGCTGTTGCCGGCGTGAGGGTGAACCACTCTCTTGGAAACAAGAGGCGGGGCGCGCGCATGCAGACCGGAGGGAAGGTTCCCAGGCGCTTCCTTGCGAGCAAAAACGTAGCTTCTACTCTTATTGACAGGGAATTTCAGCGCACCACTCAAGAGAACTATCCTGGTGAATGGGATCGCAAGATCCCAACAAGAAGGTGCCAAGCCCGGAGTGGAAGCCTTGCAAAGAGTCGGTGGAGAAGAATCTCATGCAAAAACTGGGAGAAGCCGCAAAAGAGTTCGAAAAAGCTTACAACCTCATGATGAAGATCATTGGGGATCTTGAAGATAATTATTATGAAGGCAATGTGAAAGAAGAGAGGGAGTTCTAGCAAGACACCAAGCTTGGGGGAGTTCCATCTAGTCTTTCTCTTTATCAATCTATCATATCTATCTAGTCATGGTGTGCTTTGCTTTTATCGATTAGTTATCAATATCTCTTAGGCGTGTGTGAGCTCATGGAGCATTATCATGTATCCCTATCTTATGGTTTATCAATGAATATTAAAGTATGGTGTCATCCATGATTCTCTTGTTTGGGGATTTATGGGTAACACTCATGCAAATGAGCGTGGCATATTTAGAATTTCAATCACATCTTGCCTTGAAATTAATTAACTTGAGTATGTTGGACAATTATAGAATTATCTCAATATAGAAGAAGTAAAAAGACTTGTGAATTAATAGTTTGAGGTTAAGATATAGTCTTGTAGGATAAGAAGTTGAGAAGACTTAATGAAAAGGATATAAAACACTCTTGTTACAACCTAGTATCTTTTGAGCAAATTAATGATCATGGATATTTCAATACTTATGCTCTTGAATGTGAATGAAAGGAAGGCACCTGAAATTTCAGCTAGCCATGGAAAGTGTAAGAAAAGGGTTGTGTAGAGCATGGGAACTTGATTGAGATATCCATGACTAAAGTTTGCACTAGTTACTAGTCAAGCAAGAGTGATAACAATTTTTATATCTATCTGTCTTTTCATTTGTCTTCTTTTGAACTTGTTATCCAATGAGAGTTTATCTTGTCTTTGAATTTCAGCAAAGTATAAAAGATTATAATGCTTGCCATGAAGAGCAAAAGCATGTGAAAAACAATATGATTCGATTGTCCAACATACAATGGTTATTTGCTTTCAAAAGTAAGGGGTGATTGCTAGAGTTCTACTTATGTTGCCCTCATATGTATGAGTTTTAGATCATTAATCTTATCTTGCAATTGAATATGATGATGATACAATGCCCGTATTTATTTATCAACCATAAGTCCATTGATGCATGTAATGATCTATGTCCTTACTTACTCGAGGACGAGTAAAGGTTTAAGCTTGGGGGAGTTGATACGTGCATTTTATATCATCATTTATATAACTTTTAGTATCATACTAGAATGTTATTTGCATGAAGTAAGCCTCGATAACTTTTAGTATCATACTAGGTATTGAGCCTCGATATCGAGCGCTGGCTCAGGAAGGCAAAAAACGAGGGCACTTAATGTCGAGGGGTTAGCCTCAACATCGTGAGATATTCGCGACCCGTACCTGTTCGCGAGAGGTCGAGTCCCTCTGTTTCGCCTACTTCTCTCCCCGCAGCCCTGCTCGGCTCAACAGAGCGGCAGCGGCGGCGGCGCAGGTACACCGCCTCCGCCCCACCTCCATCTCCGGCGAGGCAACGGATCCGGCCGGCCTCCCGACTCTACTCCTCCTTTCCGGCGCCATTTCCTTCTCCCTCCGTCTCTCCCTCGAGTCTCATCTCTATCTTCTTCATTGCAGGTAGGGTTCGATTGACCAACTCCGGCTGCAGCTCCGACGGCGTGCACGCGCTGGAGGCGGTGCTGCTGGTCTCCATGAACGGCCTCGTCACGGCAGGCTTCCTCCACACCGGCTCCATCGTCCGCCTCCTAGACTACCACCTCTGCAGCTCCGCCACAACAACAGAAGAGGTGATCTGCGCCTTGGAAGTTTTTTGTGTGGCCTGGATTTCGTGGCTGGTGCGTGCATGCACGGCGCAGGCCTGAAGACGATTGATTCCTACATCACGTGATTGTGTGCTGATAATGCAATCGATCTTGCAAGTGCTGAGTAGTTTTTGATAGGGTTGCTATGAAAATATGTCATCGATTTGGGGAATCAAGTGAGCTGATTCTATTTCGATAAATTGGATTCCGTATTACCAACAAAAACTAGAATTTGGTTGTACCTTGTAAAGATAGATAGAGAATGGTGTTTTGTACAATTTTGGCATGAATATAACAGTGTAATTATCAATGTCTCTAAAAACTGCTTTTATACCATCCAAACAGCATTTGACATTCAAACTCAATATCTTGTCCGGGTCTGAATATCTAACACATCCAAACAAAAAATATAGACATTCAGTTCTCAATATCAATATCCTGAGTATTGAACATTCAACCCAATATAATATCTAGGCTCTCAATGCGAACATCCAAACGGAGCATAAGAACAGTTCTGCCTACAACGTGCACTTTGTTCCACATGTCTAAATAGGCCCCCACATGGATCTTCTTACATGAATACTCATCCTAGGTAAATGATTAGCGGTAGGACGCATGTGATTTTTGGTGGTCGGTACTGACTGTTGCCATGGGTAGCTGCTGGCTAGTGCTTTCACTTATGCGGCGAATTAACATGACCAGTGGGCGTCATGGCACGAACTAGGCAACGTAGGCTACGTCCACGAGCTTGTCCTGCATCCTTGGTTCGTGCTCTCACGCTCTCGTTCTGGCATCCGTTGGCGATCACCCTTTCCATTGATCATGCGGAGCCTGAGCTCCATCCTTGATCTTGTCGATATATTCTCCTTCCTTGGAGCGATCAAGCCTGCTGGATGGTGCCGATCTGTATGCTTTGAGGTGATTCCTTGCTCTGAATCCATTGTCAGATTAATCTGGATTTAATCAGGGTCGATATATCCATTTCACGCCCTGAGCTGGTTGCTCTGCATCTTCCCTGAGAGTGCACTGCCGATGCTTATGGCAAGAGCGTCTCGTTTGGTCCTCGTATGTAATACAAGTTTTAGGGTACTTGATAATTTTAACAACCATCCATCCGCTCTAATCTAACGGTGATAAAATTAGAGCTACCGGAAACTACTAGATAAAAGAACCTGAAACTACCAATATTCTTTTTTTTTTTTTTTTTTTTTTTGAAAGGGAGCCGTGTACAGGATCAAGAAACTGAAGAACACTCACGCACGAACACAAGAACACAACACTCCACACCCGGCGATCCTAGCACACCACGCACACCACACACCCGAGGGAGAAGCTCAGCCAAACCAGTTGTAGAGCCGCAAGATCCATCCGACGCAGACGAACTCGCCGGAATCTAACCGCTGAAAGAGCATCGGCGCTGAGCCTCCGCCAGGCCACCACCAACGCCTCGCGCCGGAGACGAAGAAGGCAGCTCCGTCCATCTTCCGCCAGCCCACCAAGATCGTCGACGAGGGAGAGCTCCGTTCCTGCACACTCCCACGCTTCTAGCTCCACCACACCGCCACCCGAGCTCTGCACCACCGCCGGAGCAAGCGGCGACGCAGCGGCGAAACAGCTCAGGGACCAAAAACCCGGCGCACCAGATTCGCGGCGCCGACCCGCCATCTGGGCGCAGGGGCCTGGAACCTCGAGGGATCCGTAGATCCGCGAGCTCCAGCTAGACGAGCGCGCCGTCGCGGCCTCCGGAGGACACCTGCAACAGAGAGGAAGCACGCCGCCGCCAAAACCACCACCGACCGCACCTCCACCTCCAGGGCGCCGCCGGCTAGGCTCCTACCAACCCTACTATATACAAGACGGGATCCGGGGATTCCCCCGCCTCCCGCTGCCGGAGCAGCCGCCGGAGACGAGGCAATCCCGCGGATCGCCGCCGCGCACAGTGGATTTGCGGGAGAGGACCAAGAAATCGCCTCTGGTACTACTGTAGCGAGGGGAAAGGGTCGAAGGGGTGTGTTCTGCCTGCATAATATTCTTTTATTTTTAATCAAAAGTAACAGGGTATTTAGGTAAATTACTCCCTTTCCCATCCCGGTCCTCCCCAGACCGGAGCCTCCATCCCCGCTCATCTCACTCGGGCGGTGCCGACCGTCGCGGCGGTGAAGGTGAAGTGGCCGGCAGCAACAAAAGCGTCATCTACGTGTGGGCGTGTTCCCGGTCGTCCGGTCCACGACACTGGCTGCGTGCTCGCGCTCCTCGTGAACGAGTGGTACAAGAAGGGCTGGTACTACGACCCTGGCGATCTGCCGGGACAGCGCCGCCGTGCTCGCCGGGCTCGGGCGACTGACCAAGCGCTCCGGGAGAGCGAGGAGGCCGTCCGGATCGACCCAGCCGGCAGCCGCGCCCACGGCCGACTCTCCGCGCTCTGCTCCGGCGAGGTACCTTCGCTTCCCTATGCCTACATATCTGCTGCATCGCATTGGAATCCAAAGTTCATCTGCAGATCTTGTTCTTGCTCTGACTGTTAGTGTTGCTCGTGTGCTAACTTGCTTACAAGTAGATCATGAGATCCTTAGCATTTTGCTTTCGTTTGATATGGCAGGCTTGGCAGCTAGCCAACCACACAAGAGTATATCATATGAATTCTCAGACTAATTGTTTGCTTAGAGGTTGGTTTATTTTAGTGAATTAATGTGTTCTTAATATGTTTCGAATTGGACATTTCGGTTCAAATGGAGTGCTTATCTGCAGTTTTTTGGAAGATTAGTTGTGGACTAATCGGATATAAACTGGCCTCGTATGAAAGAATGGATATTCTGTTCATGTAATATAAGTTACTTGGTTGTACAATAATGTAAGAAAGAAAAATACACACAAAATGTTTTTAAACATAATGTGATTTACATAGTTATCATCGAGAGAATTCTATAAAATTCTTCTTTTGAAACTGGATCTAATTAGTCCTCAGGAATAATTCATGTAGTTCTATATAAATCCTGATGCAAACTAGGTAAAAGCCCTGAATAAAAGTGATTACTTGCTTATTTATGTATTTTCTCTTGTTCATGTCAAAGAGAGATAGACTAGAATCTTAAAAGGAAGCTGATACTTCTGATTAGAGGAGAGTAGTAATTGTTGGTTCAGTTTTGGTATACAGTAGCACACCTTGTATCATGAACAGTAGAAGTTGGTTTCAGGACTTCTGTTTATGGAAACTAGAAAGCCAAAGTTAAGTCTCCCAAGCTCCAAGTTTAAGCTATATAAATAGTTTAGTACAGATTCTTGTAAAAATGCTGGAACACACATGTTGATTGTTGAATTGTTCTCTTTTCCTGTCAATTTCAGAGTCACATGGACAGGCTAAAGCAGTGGCTTAACATGGGCATAGCTCTCCTTGTTCTTGGGATCATTCTGCATTTTTCACATGTTAAAGACACAAAGGACTAACCTATTTATGTTTCTGCTCCTCCCCTGTCTAACTAAACCCGGTTCTTTCACATTCCCTTGCAGTGATTACTCTGAAGAAACAACTGTACACGTTCAGTTACATCTGCGTGACTACTGGTGCTGCTGGTATTGTGTTCTCCATGCTCTACTTCCTTGTAAGTCATAACTACCGTGTTTACTGTACAACGTAATTAATTTTCCATGTTTATCGTTGAGACTGTGATCTGTCTATTAATTATTTTGAGAGCTGTATTTGTGTACCGAAGAGACTCCACGAGTATCTCACAAACCATACTGGAACCTTTTGTCTGAAGCGATAATTTCAGAAGTATCATGGACATGTCATTGACGAAGGTAGCCGATGTGGTGATACAAGACTTGGGCGCACAGGCCGGAGCGGCGATTCCTCCATCAGGATTGCCCTTGGCGAAGCTCTTGGCTAGAGAAGCTCAACTAATTTCGACGTTGCTTGAGGGCCAAACAAGAACAAGCACATCCAGACCATTCGAAGTATGCCGGAGGTGGAGCTCTTCGACATGTTCCTCTACGCCAACATGCCACCGCAAACACGAGTCTACGTCAATGTGGAAAGGAGTACCTTTGTTCTGAAATTTTTGCCCCAAAAACCTCCAATGGCTCTAGTAGATTTATGTACGAAAAGTCTAGCATTCTGGATTCTCGAAACAGATACGGGTGGATAGGAGGTTCACTTCTAGGCTTTTAGCCATGTATATTATGAAAGTGTGCCCTTTACTAGCAAGGTTCAAACGGGACGTGGTTCTTACTCTTTATTTTTGCTTCATTCGTTGCTTGTTTTTTGTGGTTCTATTAAGAACTTGGCGGCTGTTTCTGCCGGTCTCCTTCATATATTTTGATATCATGCACGATGGAACTTTTGCACCTGGTTTAACTCTACAAATTGAATTGGTTTATGTAATGTGTGGGGTGGATATATTTTGCGTTTAGCCCAATTTTTCAGAATTTGTTTGCTGTGCACCATCTGAAATTTTGAATGATGTTTTGTTATCACAAAACATGTATGAATATAGCAAATGTGAGTCTTGAAGGGCAATGACAAAAATAAATGCATTTACCAGGATCCAAAAAACATCTACATCACTGACAATAGCCCGTAAAACAAAATCATCTTAAGTACAGGAATCACATTCAGCAGGCACCTGCCTCATTACAAACGGTAAATTAGTATGGTGTTTCCACATGTCCATACCTTAAACATTTAGCTGACACCTTCAGTTGTCATGTCACTTGAGCTCACATTTCGCTGAAGAAATGAACATGCCATGTCGAATGGCGAAATTTGAAACAGAACCAAGTAATGCATGATACATTTCTAGTTTTCAATTGAGGATAAACGCAATAGCACTACCCATTTACATCCCAACGAATATACATCACCGCACAAATAACTTTATTGTTGTTTTCTTGGATCAGGAATTGCAGTAACCTCACAAGGGTAATCAGACAAGTCCCCACATTCAGAAAGTTTGATAGGTCGTTTTGTTGGCAGAGGTAATAGCTTCTTCCATGAGGGCATGGCTTCAGGCAAATTCGTGTCACGGGATCATAAACTTGATGAAACTCGAACTTTTGCATCCACAACAGATATTTCTACCAGCTGTATGTCTTGTCCAGGTGGTACGATATTGTAAGGGCTATATTTTGTTGGTCCATCCTCTCCATCGTCGCTGCTGTAGAGCACATATTCATGATATGTCAGCGCAAACTGCAAAGAAAAGAAATCAATTAGACTAAGTGATGAGGCGACACTACTCTGAAAGTTGAAGTTAATGGTGGCACGATAATTTAAGGGCTGATCAAACCATGGTAAAATTGACACTGTTGAATGCGTGCTCCGATATGTAGCTTTTTACTGGTTGGAAAAGATCCTCGTATGCTTTTTTAGCTTATGAGTTATGATTGTGCAACCATGAACAGTAAACAAAGCTTTTGTGTCAAAAGAAGTGAAATAATGACTTCATGTTTCAACAAAGTTACAATCTGCAAATAAACTGTCTAAAAACCGCAGATATCACTTACATCGGCCATGTCTTCCTACAAACAGTCCAGCTACAGCAGTGTCTTGCTATGTAGCATGCAATCAGACATTGATGTTTTCATAGAACAATACTAGTCCGGTAACATATGATTATATCCCACCAGAAACAGGTCGAATTCTGAATCTGAATGTTCCACAAATCTGTCCAAGGTAACTACTAAGACCAACAACAGCTGAATGACCATAAATTCTTGCGGTTTACAATTCTGAATTGGTTATCTCATCTAAAAACGTTATTTGATTAAAAGAACCTTTCCTTCTGGTCTGCCGACTACATGCATCGCTCTATTCGTGTTGTAAGACTTAGCAACTGAGGCTTCGGCTGCTGGTATACAGAAAGGAGAGAAATTACAATGCTGCTCCAGCCCAACAAAAGGTAGTAGCACTACTCCCGCAAACACATCCACTAATCATTTGATGATCTGCTACGGCAATTGCTGATTCAAGTCGTAGCTAGCCAGCACTACCAACGAGATCGGGGAAGGGGTGACAGGAAGAAAGGGCTGGACCTTGAGTAATGGTCGGTAGAGCTTCTGCCGCAGAAGGCGGCGGACGCAGACGCTGGCCTTCCACTTGAAGGCGCAATTCGAACTGTTGAGGGAGCCGTCCACCCCCTATGGCGTCGATGCGGCGGGCCGGTGACCGTGGCGTCAGGGCCGCTCGAGTCGCAGTCCGTGCACTCCGAGAAGGGGGCCTCGTCGTGTGGCGTGCGTGATCGTCTGGCCGGCGATGGGGCGAATGAATCGCCGGAGATGGGGAGGTCGGCGTCCGATCCCGCAGGCGAGTAGAGCGTGACCCGCAGATCTGATCCCGCAGGTGATGCCGGCGGCGCCGCAGTCAAGGGATCGAGGGAGAGAAGGGAGGCCATCGGCGCCGCCCTCACGGGATCGAGGGAGAGAAGATGGTCATGGGATGAGGAGAAGACGAGTAACTTTTCGTTTAGACAAATGACCATAATACCCTGGTGGGATTAAACTTCCGCTTAACGATTGAAATCAATGGCTGGAATAATTTAGAAGGAGAGGTCAGCGAATCAACGGTTAGAATAATTTAGTAGGGAAGGAACCTGAAACTACCTGAAACTACCCGAGGTAGTTTCACAAGCACCGTAAAAGAGCTCCGTATGTAAATGTCGGTGAGATGTGACCACGACCGACGGGTACTGACGTACTGTACCTTGCCCTTGGAGCGGCATGATAAGCCACTACGCTCCCAAGCTGAAGCCCGTGAGGGAGAGAAGTTTCACGGAAGTTTCGTCAAATCCTCACACCGCGTTTCACTTTTCAAGAGGACAAGAGTTGTATCTCCAATGAGGAAAAACTCAGTGGCGAAGCCTTTCCCAATTGCTGCAGCCTGCAGGGGAGTCACAACGACTCACATGGCCTTTACCTTTTGATTTGACTCTACTTGGCTCTGTGCTAGGCTGCTAGCTACTGCTATATATGACTGCATATCGATCGCAGCCAAGAGACCGCCACAGAGTTCTTCAGCTTCCTCTTCTCCTTTTCACCTCCCGTCCCCCCCCCCCCTCGATCGACAGCACTGCAAGTTTGTTTCTGCACAAGGCTCAACATGCATTTCCTTTTTTTCGTCGCCGACTTAATGTTTCATTTGATCATAGAAACATCAGGCTAAGTTTGCTGATATTGCAGCTGATAATTGAATTGCAGGCTTTTCTCCTTTTCACCTCCCGCTCCCCCTCGATTGGCAGCACTACAAGTTCGTTATTCTGCACAAGACTCAACAGGCAGTTCCTTTTTTTTCGTCCCTACATTTTGTTTTGCTAGATCATAGAAACTTTCATGCTTGTTGATATTGCAGCTGATCATTTTATCTGAATTGCAGGCTTCTCCCGCCATGGGTGAGCGGGACATTGAGATGGGGCCTCTACACGCGGACGCTACTTCAGCCCGTGGACCTCAGCGCCACTTCCAGGAGGTTAACGAGTTTGGGTGTTGTTGGACAACACTGCACACATGATTCAGAATCTGAAGGTAAAATACATCGCCATCCTTTGGTCGGAACATGTTTGCATGTTTTCTGCGATAATATGCTTATTTCATTGAATTTTTGGCACCCCAACTCAATTGCTTTTTCCTTGTACTACTTGCAATTTATTCTTTCTGTACCCTGCAGGAAGCCAATCTTGAGCTCAGTTCAGCCACTGAAACTGAAGCTATGAAAGGTGTAACAGCACTTGTTCTCTTGCATTTTATTTTACTTTGAGAGAAAATAGTCTTTTGGATTTCTAATCGGAGAATTCTTATGATACACCTTCAGAAATCAAGGGGCGGATGGAGAAGGACTTGGATGAAGTGGAGAAGATCACACGTGTCATGAATGAAAAGCTGAACCGAATCTTCCAAAGTGCCCTCACTCCAATCCTGAACAATTTGTCAAATGGCCGTGGATATTCAGTCACTCTTCCTATGACCATGGATCCGTCAACAAAGTCGATGATCATGTAAGATCTTGATCCATTTATCGAGTAGATCGATGATCATGTAAGATCTTGATCCATTTATCGAGTAGATCGATGATCTAGAGTAATTAACTTTGTTCAGCCAAGTGTTCACTGCCAGTTAATCTACCGCATAATTTCTTTGTGGTATAAAACACATCCAGATACGTTTAGATCTCAAAACAGAACCAACATGTGCAAATTTATTTGACACGGTTAATAACAATTCATGTGTTAGTTTTTTCAGTGAAAAGCCTCTGGAATTGACTAGCTTTTGTTGTTTACAGAGAACTGAAGATGAAGTTTAAAGCAAGAAAGAAAGATCTCGAGGTGTGCTTATCTAACTTGTCCACTTTCTGTGCCAAAACAGAGTGTAGATTTTTTGGTATAAGTAATTCCTCTTGTTATAGGATCTGTGCGCCCTAATCAAGGAACGGCACTTCAACAAGAAGATTATTCAGCTGATACAGGTGCCTTGGCTACATAAACTTTTTTGTGCTTAATCTCTTCGATTGTTTTGGCTTAATCTCCCCCCATTCCGTTATCAGAATTTTGCGGAGCTGGCAACACTCGTCGAGACGCACGAGAAGATAGACAAGGGAATGAACAAGGTCGGGCTCTATCTATTTTTCTTGCTATAATCTCACCCGATGTTTGTGCTTGTGAACTGATTCTCGGTTCTGAACGATGTACGTGCTGCCGCAGGTTAAGAAAGTTTGGATCCATGCACGATCTACCGAGGAGGATCTGCGCGACGAGATGGCGGAAAATGACGGCTCTCGGCAGAAAACGACCGGCTCTCGGCGGAAAACCACCGCCTCTTCGCTGTTGTGATTGGCCTGGGCCTGTTCATCTTCGCGTATTCAATCTTTCTTCTCTTGGTGTAACCTCGCGCTAAGTACTCGTGGTGGAAAATAGCTAGTGTTGAACATGTATGTACGTGTATAGGCTAGGGTTTTGTACGTGTACCTGTAGCGTCTCTCTCCCCCTGTATCTATTGGGAGACTAGACCCGGTCACACCCCTTGTACCAATATATGTGTCATGTGCACGATCAATGCAATCATCGATGCACCCAAATCCCTCTAACATGGTATCAGACACGGGCCGCCGCCTCTGCCGCCGCCGCCTCCTTGCCGCCGCCGCAGCCGCCGCCCCCGCCGCCGCTACCCGCGTCGCTGCCCTCCCCCTGCAGCCGCGCTCCTACCCCAGCCGCCGCGCCA
Source organism: Poa pratensis (assembly GCA_947311845.1). NCBI lineage: Eukaryota > Viridiplantae > Streptophyta > Magnoliopsida > Poales > Poaceae > Poa > Poa pratensis. The sequence goes on along the minus strand of CAMZMU010000107.1, from coordinate 112,129,843 downwards.
TCCTCCTTGTGCGCCGCCGCTCCCTCTCTTTCACGTGCACAGCATGTCGTCGCCCGCCTCCTCCCGCACCAACCTGTTCGCCGGCCCGATCGCGCCGCCATCCGCGGCATCAACGTCCGGGATCGCGTTCCCGTGACCCTCGACGCCACCAACTCCTCCTACTACACCTGGAAGACGTACCTCTCCCTTCTCTTCCGCGAGGAGAATCTCATGGATCACATCGACGGCTCCGTCGACTCGCGCGCCATGCTGGACGACTCCGAGTGGACCGCGATCGATGCTACGCTCATCCGCTGGTTCTTCACCACCATCTCGCGGGATCTGTTTCACACCGTCGTCAGCGACGGCGATGACGCACGCGCCGTGTGGGTCAAGCTCACCGGTCTCTTCACCGAAAACAAGCTCCAGCGCCGTGTATTCTTGCAGCAAGAATTCTTTGACTGCCATCAGGATGACAAGTCCATTGACGAGTACTGTCGCCGCCTCAAACAGTTGGCGGATGAGCTGCGCGACATCGGCACCACGATCGACGACGACCTTCTCCTCAGCACGCTCACCGCCGGCCTCAACGAGGACTTCGGCAATGCTGCCGGCAACCTCACCTTGATGGCTGATCCCTCCTTTCCCAAGTTCGTGGCATACCTGAAGCTGGAGGAACGCCGGATGAAAGGGGTGAAGAAACGTGTGCAGCATCAGGCCCTCGCCGCGGCACCTCTCGTGGCGCACCGCCACCTACCGCACCACGGCCGCAGCAGCAGCCTCCTCCGCCGCCAGGGTACTACACCGCCCCTCCCGCTGCTCCCCAACAGCAGCAAGGCGGGCGCCGTGGCAACCGCCGCGGGGGCCGCAAGCCGCAGCAGCAACAGGCGCACGAGGGCGGCCAGGCGTCGGGGGGGGGGGGGGGGGCGCCACGTCCGCACCAGCCCACCCCGCCATGGACCTACGGCGCCAACCCATGGACGGGCGTCGTCCATGCATTCTCCATGCCGGTGCCTAGGGCACCCGCACCGAGTCTCTTCGGGCCCCATCCGCCGAGTCACCAGGCGTACCTCGCCGGGCCTGCAGCTGCGCCCCACGGCACCCCATACCCGGCCCTCGGCGCCGCGCCTCATGCCGCCCCCTACCCGGCCTTCCACGCACCGCCGGCCGCGGGTGGCTACGACGCCGCGCCACCATATGGGGTACTCGCCCTAGGTGCGCCCCCGTGGGATCCCGCCCTACTCGCCGCATTGCACTCGGCGCCGTCCCCCAGCAACTACGGTGGCGGCGGTGACTGGCACATGGACACTGGTGCCACCGCTCATATGACATCTCATCCGGTAACCTTACGTCTTCCACTCCCGTTCATACTTCTACTCGTATCACCGTCGGTAACGGTTCCTCCTTACCCATTACACATGTCGGTCATAGGTCTTTCCCATCCACATCCATCCTATTACCATGTCTAATGTTCTTGTGTCTCCTAACTTAGTCACAAACCTCGTTTCTGTCGTCGTCTTACTCGTGAGAATCCCATTACTGTTGAATTTGACGCTGTTGGTTTTTCTGTGAAGGACGCCCGTACACGGATGGTTCTCCACCGATGTGATAGCCCCGACGAGCTCTACCGGTGCATTCCTCCACCACCAACCACCCGTCCAGCCGCCTTCGCCGCTAGTGTCGATCTTTGGCATGCTCGTCTCGTCATCCCAACTCCACCGTCTTGCATCAGATTCTTCAGAGTTTTTCATTCTCATGTAATAAAGCTGAACACCATACTTGTGAGGCATGCCGTCTAGGCAAGCACGTTCGTCTTCCATTTAGCGAGTCTACCACTATTTCCACCTTTCCATTTCAGTTATTGCACTGTGATGTTTGGACGTCCCCGGTTGCTAGCAACACGGGTTATCTATATTATTTGGTGATATTGGATGATTTTTTCTCATTATGTGTGGACGTTTCCCTTCGTCGCAAATCCGACGTTCTCGCCACCCTCACTACCTTTTACTCCTATGTCGCCACTCAGTTCGGTCGTCCTATCCTTGCGTTTCAAACTGACAATGGCAAAGAGTTCGACAACGCCGCTGTCCGCCACCTCCTTGGGTCTCACGGCACCATCTCCGCCTCACTTGTCCTTACACATCCCAGCAAAATGGCTGCGCTGAGCGCGTCATTCGCACTCTTAACGATTGTGTCCGCACGTTGCTCTTTCACTCCAACGTGCCCCCTAGGTTTTGGCCGGATGCTCTTGCCACCGCCACCCTCCTTCTTAACATACGCCCATGTCGTCCACGCTGGAACTATGCCCCTCATCAGCTTCTCTTTGGTGTACCCCCATCCTATGATGGTCTCCGGATCTTTGGGTGTCTCTGTTATCCCAGCACCGCGTCCACCACTCCTCATAAACTCGCTCCACGGTGGGTCCCCTGTATTTTTCTCGGTTATCCCTCCAACACCAAAGGTTACCGGTGCTATGATCCAGTGTCCCACCGTGTGTACACATCGCGACACGTTTACTTTGATGAGCTGGTATTTCCGTTTCAGCAGGTACCTTCACCATCGGCGCCCTCTCCGACGTGGCTCGCCCCTGCCTCTACACTTGGCGGGCCGCACCCCTCACCACCGGCCCCGGCAGCGCCCTCCAGCAGCGCCGCGGCCCCGGCTGCGCCCACGCCCTCTGCGGCCCCGGCTGCGCCCGCGCCTTCTATGGCCCCGGCAGCGCCCACGCCCACTGCGGCCCCGGCTGCGCCCCCGCGCCCTCGGCGCCTTCGGAGCCCGGCTCAACTTCCGCCTCGCCGTCTCCTCTTCGGCTACGCCCGCCGTGGCTGCACCTCTCACCGGTGTGGTCACACGAGCTCGGACTGGGACTTTTCGTCCTAATCCGCGCTACACCGACGCCGAGTACGCCTGCGCTGCGTCTACCACGACTCCGTCTCCACTGCCGTCCTCCGCTCGCGCAGCCCTTCGGGATCCGAACTGGCTCGCCGCCATGCGTGAGGAGTTCGACGCCCTGCAGCGCAACCGCAGTGGCAGCTTGTCCCGCGACCTCCTCATGCCAACGTCATCACTGGCAAGTGGGTTTTTCGCCACAAGACTCGCCCGGACGGTTCTCTTGAGCGCTATAATGCGCGCTGGGTGGTACGCGGCTTTCGCCAGCGCGCCGGCGTGGACTTCACCGACACCTTCGCCCCGGTTGTCAAACCGGGCACGATTCGCGCTGTTCTCCAGCTCGCTGCCTCTCGCGCCTGGCCAGTTCACCAGCTCGATGTATCCAATGCTTTCTTGCATGGACATCTCGCCGAGCAAGTGTTCTGTCAACAGCCTACCGGTTTCGTCGACACCGCCTTGCCGGACCACATGTGCCTGCTCTCTCGTTCTCTTTACGGGTTAAAGCAGGCGCCTCGCGCTTGGTACCAGCGGATTGCGGCCTTCCTTCAGCAGCAGGGGTTCCGGTCCACTCGGTCCGATGCCTCCCTGTTCGTGTATCACCAGGGAGCCGCCACCGCGTATCTTCTTCTATACGTCGACGACATCATCCTGACTGCTTCCTCGCCGGCCCTAATGCAGCAGATTACAGCTCGGCTCAGCACTGAGTTCGCCCTCAAGGACTTGGGGGCTCTCCACTACTTCCTCAGCATCGAGGTCGTCCGCCGCGCCACAGGCTTCTTTCTGCATCAGCAGAAGTATGCGCACGAGCTTCTGGAGCGAGCAGGCATGATTAATTGCAAACCTGCTTCCACGCCTGTCGATACGAAGGCCAAGGTGTCCGCCGTCGAGGGCTCTCCGGCGTCCGACGCTCCCTTTTACCGCTCCATCGTCGGTGCCCTTCAGTATCTCACGCTGACGCGGCCGGACCTTCAGTATGCCGTTCAGCAGGTGTGTCTCCATATGCACGCCCCGCGTGATACTCACTGGGCCCTGGTGAAACGGATTCTCCGGTACATCCGTGGCACCATGGCCATGGGACTCACCTTGACGGCATCTTCTGACACCAGCCTTGTCGCCTACTCCGACGCCGACTGGGCTGGGTGTCCCGACACCAGACGCTCCACCTCAGGCTACTGCGTCTACCTCGGCCCCTCCCTGATCTCGTGGTCGTCTAAGAGACAGCCCACGGTTTCACGCTCGAGCGCCGAGGCCGAGTACAGGGCTGTGGCTAATGCCGTTGCCGAGTGCTCCTGGCTACGACAGCTGCTACAGGAGTTGCTATGCGAGGTTCCCAAGGCCACGATTGTCTACTCTGACAATGTCTCCGCGGTGTACCTCTCGGCTAATCCTGTTCATCATCGCCGGACGAAGCACATTGAGCTCGACATCCACTTCGTTCGGGAGCATGTCGCCCTAGGTCGTGTTCGAGTTTTACATGTACCCACCGATCAGCAGTTCGCCGATGTGATGACGAAGGGCCTTCCTACCTCGACTTTTGAAGGCTTTCGGTCCAGTCTTTGCGTCACCGGCGACGCTTCGACTGCGGGGGGGTGTTGAACATGTATGTACGTGTATAGGCTAGGGTTTTGTACGTTGTACTTGTAGCGTCTCTCTCCCCTGTATCTATTGGGAGACTAGACCCCGGTCACACCCCTTGTACCTATATGTGCCATGTGCACGATCAATGCAATCATCGATGCACCCAATCCCTCTAACAGCTAGGAACGCTCTTGGCGCGAACGAATGACGCACTCCCTCCATGGGCAGGCTAGAGATGGCTATAGTGGCTAATTAAAAGCACAAAACTATTCGTATTCGATCTTTCTAGCGATGGCGGTGTTTGTTATTTAGACCAAGTACAACACAAGCCCTGCGTGCACAAGTCTCTGCACCACATGCCATTTTTTTTTGTGGAGAAGTGGTAACATATTAATATCAACAAGATATCAAGTAAGCCTAGCCTCGCAAAGCTAGCACGATCAACTCAAGACATCGAGTATGCACACAATTAAAAAATTAAATAATATGAGAAAACAAGAAAAATTTGGATCAAAACCATGTGGTAACGAACATCATCCACGTCAACCACTAACCTGACAATACACGTGCCACAAGAAGGTTCTCTAGGGATTACTTCTTCAGGAAGAAATGGAACAGGAGTTTAACCGTCACTCGGTCTATTCAAAGACTAGATCATGAGTTTTCACCAAGACAGTAGAACTGAACATATTCCATTTAATGCCTTTAGCAAGGTAACGATGTCAAAACACCGTCATTACCATGTATGATTGATGATGGTCAGACCAAGGGTTTTCAGCCCACAACCCCTGTTGCGCTCGAAAAGCATAACACGAACACGTCCTCGTGTACCCGCGGCGCCGGGGGAGATACTCCGCAAACTCGCTCCGCGAGAGGCCTGCTTCCAGCATAATACACAAGGCACTTTTAGACCAGACTCCCCAACACCTCGGAAAGCCCCGTCAGAGGAAGCCGACGACGATTGGTTGAACCCGGCGGACTTGACCGCTCCGAGGTTCGGTTGTCGATATTCGATGAACTTCAGAAGGAGTCGCCGAATAATGGAAGCATGAACAAGGATAAAGGAGTAACAAGTAGGTTTGTATTGATAGGTTGTCGATTGTTTGCTTATTTTTTAATCGGCCATCACCTCTCACATATATATGAGGCGGCTGGACTTCCCGTACAAGCAATGGACTCGTCTAGGCTTTCCTTACAGGAAAAGTACATTAATACACGTCCTAGACCACTAGGTCTTTCTGAGCCGGATTCCTGTCCAGAGTTCCCTGTGCCCTCGTCCTTATCCTGCTCCTTGTCGTGGACGCAGAACTCACATACGAACTCAGATGAAGACGAACTCAACATCAAACTTCTTTGTCTCGACGATGCGAATAACTCAACGTGGGCCGATTCTCCAAACATGGTCGTCTTCATGAATTTCCAGGTCCTTTTCTAGATTCAGGCCAGATTCTGTCAGGTGACAGGTTAGTCTAACCCCGGTCTTGTCATAACTCTGCAGGCCGCATACTACTTTGGATGTAGATGCCTCCAAAAGCAATATTGTGCGTCTTGACGGTACACACAACTTCCGGTTTAGCATTTTTTAATACGAGGTCATCTTCATGGCGCTATCGTGCTTGTATCTGTATGTTGTAAAGGATTCCCCTCGGGAAGGACTGGCGCCCCAGAAAGGACTCGCCCCGGGAAGGACTCCCCAGGAAGGATGGTGCCCCGGAAAGGACTCGTCCTGGCAAGGATCCTCTGGAAGGATGGTGCCCCGGAATGGACTTGCCCCAGGAAGGACTCCCCAGAAAGGGCTCCCCAGGAAGAACTAGTACTCTGTAAAGGACTCGCCCCAGGAAGGACAGGCTCATCCACTGGATATAGCGGTGCGTCGGGTAGAACATGTGATGGCTCCTCTTCTCCGTGGGACACGACGGTGCTAGCTTGATCTTGCCAACTGGGTCATGGCAGCATGCATACCGGCCTCTGGGACATGAAATGTAGGCTCCTGGGACAACGCTAGCTCCTTGGATAATGTCGACTCCGGATGACTCCTTGGGTAAATGCTGGCTCCTGGAGCATGACATGCTGGGTCCTAGGACTCGCCTTATAGAAGCCAGTGGTAACTGGTAGTTTGGCAAGGTCGCCAGTACATGGTGGCCTGCAGCCTGATGGCTTGCTGATTGGGACATAGCACTGCTTGCCTCCTTCTTTTTCATGTCTTGGCGTCTTCTTGGGTGCGTCCCGCCTGGATCAAGGATATCCGGGGTTGGACTGGCTAGGTGCCCAAAATGGGTGCACACCAAAACTCAACTGCTATGTGTTGTCGCATCCACTTGACCACCACATTCGTGCCTTCTAGCCTTGACAATGTTGAACACAGACAAACCGTTCATACTCATGTAACAGTCGTGTCCTAGACAACTCGGCAACGAATATGCATAAGCGTCGTGTGCAACAACCATGGAACATGACATCTCATGAACGTCTTCAACCTAAAAGTCGGGTCTTGAAACCAATGCTCACACGCGCAGTTCTGACGTGATCCATGCATCGCCACCAAAAACAATGTCCATATGAAGTTGTTGACGAGCGACGAGGAGACTACCAGACACTGTCGAAAGCATGTTAAGGGCCTCTCAGTAGAGCCATGCCGTCCATAAAGATGGCATCGCCGCTTTGCATGCATGTTTCTCGTCCCACGAGATCAGCATGACCAAGCCCGTTGACCGCAATGACGTCTTCCCCCCGATTGGCGTCATCCATGCACGACATGGTAACCAAGGCCTCGATCTCAACGAGGCCGCCTATAACGACTCGTCGGTGCTCCGATGGGCACCACTCGCGTTCATCGACGGCGCCGCCGTGGGTGACCACCAGGTTTTCAGTGGTCAGCATTGAGGATGATGATGACCCACAAGTGTGGGGGATCGCAACAGTCTTCGAGGGACGTAAAACCCAAATTTATTGATTCTACACAAGGGGAGTCAAAGAATACTTATAAGTCTTAATAGTTGAGTTGCCAATTGAGCCACACCTCGAAAAGCACTAGTAGCAGAAGTGAAGTGATGTGAAAGCAGCAGTAATATGAGAGCAATAGTAAACAACAAAGTAGCAACAATAACGGTAACAGTGGAGGCAATGGCGCAGGAAATAGTTGATATTGTTTTTATGGCCGTAGAAAATACTTGGTGGCTAAATATGGACCGGGGTTCCCAGATTCACTAGAGATCTCTGCCATGGTTGCAGGGCAGAAAGCTTCCGCCACATTGCGGGTTCCTGACGGAAGATGTTCCCGGGACTTCCGCTCTCCGGCGTTCTTCTTTCTCATGAGCTCCTTCGTCCGTCGCCTGGGTTCTTCCTGAGGCGAGCTCCTCGAAGATGCCAGAGGCCCTCGTCCTACGACATCTTCGAGAAGCTCCGCCCGAGGGGTTTCCCGGTCTTGCTCCTTTCCTTCCTTGTGCTGTGGGGACGAGTTAGCTTCCTTCTTATCCTGAGGCCGGATGCCCCCTCGCTCTCCCAAAAAGGGGGCGCCTCTTCCTCTCTCGGCGTGCGACTCGAGGCTCTTATCTTCTGCACCTTGTTTGCGCCCCACGCGCCGGTGGCTTTGGGTCCCCCGAGAGCCAGAACGCCGACAGTAGCCCCTGGGCGCTCCTTGGCGATGGAGCTGGGTGTCGCCTGGAGCGTCCTTGTTCAGGCGTGTGGGTCATCCTGCAGAAGTTGCGCCAAAGTTTCACCCTGCGTGCGTTTGGGGTCCCCACTTCTGGGGGCGTGGCCCGCGCGGTACGTTGCACGGGCCGCCCCTAAATAGGACTCTCCGCGGGTGCGTTGCACGGAGTGTGCCCTATCTTGTCGCTTAACGACCCTCGGGTGCTTCCCGGAGGAAGGCACCTAAGTTGTGCCAAATCCGACCAGGATTAGGGTCACCGACCCGAGGAGTTCCCTGAGGTTTCCGGCACCGCCGCCTTTCATCGAGGTCTTTTGGATCCGGTCTTTTTGAATGAGTTGGCCCTAGTCCCCTTCTTCTCGAGGGGAAGTTATCGGTGTAACAACCTCCCCGGGGTTGCCGCGCGTTGTTAAGTCGGTGGATCCCCCGGAACCTCCCCTCGATGCTGTGCTTTTTGCCCCCTTCGAGATGTCACCGAAGTGGATCAAGAGTTCCGGGGGCTGCACAAAGGCCTGGGCGACTCATATTGTCTGGGGGGAGTCGAGAGCGTCCACTGATCTAGCGGATTATTACCGGGCCTGTCCCGGCACGCTTGTCGGGGGACAGCTCCCTGCTCCCTTCACCAAAATGGCACCACGACCTTGGTCTTGCCGGCAATCTTGCCCTATCCCTGATAGGGCTGATGGGGGGTGAAGCGAGTGGGGCGCGCGAGATCACATGGTCCGAACGCCCTGCTTCCCCCCCTCTCGTCCACCGCGGAGGAATCCCTGGTTCGCCCGGCTCTTGCGGGGCGTTCCAGGCTCTCCTTGGGTGTCCGCTTTCTTGTAACGGTATCCTTGGGGGCCGCTGCCCGGGAGTTGATGTTTCGGTTGCCGGGCCTTCTTGCCAGGGATAGGTAGGCTGGATTCCCCGGCTTCTTCTCCACATTTGCTTCCGGCATGGCTGCAGCATGCGCCTGGAAGGTCTGCTTGACACAGGCCACGGCGTCCTTCGTATCTGCTCGCACTGTCAACACCCCCAGGTAGTGAGGATCTTGAGGGCGTTGTAGGCGTGGTGGGTGATGGCCATGAACTTCGCCAGCGCGGGGCGGCCAAGGAGGCCGTTGTAGGGGAGTGGAATCTCCGCCACGTCAAACATTACGTTTTCCGTGCGGTATTTTTCCTTGAGTCCGAAGATCACCGGTAGTGTTAGCTTGCCTAGTGGCTGCACAGCCCCCAAGCTCACTCCTTGGAACGGGGCCGTGGGTCGCAACTGGATCTCCGATATTTGCAGCTTCTCCATCGGTGCGGGGAGATGAGGTTGCTGCTTGACCCCCCCATCCAATAGCATCCGGGTGACGGTGACGTTGTTGATGATGGTGATACCACCACCGGTAGAGACCCCGCCCCCGCACAACTAGGCGGGTGATCGTCTTGGTCGAAGGTGATGGGCACATGCACCCACTTCAGCTTGCTCTGCGCCTCGTACCCGGAACGACAGCGCACACATTTCTCGTGAAGCGCTTCACCTCCCCATGAGAGGCGAGAGAAGACGATCCACTGTGCAGGCAAGCCGTATCCCGGGCATCGGGGTACACTTCACCATCAACGGAGTCGTCCGCAGGATCGTCTCCCTCGGGAACTCTGGGCTTTGGGACAGGCGGTGCGGCCCCTCCTGGGCCACGTCCCCGGTCCCCTTTGGCTACCGCTCCTCGTCCTCCATTACCCTGCCGGGGGCCATTCCCGGGCTTGGTGCCCCGGCTCGTCGCATACGAAGCACTTCCCGACGGCGACCTCCGCCTCCTGATCCGCGTACCTCTTCCTTCGAACCTCGGCGATGCCGCGCATCGCTCGGTAGTCCTTCGCGTCGTGGATTTAACTTCGTTAATGGGCACCACATTCCCGTGGCGGACTTGATGACGGCCACCTCTGCGACCGAGTGGGCTCTCTTGGGCATCGCGGCTTCCGCCGCCAGCACCTGCCGAGAATCCCTTTTCCTGGCCGCTTTTTTCCTAGCTCTGCCTCCGTCTCCGCTGCTGCCCTGGCGGCCAACTCAGGCGCCATGCGTCCTTCTTCCATCTTAGCGCATCGATCGACGAGGGTATATAACTCGCTGGTGGTGTATATGGCTCGGCAGCTGAGTTCCTCCATCATCTATATGTCCCGTACGTTTTGTCGGAAAGCCTGGATGATGGCGGCATCAGCATCATCTGGGATGTTGTGCGAGGCGTGGAAGAAGCGCTGGATGTAATGCCGGAGCATCTCTCCCGGCCTCTGGACTATGGAGTGAAGGTCGCTCATGGTTCCCGGCGTTTGTAGCCGCCTTGGAACGCACTTACAAACAGCTCGCATAGTTCCCCCACGACCCAATGGTTCCCTCAGGCAAGTGCATCAGCCACGTTCGGGCAGGAGGCACCAGCGCGAGGGGGAACCAGTTAGCCATCACCTTGGAGTCCGCCCCGGCGGCAGTCATCGCCGTTGAATAAATCTGCAAGAACTCTTTCGGGTTCATGGTCCCGTCGTACTTCAGGGCCGTGCTGGGCCTGAATTTGGCGGGCCATGTTACTTGCCGAAGGGTCCGGGTGTAGGCCCGGCAGCCTCCTCCTTAGTTGAAGGCGGCCAGCTCAGTCCCACGTTACCCGGGCGGAGCGATCGGGAGCGCGCACTTTCGACCCTTTGGCGGGCGTACGCCAGGAGGGCCATCAAGCGCGCATGCCACCGCTCGTAGTGGGGCGAGTCTGCCATGGGTGGGTACACAGCCATGGCATTCACCATGGCGAGTGCCTCCCCACAGCTTTGTACCCCGACGGGTGGGAACCCGACGTCGGCTTCCCGATATGGGCGGCATGCCCGCCTCTCCTGAAGGCGGCGGCGATACCGCCGATGGAGTTCGGGAGGCTCCGCTCCGGGTGGGCGGCGGCATATCATTGGGCGGCGGGTCATGGGCTTCTCCCCCAAGACGTCCTCTAGAACCTCTTCCTCTTCCCCGCCGCCTATCTCCTCCTCGGGCTCCCCTTCGCCAGCCGGCCCGAAGGGGTCGAGCGGGTCTATCCGCGCCTCCCGGGGTCCGGGTACCGACGTGGCGGGGCCTCGGCGTCCGTCTGGGTCGGCCGTGGGGTCGACGACTGGCGCGGGCCCATGCGAGCGAGTCCGTGACGCGGGGGTGTTAGGTGCTGCGGGGCCTCCTGATACGTCTCAAACGTATCTATAATTTTTGATGTTCCATGCTTGTTTTATACCAATTGCTACATGTTTTGCATCTACTTTATATCACTTTTATACATTTTTTGGGACTAACCTATTAACAAGATGCCGAAGTGCCAGTTCCTGTTTTCTGCTGTTTTTGTATTCCAGAAAAGCTAGTCTGGAAATATTCTCGGAATTGGACGAAACTACACGGGGGTCCCTATTTTTCCAGAACACCTGACGGAGCGAAGAGCAACAGAGGAGAGCCAGGAGGGCCCCACACGCACCTAGGGCGCGGGCCCCCTCTGCCGCCCCTAGGGTGGTGTGGGCCCCTCGGGGGTCTCCAGCCGCCGCCCTTTCGCCTACTTATTCCCCCGACGCGAAAACCCTAAGTGCCTGAGCAAATATCCACGAAAAGTTCCAGAGACGCCGCCGCCGTCAACCCTAGCTCGGGAGGGTTCAGAACCTCTTCCCGGCACCCTGCCGGAGAGGGGAATCGTCACCGGAGGCTTCTACATCGCCATGCCTGCCTCCGGAGTGATGCGTGAGTAGTTCATCCTTGGACTACGGGTCCATAGCAGTAGCTAGATGGTTGTCTCTCCACTTTGTGCCATCATGTTTAGATCTTGTGAGCTGCCCTACATGATCAAGATCATATTATTGTAATGCTACATGTTGTGTTTGCTGGGATCCGATGAATATTGAATACTATGTCAAGTTGATTATCAATCTATCTTATATGTTATTTAAGATCTTGCATGCTTTCCGTTACTCGTAGATGCTTTGGCCAAGTAGATGCTTGTAACTCCAAGAGAGAGTATTTATGCTAGATAGTGGGTTCATGCCTCCATTTAACCTGGGACAGTGACAGAAAGTTCTAAGGTTGTGGATGTGCTGTTGCCACTAGGGATAACCTAACGATGCTATGTCCACGGGCATATGTGTTTGTTTACATTACGCTTTACTTAATGCAATTATCCGTTGCTTGCAACTTAATACCAACGGGGGACTCGGATGACAACCCGGCGGTGGATTATTAGTCATAGATGCTGTTGGATAACGGTCTATGTATCTTGTCGTAATGCCCAATTAAATATCATAGTAGTCATCATGTCATGTATATGCATTGTCATGCGCTCACTATTTGTCAATTGCCCAGCTGTAATTTGTTCACCCAACATGTTAGTTATCTTTTATGGAGAGACACCACTAGTGAACTGTGGACCCCGGTCCATTCTTTTACACTGATTAAACAACCACAAACTGCAAACTGTTCCTTTTTCATTCTCTGCAATTTAATACTCATTTTCCACACCATACGTTTAATCCTTTGTTTTCAGCAAGCCGGTGAGATTGACAACCTCACTGTTTCGTTGGGGCAAAGTAGTTTGATTGTGTTGTGTGCAGATTCCACGTTGGTGATCGTATTGCGCCGTGCGAGCCACCAACAACCTTCTGAAGAGTTGCTGCTCCTACTGGTTCGATAACCTTGGTTTCTTTCTGAGGGAAAACTTGCTGCTGAACTGCATCATACCTTCCTCTTGGGGTCTCCCAACGAGCGTGTGATTCACGCCATCAAGCTCTTTTTCTGGCGCCGTTGCCGGGGAGACAGCAGTCTTCTGCAAGGGGAGTTTCACGCTTCCAATCTCTTTACTTTGTTTTTGTCTTGCTTAGTTTATTTTATTTTATCTTGTTTGCTTTCAATTATCAAAAACACAAAAAAATTAGTTTCTTGCATTTAGTTTATTTCGGTTTGTTATTATGTCTAGTTGTTTATTTGCTATCAATGGCTTATCTCTATGAAACTAGATCTTGTTGGCAAGGTGGGTCCACGGAAGATGAACGAAGATATTATAGGAATTACCGCTTGTCACAAAAAGGGATGTACTTATGGAAATTGTTAAATCAACTAGAGGAATATGCTAGAAATTTATGCTATATATTTGGCAAATCTTTTTGCTTTAATGAATCTGATTGTCATAGGAAGTCTAAACACTTTCCTTTCCAATGTGCTTGTAATGAAAATGAAACCTTAGCTTCTTATGTTAAAGGTTACTATAATGCTTATGAGGTAGAAAGGATGGAAGAATTTATTGTCTTTAAGGGTGCACTTGAAATTAGTTCTTATCTTGAGCATAAAATTGATGCCCCTTATAAATCTGAAAGTCTTGCTATACTTAAATATTGTTTTGATAACTATAAGGATGAAAATTCTTATATTACTGAACATGTCAAGAGGATTTTTCCTCATAAAGAAGAGACTAATGCCTTGCAGGAAAATGTGGAAGAAGAAATTGCTGAAGCTGAAAGCTCATTTGATGAAAAAGAGGAAGAGAGTGATGAACAAAAGGAGGATCTACCTTCTAATGACAGTAACTCTTTAACTCTTACATTATATAATTACCCTCCATGCCTACCTAAGGAGGAAGAATGCTATATTGTTGAATGTCATGATTCTATTGAAATATCTTTTTTGATAAATTTGAAGTAACATCCTCCTTGACTCAAGTAAAAGAGGAAATTGCAGAAAGTAAAAATGTGCTCCCTAATGTTATATATGATAATGCTCTTGATGATGGTCCTATATTGCCTAATGATATTAATTATACTACTATTGTCAAAAGTGGGTTTGATAACCCTACTGTTTTTTAGCTTAATAAAAATTATGTGTTTGTAGATCATGAAAAGCATGCTTTATGTGATAGTTATATTATTGAGTTTGTTCATGATGCTACTGAAAGTTATTATGAGAGAGGAAAATATGGTTGTAAAAGTTTTCAAGTTACTAAAACACCTCTCTTTATGTTGAAAGTTTTGAAGCTATATTTGTTTCATCTTTCTATGCTAGTTGCTTTATGCTTCAATAATTTATTTTGTTACAAGATTCCTTTGCATAGGAAGTGGGTTAGACTTAAATGTGTTTGATATTTGCCTCTTGATGCTCTCTTTTGTTTTTCAACTCTTATTCTTATGAGAGCATCATTAAAATCTTCTAGCCTAGCTAAAAGGCATTAAAAGAAAGCGCTTTTGGGAGGCAACCCATTATCTTTTATTTTCAGTATTAGTCAAGGAGGATGTTTACTTCTGTAGCAACTCCTTTGTATCTTTATTTTCTCGCATTGTTGTGCCAAGAGTAGCCTCTAATGTTAAGACGATGCTTAATTTTGATTGCTGCGCAGAAACAGATTTTTGCTGTTCACTGTACGAAATTCCTAAAATCACCAGATTGTTAATTAAATCTGAAATTTTTGTGCGTAATCTTTATGAATGTCTGAATCTTTCATTAGTTCAGAGTTTTTCGATCTGAGCGTCGTAAGTGCCTTGAAAAAATTCGTCTTTGCGGACTGTTCTGTTTTAGACAGATTATGCCTTTTTATTTTGCATTCTCTCTTTTACTAGTGTTGAGTGAAATTCTTTTTTGGGTGGAAGAGCTTCACATAACATCAGTGGCTGTAGCTAATGTTTAAAGTAACAAATCATATTGCGTCTTTATAGAACATGTGAGTTTTTGATTATGCACTAACCCTCTAATGAGATCTACTTTGAGTTTGGTGTGACGGAAGTTTTCAAGGGTCAAGAGAGAAGGATGATATAATAGGATCAAGAAGAGTGAAGAGCTTAAGCTTGGGGAGGCTCCCATGGATCTCCCCAGCATATTTCAAGAAGACTCAAGCGTCTAAGCTTGGGGATGCCCAAGGCATCCCCTTCTTCATCGTCAAAATTATCAGGTCATCTCTAGTGAAACTATATTTTAATTCTTTCACATCATATGTGCTTTTCTTGGAGCGTCTGTGTGCTTTTATTTTCAGTATTGCACTTTTATTTTCAATAAAGCTTGACTGGACCCTAGCATTCTTGATTGGGAGAGAGACACGCTCCGCTTTTTCATGAGAATACTCCTATTCTTCACTTATATTTGTTGAGTATTCATATCTAGCGCTGTTCAGCTTTTAGCTCTTGTTTTCATGTATCTCTTGTCAGAGCTATTAGCTTTCTTTTGTAGAAAGTACTCTCTTGCTTCACTTATATTTGTTTGGAGAGTTGATTAAATAAATTGATTGGTGTTTGGTTGGTTCAGAAAATGTTGCATGTGGTAATTGGTATAAGGAAAAACTTGCTTAATCTTGTAGATCACTAATGGATAACTTGATGCTTGTCAATTGTTTTGAGTTAACAAGTAGATCATGATTAAATTGTGCATCACATGAGTTAAGCCTATTAGTGAAGAACTACCGTAAAGCTTGTTGAAAATTTGGTTTGCATCGGTGGTATCTCTAAGGTCTAGATATTTTCTAATAACAGGGTTTGGTTAACAAGGAAGACGGTATGAAGTCTTATAACGTTTGCAATATGTTTGTCATATAAAACTTGGTGTACGGGTTGATATTCTTGTTTGCTTACATAACCTTGCTAGCCTAAACTCTGTACTGAGAGGGAATGCTTCTCGTGCATCCAAATCCTTGAGCCAAAATCCATGCCATTTGTGTCCACCATAACTACCTATATGTGGTATTTCCTTGCCACTCCAAGTAAATTTTTCATGTGCTACCTTTAAATTATTCAAAATGTTATTATTCCCTTTTTGTGTCAATGTTTACTAGCTCATGAGGAATTAGTGTGGTTATTCTTTATTCTATTTGTTGAATGGACTTTTACACCTGGACTAGTGGCATATACATCCGCTTATCCAATAATTTGCAAAAAGAGCTGGCAACGGGGTGCCCAGTCCCAATTAATTACAACTTTAACCAATTAATTCTCTTCACACTTTTGCCCTGATTCATCAGTAAGCAATGACAAACAGTGAAATACCTGAATGTGTGTAAACCAAAGAGAAAGAGGGATGATCTGCCTTGCTGGTAGAAATAACGTCCTTCATGGGAGCCGCTCTTAAAAGTCCGTTTGACAGGTAGAATACTGTTCTCACCCGCTACCATTCGTTGACAATTAACAAACACCTCTCAAAAATAGATACTCCTCCATGGTATGTGATTGATGGAAGGCACCCGAGGATTCGGTTAGCCATGGCTTGTGTTAGCAAGGTTGGGAGGAGTATCAAATATTTTATGCAATCTCTATATGCTTTCAAAAACCTAAAAGCTCTAGCACATGATTTAATCCCTGCTTCCCTCTGCGAAGGGCCTTTCTTTTACTTTTATGTTGAGTCAGTTTTCCTATTCTTTCTGTCTTCCACAAGCAAACACTAGTGTCAACTTTGTTACAACATGCGTTATATGCAATGTATTGGACTTGTTATACTACTTTGTGTTGACAATATCCATGAGATAAATATGTTGAAAGTTGAAGCAAATGCTGAAACTAATTCTTCCTTTGTGTTGATTGAATACCTTTTATTAGAAACTATTGCTTTATGAGTTAACACTTATGCAAAACTGTTTGATGCTTGTCTCGAAAGTACTATTCATGAAAACGTTTAGCTTGTGTGATTCATTGTTTACTCATTATCTATTTGGTAGCAAATTATAGACCATTGACTTGGATCACTTCATTCATTTACATGTGCCTTGCAATATTATATGATCAAGATTATGATGGTAGCATGTCACCTCAAAAATTATTTTGTTTTTATCGTTTACCTACTCGAGGACGAGTAGGAACTAAGCTTGGGGATGCTGATACGTCTCAAACGTATCTATAATTTTTGATGTTCCATGCTTGTTTTATACCAATTGCTACATGTTTTGCATCTACTTTATATCACTTTTATACATTTTTTGGGACTAACCTATTAACAAGATGCCGAAGTGCCAGTTCCTGTTTTCTGCTGTTTTTGTATTCCAGAAAAGCTAGTCTGGAAATATTCTCGGAATTGGACGAAACTACACGGGGGTCCCTATTTTTCCAGAACACGCCTGACGGAGCGAAGGAGCAACAGAGGAGGGCCAGAGGGCCACACGCACCTAGGGCGCGGGCCCCCCTCTGCCGCGCCCTAGGGTGGTGTGGGCCCCTCGGGGGTCTCCAGCCGCCGCCCTTTCGCCTACTTATTCCCCCCGACGCGAAAACCCTAAGTACCTGAGCAAATATCCACGAAAAGTTCCAGAGACGCCGCCGCCGTCAACCCTAGCTCGGGAGGGTTCAGAACCTCTTCCCGGCACCCTGCCGGAGAGGGGAATCGTCACCGGAGGCTTCTACATCGCCATGCCTGCCTCCGGAGTGATGCGTGAGTAGTTCATCCTTGGACTACGGGTCCATAGCAGTAGCTAGATGGTTGTCTCTCCACTTTGTGCCATCATGTTTAGATCTTGTGAGCTGCCCTACATGATCAAGATCATATTATTGTAATGCTACATGTTGTGTTTGCTGGGATCCGATGAATATTGAATACTATGTCAAGTTGATTATCAATCTATCTTATATGTTATTTAAGATCTTGCATGCTTTCCGTTACTCGTAGATGCTTTGGCCAAGTAGATGCTTGTAACTCCAAGAGAGAGTATTTATGCTAGATAGTGGGTTCATGCCTCCGTTTAACCTGGGACAGTGACAGAAAGTTCTAAGGTTGTGGATGTGCTGTTGCCACTAGGGATAACCTAACGATGCTATGTCCACGGGCATATGTGTTTGTTTACATTACGCACTTTACTTAATGCAATTATCCGTTGCTTGCAACTTAATACCAACGGGGGACTCGGATGACAACCCGGCGGTGGATTATTAGTCATAGATGCTGTTGGATAACGGTCTATGTATTTGTCGTAATGCCCAATTAAATATCATAGTAGTCAACATGTCATGTATATGCATTGTCATGCGCTCACTATTTGTCAATTGCCCAGCTGTAATTTGTTCACCCAACATGTTAGTTATCTTTTATGGAGAGACACCACTAGTGAACTGTGGACCCCGGTCCATTCTTTTACACTGATTAAACAACCACAAACTGCAAACTGTTCCTTTTTCATTCTCTGCAATTTAATACTCATTTTCCACACCATACGTTTAATCCTTTGTTTTCAGCAAGCCGGTGAGATTGACAACCTCACTGTTTCGTTGGGGCAAAGTAGTTTGATTGTGTTGTGTGCAGATTCCACGTTGGTGATCGTATTGCGCCGTGCGAGCCACCAACAACCTTCTGAAGAGTTGCTGCTCCTACTGGTTCGATAACCTTGGTTTCTTTCTGAGGGAAAACTTGCTGCTGAACTGCATCATACCTTCCTCTTGGGGTCTCCAACGAGCGTGTGATTCACGCCATCACCTCCTGCCTCGGGCGCCCTTCTCCTAGGGGCCATAAGCGCTTCTGGGCGGCGGGGCCGCCTCGAACCGGGCTCGGAGGATGGGCACCCCCTACCAGGCGTGCCAGATGTCGTGTACCGAAACACGGACACCGGGGATGCCGAGCACCCCCTGTTTGTTCAGTAGGAGGGCGCGAGGTACTCCGAGTCGGGTTCTCGCTCTCAACACAAGCACACAGAGATTTTACCCAGGTTCAGACCGCGTCGCCGCGTAATACCCTACGTCCTGCTTGTCAGACTGTATTGCGACATGGAATACAGAGATCCAAAGCATTAGCTTTCTGCCTTGCAGCCATGGTAGAGATCGCTTCGCCGACAGGCCTCATAGTGACAACATTTGGATAACTGGAGGGGATGGCTGTGACTTGAGGGTTTCATGTATTCATGGAGTGCTAATGCTTTGCTCCGGAACTCTATTAAAAGGAGTACCTTAATTACCATTTAGGTCCCATGATTGGTCCCGCTGAAACAGGTGGTTGGACAAAAGATGTCGTGCAAGATTCTTATGGCAAGCACTTACGACTAAATATGGAATACATGCCTATGTTTATATTAGCACTTGGATACTTTATTATTGTTTATCTGCATATTGCCCTGCGTTACAATTATTTCATGAATTATCTCATACATGCAGCGCCCGTTTATACATCCCTATGCCTACGGTGCTTTAATCTTGATGTTTATTACAATTGCTATTACCGCTGTTGTCACACTACTGTTAGTTTGTTACTGATGCTATCATATTACTGTTGCTACTGATAAATTGTGTCGAGCAAGATTACTTTCAGGTGTGGTTGAACTGACAATTCAGCTGCTAAGGCTTATAAATATTCTTTGCTCCCCTTGTGTCGAATCAATAAATTTGGGTTTTACTTCCCTCGAAGAATGTTGCGATCCCCTATACTGTGGGTCATCACGCAGCACATGATCCTGTCGGCTTGGACCGCGGGAGGCACCGGAGCACCTCGGCGTGGCCTGGTCATCACAAAGGTGGGTATTGCTTCCTCTCACTTGGCCTTGTCATTGTCTGCTACAGAGGTTTTGGGGAAATAATGCTTGTTCCCCAGAAAGGGTACCCACGGTATGGCCCTAAGAGGCTCCCGGAAAGGTTCCTGGGAGGTCTTCCTATAGGTCTTGTCGATGTACTTGGCACGCTCTATCCGATTGCAACAGGCAACATCCATGTCATGCGACAAGAGTCGTGCAACCCCAATTGCGTTCTCTATGCCAAACATTACCCGACTTCGTGGCACAGCTAGGAGGACTGTGGCCCACATATGAGGCCCGCAAAAGGATTCAGCGCCTGCATGGCCTCAGCGCCAATCACACCTTGGTCAAGTGCCATACTTGTATGTTGTAGAATATTCCCAACTCGACATTGTGCGCTCGCCACAGACTGGGGACTCGACATTATACTGCTGAGTGCATCCCCCTCTAGAAGGAGACACGGGATCTGGGCTTCATGCCATGGGTCCATCATGGGCCCCGGTCTGCGCACTCCTCAACTTAGTGCCAAACTGTGAGCAAGTAGGCTCATCAACAAACCTCCGCCACCACCGGTACCGAGCCCAGATTGTATCTTCCACGCACAAGAGGTCCATACAGCACTCTACAGAGACAGACCGACCCAATCTAAGCCCACGCTCTGCATCGAAAACATCCGGATAGGCGCCCCCACCAGCAATGATGAGCATTGCTTCTCCGAAGACCCCCACCACTACCAGTTGGAGTTCATCTTGATCTCCCAACCGAGCGCCTACCATGTCATTCTGGGTCAACCCTTCTTCGACAAGTTCATGGCTGCCTGTAGCTACGTGTATCTCAAACTGAAGATCCCTCACCCAAGCAGAGTCATCACTGTCTCCAACAACTTCAGACAAACCTACGAGTACGACTAGGAGAGCTCGCTCCTCGCGGAAACGCTCGTCACGATGGCCGACTTTGAGGAGGCCAAAGCGACGTCAAGGACGAGCTCCCCAGCGCAAGGGGACGGCCACCACCTCATCTTTCCAACCCACGATGGACTCAAAGATGGCGCACATCTGCCCCGAGGACCCCTCCAAAAAGTTCACACTTTGCACTGCGCTCAGGACGAGCTTGATGCATCATT
Source organism: Poa pratensis (assembly GCA_947311845.1). Lineage (NCBI taxonomy): Eukaryota > Viridiplantae > Streptophyta > Magnoliopsida > Poales > Poaceae > Poa > Poa pratensis. Next base: position 112,109,221 of record CAMZMU010000107.1, on the reverse strand, counting down.
AATTGCTTTCTCCGCGACAATATCGATGTCTTGTAAAACTTAATTGGTTTAGACAATTCTAAGTCGGCTAAGAATTAACTAAATATCATCACATACATTGGATTTGCATGATGATTTGTGTTGGCTGAGAGTTGCACATGAGTTGTACTTGTGTGCTAAGTGAGAAAAAAAAATTAAATGCAGGTATCATGGTTTCTTTGGATCAGAGAATTAGAAAACAGAGGAATTTTAAAAACACAAGAATTTGGTAGGATTGCGGGTGCAAAACAGAGGATTACAAAACAGAGTAAAACTGCAGTAAAGGTCATTTGGATGGAACACAGGAAAAATACAGGAAAAGTGTCTCGATCCTACGCGAATGAGTAGGAAAAAGAGGTTAGAGTGGATGTTGAAATTCCTATGGGATTTGGGTGTAGGAATGCAATCTATAAGAATTTTGGAGGTGTCATTACTTTGATACAAAGGGATTCCTTAGGAAAAAATACTATGGATTAGAATCCTCCAATATTTCTATGACAATCCTTCAATCCAAAGTGGCCCTCAGTCAACTACTAACCCATTGGATTTACATTCTGATTTGTGCTGGCCCAACAGTTTCACACGGTTTGCAACTGTGTACAAATGGCTGAAATTTAGTTAATTCTTAGTCGAGTATTTAGCTATTGGATTTTGACTATTTAGCTATTGGATTTTGCGTCGTGATTTCCTATGGGCCGAGACTTGCATATGGAATGCAATTGTGCAAAACTGAGATTTAGTTAAATACAAGTCGACTGAGTATTAGACGATCACAAATTTAATTACCTCGACACGGTTTCTACTGGTATTAGGTAGCCTCATCATCATATACTTACACAAAAACAACTTGCTCCAGCGTTCACGTGGCAATGTTCAAAATCGTTGCCATTTCGGCGTCTGCCTGCTTTTCACGAGAGAGCTAGAGCAACTTCCCTATTCTTTTCCAGCTTTAATTTCATTGCGCTTTCAATTTACACGGAACAGGGCACTGATCCGGGGCTGCCCTACCGGAGCGGAGAGAGCTCTGCCACACCCAAAACACAAAGAAACTCCTTTCCTCACTTGGTTGCCCAGCTGTTGGCTAGTATGCTTGATTCCATGCATCGGTGCGGAAACAACTTTTCATATTGTATGGCTATCGTAAAATCTAATCAACCTGTAGTGTGCGCAACGGGCGGTCCGCACACATCCGAAGCGTCCATATGGACTGACCTAGTTTCGCTTTTCATTTCCATCCTAGTTCTATGTTTTGGTTTCCCTTTTTTGAATCATGGGTTATCTATCCTTTTTCCATATTTATTTTTTGTTATTTTTCTATTTTTTCATTTAAAAATACATGGATATTTGTTAAATGCATAGATTTTTTCTTGTGCATTTCTATTCTTCTACTATTTTCATGTTTTCTTAAAAAAAATATGCATGGATACAAAGCATGAATTTTGACTTGTATGACCTTTTTCTCTTATGAAAATGTTCTTTCATATATATAAACATTTTTATCCAGGCCAATGTACAACCATATTTTTGACAACACATGTAGATTCATTTGTATATACACATTGTTTGTTTGGATGTGGTGACCATCTTTTAGATACACATGAATATTTATTTAGATGTATGTGAACATTTATGCTTATACACATATTTTTCCCTGTTATTAAACTGATTTATTAAACTTACATATATGTGCAGCCGATACCTTGGAGACGCGTGATCATCTATTCTTCTCGTGTCGCTTTGCGTCTGACTGTTGGGAATTTCTCCACATACATTGGAACTGTTCGGCATCCATCTCCAGCAGATTTACCCAAGCTAAACATCTCTTCTCTGGCCCCTGCTTCATGGAGATTGCGATTTGTGGCCTTTGGAACATCTGGAAAATCAGAAATGACTTCATCTTCAAAGACAGACAACCTACTGTTGAACGCTGGAAAGTCATGTTTCAGGCTGATGTCCTCCTTCATCAGCACCGTGTACCCTCTGCTCTAGTTCAGCCCTTGTTGGCTTGGGTCCTTGATACCTTAACTTAATGGACCTCCAATTTTTGACCATGTATTTTTCTTTTCATTTTCTCCCCCCCGAACTTGTTTGCTGCTTGTAACACTCGTTTTCGAAAACCCCTGGTTTCTCCATCACTTTAATTCAAAATTTACACCGTAGGGGCTTTCCCCTACGGTAACATGGTCAAAAAAAAATTATAATATTTATGAATTTTTTTGCTCAATTTATAAACTGATCGATTAAATTTAAATATAAATTATGATATTTATGAAAATAAAAGAAAAGTAAAAATAAGAAGATTACTTTTGCATGGGCCGCGCGAAATGCGGCGTGGCCCATTAGGGAAACGGCTAGGAATTATGAGTTTTTTATTTATTTAGGGAAAGGCTATCATGGCTAGCTTTATTAAAACTCAAATAATAGTTACATCATCCACCATCAACCTAAGAACACTACTTGGTGGATCATCCAACCACATGTCGGCTGGATTCACTCTGCCAAGTTGAGCTAGCTCATGAGCAACGCAATTAGATTCCCTATTACAATGCTGAAATATGACATTTCCAAAATCTTCGACTAAGCTTAGACATTCTTGCAAAACTTGACCTTCAACTGAAGAAAAAGCGACATCGGCATTACGAGTTAATTAGGGAAATTAGAGATAAGAACCAAATGGATTATGTTTAGCCAAAGGTAAATCCACAATTGAACTTGTCCAAGATAACGTTGTTAGGCAAGCATATCAGGCTGCTAACTGAGCGGATGCAATCTCTTCAATGAATTTAAGAACTCGACCAACCGGTTTTCGGAGAGGAATTCAATGGAAACAAAAAGTCCAAAACAGATGGAAATGAATACTGACATTTGGTACTCCATCCTCAAGTTAATGCTATATATATTCGCACCAACGATCGTCCCAGATCGATAACAGGAAACGATTCCTTGGTTTCTCTCCCCGATGGCGAGTAGCCTCAAGTGGTTCTGTTTCGCCATCGCTCTCATGCCAATGCTATCCTCTTCCCTGCGCCGCCAGAGGCTCAAGGTATAACACGCATTACGCTGGAGAAAATATACATGTATTGACGAGTGATATTTTACTTGGTTAAAATTCCAATGCATCAATTCGTGCGCTTGGTGTTCATCGCTGACTATTTTTTCTGCTGCGATTGACATCGGCCGCGAGGGGATGTTGGCCGCGACGTCGGTGTGGCTCCGGTGCCGGTGCTGTTCCAAGTCGAACCGGAGCAACTGCCAGGACATGAACTGCTGCTCCTACTACAACTGTGACCCGACCGGAAACGACTGCGAGTTCCTAGAACAGAAGTGCGGCTGCAGCGGCTGCTAACTGAGATGAATTGTACGCGTGCCAAAAAAAATCTTGGTCGATATCTTCTTTGAGGCAATTCTATGTTTCTTTGAGGGGTTTCTCGTAGAAGGATTTAACTGAAAAACCTTTTGCAAGATTGGGAATCCATATAAGTCTGTCAAGTTCATCACAAAGAACGATCATGCCTAGTTGCCTACAATATCATGCGCCTTGTTCCACATATCTAAATAGCCCGTTCTACATATCTAAATAGCCCCCCATATGGATCTTTTAAAATGAATGCACCCCTAGGTAAATGATTAGCGGTGGGACGCACACGCACGTGGGTTTTGGTGGTCTGGATTGACCGTCGCCATGGGTAGCTGCTGGCTAGTGATTTCAGTACTTGTGTTGGTGCTCTCACGCTTTCCGTTGGCGATCAGGCCGGTCACCCTTTTAATTGATCATGTGGAGCCAGCTCTCCTTCCTTGATCTTGTCGATCTATTCTCCTTCCTTGGCGGTCAAGCCTGCTGGATGGTGCCGGTCTGTATGCTTTGGGGTGATTTCCTTGCTCTATATCCATGGTCAGTTGAATCTGGATTTACATTTCACGACCTGATGAGCTGGTTACATATGGCAAGATCATCTCGAATTTCAGCCCTCGTATGTACTTCTACCTTGCGGTTGCAGCAGCATGGCAAGCCACTACGCTCCCAAGCTAAAGCTAAAGCCTAGCCACTACCAGTACGCTCCCGAGCTGAAGCTTCACCGAAGTTTCCTCACACCGTGTTTCACTTATCAAGAAGACAACAGGTCTACTAGATATGTTCTCTATCTCCAAAGAGGAAAAACTCACTGGCGAAACCTTTCCCAATTGCTGCAGCCTGCATTATATGCTCACACCGACTCACATGGCATTTGCTTGGTTAGTTCGTTGTGTGCTAGCTACTGCTATATGTGACTGCCTCGATCGCAGTCGCAGCCAAGAGACAGCCACAGAATTCATCAGCTTCCTCTTCTCCTTTTCACCTCCCGTCTCCCCCCTCGACTGGCAGCACTGCAAGTTCGATTCTGCACAAGGCTCAACAGGCAGTTCATTATTTTCTTCGTTGCCTAACTATTGTTTCGCTAGATCATAGAAACTTCAGGTCATGCTTGTTGATTGCAGCTGATCGTTTCATCCGAATTGCAGGCTTCTCCTGCCATGGATGAGTGGGACATTGAGATGGGGCGTCTGCACTCCGACACTACTTCAGCCCGTGGAACTCAGCACCACTTCCAGGAGGTTAACGAATCTAAGCCGTTGCTATCCGGACACATGATTCAGAATCTGAAGGTAAGACGCATCGCCATCCTTTGGTCACAACATGGTTGCATGTTTTCTACGATAATATGCCTATTTCATTGAATTTTTGGCACCCCAACTCAACTGTTTTCCCCGTCTACTACTTGCAATTTATTCTTTCTGAAGTTCGATTCTGCACAAGGCTCAACAGGCAGTTCATCCTTTTCTTCGTTGCCTAATTTGTTTTTCGCTAGATCACAGAAACTTCAGGTCATGCTTGTTGATATTTCAGCTGATCGTTACATCCGAATTGCAGGCTTCTCCTGCCATGGGGCGGGACATTGAGATGGGGCCTCTGCAGTCGGACACTACTTCAGCCCGTGGAACTCAGCACCATTTCCAGGAGATTACGGAGTTTAGGGCGTTACTGGACAGAATTCCACACAGGATTCAGAATCTGAAGGTAAAGCACATCGCCATCCTTTGGTCACAACATGCTTGCATGTTTTCTATGATAATATGCTTATTTCACTGAATTTTTGGCACCCCCGACTCAATTGTTTTCCGTGTGTACTACTTGCAATCTATTGTTTCTGTGTTTTTTCCTTGCATTTTTTCCATCTTCAATTCTTGCCACCTGCAGGAAGCCAATCTGCACTTCATATCGGCTACTGCATCTGCTACAGTGAAAGGTGCACACTCTATCACTTGTATTCATGCTCTTGCATTTCTAAGTGGTACGATCTACCTTCAATTTCTATGACATGTACATCATGTAGAAATCAAGGGGCGCATGGATGAAGACATTGATGAAGTGCAGAAGATGGCACCTACCATGAAAGCGAAGTTGAGGAAACTGATAAGAAATGTAGTCATCTGAGATTAGCCTGTCCAAATCTGCAACATATCACATATGAAGTTACCTCAATCTTCCTTTCTCTGTTTGCAGAATGTTGAGAACAGAAAGGTCCCAGGGTGTGAGCAGGGCACGTACATGGATATATCAAGGATGAAGCTCATCATGTAAGAAGATCTTCATCCATTTCTCAAGTGCTCTTTTTATTTCATTTATAGAAAATGAAGGCTTTCTGATCTGCCAGTCTCTGATCGTCCAATCCATTATCTTTGTTGAAAAATAAATCATCTAGCGTAAACATAGTATTCTGGACAAACACTACCAGCTAGTCCAAATTTATTTGATTGAGTAAGAAAACAATTTCTGTGTTTTTTTATAGTAAAAGGGTGAAATCTCACTAGCTTTTGGTGATTCCAGATCATTCAAGAAGAAACTTATACAACGAAAGAGTGATCTTCAGGTGTGCTTATCTACTCCATATCCATCTTCCGTGCCAAAACAAGTTAACGATATTTCGGTTTAGTAATGCACTCTGGTTACAGAAACTGGGAAAAACTATCCAGCAAGAGAACCTAGAAGTCATTCAGAGGAGGATTTCCACAGGTCAAGAACTGAACTTTCTTCCAATTTATTGATCCCCTTTCTGGCCAATAAATTCAGTATGATTTGACTTTCCTTTATCTTTTCTCTTTTCGCCATTTCATGACAGTCATGAGTAATGTATCTGGAACAGTCACTGGAATAAATCTTTCTGATGAGGTAACTAGTGTGCTAATTCTGTACAAGCAACAACGTTGCTCTTCGACCCCATCTCACCCCCACAAAACATTACTAGGTGATTCGTGTCACTGACGCCGCTAGCATCATGCAGACGGTCGAGAATAAACTCCAGGGAACATGCCGAGAGCAGGTCAATTAAATACAGTCTTGTTATTTCACTAATTAATTATTGTTGCTATACATCTCATGTCACTCGGAGTAACCACTGACTCGGAGCTTGATAACCCTGAACCTGGCTTGGCGTATAGATCGTCGCCGCAGTTGAAGAGATCAAAGAACGCTGTATCGCAGGCATGGATCTCAACCAGAAGCTTCTCGAGCTGCAACAGGTAGTTTTTATGAAAGAAAAAACGCAAAGGGCATTTTTCATATCTGGATTCTGTCAAGGAAAACAGTGTAGTATATGTAACAATTTTTTTTCAGGAATTTGCAGACATGACATCTTCCGTGGACGCGCAAGAGAATCTGGACAAGGAAGTGAATAAGGTCGACCCGTGAGCCCCTTCCCTTCCTATTTTTTTGCTAGCCGATCTCAATCACCTCATGTGGAAGTAACACTTGCTTCTGATGTGTTTCGACTGCCAGGTTCGGGAAAATCTTGATGGAGATCTTCCCGATGAGACGAAGAAGATTGACGTGCGTTCCGTCTTTGTGGTGTTGTTCCTGTATTTGGGCCTCATGTTGATCTTGTGGGTAACCTCGGGGTAGGACGGACGACCTGGGTCCTTCCATACGAGTTAAAGCTATCAGCCTAGTATATAATTTACTGCGAGTGCTTTATTTGCGACTTAATAAATAATATAATTAAGACACCATGCATATGTATGATCCTACGGGCTGTTGTTTACCTCCGTCAAGTTTTACATCCATCGCTGGAGTAGATTTTGCATTGAGACCGTACTTTTACTAAGCTGTAGTCTTCTATTTTAATATACTAGTTGACATGTACGTGCAACACACGTTTTCACGATTAAATGAGACCAAGGTATATGTGGATTACTTATACTACACTAAATCGTGTGCAACCAATAACTCAGAATCGTGTGCGAACAAAAATTCAGAAAAAAAAAGACAGGAGGAAGCGATGAATCTGGATCCATGAGAAACTCATCTTCCACCTGCATCTACTCGCTAATCCCCTTCTCTAAAAAAAATTACTCGCTAATCCTCTCCCACCATGAGTACCTCGGGACGGGGATTTGGTTGCGGAGGAGCTGGAGCTCGGGGCGAGAAGTTTAAGGGCCATCCCGGTCCTATTACACCGGTCGGGAGAGGTGGAGGTCGCCGGTGGCCGGAGAGCAATGTGGAGGCGCGCATCCTACGCGAGTCACGCCGCTGCCGACAAGGTCAAGGCAAGGAACAATGTTCATCCTGAAATCTATTTTTCTTGTTCAAATAATCTCCTCTTTCTTCTTTCTTTTTTTTAACGGGAAATAGATACTTCCATTAAACCTCAGCCATAATGTCTCTGGCTAACAAGCTCAACACACTCGGGGGCCTCATCCACCCAAACAGAGTCTTGAGACTCGCTGCTGACACCCAAATTTGCAAGTTCATGGGCAACAGAGTTACACTCACGCCTACTAAAGGAGAATAAGCAAGAACCGAAATGTAAAATACATAGGCTTCTTGCCTCCTTCACCGGAACTCCAATCAAAGCTTTGTCAGAATTCCTGGTCTTCATAGCACTCACCAGAGTGGAGGAATCAGATTCGAAGATAATTCTCCTCTTTCTTCTTTGGTTCGTCTCCATCTTAGAAATATGTTTTGTCAAACGGTTTTGCAAAAATAATAATTGAGAGACCATTTTGCAAAATAAATAATAAAAGAAAGTTCTTAGTGAGAGAGCAGCCCAGCAGCCAGCCAGACCCAAAGCCCAGCCGAGCTAGCTCATCCCCAAAAATCTTAGGGTTCCCTAGTCCTTTTTCGATACCCACCCCTGCCTTTTTGTAGCCGCCTCCCGGAGTTTCGTTTTTTCACGATCAGGTCATCCCACTCGATCCCCTCCCGCGCACCGCACCACCGCCTCCTTCGCGCGGCTCCGGCCTCCTCTCCACGCCCATCGACTTCCTCCTTCCCATGCTCGTCCATCTCGTGCGCCTCCCTCCTCTTCGCGTCCGACGCCGTCGGCCGCGCTGCTCTCCTGCTCTAGCGGCAGGCGGCGGAGAAGGCTTCGTGCCTAGCTAGGCCGTCGACGCGACTTATCCTCTCCATTTTCGCGCTCGACTTCCTGCCTGCATCGAGCTCCGCCCCGCCCATCTTCTGCCCCGCCTTAGTGCCATTGTGTCCGACAGCCGGAACGGCAAGATGCAAAGCTGCGGCATCACCGGCGGGGCCGTTCCGATGAAATCGGGCGGCCTGGGCCCGTCTGCCGAGCGGGAAGGAGAGGGAGGTAGCGCCACCGCCCTCCGTCGCGCCGGAGTTTCTGCCTGCATTGAGCATGCATCGAGCGCCGCCAATGACCACTGCTCTCTGCTCCTCCCTCCCGGCAACCGGCCGCCTCTTATCTCTCTAGATCCACCCTCCGTGCCGCCATGGAGCTCCGCCCCGCTCAGCTTCTTCCCCTCTTCGGTGCCGTCGTGTCCGGCAGCCGCAACGGCGACATACAAAGCGATGATGGACCGTAATCTGTCGGCAAAGTTAAACCAAGAAAAAATAAAGATAACATTTCGCGATGGATTGTGTTGAGGTGCTCAATACCGAATGAGCAATTTGGGCCTTTGATCAAATATTAGACTCGTACGATTTAATATATCCGATCGTGTTTGCTCTTTTAATAGTATTTTAATAGATATACTCTCGTTCATATCAAAACATAATATTTTCTAACCTTTTTGATTTTATCCACATTCATTTCAAAATTAGTGAGTCAACGTACTAAACCATATGTCTACACATGTATGAATCATGGCACATGTAAAAAGACAAAATTCTTACTCCCTCCATCTCTTGATATAAGGTGTATAGCTTTTTGAAGAAAAATCCATAATATAAGGTGTATTTGCTGTAAATTGAGAATTTGACCCATCAAAAAATGAGATCTAGTCTCAAAAGAGAGATTTAACGGATTGTATTCATATTGTGCCTATTAAGAACTCGTCTCTCAAAAATATTTAGTTCACTCAATGTAAAATTCTTTGTCTTACTATTCGTGCAGAAAACTATACACCCTACATTTAGGAACAGAGGGAGTATATTTTTATATGGAGGGAGTATTATATAAAGCATCTCTTCTTTGGAGGATTATATCGTTATGCAAAACAACGTTACGACTACAGAGTTTTTGAACAAAACGGGCAATATTGCCTCATTTTATTAAAAAAGTAGGAGGGGAATTGACCGGTGGGGAACCGGCCGAAAACCGTTACAAATGCACCAATGTAGTCATGAAAACACCACATTATGTAGACCCGGCCAACCTGGCTACCCACACTAGACACACACACCGCCGAGGAGAAAAACACCATCGAAGCCAACACCGAGCGTCATTGTCGTCACTCCTACCCGAGCAAGCGATTCCAACTTCACTTTGGACGGCCACCGATGAAGCCTCGCCGCAGCAGACGCCGTAAACCAAGTCGGCCTATGCCAAACAGTCAACCCAAAGCGTCGAGGAGGAGGCAGCTCCGACTTCGACGGAGACCTTCACCGGAGAAAATTGCACACCTTGCATCGACGGAATCCGCAAGGCCACTGTAGAAAAAGTGTCATCGTTGCCAGCATGTCCGCCCCGAGACACGCAGCTTCGACTTCACAGCTTCATAGCGGGACACAACACGGATTGTTGGTGACGAAGGACATGCCACGACCCGGCTCTGCTCACCACTGTCATCGTTGCCACACAGCTCGCAACGCCACCATAGCACCCAAGACATCGTCAGCCGCTGCCAACCACGATGTTGTGTGAGCCCAGCCCACGAGCGCGCACACAGGAACCTTCATCTTCAAGACGACGCCCTCAAGAGGGGAGACGACGAAGATCGACGCCGTCGTCCGACCCTGCAGAAACAGGGTCAGGTCTTCACCCGAAGAGGAGGTCCAAGACTGAGGAGAATCGAAGAGCTCCCAGACGACCACCCAAGAGAGAGAACGGCGTCCACGGACGTCGCGTCGTCAGGCTTTCGCCCGGAGCACTCGAGACTCTCCAATCCCACGCAGCCGGGCCAAGGCGGGGAGACCCGCGGCACCGCCGGCCTGCACACCCACTGAAGCAAACACATCATGTGCGACGGCGGCGCAGCCATCGCACAGAGCCTTCCAACCTTTCTCGACCCGTCGATCCCGCCGCTGCAGCTTGTCTCCGCTCCGGCCATGGCGGCCACCGCGCCCCTGGCCGCACCAACCATGCCGGACCCATGACCCGGGCTCGCCGCCCCGGCATCCGCACCGCCCCACGCAGAGCTCATCGGCCTGCACTGCCTTGCGCCTCACCGGCCTCCTCGCCTCCGCTCGATGTCGTCGCTGCCACGCAGCCGCAGCGAACCGCGCGACCACCTTCCATCTCGCACTGCCGAGCCCCTGCCGTCGCCGGCCCGGCGGGCCCAGATCGGGCCCGCCAAGCCCATCTGGAGCTCGCCGCCCACCATGGCCGAAGGGGGCGGCGCCGCTGCCACCAGCGCCTCCCGCCGTCCGCGCGGCAACCTCTGCCTCCGCCCGAGCCCGCCGTCTCGGCTTCCACCGCCCGCGACCGCCGCCGCCCACCCGGGCCGGTCAAACCACCCTCGCGAGAGCCTCCCCGCAGCTACCCTTTGGCCGGCGACGGCAGCAGCAGGGATGGCCAGCTGAGGGCGGCCGGATGGTTTTCGCGGGGAGCCCCTAGCGCCGCTGGTGGGGGCGACGCGAGGGGAAAAAGGTTGGTCATGTCTCCGCTACTCTTTATACGACTGCAGAGTTAAGATAGCCCTAAGTAATCTGTCTCGTTGTGTTGACGATGCTGATGCTGCGGAAGCCAAGCTATATGTGCCTGCCGTGAGGGTTTGGAGTTAGCTAGCCCTCAACCAAAGCCTGCTTCCAATTATTGTTTGAATCGGATTGTGCCTAGGTTCTTGTGGCCGCTCCAGATACGAACTTGGATCGCTCGTCATATTGAAACATAGTTTCAGATATTCAGTATTTAGCTAGTCTTGGGAGAATTTGCACTTTTGTAAAAGCGACCGATCAGATGTTAGGATTAGTTAGTGCCTCGCGAATTTAGCAAGAGCAGAGCATATAACTGATTTTTCGCACGGATCCGAACCTGATTTTGTTATTCAGGCCGCCAGATCAAGAGCTGGTTGTAGCCTCATCTTCTTAATAAAGGCATGTTTTACCCACACAAAAAAGAAAGAAAGATAGTGCTAAGTAATGGAGAAAAATCTTATGCGACCCAGCGGCGTACGACCAAGCGGTGGACCACATTCAGCACCACACGATTTGATTAACCGGAAAACAAAGGAAGTGCAGCGCCCACGTGTAGGATGGTTAACATGGTCCACCACTTGGTCGTACCGTCGCTGGGTCGCATAAGATTTTTTTCGCTAAGTAATATAGCTTCAAGTGCGGATCCCACGTCTCGCATCCTCCGCGCTGCGCGCGCGCCATGCGTCCACCGCGTTGGAGACAGCCATGTTGGTGGACCCACCATGTGCTCCCTTATCTCTTCATTCTTTCTTCTCCACCACTCGTTGCCTTCTCTTTCTCATCCCCTTTTCCTTTCTTCACCGACGGGATGCTTCGACTCACGAGAGACTGCCGTTCCGGCTACCGGCCCGGCCACGCGCCGCCGCAGATTCCTGTTTCCCCTTTGCAGCTGCAAGCCTAGGCCGGTGGCGGTGCTGCCATGGGGAGCGGCGGTGCTACCAGCCATCGGCGGTAGTGCTACCATGGGAGGCAGTGGTGCGACCGGGACGGCGTTCACCGCCGCCCACGGCACCGCCTTCGGCCTCCGCACGAACGCACCCATCCTCTTCACCTACTACGATGTGGGTGACGTCAAGGCCAGGGAGGTCGACCTCGAGGAGACTGAGCTTCCGGTGGCGCACGGCGCAGCTGTGAGCTCAAGGGCGGCGCTGCCATGGGGCGGCGGAGCTGCCATCGGGCGTAGCGGTGCTCCGTAGGTCGACGACGGTGGTGCGGGAGAATTTTTTCCGATGATTTGGGTGTCCTTTTTCCGTTTGGTGTGTGCAAATTTTTTAAAACTCTGCAGCCTTATTCTTCGTCTTTTGATGCAAATTCACAGAACAATTGTAGCAAATTTACCTTTTCGATTTTTTTTTTTTTGATGTGGTGCAAATGTTTGAAAGTTCAGTCGCAAATTCTTTATTTTGTTGATGCAAATCCGTAGATCTGTTGCAGCAAATTGCTTGTTTATAAGATGCGATTTATCTTTCAAGAGGTGCAAATCCTCAGATAATTGTAGCAACTTTTTTCGTTGTTTATGCAAATCCGTAGATCTATTGTAGCAAATTGGTTTTTATAAGATGCAATATATCTTCCAAGAGGTGCAAATCCTCAGATTTTTTGAAGCAAATATCTGTAGCAAATTATTTTCAGTTTGTTGTTGACGCAAATCCGTAAATCTATTGTTTCAATTTGCTTTGTTTATGAGATGCAATTTATCTTTTGAAGAGGTGCAAATCCTTTGTACCTCTGTAGCAAATTTCTTCCCCTTCTAATGCAAATCCACATAAGGTTTGTAGCATGAATTTTTTGGCCCTTTCAATCTGTCCATGTCCGCGCCGCCGAGTGGGGCCGGTGATGGCCAGAGTTGGGCGTGGAGGCATGGTGCTCCCAGGAAACAACGACCTTGCTGCCGGGGTGCAGGCGTGGTGCATCTAGGTGCACAACGGCGTTGGTTGGAGGGGTAGGCACGGGGTGGTGGTGCTACCGTCGGCGACGGTGGTGCTACCAGCGGCGGCTACCGGCGTCGAACTACACCTGACGGCAAGGCTATGCCGCGCTCACGAGGCGGTTGCGGCCTCGATGCTGCGCTGGTGGTTTTCAAAATTGGGGATTTTTTCCACCTCACGTACGTGGGGTTAACATGAGAAGCGCGTGGGTTGACCCGAGCTGACACGTGTCTACAGGACCCGGGGATTTTTTCCCAAGATTCCCCGGGGGACTGATACGTTGGAGACGTATCTATAATTTATGATGTTCCATGCTTATATTATACCAATTGCTACATGTTTTATTTACACATTATATTATTTTTATGTATTTTCTGGGACTAACCTATTAACAAGATGCCACAGTGTCAGTTCCTGTTTTCTGCTGTTTTTGTATTCCAGAAAAGTTGTTCTGCAAATATTCTCGAAATTGGACGAAACAAAAGCCCATGGTCCTATTTTTCTGTCACATACACGGAGTCTGAAGGAGAGACAAAGAGGGGCACCGAGCCGGCCTCACCATATGGTGGCGCGGCCCCACCCCTTGGCGCGCCGCCACGTGGTGAGGGCACCTCGGGTGCCCACTGACGCCGCCTCTTCGCCTATAAATTCATCTTTTCAGGAAAAGGCTAGATACCCGAGCCATTATCCACAAAAAGTTCCAGAGCCGCCGCCGTCAACCCTAACTCGGGAGGGTTCTGAAGCTCTTTCCGGCACCCTGTTGGAGAGGGGAATCATCACCGGAGGGCTCTACATCACCATGCCTACCTCCGGAGTGATGTGTGAGTAGTTCATCCTTGGACTATGGGTCCATAGCAGTAGCTAGATGGTTGTCTTCTCCTCTTGTGCCATCATGTTTAGATCTTGTGAGCTGCCTATCATGATCAAGATCATCTTATTGTAATGCTACATGTTGTGTTTGCTGGGATCCGATGAATATTCATACTATGTCAATTTGATTAATGAATTATCATATACATGTTATTATTTATGATCTTGCATACTCTCCGTTGCTTGTTGATACTCTGGCCAAGTTGATGCTTGTGACTCCAAGAGTGAGTATTTATGCTAGATAGTGGGTTCAGTCTCCATTTAATCTGGGGGAGTGACAGCAACCTCTAAGGTTGTAGATGTGCTGTTGCTACTAGAGGTAAAATAGCGATGCTTTGTCTAAGGATAATTGTGTTGCTTACATTATGCACTTTACTTAATGCAATAATCTGTTGCTTGCAACTTAATACTGAAAGGGGTGCGGATGCTAACCTGAAAGTGGATTATTTAGGCACAGATGCATGCTGGATAGTGGTCTGTGTACCATGTTGTAATGCCCAAGTAAATCTTATTGTACCGTCATAACTTGTACATGCATTGTTATGCACTTCTCAATATTGTCAATTGACCAGCTGTAATTTATTTACCCAGCATGTTAGTTATGGAGAGACACCACTAGTGAACTGTGGACCTTAGTCCATTCTTTTACATCTGATAATAGAACCTACTGCAATCATTGTTCTCTTTCATTTTTCTGCAAACAAACATCATTTTCCTCACTATACGTCTAATCCTTTGTTTTCAGCAAGCCGGTGAGATTGACAGCCTCACCGTTAAGTTGGGACAAAGTATTTTGATTGTGTTGTGTGTAGGTTCCAAGTCAACCGTCAGGACCTCCCCTTCAACGCAAGCACTTTCCTGCCGCCGTTGACACCTTCAGAAGTGTCTTCTTCTCCAACTGTTTCGATAACCTCGGTTTCATACAGAGGGAAAACTTGCTGCTGCACTCATCATACCTTCCTCTTGGGGTTCCCAATGAACGTGTGTCTTTCACGTCATCAGGGACGCCTAGTGCTGTCCTTACCGGAGGGGGCAAGCCACCGATGAGGAAGAAGGGTTGAAAGCGCTTTCCGATGTGGAATAGTAGGTCACTTTGCACCCACCCATCAGGTTGACATGGCACGCATTGATGGCGGGCGGACACCGCTCGCTGCCACCGTTACCATAAAACCACCACTTTGCTACTTAAATATCGAAAAACCACCACTTTACGTTCAATCCCAAAAAAAAAACACTAAATTTTGAAGTACCGCCAATTTTCGTTTTAATCGCGAAAACCACCATATTTGCAATGTGCGCTACAAATTGTTTTGATCTTAAATTTACACTAAATTTGACTGATGGGACCCGAGCAGGACGAGCGCCTTTCCTGTTGGGAGGTCCTCACAATAAACAATGAGAACCCCGAGGGGGGCACCAGGAGGGACCACAAGCTCCTCTCTCGGGAGGTCAATACTGTCGACGTCTTTGCAGCGACAATCATACGTTGGTCGGAGGTCCCGATCACCTTTGATCGTGACGATCACCCCAAACACGTCATGTACCTAGGACGCCTCACCCTAGTTGTGGATCCTCTCGTCCACGACAAACGGCTCGTCCAAGATCTCTTGGATGGAGGATGCGGCGTCGATGTCATCTTCACCGACACACTAAAGGTCCCTTGTGCAGATGGACGACCGGACTATTCACGGCCTCGTACCTAGAATTAAGATCCGTCCACTCGGCGTCACCGGCCTCGACATCACATCAAGCAAGACAACTTCCGGGCTAAACAGTTGGAGTTCATCGTGTTGTCCCAGCCAAGCGCCTCCCATATCATCATGGGTCAACCCATCTTCGCCAAGTTCATGGTTGTCTCCAGCTATGTGTATCTCAAATTGAAGATCCGTCACCCAAGCAGGGTCATCCTTGTCTCCAGCTACTTCAGAAAAACCTACGAGTGCGACTAGGAGAGCTCGCTCATCGCGGGCACGCTCGTCGCTATGGCCAACTTTGAGGAGGCCATATTGATCGTCAAGGACGAGCCTCCTCGGCGCAAGGGAGCAGCCACCACCTCATCATTCTAACTCGCTAAGGACTCAAAGACGGCGCATGTCTGCCGCGAGGACTCCTCCAAGAAGGTCACACTTTGCATTGCACTCAGCGACGTGCTCGAGGCGTCATTATTCCCTTCCTCTCTGACGACATCGACAACGGCAACGGCCTGGCACGCCGACGTCGCGAGCGTGAACAGTCGAATGTGTGAGGCCATTTCGAGACTTCTCGAGTTGATTTGTAAAACTCAGTCGGTTTTGCCAATTCCAAGTCGGCCGAGAATTAACTAAATATCAATACAATACTTAGTCATTTGATTTGGCTCGCGATTTGTGTTGGTTGAGACTTGAGAGTTGCACATGAGTTGTACCAATGCGCAACCGAGAAAAAAATATGCATGCAAATATCAGTCAACTACTAACTCATTGGATTTACATTCTGATTTGTGCTGGCCCAAGAGTTGCACATGGTTGCAACTTACAACTCGCTAAGATTTAGTTAGTTCTTAGTCGACTATTTAACAGTTGGATTTTGCGTCATGATTTGTGATGGGACCAGAGTTGCATACGAAATGCAATTGTGCAAAATTGGAGTTTAGTTAAATACAAGTCGACCGAGTATTAGACAATCACAAACTTACTTACCTCGACACAGTTTCGACCGGTATTGGTATGCCTCATCGTCATACTTACACAAAAAACAGCCTGCTCCAGCGTTCACATGGCAATGTTCAAAATCGTTGCCATTTTGGTTTCTGCCTGCTTTTCACGAGAGAGCTAGAGCTCTACTTCCCTCTTTTTCAAGCTTTAATTTCATTTCGCTTTGAATTTACACGGAACAAGTCCCTGATCCGGGGCTATCCTACCGAAGCAGTGAGAGCTCTGCTACACCCAAAACGAGCAAGAAACTCCTTTCCTCACTTGGTTGCCCAGCTGCTGGCTAGTATACTTGATTCCATCGGTGCGGAAACAACTTTTCACTACGCGGCACATACACTTCTCCACTTCGCACGCTCTCTTTGCGCGTCGACACCATGGCTGCCAATCCTCCGGCCGCCGGCGTGGTGGGCAACGTGGCCAATGGTCCGGCCGCGGGCCCGGTGAACAACGTCGGCGCCAATCCTCCGCCGGCCGCCGGCGTGATGAACAACGTGCCCAATGGTCCGGCCGCGGGCGTGGTGAACAACGTCGGCGCCAATGCTCCGGCCGCCGCCGTGGTCAATAACGCGGGCGCCAATGCTGCAGCCGGCGTGGCCAACAACGTCGTCGATCCTCCGGCAGCTGTGGTAAGATATTTTTTCAAAGATTATTTCTGTGAAGACGGTTCTCTTCTTTGCTTGCGTTTTGATGAACTGAACTACGTGATAGGTGTTGAGAATTTGAGCTACGGGAAACTTAGTTCCGTGTTCTTGTTTCAGCTGGTCAGATCTTAGAACTGAACTACACAGATTTTAACTCTCTAGATCTCAGCTACTGGATGGAGCTACAGATTGATAAATAGATGATTTCTACGATCTATATATGCAATTTCTTTGCCCCACACTCTCTTGTTGAAAATCTTATGCTAGACAAGTAAAACCCAATGTGTTTGTTTTGTTTGAAACTATAAAAGGCCACTAATCATCTGAAGCACTATTTTTCCCCATAGTTCCCATCATACATAGGCCAGTAATAGACAGTTAGACAGGTTCAATTCTACCATTGCAGATGAACTGAGATCGAACATGTGCTTCCTGTTATCGCAGCTGAGCTAACTTCTTGAGCTGAACTGCAGGATGCTGCTGCAGTTGCTGCCGCTGCAGCGCAGGCGCGGCTACGCCGGGAGAAGAGAGAGAAGAGGATTATGTGTACGCTGTTTGTGTTCATCCTCGCAGCCTTTCTGACTATGATGGGGCTGCTGATGACGCATCCATGGAGTAACTAGTGGAAAGTGCTCGATCAGGAGACATGCTTCATTCACTAGCGGCTTCCTTGAAACTATCAGACATTGGTCTTTCGCTTGTAGCACTCTCTTCAGATCCAGAAGTCTATTCATGTGCTCGGTCAAGCGGTAGTAATATTTTGATCACTGAAATAGCTAGACTCAGAAGATTTGCTCAGTCAAGGTGTGCTTAGAACTGGGAACACCAGGTTGCTCGATCGAGCCGTCTGTTGTTTGCTTAGTTGAGTAGTACTACGAGTACCATCTATGAGCTCATTATGAAAATCTCAGCTAGCCTGTAATTGGATGTGGAATGGCTTGATTTGGAGACGATTCAAGTCGGAACTCTATTATATCTATATAATAAAACTTTCACCAGCCTAAAATAAATACAGTAAATAAAATCATGTGCGGCTTGATAGGCCAGAGCATCGACACGTTTCCGGCTACTCGTTGCCATTTCGGAGTCTAGCTGCTTTTCACGAGAGGGCTAGAGCTCTACTTCCGTTTTCCTTTCAGCCTTCATTTCATTGCGCTTTCAACTTACACGAAACAGGGCCTTGGTCCTACTGGAGCCGAGAGGCCTATGCTACACCCAAAACGAGCAAGAACCTCCTTTCCTCACTTGGTTTGCCAGCTGCTGGCTAGCCTACTTGATTCCATCGGTGCCGAAGCAACTTTTCACTACGCGGCACATACACTTCTCCACTTCGCACCCTCTCTCTGCGCGTGTGGAAGGACACCATGGCTGCCAATCCTCCGGCCGGCGCGGTCAACAATGTGGCTGCCAATCCTCCGGCCGCCGGCGCGGTGAACAACGTCGCCGCCAATCCTCCGGTCGCAGGCGCGGTGAACAACGCTGGTGCCAATCCTCCGGCCGCGGGCGTGGAGGACAACGTCGGCGCCAATGCTCCGGCCGCCGGCGTGGTCGACAACCCGGCCAATGCTCAGGCAGCGGCGTTAATATATCGTCTCTAAGATTATATCTGTCAACACTTCTTTTCGAAAAGGGTTTTTGTCAGCGTGGTGCTCTTCTTTGTTTACGTTCTGCTTAACTGAACTACATGAAATGTGCTTCGATTTTGAGCTCTGGAAACTTAGTTGCGTGTTCTTCTTTCAGTTGGTCAGATCTAGTACAGTTAGAACTTGAACTACACAGATTCTTCGGTGCTTGCTTGGATAAGCTGAACTAATACTCAGACATAGACCATGGATTGGAGACGATACAGTTTTGTTTGATTTATATACATCTACGTCTCTTTTTTTTATCCCTGTAGGCTGTAGTGGATTAGAAGACTTTTTGACACCTCAAAATTTTGGTTATGTCAGTAATTAGATATGTTGCAAAACAGAAAACCCTGATTGACAAGCGAGCCAAGATAATTGCTCTGCCTTGAGTCCTTGATCTCGTTGTCGTTGAGAACTTGAAAAACATGCACGCCTGCTGATGTTGCGCTAGCTAGCCGCTGATAGTTTGATTCAACTGCAGGCTGCTGCTGCAGCGCAAGCCTTGGCAGCACGGACCGCCCGCTGGAAGAGGCGGGACAAGAAAATAACCATCATCTTCCTGGTCGCTGCGGCGATCGCCCTGGTTCTGCTGGTGCTGTTGTTTCTCCATCCGTGGGATAAGAAGAGACATGGTCCAAGAAGAAAGAAGCTGGCCTAGCTCATGCGCGGCGTGCTGTGCAGAGAGATGCATCATTAGCATCTTAGTTGGGGAATTATCAGGTGGCCTTTCTCATGTAGTACACTGTTGTGAGATCGAGCGATCTGTTAAATTTGTTGCGTTGCTAGTCCGGACCATCCATCTATGTAGTTGATTGTGAACCAAGTAAGGTTTCTGATTGTTGTGCCCGACGCTGAATGTGGAACAGCTGCTTACAGAGCAATTTTCAGTACTTTATTATACCTTGATGCTCCCTCCTTCCAAATATGTACCTGAGAAACTTAAGCCTAACTTTAGTCTTCAAATTCAGGTAATAAATTATGAACTGTATGCCATAAAATTTAAGCCATTAGATTCGTATCAGAAATAAATTACTCTCTTTGGTACGGTGCTAGCACAAAATTTGTGTACAGCTCCCTACATTCTTTGTGGATCGGAGGGAGTACCTAATTTGAGTCGCATAAACACACTAGGGTTGCATAGGCAATTTAGACAGAAGTTACTAATCGCTGATTATATTTAACTCGCAATGGAGGGTTGGCACTTAATTCCTGCATTTGACATCATGCCTTATGTTATACAGTAGATGATTTGCAGTTAATGGAAAATCATGCTTTAGCTGGGATCTCGACTTGACCATGTTCCGCCAAAGACAGACTCTGCTTTTCAAAACTACAAGTACTAGGAGGTAAGAAAATCACATCTTGATTATCCGCAGCAGAATGTAGGCCAAGTCCACAACAAGAGAGCGACTTGAATACTTGATACAGGGAGCAAATATATAAAATCTCCTGCCAGGACCTCAAAATTCCAAACTGAAACTCTGATGCCAGTGCATTGCTTAGATGATGAATTGTACTAACGTGGAATTGCATTTCAAGGCCACCTGCATTCAGCTACACGATTTCGCAGAGTTTGTGTAGGGCAATAAGATAATGGGATGCTAGTTTGAGCAAGCCAAAATTACATGCTCTGTAATTCAGGGCATGCGTCAGAGCACACATGGTTGTACACGCCACAACGTTACATGCACCAGGGACATCAGAACTAGAGGAAACTTGGCAGAATCCAAAGCAAAAACGTTTAGAAAATTACACAAAACGGTTTATCATCAGGCATTGCTGTAGCAAATATATTGAGCAACTAGCGGATACAAGTCTAGTGATGAATCTGCACGATGAGAACTGAATGAGCTTCACTTCTTTCCAATTTCCATCATTAACCAATCCTTCCTCATGTCCATTGGAAGTGCCACGAGAGATTCGAACTTGCGGTCGCTGCTAGTGAGAATACAGTAGGCCCTTAGCAGATCACCCCGTCCTAAGTTGGGTATTTCTTGAAGTGCCGCAAAGATTTCCTTTGGAGATGCATTAGCTGGTTCCACTGGAGGTTCATTTGGCTCCACAGATATCTGAAATGAATTCTTGATATTCCCTGACATGCAAAAGAGTGCATCGTCTCTTCTGAACCTCTTCCTCCTCCTGCACTGTTGACTGGGTTGGGTTGATGTCGGCGTTCCACCCTGATCTTGACTGCTAGATTGAGATGTTGAATGTGAATTTTGAATAAGCTCCCGAACATCTTCAGCACCCTTCAATGCCGTTTCCTGGGCATATTCAGCTCCTGCACTCTCATCTTCACTTGTAACATAATCTCTCGAAAATATTAGACTTATTGCGTCCCAGTTCTTAACAACTTTGCTTTTGTAGCAGGCAGCTGTTTTGTTTTTCTGTAAAGCAATCGTCAAATGTGAATCAGATGCATGGTCGTAACCGAAACAAATTTGTTTAACCCACCTCTATGTATATTTTCCAAGCATCCTCATTGTGAATGATGAGCATGTTCTTTTCCCGATCCCATCCAAAATCTGAATGGGCAAGTAACTTGCTAATGATACTGCAATGCTTGTCAAAAGTCTTGCATCTCGAATGCACATGATCCCTTGTGATCTCCACGCCACACTTCTCGCGCACATTTTTCACGGCCGTGGAGAATACATGTGGCTTCCATCCATTTGCTGTATGATTGCCATTATTGTGATGCTTGACAAGAACATCGAGGAGAGCCTGATCCATATTATCTGTCCAAGTAAGATAACTCCTGCTTTTTCTCCTTCCGTTGCTTGAATCCATCTGACCAAATTATCAAATATGCTAGATTCAGGGAAAGGAAAAGGGAAGTATATCAACTTTAGACTCGTTATTTAGGCCTACATTTGAACATGTAAGTGCTTGTCATGGACAGAGACAGGTATTTTTGGATGCTAAAGATGGAAAACGAATTGACAGACATACATCACAAATTACTATCCAGTTACATATTTCATCAACATTGAATCTTGAGAACTGTGAACTGATTGTGTGACAATCTATTAAGGTAGCAACATGCACATCGAGATATGCAGAATAGAGCATACCTGATGACTCACACCTTCCACCGGATTGTTGTTTAGCTTATTGACTTATCCTGAGTGCACCGGTTACCCTGCACAAAGGAACACCCTAATCATTCGGAGGACATTCAACAGCACAGTCAAAGGAGCCAGAATCGACTACACGAAATAGATCCGCATCCGGCAGGGGGGCAACCGGACGATCTGCACCGGAGGCGGAGCAGGGAGCAAGGGACTTCGGGAAACAACGGCTGCACAGGGTCGGCGAGGGGAGCGACCGGACTAGCGCAATAGCTGTGCCCTGCGGTAGACGACAGTGGTGCAGGAGAGTTATGGGTAGGCTTAGGACATGATATTCCCCCGGAGCCGGTGAACTGTGAAGAGACGACGGAGAATGGAGTGTACCTGGAGCCGCCGCCACCGGAGCCTCCGGCAGACTGGCAAGGCGGAGGATTTCAATTCCCAAGGATTCCGGGGGTTTGGGTCGGAATCATCCTGCCATCGATTCCCACAGAATTGAGGGCGGAATTTGTATTCATTTTCTTTTCAGAATTTGTATCTATCTATTCTATTATATACTAAAAGCAAAATGAGTTACCTTTACAGCCACCATGTTAAGCCACATCATCATAATTAATTTCAACACTTAGATCTAAAATCTATGGCTTAGATTTAATGAGAAGTTAGTATTTACGTAACATGTATGAGGGCATGTACAATGGTAGAGAAGACGTGCCTTCTCTTAACCGTTCACGTCATTTAGAGAAGGCAAAATCATTACTTGTACAATGCGTTATCTCTTATTGTCATCCCTAACCATTAATGTGAATTAATTATATTTTAGTAGGAAATCGTAGTTCTAAGAGAAGACAAGTGGTACAATGTGAAATTAGTCTTCTCTTATTTCGTAAGAGATCATCTCTTAGCTAAGGGAAGGCAACCTTCTCTTTCTTAATTCTCTCTCCGCCACATAGATAATTATCCTACGTGTCAACGCTAAGAAAAGGCTGACATCACCCCATTGTACATGCCCCTGACACGACTACGCCCGTTTAAAAAGCCAGCAGAGACTAACTACCTTGGCTGGATCGCGTACACACACGTTTGTTAGAGTTACCTAAAAGGAAAAACAAGACTAGGCAAAGATTCCATACTTATTACCATAGAGGAGTCCAGGTTTTATAGGAACACACAATATCTTCTTCATCGTAATATGTGTCAATAAGAATCCAGGTGCACATACATACTTTTTTTTACAAATGCATACGTACAAAGAAAAAAAAACACACAAGCACACACGATGAGCTTAAAAATGCATGGGAATCTGCAAAAAATGATGTATTATGTTGCCGGTCAAATTGTCTATGTCGCCGTTAGAGGTCGTGGTGGTTTCTTTTGTGTTTGATTGCTGGTGTGACGTAAATCAAATATTAATGGTAATTTAGAGGATGAAATTTAACTTTTAACTATATCTTCATTGAACGCTCCATTAAAAAAAGATCGACATAAATCCAATTTTTGATGAAAATGTAAAACATCGGTCCGTCAACACATGTCCTATTTTTACTAGAAGACCACAAAGGTTGAATTTAATTAGTGTATTTAAATACTCCATCGGTTTCGAAATTAGCAGAGTGATTTTTTATTTCAGAACAGGATGAATATAATAAAATAGTAGATTTTTTTACAAATGCATACGTACAAAGAAAAAAAAACACACAAGCACACACGATGAGCTTAAAAAAGCATGGGAATCTGCAAAAAATGATGTATTATGTTGCCGGTCAAATTGTCTATGTCACCGTCGTGGTGGTTTCTTTTGTGTTTGATTGCTGGTGTGACGTAAATCAAATATTAATGGTAATTTAGAGGATGAAATTTAACTTTTAACTATATCTTCATTGAACGCTCCATTAAAAAAAGATCGACATAAATCCAATTTTTGATGAAAATGTAAAACATCGGTCCGTCAACACATGTCCTATTTTTACTAGAAGACCACAAAGGTTGAATTTAATTAGTGTATTTAAATACTCCATCGGTTTCGAAATTAGTAGAGTGATTTTTTATTTCAGAACAGGATGAATATAATAAAATAGTAGATCATCTACAGTTCAATATTAACTAAGTAGAACACAAATGGTAGTCACTTCTGGGTTATCCGAGAAAATCGACACATCTGGTCATCAATACAACAAACCGTGTTATTTCCCGTATCCCTTATATCATTATAGATGGGCGGGCGAGAATTGAAAACTAGCATAACATCGCAATGCAACCCCATAGATCACAACTGACATTCATCATAGTTGTACCTGTATCACCTAAATTTTCATAGTTGTACCTAGGCATATCAAGTTGAATAGTTCTTCACCGATGAATCTAAACATATATATCACAACCATAATATTTTATATAAATATCGTATGGCCATTTGTCGAGTCAAAAGCAAATACACATATTATCCAATTTAAAATATCGTGACAACATAAATATCGATCCGAACATGATGCACTTGGTGGAATCATGAATTAACCGACGTTTTATTTAGGACCTAACTATTAGTTGGACCACAAAAAGAACACATCTTATCCAATTTAAAATGTTAGGCCGACAACATAAATTTATTTACCAATAAGTGAGAAGTTCATACAAGAATTGATGGAGTATGTTAAGCGTAACATATGTTGAAATTGAAGGAATGAAAAATCTTTTCACTGCACACATACCTCATTAAAGCGATAGGCCGCTCGAGGCTCTATAAATTCATTAGTTAGTGTAATATTGTGAACTTGCTTGGATTTGTTATTGGATTTGAGTTTGATGGCATGATCGATCAAAATAAATTGTTAGAATTAGTGTCTGATGGAGGCAAATGATTGAGTGCAAGATATGCATGGACAAGGTATGTACTTGAAGATAACATGGCACTACAGAGATATGAAAACCCAACTAAAAGGTGGTTTTAGGAGAAGTACTCGCTAAGTTTTTTTGGTTGTCATCACACTGAGTTTTAACCCTGTTTATTTATAAGAATAAAAATACTATATGGAATTATGAACTGTTAAGGAATTTCTTAATTTCCATTATTAATAATGTTAGCAATATATTCAGTTGGTCCATTCACTAGAAAGAAAACATTTATTATAGTATAACATTTTCTAAAGTTTTCTTTGGTTCATGAGTTCCTATGTTTTGCCTATGATATATAATTGAATACACTATTGTTTCGATTTTTGGCATTTCTTATTAATTCATAAAATTTCCTAGAGGTACATTTGAATTCCATTATTAGTAAAGTTATAGGTTGTTAACAGAACACTCAATTTGAAAGAAATGATAAGATGTGTTTGTGGATATATTTGTGGCACATGAGTTCCCATCTTTCTTGTGAAATGATAAGATGTGTTTGTGGAATGACGTAGTAAAATTCTAAACATTAAGATGCTGGAACTATATTGTTCATGTCGAAATAATTGTGGTACATGACCTGACGAATACATGTGAGCGAGAGGGAAGAGCCCGAAGAATGAATATTGGGGAAATAGGACTGATGATGATAATTTAATGTTCGTTTCAAAATTACTGATATTGTAAAACCTTGCGATCAAAGTTCTCCAACATTGAGTATCACTAATGTCAACAGTAATTAATAATTGCACTGATGTAGCATCATAGTACAAATGACACATATGGTGGTCGTGTACAAGTACATAATTATGTCCTATCATATAATATAAGTATGCAAAAAAAAAACTATAGTCTTATTTCTCACCTTTTAATAATAACACTTTAAAGGCGATGCTCTCGCTACGTTATATTTTACTTACCAAAATATCTGGGATAGTTGTAGTGGATTTTTCTACTGTCACAACACGGAAAATACCGTATTATCAATAAAACTGTACTTTCAAGTAAAAAACCATACTTATATTTGTTGAACCTTTCAACCAATGACCAATGATGCCCTCGCATTTGCGAGGGCCACCATGCTAGTTCTTCTAAAGGTAAGTCCTACAAACTTTTAGGAGTTACCTCATGGGACTAGCTAAATACTCGTCGTAAAGAGTCATACTATTGTCCCTGCAAAAATAAAATGTCATACTCCCTCTGTTTTTATTTACTTCACGTTTTGGATTTTGTCAAAGTCAAATTTTATTAAGTTTGACCAAATATTTTGGCAAAATATCAACATGTACAATGTAAAGCCTATATTCTTAGAATACCTAAAGTACACTTTCAACCTATCACATTTGGTATCATCCATGCTCATATATTTTCTTATATTCTTAATCAAATTTGATAAAGTTTGACTTTGATTAAATCATGAACGTAAAGAGAAAAAAAGCGGGGGGGGGGGGGGGGGGGGGGGGGGGGGACTACTATTTTGAGAAATGTGCAAGCATTGCGCTTTTTCTGATACCAATATGTGATCGCACTTTCTCCACAATGATCTGTTTTCCTTTCACAACGTGTCTTTTTCCTGACTACTGACTCTGCAAGGTGAGGTGTCATCGTTCTATTCGCTTCCTCGCTTGCTTCTCGTTGTCGTCTATTAGGGCACCTCTAGCAGATCCCGTAATTTTTTTTGACCCATAAAACAAGTATGTGGGAAACCGTACAACGGTTTTAAGGGCTGTAAAACGCCCGGGCAGAGAAGATCCCGTAAACAAAACCGTAAATACAGTCCCTGTTCGGTACAGCCTCCCTCGAGTTACCGCAAAACTTGTTTCTTCTATAGTTCGATATTTGTCACTTTGGACCAGATAAAAGATGATAAAAATAACAACATAAATTCAAAAACTTTAAAGTTCAACAGCAAAAGAAGCAAAAAAAAAACTCCATATTTACAACAATAGTTCAAATTCAAATAATTAAACAAAGAACGAACGGTCCGAAAGGGAAATCATAGTTCATTATGCATGAAAAAAATAAATGAACTGGGAGAGCAGAAGCTCCTTCCATACAACTACCGAGGAAGAGGTGAGGCGGGTGCCGGACGAGATTGGTACAGAAGACGGGCGGTCCACGAGGGCAGGGTGGTATGGGCGCTGGAGTGGCGGTGGAGCAGCAGGGATGCATCGGCGCGGTTTCCCCTCTCTTCCCTTGGCAGATCCAGAGCGTGGAAGCTCAACCTGGAGCGGAACAAAAGAGGCAGGCTGCGTCTAGCCTCGAAAGAGCTTGATGAGGCTCTGGAATGGAACGGGGGGGGGGGGGGGGGGGGGTGGCGTGCGAAATCTAAGGGAAGGCTGCAGCAACAACGCGGGTATTTGGAGCGAAGCTGAATATTCAGCGCACCAATGCCTCGCAGGAAATGAGGGGCACCGGAAAAATCAGCTCCAGATCATTGTATGTAAGGTTTTCTTGGATCCATTTATGGGAAATCTTAAAAAGAGTGTGCGAAAGAAGAAATCTTCTCGGGTCGCCGTTTCTGCCCGAACCCATAAAAAAATTATTTTACATGTCCAGATGGTTATTTTACGGGTTTGGACGTTTTACTGGATCTGCAAGAGATGCTCTTACTATGTATTGTGTATGCTAACCAATAAACACTTTACACGGACACACACAAATAAGGGAGAGTATTATAAACTATATTGTCTCGCTCCATTTCATAATGGTAGTGATGTGGCGTCCGACACGGTTCCGGGAGGTGTGTATGCTACACGATAACCAGGTCATCAATGATTGGTATAATCTAGTTTTGATGTAAGTAAAATGAAGTGGAGGCATCAGTAGCTATTACATTAATGCATGCTGTTTTTGTGGATGGCTTGTCAGTTAGATATCAACATGAAGGAAAAGACGCGCGTCTATCCTAATACAAACAATGATAAATGAACAAACAGAAATTTAGCGATACATAAATAAAAACTGATATCAATTATAGATAAAATAGTATCATTGGCTCACTATTTTAGAACATGATTATTCAGACATCCTCACATGAACATAGAGGAGTAGAGAAAGCACAAAGTTATTTAGTTGTAGTAAGGTTAGGAGTACACCACTCAACAGAAAGA
This sequence comes from Poa pratensis, assembly GCA_947311845.1. NCBI lineage: Eukaryota > Viridiplantae > Streptophyta > Magnoliopsida > Poales > Poaceae > Poa > Poa pratensis. Next base: position 112,081,242 of record CAMZMU010000107.1, on the reverse strand, counting down.
GCATGACCCCTTAAAAAAGTTTACACTCAGTTAGCATACATTGACAATTATAAAATATTCTATAATGGTTCGTACAAAAAAATTGATCAAAGTTTCAACAATCTGCAGACACTATACGATATGATGAAAATTGCAAACTTTGAGAGATAGATTAGCCAAGATTTGATTAGCCGTCGAGGTACTACAGTGAAGGTCCTCGATTTTAATATAATGAAATCAAGTAGATTTTTCTGACCTAAATTATCCCAAATCAATAACAATAGATAGTTGGCGTAATTATTTATCATAGTCAAATAAATTGCATCGAATATGATCAATACTATATAAAAACAGAAGAACATTAATTCCACCAAGAAACACTAAATAGTTCACCAAAATATAGAGAAAACTGAGATCATGCACCGTTTACATGCTATATTAATTTTTGCATTGGATTTAGGATTGCATAAAATAAAATATAAACAATGATAAACTGCATGAATACCACCACAACTGATTGCAGAAATGTCCTTATCTTAACCTATAGTTTTTCATGTTCGCCACACGGTTAAACACCACAAGTTAGTTTATTATTGTACCCTCGTGGTCATGACTTTTCTACACTCTAATGATTGCAACTGAGGCTAGCCAAACATAGGTCCTTCTTAGTGTATGCATTCAACCATGTACAGAATACACACATGCATTTTATTACAAAATCAGACTCGTTCTCTCTGAATACAAGGAGAAATAAGGAAATATACACGTAGAAAAAAGTTCACAAATAAATACACACACCATCTTTCATCAGTAATAGGTGGCATCTAACAAAGAGGTGTATAACTCATCCTTCCACCCCCAGTCACCGTCGATTTATCGTTCACGATTTCAACCGCATCTGCCACCACCACCGAGTCGAGCACTACTAACAACAACGGTGACAGTGGCGGTCGATGAGAGAGGCGACATGGGTGTTCATGTGCAACTACTACGAGGTTGTAGGAAGTCTTTCAACTTAATGGCGTTGGGTGACCACTAGAGGGGAGCGCATGTGGCGTGCAAGTTAACGATGGACTTGAGTCGCGCCATTAGGGCTGGGACGAACTGGCAACGGGAGCTGGGCGCGGTTTTTCCAGATCAAAACGGAAAATTTGTTTTTTCTTCATCTTCGCACGAACTTCATTTTGATTCACTCAATGAAATCAATCTCGAAGTTCATTTAATTTTCTCTTTCTTGATAGCCAATTAGTTATACAATCCTATCTTGAACTTAATGATTTTAGTGTATATCTTAATTTTTATGGCATTCATTCCCGAATCCATTTAATTTTCTTCATGTGTCACTTATAAAACATTCCTTCGTAAACTCAGTAAAATAATTTTTCTCAATTGCATTATCATTAGTTATCAAAACCACTTATAAAACATGCCTTATTGTCTTGTTTTCCGGTTAGCTTAGTTGATCTCCTTTTTTCTCTTTTAGTTCTCTCTGATTCCCCTTTTTTGTTGGCTTGTATCTTTTGCATTGCCTTGCAATTATGAAATGAAAAGCAATGTCGACTGCAGTTTTATGAAAATGGCCCACTTGGAACTAGGGTAAAAATAATGTGTCTACTAACATTAGTTCAACTTTGCGCTAAATACCGGTAATCACAATAAATTTACATCCATTCTCAACGGCATCTCGGGATTTTTTTTCTCTATCAGTTTTCTTTGGATCAATGGTGCTATCCAAAATTGTATGTGGTGGATTTATACGTTTCAACTCCATATCAATGTAGAAATTGTATGTGGTGGAATTTTCTTTTCCGGCTGGTATCCGGGATATGCAGATTTGGACCGGCCCAATATGTACCTTCCAAATGTGCTTTTCGCCTTGGGCTGCTCTTTCCCAGACACCCGTTTTGATCCCAGTACATTAGTCGCGGGTCCAGAGGGCCTTTCGTCCCGGTTTTGGACCCGCGACTAAAGGCTCGGGACTAAAGGGGGGGTGGCCTTTCGTCCCGGGTGTCCACGACCTGGGATGGATGGGCCTCCACGTGGGCACGGGAGGGCGCGCTTGGCGGGAACCCTTTGGTCCTGGTTTGTATTACCAACCAGGACCAAAAAGATGATTGATTTTTGTTTTCTACTAATTTATTTTTTAGGGGTTTCGATTTTTTGTTTCCCAATTAATTATTTTTTACGAAGATCACCTTGCGCGCAGACATCACGTTTCTCACATGTCGAGATCACGTCCGATATAATATGTATCACCGTGATAAAATTCTCTGTTTTTGTTCAGGACCTCCTTGTTCAAAAATCCCGCCAATTCCTCTTGAATTGCTTTTAGGCACTTTGTTAGTATGAGCAGGCCCCGCTCTCGTTCCATCTAGATCAATATAAGAATATATATGTGTGAGCTGTTTGAAATCATCATAAAATAAATTATGAATGGAACTCAACACAATATGCGAAGTCACCAACCATGCAGGCCATGGACTATTGCTCTCTTTTCACTTTAATATCTTTGTTTTTCTTGATACATAGCTTAACTAAATTAGCTCGGCATCTTAATAATTATTTCTTAATTAGTTGTGCACAGGATTTTCATATATGAGGGGAGTATTATTTTTGTTAGTCAAATTTGTGCATCAGTTTCTAAACATTTACTCAAGTATTTTGAATGCCTACTGAAATCACAATAAGTCTTTTCTTATGTTGTTTAATGATGTTGATGCTGCCAAGTTGAATTATATTATATATGTACTGAGCTGTTGCACATGTTTTTTCTTTTGGAATATGGGAGATTAAAAGCAGGACACCATACAATAATATTTGTATAAAGTTAATTTTTGTGAAGTATGGTGCATATGTTTATTTCTAGGACATTCGTATTGAATATTCTAATCTTACATTGTTCCATATATACTAATTTACTTTGGTTCTTTTTAGCCTATAGATTACATGTGAGTGCTCACAGAAATATAAACATATTAGTTAAACCGTGAGGTGTATTCACAACAAAAAGTGCATACATATATGAGGGCATGCTTTCCTTTTTACCGGTTGAAAAGGTCTAAATTTTTCCTCTCTTTTTCCTTTAGTATCCTTGTTTTCCTTGGTACATAGCATAGTTATATTAGCCTAGCATCTTAGTAATCATTTCTTAACTATGCGGAATACTTTGATTGACGATCGAGTGGTGCTTAAATTTTATTTTGTATTTCTAGTCAATTATATGCAGCTGTTTCTTAACATTTACTATAATATTAAGCAAAAGAATGCTACTGAAATCACAATACTAGTCCCTCACCTGGGATCTTGAGTGATTTTGACAATGCAAAGTTGAGCTAAACTAATAGTATATATACATTGTGTGCTTGCACATGACGTTTCTTTTCTAATATTGGAGATTAATCAGTATTGACAGAACAAATCTTGCTCAAACTTGTTCATATGAAACAATATGAAACAAGTTTGCCAGATTTTCGTACAATTTCTCACTGAACTTGTAGTTAATTTTTATTGTTTCTATGTATTGTTACCTGCTGTCTCTTAGTAACCATCTCACTTAGGAAATCCTTCTTGATTGGTCTACAATAAACAGTACTTAACCAATAAACAAGGAGAGGAAAGACAAGAAGAAAATGATCCTCGCTGGCATTGTTTGTACTCGACATGATTCTGTGTGTTATATGCCCTACTTTTGGTATAGAAGCCTATATAAGTTCTTCTTGCGACAATATGAAAATTATTGGATATAATATTTGGCATGAAATTAATAATAATTTGAAGCTAGCTTCAGAAAATATAAACGCTTGCAAATTTCACAGTTTTACTTTTAGGTGATGGTTTTCATCTGATTGTACGTTCATCTCATTGTTAACTAGGAGATGGGAGGACACAGAAAATTGATGGAGCACATTGTACTTCCTGATCAATACAAGGATTTGAATCTGTTTGTGGAGCCAGACGGTCATATGTTTGGAATGAGCATGTTCCTACTACTTAAGAGATGTATTGGTTTAAGAATGCTTCATCTTAAATTAAGTGGGCGCAAGCGCAAGGTATGTTGGCAGAGGAAAATATATATAGAGAGAGAGAGAAATTGTCAGCTTTTTTAACACAATTTCATTTTTCAAAATAATATATTTTCGCATTTTCTTCAGGTCGACACATGCTTATCTTCTTGCATTTGGGATAAGTCACCAAATTGGGCCAATCAGAAAATTATGTTTAGTTCTCTTCAAGAGATCGTAGTAAGTGATTTCAATGGCACGAGTCATGAAGTGGATGTTGTCAGCTTTATTCTAAAATGTGCACCATCCCTCCAGCGAATCATTATACAAGTTGCTGATGGTGTCATACTATCTGAAGAAACGGTACTCCATTTCTGCGAATACCGCCAATTGAAGTGGAGGGGCCCACTGATAATTCAAATATAGGATTCAAGAACTATAAGTTAAATTATATATATTATCATCTTGTTCGTCTCTTATATGGGAAGAAAACTGAGAACTGTTAAACATGGGGAACCCTTTTTTCAGTTATCATTCATATTGTATGGGACCTGGTTCCTGGTTAGTTTTCTATTTCTTGGACAAGAAGGAAAATATTCATCCTCCAATTTATTGCACTAGTTTCATTGTATGCGCTTGGTGGCTCATGCAATAATAGCTCTCTACAATGCAATTTCTTATACCTGTATTGCAAGTTCCTTCTTCATGTTGTGTCAACTGATCCCAGTGCCCTCGCAAATGCAAGCTCTAATTTTCGCAAATAAAATTTCAAACCCTAATTAAGTAGAAGACGCCCAGCGTGGCAGCAGGACTTACTACATAGAGCATGTTCTGGTTGTATATATACTTACAGGGTATTAGCTCAGGTGTTCTAGAGAAAATTTGATATATCAAGATGAAAAATAGAATACACTGCGAATTTGTTGACGGCGGCAGTGGGAAGGAGCATGGAGCTCTATCGGCGTTTCATCCTATTCTTCTACTCAGGATGGATGTGATCTTCTTGACCCGTTTGGTGACTTCCCGTTTGCAATCAACAACGCGAAGCCTGCTCTGCGAAGAGCAGCAGCGGTGTGGCGCCGTCGACACGGTCTGAAGATCGAAGACGAAGGACATCTAAAGAATTTTATTGTAATTTTCATTTTTATTAAAATGTTTTGTACTATTCGGTGTTTCTTTTAACGTCAAGGTCCTTTTCGCAACAAAAAAAGTTAATCGTACGCCTGAGCAAGGGATATTAGGATCACCTGTATTTCTGGATTAACTCTTGGTGCAGTAATTATAAATACTGAATGTTCAAAGCTATCTGTATTCTTGTATCTTTCTAGGTAAACATATAACCAATGTATGGACGTACAGGCTTCCCATTCTTCTTCCTCATTGAACTCAAAAAACACTTCAGATGTGTGCAGGCTCCCCGTGGGGTCAAGGTGCAGGCGACGCCAATCCGTCGATACACGTAGGATACAATCGAAGGAGGTAAACGGGATGCCCCCAGGGGGCTCTCTCAGCGATTAGCGCACGTCGGCCGTCGGATCCAGCAGTTACGGCGTCATCTCCACCGTCCGTTCTCTGGCTGACTTTTTTTGCTGCCCGCATGTTTCGCTGACGGTGGGTCCAAGGCAGCGCCGGTCCCGCTCCACAGAGGAAGAGCGCGTCGAGTCCTGGGTGTCTCTTCGGACCGTGCGGTCCCGCGTCGACGGAGACGTGCTCTTTCGCGGGGGCAGAATCGGGTTTTCGCGTCTCAAGTGGACCGACGGTGTCGCCGTCCTCCTCGCTGTCGAGATCTCCATGGCCGTCGGGTACATCTGAAACAGTCATGGCGCCCTTATCCCCGGCCTCGCTCCGGAAGAGCAGTTCGCACGCCTCGCTTTTCTCTTTCGTCTCTCGCTCGCCTCCTCGCTTTCTCCTCCTCCCACCTACTGTTCGCCGACGGTGCTTCAGATCCACCTTCAGATCCGCCGCCGTCCGGTGATCTCTGGTCGAATCTGACGCTATGCAAGCCTTGAGTGGTGGTTTCGGTTGAGGTGAGACCCTGCTTCACTCGTGGGGGTTCCATCTCATTCTGTTTTCTTTGTTTTCTTCTTGGCCGTAGGTTTTGTCTTCTACTTTTGTTTGTTCTTTCGTCTTTGTTTTTATCTGTGATTTGGTCTTCTTCTTTCTCTTCTAGATTCTTTTTGTGGTTGCTTTTGGTTGTCTCATGTGCTTTGGTTTTTTTCGCTTTCGTTTCCGTCCTGGATTTCGATGTTCTTCTTGGTTCTGTAGGTTCTTCTGCTGTTCGATTTTGAAGCTCTCTTTGCGTTCTACCTTTTCTGAGCTTGAAGCTTTTCTTTTCTCTCTTGGCTTTGTTTATTTGTTCTTCGTTCTTCGTTCTGTTATTCACCTTTCCATTTTGTTCGTTCTTGATTTTATGGTGCTCTGTTTGCTCTTGGGCTTTTCTAAATTCGATCTTTCTCTCCTTGCTTCTGTTGGCTTTCTTTCTGGTTTATCTTAGCTCTTTCCGTGTCTGTTCTTTGATTTGGTTTGCCTTTAGGTTCATATGGTTTAGTTAGGATCTTCCTGATCTCACTATTTTCACCTAACATGTTTGTTGTTGTTGTTGTTGTTTTTTACAGGTCCTCGCACGTTCGGGATTTCTGTCTGAAGATTACTGTCTGAATATTGCTGCCGCCGCTTCATCTCTGATTTGTTTTCTTGTGGGTAAGTTCAAGATATGTGGGACAGGTGTTTGTTTCATTCATTAATGGCACTGATAGATTTGATACGAGGAATGTGTGTTTTACACATTAATACAAGTGTGCTGAGGAATGTGTGCTTTTAGGTATTGATAGATGCAGGATTGAGCTATGTGTACTTTGGGTATGTATGAATGTGGGGCTGAGTTACATGTGTTTTAGGTACTATTAGATGTGGGATTGATCTATGTGTGCTTTACCTACTAATAAAAAATAATTCTACTACCTTTATGCTGCTAATCCCATGCTGCTAATCAGTTGGTGGTTAGTTAGTTCAGTAGGTGCATTGGTTCTTAGATTCTAATTAATTGTTTGGACACAAAATACTAATTAGTTCTACTGTCTTCTATGTTGCTAATCCCATGTTGTCGTTGAACTGTTTGTTTTAATTTTGCCAGTTTGGGATTAGTTAGACATTGCTATTTTCTCGGTTATGCTTTGTCTTGCTTGACTCCTTCTGTCCTTGCAGGTAGTGAGATTAGTCTTTAGATACTCTGTGTGACCTAGGAATGTTTCGTTTGCTGGGGTTATGGTCATAGATATTCATGATTATTAGCTTTTCTGTATGTCTTTCTCTTTGTTTGGGAGTCATATTAGCGGCTGGTGTTTGTTTCATTCATTAATGTCACTGCCAGATTTGATGCGAAGAATGTGTCTTTTACACATTAATACAAGTGTGCCTGAAGAATGTGTGTTTTTAGCCATTAATAGATACAGGATTGAGCTATGTGTACTTTGGGTATTTATGAATGTGGGGCTGGGTTACATGCATTTTAGCTACTATTAGATGTGGGGTTGATCTATGTGTGCTTTACCTGCTAACAAAAATTAATTCTGCTGCCTTTATGCTGCTAATCCCATGCTGCTAATCAGTTGGTGGTTAGTTAGTTCAGTAGGTACATTGGTTCTTAGATTGTAGCTAATTGTTTGGACACCAATTATTAATTAGGCCTGTTGTCTTCTATGTTGCTAATCCCATGTTATTATTCAACTGTTTGTTTTAGTTTTGCCAATTTGGGATTAGGTAGAAATTGGTATTTTTCGGTTATGCTTACGGCTTCTGTTTGCTCCGTGTGAGTATATGTATGTATCTTTTAATGTGGGCTAAACAATCACCTTTTCTTTTCTATGTTCCAGGTGTTTTGGTCGATTGGTACCATCGGTCTTTCTGCCAGGTATATACCTGTCATCACTTTCTATTTCCTTATTGTTGTTTTCTGCTTACATATTATTTTTCACTTTACTTATGCCTTACTTGTATGTATATAATGTTGTTGATGTGTGAGAGTCTTACGGTGTTTCTTTCGTTTTTTGGGTGTGTTTTTCTGTTTATTTTTTTTACCTTATGTACTACAGGATGTTTGGTGTCTGCTCTTCTTCTGTTGCTCTGCTGGAGATCGTTGCATCCCAATGTTGCTTACCATCCCATTCGTACATACGTGAGGTTGGTGGCGATGGTTCCGTCCTTGGAGGTGTGGAACTCGAAGTTCGCGTTTTAGAAGGAGCTAAGCCCGCTCGGCTATTTTTTTGGGCTTGTGCGTCTGTCGGTTCCCGTTGTCCTTATGAAGACTCTGCTTTCCAGGCCATTCGTTTTTTACAGTCTCTATATGGGTTTGTAGTTCATGACTTCAATTATGAGGGAATGTTAGCTTATAGGGAGGTCGCTCGGTCTGCTGTATATCTCGCAAGCTCACTAGCCCGTTATGTTAGTGCCGTGGGTTGCACTTCTGTTGCTGGTAGTGTAGATGAGACAGATGCAGTCCACTGGCAAATATTATGTAATCAGTTGCTCTCATCTGTGTGTAACATTTGAATTATTTTATTGGAGACCATGTCTTCTCCAGTTGACAGTTGTAAAAGATATTTTTATTATTTTATATGTTCTTTCTAATAATTAATATAAGCTGTATGTTCCTTTTGTTATTCTGGACATTATGTGAAGTTGTTTGTTTACCATCTTCTTCCGTCTTGGTGTTCTGGTCCTTTTGTGACTTCTTTTGTTTCTAACTGTTGTTTTTTATTTGAACGACATGCCTTAAGGTGACTTACTGTGGAAGATATGTCAAATCTAATTGAGCCATCATGGCTTTTCAGTTCAAGTATATCTGTGCTAGAGTAACTGTGGTCTATGAGTAGTGCATGTCCTGTGGACACTTTGCCTCTCTTGCCTCTTAACATTCTTTAGTCCATTTGTTTATAATTTTATTTTCTGTCTTACTGGTCTTTTGGAGAATGGTTGTTCTACGTTTGATGTTTATTGTTACGAGGACACGCTTTACAGTGCCTCATTGTGGGATAAGCATGAGTAATTATGCCCATGTGTATCGTAATTGATGAAATGAACCTTAAAACCTCGAGGAAGCTCCTTCAAGCTTAGGCCAGCACGACTCTCCAGTTAAGGAGTCAGAGTAGGCATCTTGATAGTTGTTGCTGGATTTTGTTGTGTTCTAGCCTCTTTGATTCTCTCCTGGATTTTGGGTCATGTTTTTTTTACTATATTTTCTTTGGGAGACATTTCTTGATCCAAGGTGTATTTGTCATTTCCTACTATTTATCCTTGGCTCCTTGTGATGTTTACGTCAGAATGCTGTGGGGTTTCGTTTGTTTCTGTTAGTGCTGCTCCTTATGGCGCCTCGGCGCCGTGTAGCTCAGCATGTAATCCCTCATTGGGTTCCCCTCCCTCCGGCTGGTTTGCCAGCTCATAAGAGAAAAAGTATGTTGTTTTCCAGAAAGTTTCTTTGCTATGCTTCACCATTTCGATTTACTGTCTCACTTTCACATTGTTCTTAAAATTAGGGGATGGTTGGCTTCCATTTCTAAGTGCCAACATCACTACGATAAATCGTGAAAGGCGAAGGCTTAGGCTTCATTTAAAACGATCTAATTATGCAGGTGTGGACTCTGGGGTTCTAATTTCTCTTTTGTTTCTTGGTTTTCGTTCCTTTTACGTTCGTCTTATTTGCTTTGCTATGCTCTCTCCGTAGAACATGTTATTCAAGGACCGTTGAGTGATGATTGGACCGGGTTTGAGGTTGCCTTTGCTGAAAGCTTGAAAGGTAGTTTGTTTGGTCCTTTTATGGTTAGCGTTCCTTTTTGCTGTATTGTTTTTTGCTTCTGCTGATGTAGGGTTTGTTTGTCTGTTCTGTGTGTTCAGTGTCTTACCCAGGACGTTCCTATCTTGGCCCCCCTGAGTTTCAGTGTCAGCTCTGTGGCGCGATCTTTTGGTATGCGGAGCGTGTCAAAGCTAATACTTCTGTTCCGCTGCGGCGTGTCCTTTATACCCTTTGCTGTAAGGGTGGAAAAGTCTACATTCCACCCTTTAAAAAACCGCCTCCTTTCCTTGCTAAGTTGCTACGTTTTAATGGTAACCGCCGTGCCAAACGTTTTGTCTCTAATATTCGACAGTATAACTGTTTGTTTGCTTTCACTTCCATGGGCGCCACCATTGATCGGTCAATCAACAAATCACGTGGTCCAAACATTTTTAAAATCTGTGGTCAGGTCACTCATAGACTGGGTTCTCTTGTGCCAAAGAAAAAACTTTTGCCTTCATTTGACGGGGAAAGAGAAAGCCCCAAGTATATTGAACTTTACATACATGACACCAGTAATGAGGTTAACAACAGGATCAATGCTGTTAATCCAGACAATGATTCCAATGCGAGTTTAGATGAGACCATAGTAGCTGGTTTACTTGCCATGCTTAATGCCTGTAACCCTTTGGTACAGACATTACGAACAGCTAGCGAACGAATACAAGGCAATGAGAATGAACATGTCTGTATACGTTTGGTCAGTCCTTCTGATACTGATGGACCTCAATATAGCTTGCCAACAGTTAATCAATTGGCAGCTTTGGTTGTCGGTGATTTTACTCTTGAGGCATCCACCCGTGATATTATCATTGACAACAAGTTGAAGGGTTGCAACAAATTCGATCTTTACATCCTGCTTTTATGTCCTTGCAATATCCTTTGCTGTTCCCTTTTGCTGAGAGAGGATTCCACCTGAATATTCCATACATTGGCGATGTACCTGCTAGAAGCGGTGCACGTAACACTTTGACAATGCAAGACTATTACTGCTTTGTGTGCCAATACCGACCGGACCAGTCCAATCCTTACTTGTGTTATGCCCTTTTGTCATCACAAGCTGTTGTTGATGCACGTGCTAGCATAGATGAGGCACGGTTGTGGTTCATCCTTAGAAACCAGGACAAGCTTAGAAGTGACCATTTTCAAGGCATTGCAGATGCTGTTGGTCAGGGCTTTGTTGATGGTGAAGCTGTTGGTAAAAGAACCATCTTGCCTTCTAGCCATATCGGAGGTCGACGTTACTTTCAGGAAAATTTCCAAGATGCTTTAGCTGTTTCCCGCGTTCATGGCTGTCCTGATATCTTTTCTACCTTCACCTGCAATCCCAAATGGCCTGAAATAACTGAAGCCCTTTTGCTTGAACCTGGCCAAAAGCCTTCTGATAGGGCCGATATTGTTGTTAGGGTGTATAACATGAAACTTGAGGAGTATCTTCATGACATTAAGTCTGGTTATGCCTATGGTCCTATAAAAGCCGGTACTATTTGTTTTACCTGCTTTTGTATTACTCTCTGTACCTTTGGCTGATCGTCAAATTTGTGGTGTGCTAACTGCCTTTTGTCTCTTGCAGTTCTATATACCGTTGAGTTCCAGAAGCGAGGACTTCCACACGCTCATATTATCAATTGGCTAGACAAGCCACAGGACGCCGAGGTGACTGCAGAGGTGATTGATTCCTACATTTCTGCTGAGATTCCAGATCCTATACAGGATCCACTTGGTTATGTTTTAGTTTCTGAGTTCATGATGCATGGTCCTTGTGGAGAACTTAATGATAAATGTGTTTGCATGCAAAAAGGTCTCTGTTCCAAACATTTTCCAAAAGCATTTCAAGATAAAACTGTTATTGATGAAAATGGTTTTGCGCTTTATAGACGTCCTGACAATGGCCGGCGTGTGTTTAAAAATGGTCACTGGCTTGATAACCGATGGGTAGTACCGTATAACATGGCTATGCTAAAAAAATACCAGGCTCACATGAACGTTGAATGGTGTAACAAAACACAGGTCATGAAATATTTATTTAAGTATGTCACCAAAGGCCCTGATTTTTCTAATGTGTATCTAGAGAGGGTTAAAGGAAATGGTATCCCTGAGGACAGTACTAAGCCTGTCAACATCGATGAGGTTCGAGAGTATCTAAGATGTAGGTTTATATGTGAGTATGACGCTTTATGGAGAATTTATGGCTATACTATACATGGGAAAACTCCATCTGTTGAAAGATTACCGGTGCACACACTTGATATGAATGTTATCATGTTCAGAGCTGATACAGACCTCACTAAGATTGTTGACAATGAATTCTTAAGAAAGACCATGCTTACAGAATGGTTTGTTGCCAATACCTTATTTCCTGATGCTAGACTGTTAACTTACTGTGATTTTCCAACACAATGGACTTGGAATTTAGAAACTAGATCTTGGCATGTTAGAGGAGGCGGTGATAGAATAGGCCGTATCTACTATGTGCAACCAACTGCTGGCGAGCTTTATTACTTACGTACACTTCTCATGATTGTTAAAGGAGCGAAATCTTATGCAGATGTTAGAACCTTCGAGGTAAAACTTTTCCTACTTTTAAGCTGGCCTGTGCTGCTCGGGGTCTTCTTGGAGATGACGCCGAGTGGTATAGAGCCTTCGATGAAGCTGTCATCTGGGGTTTTGGGGCACGTTTGCGGCAACTTTTTGTGACCATGCTTATTCATTGTGAGGTGAGTGACGAAAGAACTTTCTTTGAGCGGTTCTGGGTTGCTATGGCCGATGATATGCAGTATGGCATTAGGCGGGCTCTGGACAAGCGAGATTATGTTGTTCCGGACGAACAACTAAGAGACCTTTTACTTGCTGAACTCGGTGATCTTTTTGTGAAGAATGGTTCTAGAATAGGAGACTTTAATTTGCCACCGAGGACAACTTGCAGTGGTCCTTTTCATGAGAACAGAATGATTCAGGAAGAACTAGCTTATGATTCAGTTGCTCTTGCAAAAGAGGCAGTTTACTTATTTCGTAGACTTAATGCTGATCAGCGTTCTGCTTTTCAAACGATTGTTCACTGTGTGTTGGAGCAGGAACCTGGTTTTTACTTCGTTTCTGGCTTTGGAGGGACCGGAAAAACTTTTTTATGGAATGTCATTGTCTCCTTTCTTAGAGGGGAAGAGAGGGTTGTTCTCACTGTTGCTTCTTCTGGTGTTGCCTCTCTTTTATTACCCGGTGGTAGAACTGCACACTCCCGCTTTAAAATTCCTATTGATATCGATGAGACTTCTTTTTGTGATATCAAGAGGGGTTCTCACTTGGCTGATCTCATGAAAAAAACATGTTTAATTATTTGGGATGAAGCGCTGATGACAGACCGTGTGTGTTTTGAGGCTTTAGACAGGACTTTGCGTGACATCTTATCAGTTGACAATCCTAAGCTCGCTCTTATTCCTTTTGGTGGTATCGTTGTTGTTTTGGGAGGGGATGTTCGCCAGATACTGCCTGTTGTTACAGGTGGTTCTCGGCCACAAATTGTTGCTGCTACAATTACTAATTCGCCTCTGTGGTGTTCTGTCACTATTTTGACCCTAACCGAAAACATGAGGCTCTCGGTGCCAAATGCGGACGTTGCTTTATTACAAGAGATTGACTTATTTAGCAAATGGGTACTTGCTCTTGGGGAGGGGAGGTTACCTGCGGTAGCACGTGGTACTGAGGATTCTCCAACCTGGATTGATATTCCGGATGACATGCTGGTTCACACGGACGGTAATCCTATAGCGGCCATAGTAGATGCTGTCTACGTAGACTTTGTCTCTAACTATCAAGACTCCATGTATTTGCGCCAGCGAGCTATTTTAGCACCCACAAATGATATAGCTGAAGAGATCAACACACATGTAATTGAAATGGTTCCTTCTGATGGTAGAGAGTACCTTAGCTATGATTCTAAAGTTAGTCCTGCTGGTGCTGTCCAAGAAGATGATCTCTTTTACCCTTCTGAAGTTCTGAATGCAATTGTTGTTCCTAATTTCCCTAGACACAGGTTGTTTCTAAAGAAGGGTGCTCCAATTATGCTTCTTAGAAATATAAGTCAATCTGCTGGTCTATGTAATGGCACACGCTTGATTATCTTGGATCTTGCTGATCGTGTCATTAAAGCTGTTATAATTACAGGGTCGCATATTGGAGATGTGGTGTACATCCCTAGAATTGAGCTAACGACAAGAAAATCTAAGTGGCCTTTTATACTCCAACGACGCCAATTTCCTATCCGACTTTGCTATGCAATGACTATTAATAAGAGTCAAGGACAGACTCTTACCTCTGTTGGTTTGTACCTAAAAACACCAGTGTTCTCACATGGTCAGTTATATGTAGCTGTGTCCCGTGTGACTTCTAGAAAGTTTCTGAAAATATTAATCCTAAATGAAGACAAGACCTGTGGCTCACAAACAAAAAATGTTGTATATCGTGAGGTCTTTAAGGCCGCTGGCTTGACTCAATTGTGAAAAATTATATTTTGTTTGTACATATCTTTACCCTTCACATTTTTTACTACATGCTGTGTATAGCCACTTTGTTGGACTGTGTTTACACTTGGTTATTTGGTAATATGGCAAGTGTACCGTAGGATGTGTACCTTCTCCGTCTGTATATATAGTTTGATAACCCATATCTGTATTCACCTGTGTTTGGTGACAACACAGTTTATCTAGCTTTTGTCCACTGGATATTGATTGGATCGTCGCGTTTGTGATGTTTTTGTCTACTTTGTGTTGTCTCATGCCAATCATTTTTGGAAACAGTTATTGCACGTATGTAATTGTATTTTCTTTTTTCCCTCCTGTATTACATCAGTTTTCAGTTACTTGCTGACCTGACCATCTGCTATCTCTTTTATTTGTAGATGTCGATTAGTCCATTGAGTGCCCTCAATCCTGGCAGCCGCCACTGGACAATTCAGGTCTATGTCTCTAGGCTGTCGCTGCATCGTGGAGCCACCGATGATGGGCCTATACAGCACATAGATATGGTGCTTCTGGACACTCAGGTCTATATTTGGCTTGTGTTGTTTTTGTTGGTTTGTGCTCGAGCTGTCTGTTAAACTGTCTTTTTATCATTTGTTTTAGGGAAACCACATGTATGCTGAAATAGGAGGGGCACATGTTGACCTGTTGATCGACAGGATTTCCGAAGGAAATGTTTATGAGCTAAAAAGGTTCTTGGTGACTGCAAAGAAACGCAGTTACAGACCGGTGGAGGGTCAGTACATGATCTGGATCGGTAAATATGCATCTGTGGTTGAGATAAATGATTCCATCATGGATTTTCCACTCTGCACTTATGCTCTGACAAAGCTTCATGAGCTCCCAATGCCTGTAGATATGCCTGAACGCTTTACAGGTACCCTGACTCTTATATATTTTGTTCCTCTCTACAGATTGTGGGTTTTCTTCCTAAATGGCTTACTGTCGTTGTTATACCATTTGTAGATGTGCTTGGTATCATCACGGGGATTTCTCCTGCTACTCAGTTCCACAGCGCCTACCGTGCTACGCCATCTATCAAGAGGGTTATTCATTTGAGTGATATAAAGTACGTCTGTTTAGGATAAGCTGCATGCTTTTGCCCTGTGTTCTCTTCTTTCTCTACTAGATCTATATGTGTTTCAGCAATGTTCTTTTTGTTTGCAGTGGTTACAAAATCGATCTTATCCTATGGGGAGAACGAGCTCTTGCCTTTGAGGGAGAAAGTTTGCTTCAGGCTGCTGAAAAGGAACCTATTGTAGTCATTTTTGTTGGCACCTTGGTGAAACCTTATGAAGGTATTTCAGTCAAAGCCCATGAAATGTCAAAGCAACCTTTTCTTGATCTTCTTCTAATTTTTGTTTACACTATCTTACTCACAGGTCGGAGAGGACTTAGCGGCAGTGCTCCATGTCGTTGGTACATTAATGAAGACCTACCTGAGATCAATGAGCTGCGTGCAAGGTAACTATGACACATTTAATGCAAGGCAACTTACATTTTATTTCCAGGCCACTGTGCTTTTATAGCTGACGGTTGCCGTTTTTTCCCCACTTGCATAGGTTAAAGGATAATATTCCTGCTGTTCAAAACATCTTGCTTCCAGGACAATCTGCCGCTGAGATCAGTGCCCAAGTGGATCTTGAAACCAAGACAGTTTCTGAACTTCTTGACCTAAACATTTGGGATCATGATGTATGTACCTGTGTTCTTATCATCTTGATTTGAAGGTGTATTTTTCTCCTAGGCATAACCAGGCTCCTATTTCCTTGCAGAAGACTAAGTTCTTTTGCACTGTTGTTATTACAAAGCTTAGTCCTGCTCAACGGTGGTGGTTTTCCTCATGTTCAACTTGCCACAAGACAACACTTCCATTTGGTTCTGAATTTAAGTGTACTGATGCAACTTGTGTTGGCAAAGGCGCAATGCCTAGGTAATTGTCTTCTCTTACAATCACATGTTGAGAATCTTCTGTTTCTTGCCTCCTCTCTAATCAAAATTTGTGTTTTCCAGGTACCGCATATGTTATGTTGGTTCTGATGGAACTGGTGAAGTAGAGCTGGTGTTCTTTGACAGGGTGGGCAAAGAAATAGTTGGCAAGCCACTCATGAGTTTGTTGCGCATTGGACATTCCCAGAGTACCTCTGTGGAAGAGGTTATTGGGTCTGCACGGATGAATCAGTCTACTCCCAAAGAACTAGCGGCTGTTATCTCAAAGAAGTTCCGTTTTGTTGTTTCTGTGACAACAAAGAGTTTCGAAGCAGGTTCAGAGAAACCATCTTATCAAGTTCATAGGATTGATGAGACCTATGGAAAGCAGCCTCATTCTTCTACTCTCCGTCGTAGTACTGGGCTGGCATTAGCATCAAGCAGCAACTCTGGGGACAGTGGTTTAGGTTCCTCTGGGATGGCTCTAGCAAATCTAGCTGCATTGAGCCAGACCACTGACTCAACCATTGTGACTGCATCTGCTGAAGCCCCACCCACCAGTCAAAGTGGCACTGATATGGTGAGAACATTTCTTCCTGTTAAGATATTAGTTTTCTTATGCTACTGGTTTTGTGATTTCTTAGTGAGCTTCTGAGTACATTACATTAGTATGATCTATGTTACTTCTCTTCTTGAACTTTCTAAACAATTACACTATGTTATGAACAGACTCCTCCTCAAATGACTCTTCTAAGGTCGCCGCCATCCGTTCTAAAGCCACCTGGACTCAAGTATGTTTATGCACTGCAGGAAGTCTAGCAGTATTTCTTCTGACTAATGTCTCTTCTTGCTATTTGCATGACCTGGTACATGTCATATATCTTTTTGTACAACAGGATGAAAGAAAACAAGGGCTCAACTGTAAAGAGGCCCCTGTTCCAGGACCTGCCTCCTGAAGTTGTGACTGACGAGATGTCTCAGGATGTGGATGCAAAGGTCAAAGCCTACGTGCTACATCATTTTCATTCTTATGGTTTGGACTGTTTAACCCTTTATGTGATTCTTACACTTGGCTTATCTCTAATTCCAGGCCAATGCTGCTCTTCTTGACGAACCAACTGAACACCTGGCAGCATCATCAGCAACTGCAACAGAGGTTGGTGTTTCGATCATACATGCGTCTGCCTAGATTGATTTAGTTCTTTCATGTGGTATTGTGACAATCAGACTAGCTTCATTCATCTGTGATACAGGATCAAAAGGAAGAACCGTCGCCAAATAGCACAGACAAGAGGTAATTACTCCTCTACTCATGTGTATATGACTATGGCAACTATCTGTGTTTTATATGTGCTTTACAAAGTTGTGTTAACCAAATTTGCAGGCGCAAGATCCAGACCGCAAAGGGGCTGGCGAACACTGACAACAAGAAGAAGAAGATTACCTAAACTCAGTTTAGGTAAGTGACCCACAGGACATTTTCAAGTGTTCATCCCCATTTGTACTCTTTAACTAGTCATCAACCCGTGCTCCTGCACGGGCTAGTTATTTTGAAAACTCATGCTACATATTCTACAAAAAGTTCCTACTACTTCGTTTTACACATAGAAAGTTTGATATGTTTTATTTTAAATATTGTAGAAAATGGAACTATGAAAATATGTATTGATTTTTAACTACTTATTTTAATAGCGCGCGTATGACATATAATGTTTTTTTTGGTTCGTATTATAAAACATGATTTATTTTATGCACCATTATTAAGTAACGACAAAATAATAATTATCTCATGCCTTTCTCTAGTTTTTTGTTATGGAAAAATATCATTATATATAGACACATTTTAGTTTTTCTAAGTCCGATATCCATCGTGAAAGGGATTTCTCAAAAATACATGTAAGCACATATCTACTTTTCTTTTTCCACGCCATAATCCATCAAACCCTCCCATTGTAAAAGAATAAAATGCTTAAGATTACCTTTTATACGTGTGTACTAATGTACTAATCCAAGCCGGTCCGACCAACTTTTATGCAAGTTAACCAAAATTATATTCAAGGAAGATTACATAAGGATTTTTTAATTGCAAATTAAAAGGAACATTTTTAGAGAGAACTCAGCTGTTCAATTATTAAATGCGAAGATGTAAACCCAAATGGTAAAGCATTATGCAAACCATAGCACAAACAAACCGATCTGATATCCGACGTGCCCTCCTGGTTAATGTATGCTCTATTGGCACATGCTTGACCCATCGAGTACGCATGATGCAACTGTGGCATATACCATATTCTATTTTTATTGACTCTCTAAGTTCAGATATCTACAGTAAATATATTAGACTGAAAACAATACAAATTGCATTAGCTTTGTAATGCAAGCTACACGTCGAACTGGTTAATTAGTAAATGGTTAGATGCAAAAAAAAATGCAGGAAATTGCTCAGCATGCAATGCTCTGAACGATTCGCCGCTGATTGGAGGTTTTGGCTGAAGTAAAAGACGCATGCACGTACGTAGCAGCAAAGCACAAGCTGATTGATCGATTAATTGATCTGGTGCTTATGTGCGGAGCTAGCGCGGTGTCCTAATTAATCTGTAGCAATCAGGATTAACCGTCTAATTTTTATGGAACACGACAGTCTAGCTTCTATTATCAGCGTTGATTGCATCATACAGGAAGCAAAAAAAATCAGTAAATGAGCAACAATCGAGTAATCCATTAATCTTGCAAGACTAAAGACTGAAAGATACAAAGCCGAAGAAGAGACCGATCTGATCACTCCATGCGTGCAGGCCCGCCATGCGATTCTTACTGGCGTGTCACCAGTTAATCCTGATAATGCAGCAAGAATGGTCTCCAAGATAGCTACAGGGCGCACGAAAATACTTCATGTGATAGCTCCCTGACGTGGGTGTACGCGATACGGTGAAAACTTCTGCCATTGCCGCCATCCATATGATGCAGATTAGCCTCGGGGATAGAGACGGCTTCCATCCTTGCGGCCGGAAGGAACGAATTAATCAGAACTAATTAATTAACCTGGAGAATACGGGATTCGAACCCATCGCCACCAGATCGCGTCGGATGGTCTTGCGTGAGGCGTCGGCTAACAGATTAAATCCAACGGCTTCAGACGAAATACTTTTGGATCGTACGGACAAAAAGTTATTAATCTCTAGAATTAACGTGGAAGCTCCTACGGTGCCTCCAATTAGTAAATATAAGATTTAGTACATTCTACTACTAGATTGGTTTAGAGAAGATGAACAAAGGTCTGCCATTAGTACTCTTTAAAGAAGATGGAACACCATTTTTTTCCCATTAACATGAACTTAATTGCTGGTGGGTTTCATCCGCCAAAGGTCCACGGATAGTTTTGAACGATACCTGGAGAGAAAGAAAATCTATGACCTCCTGGTTTTAGACAGTACAAAACTAATTGATTATCAGCCATATGCAAAGCTCTTATACAGTTTCCATAATAATTGATGCAAGGGTATATTTAAATAGGTAATACCAGTAGATTTAACAAGTGCCTAAGTACTGTCTCTATATTGACAACTGATGAGAGTACTTAAATAATTTGTTTGTTCTTCTGAGATAAAAGGAGCAAAGATACATACCATGCTGTGGTGTCTAGCTAATTCTTGTGCTCTTTTGTCAGGTATGGGCACTTCTGGCGATGAAGCTAGATGCAAGTGTCTCTTATGTATTAGTTTGCATGCTTTCGACTTTAAAGACTCTGTTCCTTCATTCTGTGATCATCCTGTAAATAAAGACTAGGTGCCGATCGAGGCATGGTCCATGCGCAACTTATGTGGTTGCTCCTTTTGTATTCCATTCACGTCACGATCTTGATGTGTTATGGTTTGGAATGGTATCAGATGATTAGCTAAACTTGTGGATGGCTCTAGCCTATGTTAGGCACTTAAGTTAGTCAGGAGATAAAACATTTGTATGCTCTTGATTCAGTGCCACTGGCTCCTTATATCTGAAACTGGTTTATTCAGTTATATTCTGTGTGAGCAAGGATGTTGCATTTGAAACTACTAGCCTTCGTTTGTTGCTATAAATGTACAAAGTGTGAACATATGGATACAAATAATACTTCTATAGTATTATTATCTTCTATCATTCTAGGATATAGGATAAGGGATCATCTACATTTATTTTTCATCTTCATTAACTGATTCTCCCAGTTCATTAAAAAAATTACTATGCCTATGAAATGTCTCTTTTACAATTTCTTTTAGACTATCAGCCCCAATCTGTCACATTTCCTAAGGTTTCCATTACTACCTTCAATAATGACAACATATAGAATGCTTAATTTATCTTCGGTTCGTTCTATCCAGTGTGAACAGGAATGCTGTTGCCTCTAAAATCATATTGCAAAGTTGGCTGTTATAGTTTCCATGTTAGAGATCTTCATCTTTTCTTGTGGCGTTGACAGATCTTAATTGTTTGCTATACTGAACTATAAGATGTGCCGCCACTAATATCAACTTTCTGAGAGTCATATTGTGCTTTACATATGTTGCGCTTAAATACATATGTAAAAAACTCTGTATGTGTGTACATGTGTGTAAAGAACTGCAAGAAATACCTGTTTAGATCATAGAGTATGTTTAGATCATACCGTCACATGTAAAGAATCTCTAACATCTATGATCTAAACCCTCTATTTGATTTCTTAATAAGTGATGTAAAAAATTCTGAAAAGAAGGTGTACCTCTCAGAACTCATCATGGTTAGTCCAAATTCCCAAATATAGCTTAAGCTAACTCACGGACTTTACCGCTGGTGATTACACTCATATCAACCATGACTTTTAATGGAAGTATGTATTTCGCGACTTAATTCTTCCTTCTACATGTACACCCACTCTCTTGTGTTCTATTTTTTTTCTCATCCATCCTCAGTCATTATTCCCTCTGTATTTAAATAATATAGTTGATTTGTTAGATGTCTGTTTCATCTCGCTTAGTTCAGGCTTCAAAACCATGCTTACCTTTAAAAAAAAACATGCTGTCCTCGCCATCTATGTCTATGAATCAGCCCATTGGGCTGGGCCCAGCTTCTCGACCAACCAGTTGTCTATTCTACGCCTCCTCTGCATTTCTTTGCCTTCTATGTTCGTAGGGTTCCCCTGGCAGTGGCGGCGCTGCACCCAGAATAGAGTTTACTCAATAGTTCTCCCTGCTGCGACTCTGGTTGGTCTAGGGTCAAGATAGTTGCAGATGTAGAGAAGGTGTTTCACGTTCTCTAGAAGGCATTGATTTCGCACTTCGTTTTTCTTCTTCCCGACCAGCTTCCTCTCATTGTAGCTGCTAATCTCGCTTCCATTTTCTTACGCAGTTTCGAACACTTTTCAGACATGGAATACACCGGTCTACGAGATTTGTCCCAGTATGTGTCGGGCCAGGTCGTTCGAGCTCGGATTTCTCGCTTGTGGTATCACCATGGAGGCACGGAAGGTGGCCCTATCAAGAGCATACAAATGGTCCTAATAGACGCCCAGGTATAATCTCTTTGTTTTGTTCTGTCTTCCAATGTCTTTTGCTAAAATATATGCAGTTCAGTACCTACCTTCTGATTTCTTGTGCTAGGCAAACCAAATGCATGCTATAGTGCCCTGCCCCGTCATCAGGAGTTTGGTTCGTGTGCTGCACGAAGGGAACGTGTATGAAATCAAACGTTTCTCGCTGGTATTGCCTAGATCAGTTCTTAGACCGGTTGAGGCCAACTATGCTATGGTTCTCGGAGCATCGGCAGTCATTAAGAGGGATGAGACTAATACTGATGATTTCCCTTATTGGTCCTGTTGTCTTACACCAATCGCTGAACTCCCTCTACCAGATGAGACACCCGAACGTTTAGTAGGTACGGTCAAATGATGAGGTTCTTACGTTTATTTCATTTGGCAGCTCATATTTTCCATGCTAATAGAGGATTCTTCATTCCATTCGTATGCAGATGTCTTTGGTACAATCAGTGTAGTTTCTGATGTTATTGAGTTCAACCACCCTGGAAGAATGGTTGGTGTTGCAAGAAGGGATGTCTATATAGTTGATCCAAGGTGAAACACTGATGCTCTCCCTATGTTCCAATTTCTATTTGTTTGTTCATAGCCTATTTATTATCCCTTCTCCTACTAGCACGGAACAGAGAATTAAAGTTGCACTTTGGGGTGAATCGGCATATCAATTCAGTGGGAACACTGTCAGATTCTTTGGACAAACTGAATCAGCTGTTGTCATCTTTGTTGGAACAACTGTTCGAGAGTACAATGGTATTGACTAATCTTTTTTCTTACCTCTAAATCGATCATACCTCTTATATGTTTTCCCATTTTGCTTTCCGTAGGACAGAGAAGTCTTGTGGGTGGTGCGGCATGTAGATGGTACATAAATCAAGACTTTCCAGAGATAAACATCCTCCGAGCTAGGTACTTTTAGTTTTACATAGTTTATTGTTTCCTGGGTCATGATCTGAAACAAGTCTTGGTTTAGCTCCTCCTTTCCAGAGGTTGTACGCCCGATGTCCTCCTGTTCAACGAAATGAAATGCAAATTCTTTTGCGTTTGCTTCAAAAAGCTCTCTGTTTTGGAATTTTGAGATGTCCTTTTGCAAGTTTAACTTCCATAGAGAATATTACCTTAGATTTTAGGACATGGATGTAAAGGATACATGTGTATTTTGTTTAATAGTATTATACATTGTATTTCACAATTTCTATAGAATAAAAACGGGAATGAACCCCTCAAGATCACTAATTTCTGACCACCGAACACTACCATTTCATATATTAGGCATTACTTTCTAAACATTTTGCTATTTTGGCTCAATTTGTTAGCATCTGGCTTGCTAAATCATCATTATTCTCTTATTTATCCTACCTGTAATCCGCTTAAGGCCCAGTGTAAGTGCTATATCACTTTTCTCATACTGTACCATACTTAATTTCTTTCATATCATATGGTTTTGCCACAGGATGCTAGACCATTGTGTTCCCATCATGGATTCTCCACTCCCTATCAAACATGCCTTACGAATTCAGGACGGAGAATTTCCTAGGAGATCTCTAGCTACAATAATCAATTTCAATCTGTTTGAGAATAAGGTATGGATTACCAACCTCTAAATAGACCCACCAAGAAATTAAAACAAATGTTAAATCTTTTAGTAACATTCTTTGTTTGATGTTTAATCAGGAAGCACATTTTCGTTGTACTATTCGTCTCCTGGGATTCACACGTAACCACCGGTGGTTTGGTGCCTATTGTACACGGTGTAGGAGATCAGCGCTCCCACATCCTGATTTACCGCTGGATGAAACATTTATGTGTACCAATCCTTATTGCAACTCTGATACTGCAGAGCTCAGGTCAGCCTCTAAAGTTTGGTGCTAACATTATAGTTCACAAAACAAATGTCACCTCTAAAGTTTGGGGCTAATGTTATAGTTCACAAAAAAATCCTCACCTGTATGTGCTTTACCGTGTGATTGCCAGATATCAAATAGCTATCATTGGAACAGATGGAACTGACGAAGCTGAATTCATTCTTCGAGGACATATGGGAGACCGCGTTATCGGAATGTCAATTCACCAGCTCATTAGAACCAATTGGCCCCCGATGTCACAGCGGTGCAACTCCTTTCAGGCTGCTGAAGGCTTATTTTTCCCGAGTCCACAATTCGCAGCTATCATATCTAATAGATATAAGTTTATTGTCCAAGTTCGAGAAGGGAGTTTCTACAAAACTAGGCCATCCTTTGATGTTGTTGCAGTTGAGGCTATTTCAAACTTGCGTAAGCCCCTGTCTTCGGCAGATTTGAGACACCCTCCATCTAGCTTTGCATGGGCATAGTTGTTCTGCAATCTATTCCTATGGTTGATTAATGCAGCCACATAGTACTAAAATGTAAACCCTATGTCTATGTATGGTATGTAAACTTAGACGAAACTTCCAGCTGAGTTGGGAAACTCCTAGAAAACTTGATAGTTTTGTTGCCATATGGCTTATTGTAAATTATGATGTACACCTAAGTATGGTATGTTAACTTAGTCAGAACTTCCAGATAAGTTGAGAAACTCCTAAAAAACTTGATTATTCTATTAGCATATGCTTTGTTGTAAAAACTTGATTATTCTATTAGCATATGCTTTGTTGTAAATTATGAGGTGGACAAGCTACTGTATTATGGCTGGAATATATATAGTAACCTAGACCACTTGCTGCTACATGTGATCAGTTTACCCAAGACGTTTGCTCTCGGAAGGTAGGGACAGCAGTTACATATTTCCATGAGTTTTCAGCGTTGACAAATAAAATTCAGTTATCCTTTGGATATATTGCGTACATATGACACATTTTGTTACCGTGTTTCACGTACAATATTCTAAGAGTCAGTTGGCAACATAACAAGTATGCATATCTTTGTTTTTTACGAAAAACAAATTCTTAATTTATTATACAGCCATAACAAGCATGCTTATTTGTGTTTGTTTATATACTATTTGTATGTGCTTGCAAGGTGTTTTAAAATAATCCAACGAGGTTGTAGGAGAGCATTAATCCATGTAATATTTGTCCTATGTTGATATTTAATATTTTCCCTCTATTTTGTAATGAACGATGACAGGTTTATTTGCAATTGGCTCATTTTTTTTGCTTCTATACACATTTGGATTTTCTCTCCATATTCCGCATCTCCATTTGTAAGTTGTCAAACAGATGTTTCTGTGATGCTCAAGTTTAGATTACACATGAACCACAATAACAATGTTTGTCATGGGAGGCTGCAATGTCGACAAAGTATATGCATGCTTAGATCACCATTTTTCATCAAAATATTGGTAAGTTAATGTCTGTGCATTTTAAGTAAACCAACTTGCTTAGAAGGGCCTCAAAATCTGGCCCAGGTTCAGCTCACAGGAAAATCGAAGAAAAAAAAGTCTTCACCGATGGAGGCAGACGTTTGTCTACCGCACGTGTTAACTGTTTAGTGGGCCTCTTTTCGGGCTGGCCCGCCTTTCAGTCAGTGTATCTGGTTCAACATACAGTGTACATGTTTTTTCGGTGGAACGATAATATCTTTTCCGAGGGGTAATGTCGGGTTTTCCTGTCCAAGTGGATGAAGCGAGTCGTCATCTCTCTTGCTGTTCAATTCTCCATGGCTATCGGGTACCTATACTACAGTCATGGCCGTCCTATTCCTCGCCTTGCTTGGGAAGAGGACCTCGCACGCCTCACTTTTCTGCCTCGCTAATCTCTCTTCGTCCGTGCCTTCTCTTCCATCCCCTCCTCCCACCTGCTGTTCCCAACGGAACTTCAGATCCTGCCTTCAACTCCTTCACCAGATGGACGACGAGCCAGCACCGACGCTGCTGCCTCCGCGGCGTTCTCACCGTCTTGCACCGATCCGATGGATTGCAACCTCATGGAAAACAAGCTCATGGTCAGTTCCTAGCACCTTGCCATTTCTTTAACGCAAGCTTTGATGCCAGTGGCATATTAGCTTATTTTGCGCCATCATTAGAAGATTACAAACTATTTAATTGTAAAGCTGTCATCTGTTGTTTCCTACACAATGTTTCTTTCCATTCTATTTACAGTGTATTCCTCTTTGTCAATATCAGTGACATCCCGATATGTAGCTAAACATGTGCACGAAAAGTATCTTCGGCCTCTGCATATTGATGCTTCAATTCTGATTTATACTCTTTAGATGTTGTTTATACTTGACATGTAGCTGAAGATTATCCAGTGTCCAATCTTTAAATAACCATAGAACATATATACGTATTGTTCCACAGATGTAACTATTTTCTTGAGTGTACAACATGACCCCTGAAGATTAACCACAATGGTGATGGTTCTCTTATGTTTGGCTGCAATCATAAACTTTCTGTGTTCAATCTTAACATTAAGCTAGAAAATATTTTGTGTTTTGTAGTACTATTTGATAATAACCTGAGAAATATAATGGCAGATGTATACTTACACTATATACTAAATTAGGTAAGGACACTTTATTTCTCGACAATAAGGTTTAGGTATCGAGTAATAATCTGTGTTCCTATAAATCCAACCTTATCAGGATTCAAATTTTACCATTCTTGCACAGAGTAACCACATATTTGTTTTTTTTCTATGTGCTTCGTACATGGAGTTCTTACTATAATAAATAGTTGTTTGTTATTTTACTACAAATTATTTCAGTTACAACCCAATATTCTGAGTTACATACACTCAGTATACTAATATGATTTTTGTCTGTGGGTACCCAAGCTTGCCGCCAGGAGCATATCTATCTGTAGAAAAGATATGTTACAGCAGGCTGTAAAAACACTTGGATTTTCTATGCATGAAACAACTACCCAGTACAATGAGTCCAATGAGGTGCTGACTACAATTTATATCGAGGTTCCTCCACAAATTCGTGTAGCACGGCTGAAGAAGAGGCTCTTTCATGGAGACTGGTCCACAACAACTGATGCAGCAGTTCAATCAGCATGCTTCAATGTTTTGGTTTACCTACAGAAAGTCAAAGTACTGATCATAGATGGTATTCACTCAGCCGAACTCAAGAAATGTCAAACAGAATTACTTCGGGCATCATCTTGGGCAGAAGCTTTTCAGCAACACGCGGATAAACTACAGTCGAGATTATCCGAAGTGGTTAAGGAGAAAAATCCAGTACTAAACATCTCTCAGGCCCCGTCCAAGGTGAAAATTATACAACAACCTTTAATTGCAAATTCCTGACTACTGTTTTCGCCATACGACAGATTTACACATGTTAACAGGTTTCAACTCCGTCTACTTCTACCTTTATTTCGAAGCACAAGTCCATCAATGGACAGGAACAGCCCTTGGTTCCTTCTGCCTCTACCAACGTAGCACAGAATGTTGGTAACAAGGTTAGCTGACCTCTAAATTTGAGATAACAAAAAGCTACCTCAATGTTACTCTCTATGCTAATACATATTATGTCTCCTCCTGGTATTGTCCTGAACAAATTCATTAAGGAGATACCATTTGTTTCTCCTTCGGAAATACCCTGGACTCACCAAACAGTCAACACACCACATTTTCCCAGGACAAGGAGTATGTCTCTAAATGCCTTTACATTGTTATCTTGGTTTATATTTTAACGCTGCTTCCTCACTCCACTTACATCAATATGTATGTTTCTTCTGAGTAGAAAATTTCTGGGGGCCACCACGAGGACCGATGCCACGACCCGAACCAGCGCTTGCTGCCTTTAATCGAGAAAAACGGAAGTTAGCTCTCAATTTCTACCGTTCTCGCGAAAAAAATGGTCCTCTGCCTAGCCTTCCACTGTTAGATAGTTCGTCTTCAGGAAACAAATATACAGCTGTTATCGACCTCTGTGATGAAGTTGATCACGTTAGACCAGATCATGTCGATGTAAGCTACTTATGTTCATTCATGTTGATCTTCTGAAAACATACTTATCTTACAACAATCTGATCTTGGTACAGATATACTATGTTTCTAAATCTATGCCTATTACTATTTTCAGCCTGAAGGTACCTTCACGTCTCTTACAACACCGCCTTCAGCCAACAAGACAACTACTTTAAGGTTCTGATTCCAACCTTCATTATGGTTTACCAATCTATCTTACATACAGGACAAGATTCTGAGTCCTGGCTTACAATAGGATATTATAACTCATTCGAGTCTTTACCAACATATTTTTACAGCACAAGGTTTGGCCTGCTTGATTCAAAAGTCCGTAAGCCTATGTTCCAAGATGATGAAGGCAAAGGGAAAGAAACTGACTTGGAAGAAAAAGTGTTGGAGAAAGAAACAGATTATGCTGAAACCTATGAGGTACTACACCATTCCTGACAGATGGGTCATGATTGGTATACTTGAACTGACCATGACCACTTTCTGTTTACTATTACAAGTTTCGAATGTCTAAACTCACATGTCCAGACTCACATGTAAATTTTCTGCAACACTTGGTCCATCTATGTACTTACAAACCATTTTTCAGGCTGTCAAAGATACCATGGTTTCAAACATGGATTATTCAGAATCAACCATCGGTCCTGCACCATTGCCACCTGATAAGAAGTGGGTAATTTCTCAAGTCACAATATTATACCAAAGAAACACAATCCGATCCTTTTTACCTAATTCAACACCCCCCTGTTGATGCAAAATCTAAATACAGACATAGGTCCCTCCCTACAGAAGGCGCGATCAGCACATCCGTCAGGAAAACTGGGTGTTAAAACATGTAGCTTCAGCTTTGATTTAGGTAAGATGAGTTGGTTTTTTCCCTACCATCAGCTTTGATAGATAAATATCCAGTTTCACCGATTTAGCTTCTCTATTACAAAAAGAGAGATAAAATATTAGATTTTTCTACCAATTATTGTTAGTACTTTTTAACTTCCCAATCTTAACGGTCCTTTACATAACATGATTACAAACTCTGTAGTTGTGAGATTTAATTTATACTTCGTAAAACTTTTGAGTTACTGAGCCTGACTCTACACATTGTCTTGCAGGATCATTTTGCTCTACTCATGTACATAGTCATCAGTGCTACCACTCTGATGTCGCAGATCAGTTTACTTTTGGATCTTCACTTTGCTTGAAGCAGGTGGTCTCTACCTGTTGTACTCAAGTCGAGAGACCAAACCAACCGCCTCTTGAGATACAACGCTGTTCGTTGCAAAGATCCAGTTCCTAGAATCAAGTGTAATAGAATGTGTATGTGACTTTTCCCGTCTATAATTTGTAAGAGGATATGACAATCTTACTGCTAGGTGAACTAGCTGTTGTTTTAATCTATCGTTTCTATTCTGTACCAAGGCATGAACTAAAATTATCTACCTTCTACCCTTGAAAACATGGTTGTGTTTCTAAATGTCGGTTCAAGTTGTCGCATTTATATCTTGGCCCGTTTCTGTGTATAACTCTAATCTGTCCTGTCTTTCCTTCTGCTCTATACTTATATTATGCTCAATGACCCTTTTATAGATGCAATGAGATTGAGTATTGACTTTAACTCGGTTGAACATGGAATGGTTACTGTTCAGAGGTTCCTGCTCACAGTGAATGTCCTGCCTCTCCATCAGTCCCCTGCCTACTCATTAGTACTAATAGTATATATGTCTTCATGTTGCCACTGGAACTACCTGCTATATCAATGTACTCTTACTACCTATGGTTAACGATCTATGTGATGATCGAACTGTTGTACTTCGGACCTACTTATCCTGTAGTCTTATTCGTGTAAACTAAATCCAGTGATAGCTGCAAGTAATGTTCTATATTACTACTGTTTATCATACCATTTTACACACTGCATATCAGTGTCATCGGCGGGTGGCGCGCGGCGAAGCCGCGCCGGGGGATCTAGTCTATGTGATCATGTGCAATGTAACCATAACTTGGCCTCATCAACGGCAGTGTCACGTGCCACCACCCACCGCAGCAGGACGATCTTGCCCCCCGACTTTATTTTTCGAAATGGGGTTTTGCATTCATCGAATATCAGTGCATGCAGCTTTTTATTTCTTTATTACACTTCGGTTATTACAAAGACTACATATGAGCTTTTTTTACATATGGAAAGAGGACTATCCTTCTTTTTTTCCCGAGGATCACACAAATCTATAGACACAACGGGAGTAACCATCAGTACAGAACCTTACATTTGAGCCGGCCCCACCTCATCCTGTTCTCAGCTTGTTTTCATGTCCGTCAGGTCTCTAATGTACACTTCATTACAGCCGATTCCCTTGAGCCAGCGACTCTTACACAAGCCCCGACATATTCACATGGGAGCCCTGATCTCCGTGGAAACAGCGAGGCGCGGATCCAAAATGGTTTGCGCCACCGTGGACTCTTGTCGCCAAGCCAGTTCCGGTTGAGGCGCCAGCGAACGAGTCTAGATCTCCACCCGTCCCACAGGCCGACGATGAGCCGACTACTCCACCACCACCACCGGAGCAGGAGGAGGACGAGAAGCCATAGATTTATTAGTCTTTTATTATGTATTTTCAGTTTTCAATATGTAATACTTATTATTAACAAAACTGTTTGGAGAAAATGGTCGAACGGAATCAATGCGTCGGCCCCGTTAAGTGCAGTGGCCAGAAATGGACGGACCTGGTCCGAACGCGAGTTCGTTCGTTGATCCAAATGGACGGAAAGCGGACAAAATATGTGTCCGTTTGCGTCGAGGTGTTGAAGTACACTAGTCGAATGCCCGTGCGTTGCTACGGTCCACTAATTATTTTTCTTTCAAGACATATAAATATAGTATACATAATATTCACATGTATATAAAAATAAACACGTCATTAAAAAATATATCCTACTATACCTGAATGCTAGTGTGTTGGGACATAATACATATTGTAATGCAAGCGTGAGAATACAAAGTTGGCAAGCTATTTTATAAGAAAAAACAAACAAACTTGGGAAGCTATTTTATAAACAAAATTAATTACCACATTGTAATGCACTCGTTTTTAGTTAATTGTATTTTGAAGATTAATTACAATACAAGGGAGATAAAATTATTAACATAAGTTCCAAGAACCAAATAAATATATGCCCGTCTTTCTAATTCAGAATTTGTAGAACATTTCTAAAAATATCCGCGATTAGTGGTCTGTTTTACATTTATCAATAGAGTAGCTCTACCCCAAAGTGCTTAAAATTTGCACACAAAACAGATGTGTAATTGTAGCAAAACATAACTACAATTGCTATCCATTAGTTATACACAGAGGATAGTTGGAACTTGGATAAGCTTTCTCGGATAGTTGGAACTTGGATGAGCTTTCTCCTTGCTGCCAAATTTGTCAAGATGACAAAGGGGTAATCTGCAAATTTGTCAAGATTGTTTCTTGTTCGTTAAATTCAAATCGATCGATCGTGGATAAAAGATGGCAGGCACACCATCATCACCAACTGTGGTTTTTATAGGAGTAGAGATACGAGATGTGGCGCCAACGGGAGTGACATAGGAGATGTGACAATTATGCCGATGCTTCGGGCCGAAACCCATCTCGGGCTCTCGCCCGTACGTCCCTCGTCAGTTCCGGCTCCACCGCCGGCGCATTCCACGACGCCTTCATCTCTCGTTCTCTCCCTCTCCTTAACCAACATGTGGGCCAAGGACCACCTGACATGCTTCATCTCCCACCTCTCGCCCTTGCGGACTGGCCCCCTCACGACGGTGCCGCCACCCAGTTTCCTCCTGCCATCACTGAAAAAATAGCACGATATATCCCACTAATAGCACGCTATAGCTAGCGTGATGGGAATTGTCCCGCTTAATAGAGCAGTGTATAATGTTTCGCTAATAGCTATAGCACAAAATAGCACGCTAAGGGCATCTCCAGTCGCCCACCGAGGGCTCAAAATAGCGCCCTTTGGGCCAAATAGCGCCTTTTTTCTTCCAGCCGCCCCCAGAAGCCCAAATAGCGCCGTTTCGGTGGTAATTAGTGTCGGCGCTCCCAAGCCAAACCTAGCCCACTGGGTTCCGCTTGGGTGGGCGGAATGGCGCGAAACACAACGCGGGCCAGCGATGTCAGCGACGCGGGAGAAAATGGCGGGAACAGAAACGCCCGTGAGCGGCCGCGTCTATCCTCTCGGCTCCCGCGCCGGTCAAAGGATGCCGGAGTTAATGGCGTGGCCACCGCCCAGTGAGCGG
The DNA here is from genome assembly GCA_947311845.1 of Poa pratensis. Taxonomy (NCBI): domain Eukaryota; kingdom Viridiplantae; phylum Streptophyta; class Magnoliopsida; order Poales; family Poaceae; genus Poa; species Poa pratensis. The sequence goes on along the minus strand of CAMZMU010000107.1, from coordinate 112,049,269 downwards.
CGCCGGTCAAAGGCTGTCGGAGTAATGGCCCGTCACTTCGACGTCCAATCGTAGGACACGCGACGCAGTAATGGCACGCCACCGCCCGTTCGCCTGGCCTCCCCGCGCTATATAATCCCACCACCTCGCCGTCCCTTGCCACACAGCCCTCGCCGTCTTCGTCTCTGCCCTCCCCTCTCTCTCGCCGTCCACAAGCCACCGCAAAAATGGCCGCCGCCACCTCCACAAACACGAGGCGTGGGTGCTGTACCACGCGGGCTACCCCACGCCGCCTGACATGCACGTCCCTTGCGCCTCCGGTGGCCAGGGATCGTGGCACCTTAGCGTGGGCGGCATCCCCGTGCCTCCCATCCCAGTGGGGAAGCAGCGGGACTACGCCATCGCCGAGGTCATCGACGGCCTCACCCCGGAGCAGGCGGCGGATCCGCGCCGGAGGTCGGAGGGCAATGACGCCTTCTGGACGGCGTACTTCCAGCGCCACCACGAGCAGGACCTCGCCGACAGAGGCAACAACGGCCATGTGGAGGGCCACCACAACTCGAAGGGGCGCAAGCGGTGGTGGGGCGGGGACGGCCGCAACCTGCAGTGAGTGATGGACTACATCGCCGCCGGCAACGCGCACCGGCTCACCATGCCGCCGTGCACGTCGGCGTGGATCCCGCGGCGGATGGGAGCCGCGAGCTCCTCCTCCGCCACCTCCTCCTCCGGTGCGCGATCGGCGCCTCCAGGTTTGCGCTCCGCCCCTCCCTCCGTCACGCCTCCCTCCCTCAACTCCGGGCGGCATGCTGATACGTCTCAAACGTATCTATAATTTTTGATGTTCCATGCATGTTTTATATTAATTGCCACATGTTTTATATACACTTTATATCATATTATGACATTTATTGTACTAACCTACTAATAGTTGTCAAAGTGCAAAATGTTCTTCTTTTACACTTTAATGTGTAGGAATTATCAAAATTGGGCAAAGGAAACCTTGTTGGAGTCAAATTGGGGCTTTCCTGAAATCTGTCTGAGAACTTTTTACAGAGATTGTCAGTTTGACCCTGGAAGATGACGTTAAACGGAGAAGTCGAACAGCAGAAAGTTGCCATAATTTTCCACGCGCAATTTTTAGGTCCGAGAACAGCCCAATCCGATTAGGACGCGGCATGTGGACCCGTTTTCGTGAGGACCTAAAACTGGGTGACGGAAATCCGAGAGCCTATATAAAGAAGGAAACCCTAGGTCGTGGGAGGCCCCCAAGACCACGAATTTTCCTCCTCCCAGGCAGCCGTCTGGGGGAGGAGAGCCTCCTCCACACCATCCTCATCACCAAGGGCAGCCGCCGCCCAGAGCCGCCGCCGCACCTCGCCGCCGCCGCCGCGCCGTGGCTGCTGCGGGCCGTCGTCTCCTCTCCGGGCTGCACCTCTTCATCAACATCTCCATCAAGCATGCTCATCATGACCATGTGTGAGTAGTATTCATCGGGGCTGAGGGCTCATGCCGGTAGCTATGTGGTTCATCTCTCTCTCTCATGGTGTGATCATGAGCTTTGTAATCTAGCTAGTTGAATCCATAGATGTTACTCTTCATTATCTATATGCTACTTGATTGTTTTTATTAATGTAAACTCCAGAGTCACCTTTGTCCCACGGTGCAAAGTTGACAGTGTGCGCACCGTGTGTGACTCTTAGGCTAAAGATTACATGAATACTTATCATGAGTTATTACTTGTGTTGGATGTCTCTATGAAATTGTGGTGTTTGTCTAGTACTATTTTGGGGCGCTCATAGTGACATTGAGGTTCCCTAGATGTGGAATGCAACTTTAAGGTGTGCTTTTACAGCCCTACGTAGTCGATTGATGTTTGTTATCCAACAAGGGAATAGCTCAGAGTAGCATAGTGAAGAGGACATATCTTTGTATTTAATTATATTATTATTGTTGAGAGTGTCCACTAGTGAAAGTATGATCCCTAGCCCTTATTCCAAGCATTGAAACACCGTTTGCTCTCATTTTGTCTCATGGGAATATTTCATTGTTTCCCTATTTTTATGGAATTAACCCTGCACAGGCAGAAAACCCTATTTTCTATATTTTGATGTTTCAGGGATCCAAACAATGTCCAAATGACCTAATATTTTACGGGGATCAGTTTTTTGGAAGGAACGAATCATGGGAGCGAAGGAAGCGAACAAACGGAGGCCCGAGGGCTAAAAGAGGGTGGCCCACGCGGCCAGATTCCTTAGCCACGTGGGACCCACCATCCTGGCCCTCGAGGCTCCGGTGCCGTCGATCTTTTTTCCACTGCCTTCGTCTTGACCTAAAACCGACTATAAAAATAGTCCCCGACACCCTTCAGAAAGGAGCGCCGCCGAAACACAGAAACCATGAAACAGAGACCTGGAGTTGCAGATTGGAGGGGGAAAACTCCGGCGGGGCGCTGCCGGCGTGGTCTCCATCTTCTCCAACGACTTCTCCACCGTCTCCATGATGAAGAGGGAGTAGTCCACCCTTGCACTATGGGTTTGTGGAAGTAACTTATGTATCTCTCCTCTCTTGAGCTTCACTAATTAGTACCGTATGAGCTGCTGAACATGATTATGGTCACCTATGTAATACATGTGTGGTGGATCCTTTTATGAGTTATATATGTTTGAGATTGCAATAGTTTTGTTTCAGTTATGAAAGTAGATGCATATTATGTACCCCGTTCTTGTTTACTTGTTTTGATCAAGCATGTTTATGAGAGCGTGTGAGGGGTGATGTGTGCATTAGTTGGAGTAACGGGGGGTGGCTAGTGCGGTGAAAGTGAGAGAAGTTCCGCGATCCACTTGGGTATGTTTACCTTACTTTGTTGCCTCACTAGGGATAAAGAAAAATACCTTGCTACCGGAGATGAAGGTGTGACCATTGCCACTACTCCATGACTAGATCTAGCATGTTCTTATTTTAACTTCATGTCAAAGACTTAATGCTATACTCTGGTTTATCTTAATACTAGGATAGCTCGATTTAATTCATATCTTGGTGGTGTAGAAGAGAGATTAATAAACAAAAGATCTCTATGTTAGGACGTGATTCCCATATAATTAGTAACTTGTCATGAAATCTTTATCTTGCAATCTCATATGTCAATTCTAGTGTTCCATTATCCACCACTTTATTAAAGAGAGAGTGCATTTGTGAAACCATGAACCCCGGTCCATTTTTTATCATAAGAAACACCTTTCCAACAACTTTTATCCACTTTACATTTTCTGCCATTTAAAAATCCGAAAATACAAAAATATTTTTACATCTTGCATTCACAATACAATACCCAAAAATATCATCCATTATTGTTTCCACCATCCTTGCATATTTATTTATCATCATTGCATATTTATGTACTGTTTTGCATACAATATATTTTCATATCATTCTCACACCTTGTGCTTGACAACCAATAGGTGAGGTTGAGGACACAAAACACTTACTTTGTTTTGTTGGTTTCAAGGGAAGGATAGTGATGTAGCCCAACCTCCGATTCCTACACATGACATACCAAGTGGACCGATGACAAGATCTAGAATCAAGGCTCTACATGATAAGGTGAACACACTCCTATCCTTGCACGACTTCGACGATTCCTTGAATGGTTTGCTACCACATTCCGGTACATTGTGTGTGCTTAGGTATGAGCCTCATGAGGATCTCCAAGGAAGTGTTGAAGATGGCCAAGTAAGTAGTCGAGAAGACGAAGAAGAACGGAGGCAAGAAGCTAGCCAGCCTGCAGGCCAGCCGGGGCTGGTCACCAAGGTGGCCAACGCGCTGGGGCAACCAGCCCCCAGGCCAGCCTTGGCTGGGCCCCTGGCTGGCCGGCCAGCTGAGGCCACCAGCCCCTAGGCCAGCCTCGGCTGGGCTCTTGGCTGGTCCTTCGGCCGATACCACCAGCCGCAAGGACAGCTTCGGCCGGTCCCCTAGCCGACCCAACAGCCGAACCGGCCAGCCACCAGGACAGCCTAGGCCGGGCTCCTGGCTGGCCCTCCACCCGACTCGGCCAGCCTCCAGGCCAGCCTCGGCCGGCTCCCTGGCTGGCCCCTTAGCAGCTCGCATGCGCGCACCCGTGCCTTCCCCTTTTATTTCCCGTTTTACCCCTGGGTTGTAGTAGACTATATATATCCCTTCCTCTCCCTAGAGCTAGGGTTAGACTATGTTGAGATTGAGTTGAGCTTAGCTCCTTTCCATCCTTTGGATGTTGCCTCTTTGTGAGATGCCTCTTAGTGAGATGAACCAAGGCCTCCTTGCATGGAGATGAATTCCTCCTTGTAGTTGCGATTACTCGCCTTTCATCTCGGTGATTGGACCGTAGATTCGACCGGTGAGATAAACGAATCTAAGAGTAAGTGTGCTTGCATCTTTGAGGATCGGGGCTACCCTCGGGGCGTGTTACCGATCGATTGGTTGCTTGTGTCTTGCTATTTATCCTTTTGCCCCTTTTGTGTTTGTTGTTCTTCGTGTTCATCGTCGTGTTCTTCGTGTTCATCGCCGATCCCGCCCAAATCCATGAAGATCGGGACCGACCCTACAATATGGTATCAGAGCAACGGTTGCCACGGATTTGATTTGTGTTTCCCCCACTTTTCCCCCAAATTTTTCTTTGATTTTGAGAAATTCGAAATTTCACCCCAAAAAATCCCCAAATTGCTTTTGGATCGATCTACGATTTGAGTGTGTTTTTGCAAGTTTTGATCCATGGATCTCGTGCAAAACAAGTTGATCTTGCTTCCTTTGCGTTCCCATAGCCTAATTCCATCGATTTCCCCTTCGATTTGAAGTTTTTCGGGCCGAAATCGGGCATTTTCGAGCAGAAAATCGTGTCCCAGCTCGGCCGGCCCACAGCCCGGCCTAGGCTGGCTCCTCGGCTGGTCACCCGGCCGACGCCGTCAGCCACCAGCCCGGCCAAGGCTGCCCCCTCGGCTGGTCCGAAAACAGAAAATTTTGAAAATCGTTTTGGCCATATCTTTCGACTCCGGACTCTGAATTTGGTGTTCTTTGGCTTGTTTCGAAGCTACGAGCGAGGGCTACGACACCATACCGGTTGATCCACCATTCCACCACTCCCTAAATTCGTGGGCAACCACGAGACTCCGACAACAAACGGGTAAAGTTGTCGACGAAGGTATAACCTCTCCAATCCTTACCTTTGACCTTTTTCCTTGCAAGCCACATTATATCTTTGTGTTTACCATATCCCATTGAGGCTAGCTCTTGACGATTGCGTGGACTTTGCACATCGACACCGTGTAGTTTCCGAGCAAAAGTTGCGCGCTAGTTATCATATCATATATCTTGTTGGCTTCAAGGAAGTGAGTGTGAAAATAGCTCGAGAAGCAAAAGAGCCACCATATTTGAAAAGAGAAAAAGTCAAGAAGCAAGAAGAGACACAAAAGAGAAAAAGAAAACACCACTCGCCATTTTGTAGGTTGCGCCAACGCTCGATGAACATCTTATAGGTGGTGTCTTTAGTGCAAATCTTGGAGTCCACTCATACTTTGCAATCGAGCTAGTGGCTCATCGAGCACTTGTGCAACACCGAGCGTAGTCTTCGCTAGGTTATCTTGCTCATTTTGATAGTTGCACAAGTCACTTTCATCGCCACGTGTGTGTTTCTTTCTTCTTTTCTTTTGAGATCGACTTGTTTGGCTCGTTGATCATTTTTGTTTTCTACTTGCTTAGACAATATCTTGATTTCGGATTGATTTTATTTGGCTTTCCAACCACCATACCTACCTATCCACATAAGTGTGTGAGTTGGGTGTGAGAACCGGATTCTCATTGAGCAAGCACATTTATCCTTCGTTTTAGTTTATCTTGCTTGTCTATTCCAATATATCTCACTTGTTCATTGAGAATCATGTTTAGGGGAAGTACAAATGGGAGCTCAAGCTCGGACGGTGATGGCAATGAGGTACCTCAAGGCGACCACGGCTACGTCACGCATAATGAGTTCGTCGGTCTTCGTCATCTTGTTCGTGATGGACTAGGCCGCTATGAGCGTCGCCTCCAAGCTCAAGAAGGAAACTTCGACAACATGCGGCACGACTTGCACACCATGCAAGCCAACATCAACGAGCAAATGTCGCAAATGAATGAACACATGGCAAACCTTGCACGTCGTGGATCTTCTTCATCATCTCATCACTCAAGGGAGTCTTCAAGATCATCGCGTCGGCGAGAAGATGGACAAGGTGATCGTCAAGGACGACAAGAAATGCCAAGGCGCGGCGAGCATGATCGACGTCGCCATGATGAGGAACGTCACCCATTGCCTCGAGTACACCATGACAATGGCCATCAAGAGCATCATCATCACCATGGTGCAAGGCATGAAAGAACACCATCACCACCACCACAACATCAAGAACGTCGAGACCCTTGGGCCAATGGCAATGGTGTGCCGGGTGGCAATGACTATGGTGATCAAGGGCGTCCACATCGCCATCCTCCAAGGCCACGACACCGCCATCGTGAACATGTCAACCATGAAGACAACCCAATGCCACATCATGAGCCGCGTCCTCACCAAGATCGTCATCATGACCATCATCATCATCACCGTGTCGAGCAAAGTGATAGCGAGTCAAGCCACCACCATGGTGATGGACTCCACCAAAAGAGACGTGGACGTGCATTCCCACCTCCAAACCGCCGTGATGAAGACGATAGCTTATCCAATCTTCGATTTGATATGCCCAAGTTCTATGGAACAAGCGATCCGGAAGCATACCTATCATGGGCACTCAAGGTTGACAAGATCTTTCGGGTTCGCAACTACTCCAACAACAAGATGGTGACTCTAGCATCCTTGGAGTTTGAGGACTATGCTCTCTTATGGTGGGAAAAGCTCCAAGACGATCGTCTGCAAAACAACCAACCACCTATCACCAATTGGGTTGAAATGAAAGAAGAGATGTACAAGCGTTTTGTTCCTAGTCACTATACTCGAGACTTATACAAGAAGTTGCAAGAGTTGAAGCAAGGTGTGAGGTCCGTGGATGAGTACTATAAGGAAATGGAAATCTCAAGGATACGAGCCCATGTTGAGGAGTCACAAGAGCAATCCATGGCCGTTTCTTGAATGGCCTCAACTATCTATCAAGAAGATTGTGGAGTTCCAACCTTATACCAATTTGGTTGAGCTAGTCCATCAAGCAACAAAGGCCGAGCGTCATGTGCTTGAAGAGCTCAAGTATCTCAAGACAAAATCTTTCTTTGCAAACAAGCCTTCATCCTCAACACCTCCAACGACACAAGCTTCACCTCAAGCAAGCATGAGAGGTCCTCCAAAAGTCGCATCTTCTACACCTCACGCGCCTCAATCTTTCAAGAAAGCGCCTCTCCCAAGCAACAAACCTCAAGGACAACCTACCGGCACAAACTCTTGCAATGTTACAAGTGCGGAGGTCATGGACACAAATCATTTGAGTGTACAAACAAGAAAGTCATGATTGTCAATGACTTGGGAGAATATGAGTCGACGAGTGAAGAGGAGTACATCGCCACCAATCAAGTCACCACCACACAAAGTGCTCAAGATGACTCCAAGGAGATATTTTGTGATGGTGACCCCAATGAACCAACCTTGGTTGTGACAAGATCTTTGACCACCAATGTCCAAGTAGAGGAAGACCAACGATGCAACTTATTTCAAACAAGAGCGGTAGTTCATGGAAAGTCCATCAAGGTCATAATAGATGGTGGAAGTTGTCACAACTTAGCAAGTAAGGAACTTTGTGACAAGCTCAACTTGAAGATCAAGAAGCACCCCCACCCATTCCATGTGCAATGGTTGAGTGATTGCGGAACCGTCAAGATTCAACATATGGTGCAAGTGTCTTTCAAGATTGGAGCTTATGAAGATACCGTCGATTGCGATGTTGTGCCTATGACCGTTTGTCACTTACTTCTTGGAAGACCTTGGCAATATGATAAGAGTGTTACACATGACGGAAGGACAAACTACTATAGTTTCAAGAACAATGACAAGACCTTTGTCCTCCGCCCTATGACTCCAAGTCAAGTAATTGCCGACAATGCCAAGACTATTGCAAGGGCACAACAAGAGCGTGCTTCAAGTGAGATGAGGGTGAGAGAGTGATCCACCAAAAAGTGAGTGAGAGCCACAAGCCAAACATGAGTGAATCTTCAAAGAGAGCCACACCAAACTTAACTCTATTTGCCGCCAAGAGAGACATGAGGGAGTTGAGAGAGGACCCATCCACACTTCACTATGTGCTCATATGCAAGGGTGAAGCCTCTTTTACTAACACCTTAACAAACATTCCTCCATCTTTGTTGTCTCTTTTGAAGGAGTTTGAAGATGTGTTCCCTCAAGAGGTGCCACCGGGACTACCTCCTCTACGCGGCATCGAGCATCGCATCGACCTTGTCCCCGACGCACCGTTACCTAACCGCGCACCTTACCGCACCAACCCCGAAGAAACGAAGGAGATCGAGCGGCAAATACAAGAGCTTCTTGACAAGGGCCACATCCGTGAAAGCTTGAGTCCATGCGCCGTGCCCGTCATCTTGGTGCCCAAGCACGACAACACCTACGTCTTTGCATGGATTGTCGCCCCATCAACGCCATAACCGTTAGGTATCGCCATCCTATCCCTAGACTTGATGACATGCTTGATGAACTTTGTGGTTCCGCTATCTTTTCCAAAATTGATCTTAAGAGTGGCTATCATCAAATAAGGATGAGTGAGGGTGATGAATGGAAGACCGCTTTCAAAACAAAGCTTGGTCTTTATGAATGGCTTGTCATGCCATTTGGTCTTTCCAATGCACCTTCAACTTTTATGTGTCTTATGAATCATGTCCTTCGTCCTTTCATTGGAAAATTTGTGGTTGTCTATTTTGATGATATCCTCATCTATAGCAAGTCGGTGGAAGAGCATACTTCTCATGTTGCTCAAGTTTTGTTGGCCCTTCGCAATGAAAAGCTTTATGCTAATATTTCTAAGTGCACATTTGCCACCGATAAGCTCATTTTCTTGGGTTTTGTTGTTTCTTCGAATGGTGTTGAAGTTGATGAAGCAAAGATAGAAGCTATTCGCTCTTGGCCTTTTCCTACGTCACTTGAGGAGTTGAGATGTTTCATGGGTTTTGCCGGATTTTATCGCCGATTTATCAAAGATTTTTCAACAATTGCATGCCCTCTTCATGACCTTACAAAGAAGAATGTGCCTTTCATTTGGGGCCATGCACATGATTTTGCTTTCAATGAGCTCAAGAGGTTGTTAACCCAAGCCCCACTACTTGCACTTCCGGATTTTTCCAAAACTTTTGAAATTGAATGCGATGCAAGTGGTTTGGGTATTGGCGGAGTTCTCATGCAAAATGGTAGACCCATCGCATACCATAGTGAGAAACTAGATGGAGCTCGTTTGAATTATCCAATTTATGACAAAGAATTGTATGCTTTGGTTCGTGTTTTGGATGTTTGGCAACACTACCTTCATCCTAAGGAGTTTGTCATCCATTCCGACCATGAATCCTTGAAATATTTGAAAAGCCAAACAAATTTGAACAAAAGACATGCTAAGTGGGTTGAGTTCATTGAGTCTTTCACCTTTGTAATCAAATACAAGAAAGGTAAAGACAATGTGGTCGCGGATGCAATATCCCGCAAGACCAACCTACTTACACATCTTGAAGTTAATGTCTTGGGTTTGGAAGAGATAAAAGATTTGTATGCTACCGATACTTACTTTGGAGACATTTTTGCTAAATGCTTGGAGAGCAAAGGGATTGAGGATTTTCATATGATTAAAGGTTTCTTGTTTAAGGCTAACAAACTTTGTATCCCGAGTCTTCGCTTCGTTTGCTTTTTTGAAGGAATCTCATGGAGGAACGCTCATGGGACATTTTGGCCGCGACAAGACCTACGCCATGCTTGCCACCAACTACTATTGGCCACGAATGAAGCGTGATGTGGAACGCTTAGTCCGCCGATGCTCCACTTGTCTCAAAGCTAAGTCTACACTAAACTCTCACACTAGTACAGAACGACACATCAGAAACAGGCCAAAAACCCCTTCGGCAACGGAAAAAGGGTCCGTGTCCCCGAGCTTGTCACTGATGTGAAGGCTCTCATCGGCAACTGACAAGAAAAACCGTCACCGATGAGGCTTGATTTTGGCTACGGTTGCCATCCAGTCTCCGTTGCCGATGTATCTGGACATCAGAAACGGAGATTCTCTTTTACTCGTTTGCATTGAGGTTTTTTCATAAGCCTACAGCAGCAATACAGTTGCCAATTGACATTCAAAATATCACAGCAGAAGCACAAAGTTGCTAGCAAAACTGTTCATAACTTATATAACAATTGTCACCATTACATAGCATCAAAAAATTTCGTACTGAGGCTTGCTCCATCTTGGACGGTGTCGCCGAAATATAATCCCACTTTATAAGTAGCACATTTAAAGTTTGTTCGGATCAGCTTTGTGCTTCAGGATAAAAATACATGGATTGATAGTTAGAGAAGAGCCAAAATATGATGCTACATGACATAGATATAATTTAATGTGAAAACAGTTCACACCTTTAAGTGCCTATATCCGTGTGCTTGCAGTCCGATCAAACGATTTGGAGGCATAACTTGAAGGTGATGTTTCCTTCAAGAGCCTCACCATTTTTTATACAGTGTCGTCGAAATACTATTACTTCATACACTAGCTACACAAAACAATAACGAGGATTAGCACATTGACAAAAAGTTGTGACTGGATCTATTCATCATCGGTAGTACTACAAAGAGTTGAAATTAATTCACCCTACTAGACTTTAAAATAGTGCAAGATACTAGACAAGTTTTCTATATACTAGACAAGTTTTCTATGCTAGACTAGAAAACTAGACAGAAACAATAAAGTGCAAGATACTAGACGCGTTTTCTATATACTAGACAAGTTCTATATACTAGACAAGTTCTATATAAAACCAATTGATGAACTAGTTCATGAGCTGAGCGATTTAGACCTCACATTTTCTTCTCCATGGACGGCGCCTCGAGATCGGCCACCTCCTCCTCCGTGGACGGCGCCTCCAGATCGGCCACCTCCTCCACCGTGGACGGCGCCTCCAGATCGGCCACCTCCTCCACCGTGGACGCCACCTCCTCCACCGGGGACGTCGCCTCCAGATCGGCCACCTCCTCCTCCGTCGACGGCGCCTCCAGATCGGCCACCTCCTCCACCGTGGACTGCGCCTCCAGATCGGCCACCTCCTCCACCATGGACGCCACCTCCTCCACCGGGGACGTTGCCTCCAGATCGGCCACCTCCTCCACCGTGGACGCCACCTCCTCCACCGGGGACGTCGCCTCCAGATCGGCCACCTCCTCCTCCGTCGACGGCGGCCTCCAGATCGGCCTCCGTTGACGGCGGATCCGCCACAACTGCTGCATCACCACCCGATGAATGATCTGATCCAGCTCCGCGTGGCCCAGAGGACGCGGGGCATCACCGGAGGTGATGAGCCTGACGCGCTCCCGCACCTGCCGCGTCACAGCCGCCTCCAGATCTGCCCTATCACGAACAGATGCAGCTAGATCGGTGCGGCCGCTAGAGCCGCGGCTGCGATGGCGAGATCTAGAAGCGCTGGCAGAGGAAGCCATGAGAGAGTGAGGAGAGTAAAAAGCTACAATGTGCGGCGGCTAGGGTTGAAAGATGGACAGTGAGGGATTGAGAATGAGACTGATGGGGCTTGCTTCGCCAGTACATTTATAGGCACCCAATTGGCAACGGACATTTTATATAACCGTTTCCATTGGATACAAGTTCACAACTACTATGTGCTACTGATTTCCGTAGCTACATACGAACATAATACATTCTAGTGATTTTCAAAGTGCATACGAACCTAATACATTGTACTGATTTGCATAGCTGCATACGAACCTAATACATTCTACTGTTTTTCATTGCTGCATACAAGTTCACACCTAACAGCAGCACACAAACACACAAAATCATTCTAGCAATGCTCACAAGAACATTTAACTGAGCTATTTCTGTTCCTTTATGCCGCTCCTTGCGCACAGCAACAACATGGTCAGATTTAGTCGAAGTGTTTGTTGGGCTCCATGCCAAACCAGCTAGAGCTGCTGCAGTGTGCGGCTTCATCTCCATGTTCGCCTTCTTGACTATCAAGGCTACATTTTCCAGCTCTGTAGCTTCCACTTCGACGCCATTAGCAAGCAGCATCTCAACATAATCTTTAATCCCAAAAAAATAATCACAGCTCCCAGAATACTCTTCGCCCCTCCGCTGCCAAATGGTAAATCGAATCCAGAGGCAAATCAGCATCACACATAGAATAGAATCAATCAAAACTGGTCGAAGCGTCGAACTAACCCTGTGATTTGGACACTTGAAGTAGATCCGGCCTGGGTTCAGATCCGAACGCGACACTCGACGAATCGCGTTCCGACAGCGGCAGCAAACGCACTTCACAAGCGGCAGATCTGACCCGGCCCCGGCGGCGCAGGAGGAGGACGCATTCGATCTCCCAGACGAGCTCATGCTCTTGGCCATGGAGGACACGAGTGCGGAGTAAAAACAAGCTGGAGTGGAGGAACAAGGGCGAATCGACAGTCTTTTATAATATCCAAGATAGTGCTAAAAAAGGAATTTTATATAAGCAACCTCACCAACGGTTGTATACAAATGTCCGACGCCATTGAATAACATATCGCAAACGGAGTCGAAAGAAACTCCGTTACCAACATATCGGCAACGGTTAATAATTCGCGACCGTTGCCTATGAAGGCGGGACGCGGGCTAGCTTGCCTGGCGGCGCAGGTTTTCTCACGCGGAAAGCGCGATTCTCCGTCGCCTAACTCGTGCCCTTTCCATAGAGGGGTATCGGATGTGTCGTTCTGTACTAGTGTCATGGTCTCTACACTCCTTTGCCAATTCCATAAACACCTTGGTGAGATATTGCTATGGATTTTGTCTTAGGACTACCACGCACTAAAACAAACAAGGACTCCATATTTGTTTTCATTGATCGATTCTCTAAAATGGCACACTTCATACCATGCAACAAGACCGACGATACTTCACATATTGCAACTTTGTTTTCTAGGGAGATCGTTCGTCTTCATGGAGTGCCAAAGACCATCGTTTCGGATCGTGACGCCAAGTTCGTGAGCTACTTTTGGAAGACATTGATGGCCAAGTTGGGAATCAAGCTACTCTTCTCCACTGCCTATCACCCTCAAACGGATGGACAAACCGAAGTGGTGAACCGAAGTCTATCCACCCTCCTTCGTGTGTTGATCAAGCCAAACTTGAAGAATTGGGAGGAATGCATCCCACATGCCGAGTTCGCCTACAATCGAGCACAACACCAAGCAACAAACAGAAGCCCATTCGAGATGTCGGCTTGAACGTCATCTCCGTCGAGACTTTCGAGCAGCTTCAGGTGCCATACGACAAGCTCATGCCTTCCAAGCCCTTCGCAGGGGTAACTGATGGGCTCATCACCCCTCTGGGGCAAGTGAGGCTGGCCGTCACCTTTGGCACCCTCGAGAACTATCGCACTGAGCTCATCGACTTCGATGTCGCTTACATCGGATTGCCCTACAATGCCATTCTCGGGTACCCTGCCCTTGCGAAGTTCATGGCGGTCACTCACCATGCGTATAACCTCGTCAAGCTCCCTGGCTGTGGTGGCACAATCACCATCCACGGCCAAGTCCAAGAGGCGTTACGCGCCGTCGAGCTGGCGTACAAAAGCGCCGCCGCTGCGACCTCGACAGAGGAAGATGAGGAAGAACCCCTCGAGAAGCCCTCCAAGAAGAAACAGCTGTTCGTGCAAGAGAAGACTGCCACGAAGAAGGTGTCTCTGGATGATGGGAGTTCGGGGGATAGCGTCAACATAGGCGCTGGTTTGCCTCCCAAATAGGAAAGCGCGCTCGTCGCCTTCCTCAGGGCAAACTCTGACATGTTCGCTTGGACACCGTCAGATATGTCCGGCGTACCGAGGGAGGTGATCGAGCACCACTTAGCCGTGTGTCCAAACACACATCCCGTGAAGCAAAAGGCGAGGCGACAAGCGCCCGAGAAAACAGGAATTCATCATCAAGGAGGTGGAGAAGTTAAAAGACGCACATGTGATCCGCGAGGTTGCACACCCCGATTGGCTCGCCAACGGGGTTGTCGTCCCCAAGGCCACCGGAGGAGGCAGCCTCTGCATCGATTACACGGATCTTAACAAAGCCTGCCCCAAGGACCCTTACCCCATGCCCAGGATTGACCAAATTGTGGACTCCACTACGGGCTGTGACCTCCTGTGCTTATTGGGTGCCTTTTCCGGCTACCACCAAATCAAAATGGCAAAGGAGGACGAAGAGAAGACAGCTTTCCTCACCCCATGTGGTGTGTATTGCTACGCGTGCATGCCCTTTGGCCTGAAGAATGCCGGCGCCACCTTCCAGAGGCTCATGAGGATCGCCTTGGGGGCTCAGATGGGGCGGAACGCAAAGGCCTATGTCGACGACATCGTGGTCAAGACTCGCCAAGAAGACACCCTCTTGAAGGACCTAGAGGAGACCTTTGCAAACCTGCGCAAGGTGAACATCAAACTGAACCCCGCCAAGTGTGTCTTTGGGGTCCCTTCAGGCAAGCTCCTTGGGTTCCTAGTGTCTCACCGAGGCATTGAGGCAAACCCAGACAAGATCAAGGCCATCGAAAAAATGCAGCCGCCTCGCCGCCTGAAGGACATGCAACGTCTAGCAGGTTGCATGGCCAGCCTGGGCCGTTTCATCTCGAAGTTCGGCGAAAGAGCCCTGCCCTTCTTCAAACTCATGAAAAGGTCGGGCAAGTTTGAATGGACCCCCGAAGCAGACCAGGCGTTTGAAGACCTCAAAAAGTACTTGGCCAGCCCACCGGTCATGGTCGCCCCAAGACCCCGCGAGCACCTGAAGCTGTATCTGCCGGCCACCCGCAAACTGTCAGCGCGGTCCTAGTGGCTGAGAGGGAGGAGCCCGCCCACACCAAGAAGTGCGCCCCCGCTTCCCCCGTGAGCCCCCGAACGAGAAGCAGGGCCCTTCGAGCCCTGGCACTCGAACCAGGCCCGGGCCTCAAGCGGGAGATCTTGCCGAGGGCCAGTCTCTGAACTGCCCTCTCGAGGGACCCGAGGAGTCGTGCAACGAGCCGAGTGGCAAAACGCCGCTCACCGCGCTCGTCGAGCACCCAGTTTTACTTCGTCAGCACGGTGCTTCGAGACGCGTGAGCGCTACACCATGCAGCAAAAGCTACTCCTCGCCCTCCTCATCGCCTCAAGGAAGCTGCGCCACTACTTCCAGGGCCATCCCATCATGGTGGTCACTTCGTATCCCCTGGAGCAGATCCTGCGTAATCCAAACACTACAGATCGCGTCGCAGGATGGGGTATCGAATTGCAGCCCTTCGGCCTGCAATTCGACACCACCAGGGTCATCAAAGGACGAGCTTTGGCTGATTTCGTCGCCGAATGGATAGACCCACAGCAAGGAGGGCCTCGGGAGGAAGAAGACCCGGCGGAACCTCCAGAGGAGGCCGTGCCGAACCACTGGACCATGCATTTTGACGGGGCGTTTGCGCATCAATGCGCAGGCGCCGGTGCCGTCCTAACCTCGCCAACTGGAGACAAGCTATACTATGCTATCCAAATGGACTTCACCAACGAGGACAAGGTCTCCAACAACATCGCCGAGTACGAAGGCCTCCTCGCCAGACTCAGGGCCGCGACTGCTCTCGGTATCAAACATCTCCTCATCAAGGGCGACTCACAGCTTCTCGTCAATTTCTCCAACAACAGCTACACGCCCAAGGATGATCACATGATGGCCTATCTGGAGGAAGTCCGAAAAATCGAGAAGAACTTCAAAGGCATGGAGCTCATGCACATCCCGCGTAAGGACAATCAGGAAGCAGATGAGATCGCCAAACGAGCGTCAAGGAGGGAGCCCCAAAGGCCGGGCGTCTTTGAAGAAAAACTTCACAAAGCCTCTGTCAAGCAGCCGAAGCAGACTCAAGCGGAAGCTATGGATGTTGACGAGGAGCTCCCGCTGCCACCACCCACAGGGGCACCTGATAATCCCCAAGAGCAAGGAATCACTGTAGCACAATTCGATAAGTATTGAGTGTCGAACCCACGAGGAGCTGAAGGTAAACTATCTATTCTCTAAAGCCCTATAACCCTCTTATATGGCCGTTTATGCAAAGCAATAAAATAAAAGAACTAATAATGAAAGCAAGTGATGTGAATGGGTTTATCTAGTAACAAGTTTCTCAAGCAAGTTTCAGACACAGTTTCTTAGAGCAAGTTTCTCTCAGCAGTTTTCTCAAGCAAGTTTCTCAAGCAGCAAGTATCAAATATCTCAAGTAGCAAATATCTCAAGGGAGCAAATGTTCTAGCAATTGTTATTTCATTCGCGTGGTTGTCACAATTAGTGAAGCACATGTTTCAGTCTTAGTTGTTTCTTTTAGGTGGGAGCCATAAATAGGTGTAGCCAAGTAAATGAGCAATAACACAACTCTTATGATGGATCTCATGGCCAAATAAATGTGCAGCACAAGAATTATTAAGACATAATTGTCCCACCATAGCCTTAAGTTCTAGGGTCCCCCATATATATCCCCCATAAAGTAACTTCAAGTCTCAGACACCGGTTTCTCTCTACTCCGACATGTCCTACTCAATCCATTACGCTACGGTGATCACCTTACATGCATTCCCCAACATATGCGTGCACTCATATATTGTACATAAAGACAATCATAAAAGATAACAACACTTGTATGCAACCAATCAACGAACTATTTCACAAGTGCCATGAACAAATCACTTCTCAAACACAGATGGGAGACACAATAGATCAAGGGAATAGTATATTGC
Organism: Poa pratensis; assembly: GCA_947311845.1. Lineage (NCBI taxonomy): Eukaryota > Viridiplantae > Streptophyta > Magnoliopsida > Poales > Poaceae > Poa > Poa pratensis. Next base: position 112,032,343 of record CAMZMU010000107.1, on the reverse strand, counting down.
ATCATACATCATGTTTGCCAAGAGTTTACAGTGGGGAGATGGAGATGATCTTGCTGTAGATGTTGATGATGAACACGCCGGAGGGGGGTGGAGCCCTCCGGAGGTGATTCCGGCGGCGTTTCCCCCCTCCGATCTTCTCCGGCGGCAGCCTTCTGACTCTCTGTTTCGTGGTTTTCTGTTTCTCCGCCGCTCCTTTCGCGAAACGTCAGGGACCTTTTTTATAGGCGTTTTTAGGTCAAGACGAAGGCGGTGGAGAAAGATCGACGGCAACGGAGCCACGAGGCCCGAACGGGTGGGTCCCACGCGGCCTGGTACTGTGGCCGCGTGGGCCATGCCCGTTTGGCCCTCGGGTCTCCGTTTGCTTGCTTCCTTTTTCCGTAGTCTTCTTCCTTCCAAATATTGACGCCCGTAAATTTCCAGGTGATTTCGTTGACGTTTGGGTCCCTGAAACATTAAAATACAAAACTAGGGTTTTCTGCCTGTGCAGGGTTAATTCCAAATAAATGGGAAAACTATGAAGTATTCCCAAAATCATTATAAAACATTGATATAACCCTTATATGATGCAAATATGATTGGAATATAAGCAATTAAAGTGCAAAGTTCATGTATGCATTTTACATGCATCAACATCCCCAAGCTTAATCCATGCTCGTCCTCGAGTATGAAGATGATAAAACTAACATGGACTTTGCAATTTAATACTTAACAATGAATATCAAAGATGATTACTATTGCTACATATAGTCAAATGATTCATTCTTCAAAGGAGTAGCAATATGCAAATAGTTTATGAAGTGATATCAAGTATTCAAGACAAGGATGTTCATTGATAGTTCACAAAGTGTAACATAGTAGCAAGTAATATGGAACACATGTATGCATAATGATAAGTAGAACATCCTACAATGGTCATAGAGTGTAGATGAAAATCTGAATATGATAGGTGTACACTTTGGAAAGATGTATATGTGAGTAGAGGTAAAGCATGCATAAGTTTCATCCAACTTCCAAACTCTTCTACTTAAGTTAATGATTGCAATAAGGTATTCATTGGTGTCAAGCTCTCATTGCCCCTATCATAGCATCTTGAATGATTAAGGTTAAAGTGAAAGCAAATATGAGTAGTGTGCTTGACAAAGTAAAGGTTGGATGTCTCATGCCCCTTGAATACAAGTACCTACACCATGATTACTCAACTTAGGAAACAAAGCAAGTTCAAGTTATATATCATTGTAAGTAATAATAGTATCATCAAGAGCGTCAACTGGGGTACCTCTTGTCCCAGGATATGGAACAAGCCCATATCAAAATGACAAGACAAACAAACAAGATGAAAAACCTCAACACCCTTTTTATTTACCATTGGAATAGCTTTTTATTGTAAGGTGCGTCATAGATAATTCACCATAGCATGTAAGTAAATTTCCACCATGAATAATGCATGGCTTAGATTAGCGGCCCAGGCGTCTCTCTAACCATTTATACAAACTCATTTAAACTTCTTCATTTCCACCTCATTTCACCATGATAGGCATCCATAAACAAAAGTACATGATATCAACTAAATGAGATGAAGGAGCATGTTGAAAGCTTTGCATGTGACAGCACATATGGGCTAACTCCCAACCTCGAACATTTATCAAGCCACTAGCATCATAATCTTAATCACAATGGGTCATGTTTTATTTATTGCAATGATAGTAAAATGTGCATCAAGTTCGTGAGAGCTATATAACCAACTTTTCCCATGGCAATCAATAACATAATCATTTTCATTCAGAGGTATAGATAACACAAATATCATGATGAACATACTCGGAATAGCATATAGCTAGTAGGTAGATATGGTGGACTCACTGGAATAACTTTGGTTGAAGGTGTTGGAAACAAGTTTTTGCTTGTTGGAGTTTTTGGGCTAGCAAAAGGGAGAAAGTTGACCATCTAGATGCATGCATGAGTGTCCATAGAACTAACTAATCCATGTTAAACAAGTAAATAACAATCAGCACAAAACATGAATAAGTGATAGCTCTTAAAAAGATTTGCAAACTATTACTCATAAACAAGCTCATGAATCATGCAACTATATGTATCATTAAAAATCAACTCAAACATCCCTTTTCCCATCTTATAAAAGCATCCAACATATTTCAACCCATATTTCCAGTAGCTCTCTCATATATAATTGATAGTGTGGTGGTCTCTCAAGACTCAAACAAAAACAAAAACGACGCTCCAAGTTTATGCGATAAAGTGTTTCGATCGAAAAACAGAAGTTGGACGTGTGCAAACCGAGAGTGTGTAGGTCCAGCGGGGTTGTCTTCACATCCCCAAGCTTATGGTCTTCACCATCCTTGGATAGCTCTTGGTGCATCTCCTCCAATCCCTGTGAAAAAACTTCAAAACACCGTTTCTCCCATCTCTTTTCTGTGGGGTGCATTAATAGTGATAAACAAATAGGTTTCTTGCTGCATATAATCCTTGAACAAAAATTCATATGAATGTCCAGAAAGTGTATAATGTTGTATGCCTACTCATAAACTCAATTGGATCAAAAAGATTCAACTTAAAAGCTCAAAGCATGCATCAAACAAAATGGGACAGAATCTGTCCAGAAAAACAGCAGCAGCAAAACGTATTTTTCTACCCTACCAAACTTTCTCGAAAAATTCCGAAAAAATTCATGCATACAGAGGATGAAAAGTTGCAACTACAGTTCAAATATGAGCTCATTCGGAGTTACAGAATAAGAATTAAAAATCATACCGTGCACAGATTCGTGCAGGAATAAAATCTCCGAACTCAAATAGCAACTTTTCAAGACCAACATGGGTAAAACTTGGCACTTTATTAAAAACTCCAGAACTAACTAGACACAAATCTCTTGTTACAGCAAGAGGACACAAAGAAAAATCACACACAAAAATAACCGGGTTGCCTCCCGCAAAGCGCTTTCTTTATAGCCATATAGCTAGGCTTACTTACTTGGTATCAAGATGGTTGAAGTGAGGTGGCTTGGCATCCCCAAGCTTAAATTCTTGTACTTATTTGATATATGTAGGGTGAGCCTAGGGGTACATCCCCAAGCTTGAGTTTTTGTCCCTCTTGATCTTGTTCATCACCCTCAATTCTTCCACCTTAAAATTCTCTTTACACAACACTCGTCACAAACTTGATTAGAGGGGTTAGTGCCTTCATAAATTAAATCCACATAGGCACAGCAAAGACATATCATGAATTGATTTTAAACATTAGCTACTGTTACTATGGTTATGTAATGCTCCTTGATCAAAAGAACCGCACAAAACACAAGTAATGAGAGTAATGCAGAATAAAGACAGGATATGTCAAAAACTGGACAGCGAATTACTATTATCACTCTTTTTATTTGGTTTTAGCTTTGGGAAAAGTTTAAATGATAGAGATTTGCAATGGTTCCATTGGCATGAACAACACATGTTCAAGGTCGACCCCAACTTCTCCATTACTCATCCTTCTCATTACTTTCCCAAATTTATAAAAAAAAAATCCTAAACTAATTGTCACAAATCAGTAGGTAAAGATATTTTACATGTTGTAGGATATAAAGGTGTGCTCAAACCGAATAGGAAGTTAAAGCATAAGAACACACCACAGAATATCAAACCATCAACTTTTAAGTCTAACTCTTTTCCTATGCATTGGCATTTTATATATGAATAAATAGCAGCAATTTTGTGATAACCAATGCATGTAGTGATCAGTAGCTTGCATTTTAAATAACATAGAAACATAAAGAGGATTCTTATCTCTTCCTCTCTCATAATAGTTGCAAGCATTAAAGTTAAACATACCCACATAGTTTTGAATAGAATCACCACATAAAGACTTATCATCTAATGAGCATAATGGATCATCAAACTCAATTAAATCACTTTCATCCTCAACGGCTTCCCCAAGCTTAAACTTTTCCAGAGCATTAGCAATAAAGGTGTTCAAAGAGTTAGTACCACAAACATGAGTGTTATGCAAATAAAATTTAATTTTCTCCTCAAACACTTCATGTCCTAACTCAAGATAGATATTATACAACTCTAATTTTTTTGGTTCTTTTCCATTTTCTAATTTTTTTGTGTTTTAGATTTATATGTTAGTATGCAATGCAAACAAGAATAAAAGTTTAGCACAACGCTCCCCGGCAACGGCGCCAGAAAAGTACTTGATAATCCCCAAGAGCAAGGAATCACTGTAGCACAATTCGATAAGTATTGAGTGTCGAACCCACGAGGAGCTGAAGGTAAACTATCTATTCTCTAAAGCCCTATAACCCTCTTATATGGCCTTTTATGCAAAGCAATAAATATGAAAGGACTAACTAATGAAGCAAGTGATGTGGAATGGGTTTATCTAGTAACAAGTTTCTCAAGCAAGTTTCAGACACAGGTTTCTTAGAGCAAGTTTCTCTCAGCAGTTTTCTCAAGCAAGTTTCTCAAGCAGCAAGTATCAAATATCTCAAGTAGCAAATATCTCAAGGGAGCAAATGTTCTAGCAATTGTTATTTCATTCGCGTGGTTGTCACAATTAGTGAAGCACATGTTTCAGTCTTAGTTGTTTCTTTTAGGTGGGAGCCATAAATAGGTGTAGCCAAGTAAATGAGCAATAACACAACTCTTATGATGGATCTCATGGCCAAATAAATGTGCAGCACAAGAATTATTAAGACATAATTGTCCCACCATAGCCTTAAGTTCTAGGGTCCCCCATATATATCCCCCATAAAGTAACTTCAAGTCTCAGACACCGGTTTCTCTCTACTCCGACATGTCCTACTCAATCCATTACGCTACGGTGATCACCTTACATGCATTCCCCAACATATGCGTGCACTCATATATTGTACATAAAGACAATCATAAAAGATAACAACACTTGTATGCAACCAATCAACGAACTATTTCACAAGTGCCATGAACAAATCACTTCTCAAACACAGATGGGAGACACAATAGATCAAGGGAATAGTATATTGCATCACACATCATGTTTGCCAAGAGTTTACAGTGGGGAGATGGAGATGATCTTGCTGTAGATGTTGATGATGAACACGCCGGAGGGGGGTGGAGCCCTCCGGAGGTGATTCCGGCGGCGTTTCCCCCCTCCGATCTTCTCCGGCGGCAGCCTTCTGACTCTCTGTTTCGTGGTTTTCTGTTTCTCCGCCGCCTCCTTTCGCGAAACGCCAGGGACCTTTTTTATAGGCGTTTTTAGGTCAAGACGAAGGCGGTGGAGAAAGATCGACGAACGGAGCCACGAGGCCCGAACGGGTGGGTCCCACGCGGCCTGGTACTGTGGCCGCGTGGGCCATGCCCGTTTGGCCCTCGGGTCTCCGTTTGCTTGCTTCCTTTTTCCGTAGTCTTCTTCCTTCCAAATATTGACGCCCGTAAATTTCCAGGTGATTTCGTTGACGTTTGGGTCCCTGAAACATTAAAATACAAAACTAGGGTTTTCTGCCTGTGCAGGGTTAATTCCAAATAAATGGGAAAACTATGAAGTATTCCCAAAATCATGATAAAACATTGATATAACCCTTATATGATGCAAATATGATTGGAATATAAGCAATTAAAGTGCAAAGTTCATGTATGCATTTTACATGCATCAGCACCAGACTGTGGTCCGCCTTCAGGAGTCCGCTTGCTGATGGCTATGGCGTCTCAAGAGGAAAACTGGATCATCGAGATTAAAGATTTCCTAAGCACTGGGACTCTACCTGAGGACGACGCAGAAGCCGAAAGAATCACTCGCGTGGCCAGATCATACTGCATCATCGGAGAGGACCTATACCGCAAGCGCCCCAACGGCGTCTCCCTGCGATGTGTCCCCGCCGAGGAAGGTCGGCAGCTCCTGGAAGACGTGCACAGTGGAGAATGTGGCCATCATCATCTTCACGTACCCTCGCCGGCAAAGTTTTTTCGGAGCGGATTCTACTGGCCCATAGTGCTCCAGGACGCCACCGTCCTGGTTCAAGCCTGCGAAGCATGCCAATTTCATGCCAAGCAGGTCCATCAACCGGCGCTGGGACTCCAGACCATTCCGCTCACCTGGCCCTTCGCGGTCTGGGGGCTGGACATTCTGGGACCCTTCCTGAGGACAAGTGGAGGCTACCGCTTCTTGTACGTCGCCGTTGACAAGTTCACCAAATGGGCAGAAGTGGAAGCAGTACGCTCCGTCCCGGCGAACTCAGCGGTAAAATATTGAGGAGCATTGCGTGCCGTTTCGGCGTACCCAATCGCATCATCACCGACAACGGCTCGCAGTTCACAAGTGGCGCCTTCAGAGCTTACTGCGACAAGCTGGGTACCCGGCTATGTTTCGCCTCGGTAGCCCACCCACGAAGCAACAGGCAAGCTGAGCGTGCAAATGCCGAAGTGCTCAAGGGCCTCAAGATGCGAAGCTTCAACCACCTCAAAGGCTCTGGCAAGAACTAGATCGACGAGCTCCCCTCGGTACTCTGGTCGTTCCGGACAACTGCGACCAAGCCAACAGGAGAAACGCCTTTCGCCCTCGTCTACGGGGCTGAGGCTGTCCTCCCCAGCGAGATCAAACATGGATCTCTGCTGGTCCTGGCGTTCAACGAGGATGACCAAGACGCCCTCCACAACGACGACCTGTTGTTGCTGGAAGGGCTGCGACGAAGGGCGGCAATCAGGGCGGCAAGGTACCAGCAAGCAATGCGCCGGTACCATAGCCGCCACATACGCTAGCGCTCCCTTGAAGCCGGCGACCTGGTCCTCAGAAGAATACTCTCCAGAGAAGGCCTCCACAAGCTCTCGCCCATGTGGGAAGGACCCTATCGGGTCACGCACGTCGCCAGGCCTGGAGCGGCACGGCTGGAGACGCAAGACGACATACCCGTCAAGAACCCGTGGAATATACAGCATCTCCGCAAATTCTACCCGTGACCCAAAGTCACCACAGACATTTTTTGTCTCTAAAGGGACGCTCGAGACGTCACCTCCTCAAGCTTCACAAAAGCTTTTTCCCTCTCCGAGGGCCTCTCCAACTGAGCTCTCTCTCTACCACGCGTCGCCTCGGGCCGCGAGAAGACTCAGCCACATCCTGTGGAACCCCATGCCCGGACATGGTTGGTTGTAACTTGGCTACTCCAAGTATAAAAATACCCATGCCTCGACATGGCGAAGTTGACATGGCGAAGTGTAACTTGGCTACTCCAAGTATAAAAAAAACCTTGCCTTCTGGCACAAGGCGCATATGCGCCCCTTTTGTAATATTACTCCGGTAAGCCGTTATTTTTCCACTTCTCACCCACCCCCCTTTTTTCTAACGCACACCTCGCGAGCGGGGGCTGGGCACGGTGACTGTGCCTCGGGAGCATCCCAGCAGCACCAAAAAATCCAAAGGGTCAAGAGCTCTGGCATGCGGGGACTCTCCCACACGTGTCACCTCACCAAGGACTTTGGTGCTCGTTTTTCCTCGCAAGGTGCGCGTAAGGAAGCCTATGGGTGCGCGTGAGATCAAACACTCGTGGAGGCATCCTCTCTTCTTGTTGCGCAGGAAACAAGACGCCTACAACCAAGGAAAGGCCTACCGAGGCAAAGCAGGAAGTCACGGACAGGCGGTAAATGCCTCACGAGAGGAACGCACGCCGGAACAATAAAAGGTGTCTTACAGGTTTTATACAAAACAGAACCTACTGGATAAATGTCTTGCAGGCACATCCCGCCGCAAGGAACAAGTTCAAGCCTCCTCCTCAAGCTTCTCGTCCTGGGAGCTTTCTTTGTCTGCCTCGGTGCTTTCATCGTCATCCACTGCCTCGAAGCGTTTGACATAAGCATCCACGTCTTGCTTCACCTTGGCCTGCACCTCCGTGGCGCCTGGCCCCTCAAAAGGTTTGTCACGCTCTGGAAGTCGAAGGAGGGCTGGAGGCGCCGGAGGTTGGCGAAGACCCGGCCGACGGCGACTGTGAGGAGCTCGCGGCTCTCCTCCTCAAAGCGAGTGTCCAAGCTTGTCGCGGTTCGCAAGAAGTTTGACATAAGCTTCCCAAAGAAGCTCAAGTGGGCTTGCACGCTGGCGCCTCCATCTATTGCGACGTCAGGGACGTCAGCGCCCAGGCGCTCTGCTACAGCACGCGCATCGGCCACCAAAGACGCCATCATGCCGCGCTGTTCTTCCTGCAACGCCTCGGTGGAGGTCACCCTAGCCTCACGACCCTCAAGCTGCAGCTTCGCCGCGGAGAGATCCCGCTCCAACTGCTTGGCATCGCCTTCGCGCTAGCGCAACCCCTCCTCGCGGGCGTTCAAGGCCGTGCGGAAGTTCTCCAGGCTCCTCTACACGGCCTCTGACTCGGCGACAATTTTCCTCTCGCTCGCAGAGAGGTCCTGAAGCTTGGTAGCGGCTTCCGCTTCCCGGTCGGCGACCTTTGCTTCGCGGGACGAAACCTCCTGGAGCCTGGAAGCAACAGCAGCCTCACGGGCTAAAAGCTCCCGGTGCTTGGCTTCGGTCTCCGCCTGCAGCTCCGCGCGCTTGGTCGCCAGCTCCGCGAGGACCTCCTCGGACTCTTGTATCACGCTGGAGCACATCTCCATGGCGAACTGCCGCGCCTCTGCGAGCGCGGTCTCGCCCTCGCGGCGGCAGTGATCGACCGCCACCTGGAGGTTAGCCCACCCCTGCGCCAGGCTCAGGTGGTCCGCCTCTCGGACGCGCTCGTCGTTGATGAGACCAACTTCGAGGCCGCTGAGCATTTCCCTCACCTCGCGGAAGAAGACCTCGCGGCGAACGGCGTCACGCTGGACTCCGCCGGGAACCATGGCCTAGGAGTCCGCGGACAGACCGTCGGCACCGGCACCAGCGAGGGACTGGGGGCTACGCCGCCGGGATGCGGGGTGGCCTCAGGGCATTCCCAGGGGCTCGCATGGCGCCCGCCGCTAGCGCCGACGTCTCTCTGAGCAGGCGGGACGTCCTCCTCTCCGAGAATCCCGCCATTTCGCCCCGCCAGGGTCCCGGCCGCGACAGGCCTCGGGGCTGCTGAGGCCGTCGGCGCTGCAGTCCCGGAGTGCATCTCGACTATCTCCGAGCCCTCCTGCGCAGGAGACGGCGGCGGGGCCTCGTCCTCCATCGCGGCGCCGGCATCCTCCCTTGCCGCCTCCGTCTTTTCCTCCCCAGGCTCCTCCGCCTTTTCTTCCACTATCACCTCCTCTCGCGCAGGGGAACTAGCGGGGCACACAGGAGGGGACCCGCTGGCCTTTTCTCCTCCTCCACGGCCTTCCCCCGCGTCGGGAGACCTCTCGGGCTCGGGAGCAGCGGGCGCCCCTGCAGGCGCTGACGACTCCCCCAGCTTGCGAAGCCGCCTCCGCGGCTGTCCCGTCGAGGATCTGAAGAGAAGAAGAGTCAGGAGGCATCGGGAGTTGTGGCGGAATTAAAGACAGAAGGAAAGGAACTTACGCCGCCACATCCACCCATTTCCTCTTCTTCTCGCGGCGAAGCCGGGGGGCTGTCATTTTCGCCGCCTCCGGAGCCTCCTCGGCCTTCCCCTCTGGAGGAGTCCCAGGAAGAGTCCTGGGAGAAGGATCGTGGATCGCCTTCGAGCGAAACTCACGACGGGCGGAGCAGACTCTTTAGAGGACCCCCCTTCATCGTCATCATCTTCAACACGTTGCGATGGGCAACGCATAAGGGGCTCTCGTCGAGATCCTCGTCTCCCGACGAGACGTCCAGAACCTCCGCGGCTGGCTCAGCCACTGGCAGAGGGTCCGCGTCCTCTCCTGGAGACCTGGTGCCCTCCCGGGACCCCTCGTCATCAGTGGTGGAGTCCAAAGAAGACCCCGAAGCCTCGCTTTCCCCCTCGACCGGCCCAACCGGAGCCGCCTGAAGGGAGGCCTCGGCGGGTTTCTCCCTTCCCATCGAGAGCAGGCCCCACGCCGAAAAATCTGGCATCGGTGTCAGGCGCTCGAGGCGCTCCGACAACTCCAGGCGGTGCAGTGGCCTGGCGAGTTTGCCCGACGGCTCGGGGATATCGGGAGCCGTGAAGAGGGTGTTCAGGACTCCCTTCGCCACCTCTGCCTTCAAGCTAGCGTGGCCAAGGCGCATCTTGTCCGACCTCCCTGCAAACAGCCACATGGGCTTCACATGGGACTGAAGCGGAGCGATACGCCGCATGACGAAGTCCCTGGCCACCATTTGGCCGGTGACGCCATGCGCGCGGGCCTCGGCGAGTCGCTCCTCCACGGGGACAAGGGAAGCATGGCTCAAAGGGAGGCTGCCCCAACCATCGTGCTTCACCGGGGGCCCCGCCGACACCTCGAAGTGGGAGATCCCCCCCGAGATCTCCACGTAGAACCACCGCCTATGGAAGTCCTCCACCTTCTTCGTTATGCTTGTGATGGGAACGGTGCTCTTCCAAGCGATGGGGATGTAACGCTTCGCCATGCCATCAGTGATTCGGAAGGAGACGCAGCCCGTGGTCTCGGAGGACGATGTGAAGCGCAGGGCGAAGAAGCTACGAAAGAGGTCCACCGAGGGCATGACCCCGACGTACGCCTCAAAGAAGTAGGCGAAGATGGAGAGAATGAGGATGGAGTTGGGCTGGAGATGGAGCACGTGGATCCGGTAGTGCTTCAGGATGGCGATGAAGAACTCAGAGAAAGGGGGACAAGCCCCGCATACAAGGTATGGAGGATGATGGGGTAGAAGGGAGTGCCTTGCCCTCCGGGGGAACCCCCTAGACGAAGCCTCGTTTTCCCCCGCTCGCTGAAATCGGAGGAGGCCATGAATCGCACCCCCTCCAACTTCTCGAGGGTCCGCATGCGGCTATCCAGCAGTGCGGGCTTCCACGCGTGGCTACGCCCTGCCGAGGTACCTTCGCCAGACGTGGCCACGGCCTTGCTCTTCTGCGCGGCGGAAGCTTTCTTGGGAGACATCTCGGCGGCGGCGGAGTTTCGGAGAGATTGAGGCACAAGGGGGAAGAGGCGAGGAGGAGCGGGGAGAGTGATGGGGAATCGTGCCAGTACCCCTGCCCTTAACCTCCGCGTGGAGCAGTTCCGTCAGACGTGGCGGGCCCACCGCCATGACCGAGACACTGAAGAAATCACGGCGGCCGAGGCGACCTCCAAGCCGTAACCGCTCGGCGCGTGTCCCGGCCCAAAACGGCTATTGGACCCCCGACGCTTCGCCTGCGCGCATGGGCCGCAACGTCACCATCGCGGGCCCGGGTGCTACTGTCGGCCCAATGAAAACCAGGGTATCATGGGCCGGCCCTTCTGGCCCCAGACACCTAGGAGCGGAAGACGGCTAAGGACTAGGCCACGGCGCCTGGTGATGCATGTAAAATGCATACATGAACTTTGCACTATATCAGTCATATTTCAATCATATTTGCATCATATAAGGGTTATACCACTGTTATTTAATGATTTTAGGAAATAAAATAATTGTTTCCTATTTTTATGGAATTAACCCTACGCAGCAGAAACCCCTATTTTTTTCCTTTTATTTCAGGGACCAAAACGTCGTCATAAAATTCTGGAAAAATTCAGAGGTCATTATTTTGGAAGGAGGAAGACCTTGGAGCGAAGGAATCAAGCAAACGGAGCCCGCAAGGCAGAAAGGGGGTGGCTCACGCGGCCCCTGTACCTGGCCGCGTGGGGCCCACCCTTTTGGCCCTCGAAGCTCCGCAACCGTCGATCTTTCTTCCACCGCCTTCGTCTTGACCTAAAAACGCCTATAAAAAAGGTCCCCTGGCGTTCCCGTACAAAGCGCCGCCATATCACAGAAACACGAAAACGAAGATCTGGAGCTGCAGATTGGAGGGGGAAAACTCCGGCGGGGCGCTGCCGGCGTGGTTCCTTCATCTCCATCGACATCTCCATCATCTCCACCATGAAGAGGGAGTAGTCCACCTCTGGACTATGGGTTTGTGGAAGTAACTTATGTATCTCTTCTCTCTCTTGAGCTTCACTAATGAGTACCGTATGAGCTGCTGAACATGATTACGGGCATATTTGTATTACCTATGTGGTGGATCTTTTTGTGAGTTAATATATGTTGAGATTGCAAATGTTTGTTTCAGTTATGAGTATAGATGCATATTATGTATCCCGTTCTTATCAACTTGTTATGATCAAGCATGTTTATGAGGGCGTGTGTGGGGTGATGTGTGCATTAGTTGGAGTAACGGAGGGGTGGCTAGTGCAGTGAACGTGAGAGATAGTTCTGCGATCTACTTGGGTATTTCTACCTTACTTTGTTGCCTCACTAGGATAAACAAAAATACCATGCTACCGGAGATGTGGGTGTGACCATTGCCACTACTCCATGACTAGATCTAGCATGTTCTTATTTTCACTTCATGTCATGATACTTAAAGCTATACTCTGATTTATCTTAATTGTTAAGGTGTTATGATTTAGTCCGCATCTTGGTGGAGTATAAGAGAGGTTAATAACAAAAAGATCTCTATGTTAGGACATGATGCCCATATAACTAGTAACTTGACATCAAACTTTGTGTTGCAATCTCATATGTCAACTCTATGTGTCCATTGTCTGCCACAACATTAAAAGAGATAGTGCATTTGTAAAACCATGAACCCCGGTCCATTTTTAATCATAAGAAACACCTTTCCAACCACTTTTATCACTTTGCCATTTTCTGTCATTATTAAATCCGAAAATACAAAAACACTTTTCCATCTTGCATTCATCATAAAAAACCAATATCATTTACCATTGTTATCATCATCCTTGCACATTCATCCACCACCATTGCATATTTATTTCTTGTTTGCATTGCATATTTATCTTGATATCATTCTACACCTTGTGCTTGACAACCATAGGTGAGGTTGATGACCAAAACAATTAACCTTTGTTTTGTAGGTGACCAAAAGAAGGATAAGGAGATAAACCTTTCACTACTGATTTCCCGAGAGTTCGATATTAAACCCTCGAGTCACCCTCGTGGGGAAAACACGTCTTCCACTTACTACACACTCTGCACTTGGAGTCTCAACCTAACCCATTTACTTTTCACGCAGGTAACTTCGTGAAGGGCCATCAAGACTGTTTTCTGGCGCCGTTGCCGGGGAAACCAACAATTCCCTACAAGATATTTCCCGTCAACTCCGCTCCAGAAATCACCTGGCGAGCCCCGCGAGGCCTCGCCCCTCGCGGGGGCTTCTGCGCTGACGATAACGACTAAGTCTCCGTAACTCGAGGACCGCCTCGAGAGACTTTTCCCTCTCGGGGAGGCGGAGCGCTCGAAGTGCTCGGCGAGGCCCTACCGTCCTGGCAGGACGCACATGGGGCCTGCGCTTCGCATAATGACGCGCATGCCTACACGCGATGACGGACGGGCAGCAGTTGCCATTCTCATGATTAAAGGGGAGTGACAAAGCTGCCCCAAAGGGGGAGGATTACCAAGCATGCTACTTTTGTGCTAAGAGGGCACGCTGCCGCTCCGCTCCAACGACGACGTCACCGACATGACGCCACAGACCTCTGGAGCGCCGGCCACCGCACTGGACGGACGGTGGCAGAGCCTGACAAAGACTAGCAAGACCGACGACGGTAGACCTCGTCCACGACCCCTGGACCAAGGGTGCGCCGCCCTCCTGGACCGGCGCCACGGAGGAACCCTAGCTTCCACCCCCGCGCCTATAAAAGGAGGAGGAGCACCGCTGGAGAAGGGGATCGACCATTCACCCACCCAAGATTACTAGTCTACTCTGAGAGGAGAGTTTCCAGACAGAGGGAGCTCTGCCATCGTTGTAAGCTTTGCCCTCAGCAAGCACCCCTGTACTGTAACCCCCACGAAGTAGTGCAATATCACATAGCAGGAAGTAGGGTCTTTACTCCTCGCGGAGGGCCTGAACCTGGGTACGGACCGGTGTCTATCTCTGTCGTGATGCGTTTCGTCGAGCTCGCCGTGCTTGGTCGCCGAGGTTGACGAGAGAGTTGCTAAGTGTCGTGTTCAGCCCCTTCGTTTCCTGGTTCACGGGGACTATTCTCCGACAGACTCGGAGGGAGTAACATTTTTTGGAGAGATGCAATGGGAAAGGATAATGAAGATATGATCTTCAAGTACTCTTTGAAAGGATAAAAGCATTGAAAATTTGCCATGAGTAATTAAAGTCCATTTTCCTCTTGCCCATGCTTCTCGAAGCATTGAAACATTGCTCCTTGTTAACGCTGATAGCGTTCTCATGCTCGTTGGCCCAGGCATTCCTCCATCATACATGGGAATTAATACTAAATCACACATCGACCATGTTTCTTTCTTGGTTCATGAAGTCTCCCAAAAGAGTAGGAGCATCAGATAAAAAAGTTTTAAGGATGAGGAACAGGTCAAGTTTCACCTGTACTGATGGACATGGTTAATAGAGAGGATAATAAATCTCAAAAAAAAATTAGGCCACCTGTAATTTGATCAAACTGTAAACTTGAGAATCATCCTGATTACTCTTAATGCATCTTTCACTACCGCTGAAAATTAAGTAATAACAATTCGTCAAATACCTAGAGTGCATTGTCGGACACCTGGAAATTAGGAGGACTAGAGATAGTGATCGGGCGAATGATTTGAACTGAACTAAGAATTCTGCTGCTTCCGGGTCATGACGTGTGAAAGCTAACCTTAATCTTCGTGTTCGCCGTATGATTTCTGCTCGAAAAAGCGATACACGATAGGAGACGACCAGACGACAAAACAATAACTCAAGAAACAGGCTGAACGTATGTATGCAATAATTAGAGAATGAAAATAAGAGGACGCGGCTGCACTGGCCTGCGTCGACTGGCCTGCGTCGGTGACCCGAAGAGACGACATTTTTTAGATAAAGAGCTTTATTACTCAAATAGTTTAAGCATTACACCCGGACTCTGCATCAAAAATGCACACAACCGCAATACAAAAGAGAAGTAAAAAGTTGTGCAACAATAGACGCATTACAACCAACAAGATAATGTAAAACGGCTATGTCATGGCTAAACTCGACGGCCTATGGAGGTCCAATGCGGCGATCAAGCAGCCACCCATGTTGTGAGAAAATGTCCCTTGCCACCTCCTCCAGTCGTGCACACGCCTCCGTAAAGAGGTCTCGATGCCCCGCACGTTGTAAGGTAGACCACATACGGAGAATACTTGTGCAACGGTAGAGTACCTGCATATGAGAAATATTTTTATCATTGAAAAACTTGTCATTTCTACTAAGCCAAAGCGACCATATAACAGCTATCGCTCCCACCCTAATAACCGTTCTAAACCTTTTATCTATCCCATGTAGCCAGTTACCAAAAACATTGGCAACAGACTTGGGTGGATATAGTTAGACGCTATTTGGATAGCTGACCATATAGAACGTGCGAAACTACACTCGAAAAATAAGTGTTTTATTGTCTCTTCATGTGGACAAAACATACACTTCGTACTTTCATGCCAATTTCATTTAACAAGGTTATCCTTTGTTAGAATGACACCCCTACGAAGATACCACGTGAATACTTTAATCTTTAGTGGTATCTTCATTTGCCAAAATTTTTTATTATCATCAACTGGCACATCGGAATGTACTAACGTCCTATACATGGAATCCACAAGAATTTACCATTCTCACATAGATTCCAACGAAATTCATCGGGGCCCTGTGTGAATTGAACTGATCTCAACCGTGTCAGCAGGGCGTTCCAAGATGCTAGTCTTGGTCCGAAACAAATCTCGCCTGAACGTCACATTCGGAGGAGAGCATTGCATGACGGTGGCAATGGTATCTCCCTTATGACGAACAATATTGTATAGGGCTGGATATCGATCCTGGAGGGTGGTGTTGTCTAACCATTTGTCCTCCCAGAATCTAATCTCCGAGCCATCCTTAATATTAAATACTCCGAAGCGAAAGAAATGTTTCTTTGTCGCCATCAGTCCAGCCCAAAAGTGGGAATCACCAGGTTTCCAATATACTCGAGGTGTCCGGCATGTAAGCAGCCAAATAACTCAAGCAAATCGGATTTGATGGTATCCCAAAAATGCTGGTAGAACTCAGTCGGAAAACCATCGGGTCATGGCGCCTTATTATGCTCCATTTGGAAAACCGCTTTGCTTACCTCCTCCATAGAGAAAGGTGCAGTAAGAAAGTTGTTTTCCTCAGGAGTTACTCGGGTAATCATCTGTTCGAGACTCATCTAGAGTGAAGTTCCGTTCCTCGGGAGCCCCGAACAAACCTTTATAGTAGTTCGTGATATATTCCTTGAGCTGAGCCTGTCCCTCGATCAAGGCCTCGTCCTGTATGAGAGAATGAATACATTTCTTTCTATGTCTGCCATTAGCAACATTATGAAAGTATTTTGTATTTGAGTCCCCTTGTAGAATGAACTGAGCCTTAGATCGTTGGTACCATTTGAGCTCTTCCTCGCGCAACATACGACCCACCTGCTCATTCGAATGCCATTGAGGTCACTCTCATTTGCTGATAAGGGTCGTACTCTGCTAGTTGATCAAGCTCATCAATAATGGAACACAGACGCTCTTTTCTTTTTTAAGCATACCAGTTGTGTGTCTTGCCCACCCACGAAGGAATTTACGCAAATTGCGCATCTTATTATTCCACCGCTGGATAGCGCTATCACCCACAACAGGTTGAGACCATATCCTTTTAACCAAATCATCGAAACCATCCCGTAACAGCCAACCTAATTCGAATTTGAATTGGTGCTTCCCGGGCGATGTCAACGTTCCAGTAGATAGGAGTATGGGGGCATGATCCGAAAAAGCCTCTATACGTTCAAGTGGACGAACCGTTACTAATGGATATTTATCCTCCCAGCGGGAGTCCATCAGAACTCGGTCCAGCTTCTCGTACGTTGGATCAGGAAGACTATTAGCCCAAGTGAATTGTCCCCGTCATATGAACCTCTCTTAAGGACAAGCTATCGATGACAGCGTTGAACAAGGTGGGCCAATGAGTATCGAATCTACCCCTACTTTTCTCGTGTTGGTACCTCAGCATATTGAAATCCCCTCCTATAATGATAGGGTTTAGGTCATCTTTAGCTAAGTTGACCAACTCTCTGAGAAAAGCAGCCTTATATTCTTCTTGAGCAGCTCCATACACAGCAACTAGACTCCATATAAAGTTGTCGGACTTGTTACGGATTTGAAATTTAATGTGAAATTCACCATCCGAACGCCCCAACAACTCCAAGGTTTCCGTTTTGATGCCAAGTAACATGCCACCCCGATCTACCTCGAGGGCGACAAGAATGCCAATCGAACTCCACACCACCTGAAAGGCGGTCTAGTAGAGTGCTCGGAAAATCTCGTCTACCAGTCTCGGAGATAGCCAAAAAATCCAACTTATAATCTCTCACATGATGCGCAATATTCAAATGTTTAGCCAAGTCGCCTAGACCTCTGCTATTTTCAAAAATACCATTCATCGGGAAACTGTTGGGGATTTTGACTTAATCGCGCTTTTGCGCGCAGCTTTGTTCTTTTTGTTTTTGGCAGACTTGGATCTCCGGCCGGTAGCATACAGGTCATCAAAAGATCCCAGCTGAGCCTCATCCATGTCCACCTCGGTTACTTCACCTACAAGATGTGATAGAAGCTGTCCATCTATTGTGGCATGCGCATCATCATCATCTATGGGTGAATGTACCGGCCTAGTCAAACCTGTAGGAGAAACTCTACGACGGTCATACTCTACGTGTTTCGAAACATTAGGCGATAGCAATGACTTCCTTTTCATTTTTACCCATACGAACTCCTACCGCTGACAACCTAGATAAAGTAGGCGTAGTAAAGACAAAAAGGATTGGGAGGAGCGAGGCGTACCAGCAGGTGGAGTAGAGAACAAGGCTGCTTTGCGGCGCATTGCCTTGGCCATCGGTCCTCATCCGTCGCTGAAGCACCGTCTTCGCCGGCCTGGTGACGAGCACTACGCCTGGGAGCTCCCATCGGCTGTGAGCGCCCCTTGGCAACATCAGACACAGTGGTGGAGAGGGCATAGCCGGGTCGCATCCCTCAACAACCGTGTACGCACTCGGTGTCGCTGGAGAAGCCGGAGTCGCCGTCGCACCCGGGGACGCCGTAGGGGAGGGCACAGTCGAGTAGAGCCCTCCTCCACCATGGAGATACCGCGGGTGGCATCCGCATCGCCGGTCGGCATGGGACAGTTCAGAGAACTGACCACCCGGAGAGAGCTCCTAGGTGGCGTCTCGGAACCAGCCCCGCCAGTCAGGCCGACCATCACGCCTCCTGCGTCCGCATGCGGCGGACAGCCAGCGAGTGACTGGCCATGCCCAAAGCTGCTGGTGCGCCGTGTCCACCATAGTTCGGGCTGGCAAAGGCAGCCCGCCTAGGCTCCCCGGCGGTAGATAGCTGCGCACCACCCGACGCATCAGAAACAGCCGCGTCGCCCACAGTCTCCAGCCCAGCAAGGCTGCGCTTCTCCCTCCAACTCTTCACGATTTCAATAGCCCTGGGAGTGCTAGGATTGGGATTGAACGGGGTGAGAGCCATCTCCCTCAACGCATGTGTGTTTGGGGCTCCTTGCCCCGTCCCCCATCAGAAACCGGCCCCTGATCAGTCATCATAGTGGCACCCGAAGTATCACCCATAGCCACCATGCTCTGATTGGTCTCCAGCCCCATCTTCCTCTAATCCATTATCATCCGGATCATCTTTGCCCTTGCGTTGCCACACAAACGGAACGAAATCCGGCTCGGGAACAAAGTCCTCCTTTTCTGGACGGAATAAGAAGTCGTACCCCTTTAGGCGCAACACCCCATCTATACGGATGTAGGGACCCAACTCATCAGATTTCTTGAAGCTAGCAAGCTCCATCATACCAACTAAAATACGGACAACACCTCTTCGCCGGAGAGTTATCGTGTCCACTCAATAGTTGTGCCAATGAGAGACCCGACAGCCCACAGACCCCAGAAGTGCCGCATCGGATTTGGCACCCCAGTCACATGCACCCAAACTTGTTCGAGCTCCAGCTTGTGCGTAACATTCCGCTTTCCACTTGCTGAACGCCAACTTGGTATCCTGAGACGGGACACCGAGCTCAATGCCATCGAACCTCAGCAGATCATCCTCTATCGGAAAGTTAACCGTGAACGAATCCTCTCCATTCGGGATAGCTTCCCAACACCAAGACTTCACTGGACACAGCCGCGCCACCTGGGTTTCCACCTGTTTTGCGGTGGCGGCCGTGCCATGAACTTTTACTAGAGCCACCGGTGTATCTTTGGGCACCAAGTCGGCCCTGTACAGATTGTCCGGAAACTGAAGGAAGATCGTATCCCTGTGCCCTTGTCCAGCCGCATGCACCATCGGCCTTGGGAGCTTCAACGACGGGCACATAGGAGTCGGATGTCTCGCATTCTCACAAATGTGACAGTAGTGTTTCACAGGGCACTCTTTAGTTGCGTGATCCTTCACCGCACATTTCCAGCACCAAGCATTTGGTTTCTTTGACACTTGCACAGCAGCAGTCTCCGGCACCACAGCCGGTACAGTCACAGGAGCAACGACAGGTTGAGCAGCACCCGGAATCGTCCGCTGCGAGCCCGCAATAGGCTGGTGAACGACTCCGAGCCCTTGCGTAGGTTGCTGCTGATGATCTTCCACAACCAGCCCCTGCTGGGCAGTTCTTTTCTTCTTCTTCTTCCTGGCAGGAGCTTGCGCGACCGTCCCGAAGGCGAACCCGACCGGAGGCGGAGCACCAGCCGCGGCCACTCCCTGCGGCGGCGCACCCTGCTGCCTCCGTGCCGCTACGGATGGACCAGCCGCCTGACCGAAGACGACGCCTATGGCGCGAGGCTGAGCGCCAGTTGCGGGGCGAGGCGCCGGCGCCCAGTCGGAGGACTGCGCCCAGGCGGCGCCGCCATAGCTGACCGTGCCGCAACGTCCGCGAAGGACCGACGCAGCTGCGAGCAATCCGAGGCCGGGGATTGGGTGACGAAGACGGCGGGGAAGACTCGGCAGCGGCGACGGGAGACGGTGGGCGGAGGCTCGGTGACGATCGAAGCGCGCGAGGCGGTGGCGTACGAGTTAACCTAGGAGATCGATCCTCTCTAGAGTCCCCATACCAACGCCCCAGATGCGCCCACGGAGATCGACGCTCGTCCGACGCCTGCACCTAGCCCCCACCCGTCAGCGAGGGGCACGTTTGAATTTCAGCTTCCGCCACTGCCGCCTTGGATCGCGCTTCCTCGTTCTCCAGTCCGGCCGCCGCCGGCGGGATGCTTCGAGCCGACGCCGAGGTCAGGGACTCCGCCGGGAAGAAATCACCGAGGCATGGCGGTGGCGTGATCCGTGGCCGAGGTAGAGGACCCCACCACCCATCCTCAGCGGCGGCCTTGTAGCGCCCGCGCCTGGGGCGAGCCACCACCACCGTTCCGGACTCCGGCGCGGCATGGAGACGCCGTCGACGCGTCCTCGCTGGATTTGGAGTCCGCCCTGCACGCAGAAGAAGACATCGTACCTTCGTTGTCGAGCTGCGGCGGCGGCGATCGCTCCCAGACCCGCGAGGCCGGCGTGGGGAAGCCAATATCCGCCCAGAACTCCTTCCTGATGTCCTCGTCGGACTTAGGCGGCCGGCGTATATCCTCCCGCGACACCTCCCAGTCATCCTTGAGAACGTCCTCCGCCGCATCCATGGCGACCTTCCCCGCGTCCGAAACGTCCGTCCCGGCGAGAGTCGCCAGTTCTGGTGCCAAGACCTCGAACCGCGATCCGACGCCGGCTCCGTCAGCGACAGACGCCGCCTCTCCACAGCCCCCAGCTTACTCCAATCGTCTTGATGCAACCACGGATCCGCAGCCTGAGATCCCGGCGAACCCGCGGCGCCCATGGTCGGCGATCCGATGGCCGGCGAGAGGACTCCGGAAGGAGATCCCGACGTACCCGCAGCGCACGAGATCGGTGATCCGATGGCCTGCTAGAGGGCTCCGGGCGCGAGCGTTTTCCGCCGCAAAAAACGGAGAGAGAAAGTTCAGGCATGGGATAATCTCCGATGGGGGAAGACGAAGGTGACATCTCATAAAGCGAGGAAGCTAGCAAAGGAGAGGATCGAGAGGAGAGGTTAGGGCAGGTTTGCATGGCGGCTAGCTGCAGAAGCCTTCAGCTTATTTTTCTTCTACGAAGCGAATTAATCAGGAGATAATTAATATGACGATACGGGATTCGAACTCACGGCCTCCAGATCGTGCTGGAGGGCTATGCGTGGGCAACAGATTAAATCTGACGGTTTAGACAATTTGGGTTTGGATCGTACGGACCAAAAGTGTTAATCTCTAGGATCAACGTGGAAGCTCCTACGGTGCCTCCAATTAGTAAACGGACATTCTATTTAGGGAACGTGCCCTGGGAACTGTTTACGTCCGGCGCTTGCAGATTCGTGCGCGAGAGGCATCCCACGTCGCGCGCATCGTCTCGTCCTCCTCTCCCTATCGCGCGCCGCGTGCTCGTTTCGTGCAAATAGGCAGGGACCCAGCGGTCAGCTCGTCCTCCATTTCCCCTTTGCTCTGTCTCTAACGCTGCTCTCCTCTCCGGCGATTTCGGTCTAGGGTTTCTCGATGCCGCACCGGGAAGCTCTCCGGCGACGATTGACCACTGCGGGAAGCCTTTTCAGGTGGGGCTGATGATATTCCACCGTATTTTGGTCTGATTTTGGTTGCAACCGCTCTCCTTTTTGGCTGGTTCCTCATGATTTCGTCGGTTATTGATGTAGATCTGACCAGAGAGAGGTCTCCAGCGGCTTTGGAAGGCGTCTCCGGCGACGCGACCTAGTTCGTCGGCGAGTTAGTTCGTTCTGCTTCCTGGACGGGTCCTATATTTTGTCTTCTCGTGGGCTGATGGTGGAGTAGTACTCTCGCAGCGTGTTTGGCAACTACGGGAAAGGGAGTAGGAGTTTAGAGGGGGGAACTTAGCTGGGAGACTAAGATTGGGAAGTTGATTAGCAGTCCTAATCCCACGTTTGATTCGTGGTGGGTATTCGTAGAGCGGATTCCGGCAGCCAGCACCGTCTCCATCCTGATGCTCCGCGTAAAGTCTGGCGTGTAACCTGTCGAGCTTCACACCCGGACGGCCGCACGCACTAGACGAGATGATGATTCCTTGTAGGTTTTAGCTTGTGTCTTGATTCTGAAGCACCAACGCACAAGCACGTGTATAGCAAGCTATCAATCGATTCGTCCAGCAACTTGCTTCGTCTGGTAGCTGAACTTTCATGCAATGCAACCTTATTTGAATTACAGACTGAAACTTGTCTTTGCAACGGCCGGTGTCCACAGTGCATGTCGAGGATGATTGGGACTAACTGTTGTGTGCCTCTTGGCTGACGAGATCTGATCGTCTACTGGCCGCGTGCGCCGGAGGCTTCACTGGCTCATGGTGGTACACGAGCAGGACAAGAGAGAATTACATGTGTATCTCTTCTGATTTTTTGTGGTGATCTACACCCTCATGTGTATTCATGATGTTTTTTCGGAGCAAGCCTGATGCAAGTTTTGTTGTACGTTGAACAGGTCGTTTGTTGTCAAAGGGGCCAGGAGGAAGAATGTTGTGACCAGAGAAAGAAGGCGAGGGTGAAGTTCGTGGTCCGAAGCAGAAAAAGGTATTTGAAACCTTTAGTATAGTGATTACACTTTTGGTCAGCAAATTATGCTTATGTTTTGAGTTACATACATTAGTGTATTTATAGTTGCCACAATTATTTTGTGTTGATTGTACGACAAGGTTGTAATTCTTCTCTTTAATTTTGGTAGCAAGTTAGTTGCCAGATTAAGCATATTTAGTCACCTAGATTACTGTTAGTACTCACCAGGGGTTTGAGTATATATTTGTGCATCCTAGTTATTTTGGTTTTACAGTTCATGGATAATTTTGTTGATTATAGCACATGATTCTAATTCTTGTGTGAGTGGTACACATTTTTTAAGTCACAAAATTATGCATTGTTAGTTACCTGCATTGATGTTATTAGTTACCTGTCAACATTGGCCAGACAGTAACCAAATAACTCCTTCTGTCAGTAACCGGATAAAGTGTTGATTAGTTACCAGCCATTGTACCTTAAGTTTCCAGTTTCTTTTCAGTTAGTCACCATTGCTAGCCTTGTAAGATCAGCGCAGTATACGAGACACTTCATCTGCCTTCTTGGGTAGTTGGGTTAATGGTTGGTTTGGCCTGCTCAACCTTTGCATAAGGTGTCCACGTTTCTAGGATGTAAGTTTGTGGCATCTTTTTCTAGGAACCCCCAAATGAACCATAACCTAGGCAAAATAGTGCGTTTTCATTTTTTAGCAGGAAATTATATGTGAATAAATACCGTGGCAATTACATGTTAGTAACCTGGCAACTACAATGTTAGAAACCTGGCAATTACATGAGATACATCCGGTAACTATATGTTAATAACCTGGCAACTAAATGGTAGAAATCTGGCAGCTACATAGTATAAATCTGGCAACAACAAAAGTGTGTATATACCTTCAAAATGTGGCAGCATACCATTCCATCCTTGTGTATTTTACAACATTCACATTCATAGTGTTTCTTCAGCAACATTTTTGCAAGCACGTTGTATGATCTGTTTCCATATTTTGGAAAACATGACAACTAGTAATAAACAACCTGGCAACTTGTTGTAAAGAACGTGGCAACTTATAATAAACAATCTGGCAATTTGATGAACAATTTTTTCTATCATTGAATTTAAGTACCTTGTCGTTCAGAAATATGGTTGTTGCAGGCCTTCTTTAATATTGCTTCGTTTTCATCATCACAATGCATAGGGACAACAATGTTATTCCCAGCCTGATACAAATACAAAAGGATCTAAGTTCAATGTTAGCTAACGGTCCTCCTTATTTTTTCCAGAGTGTTTGGAGTTTATGACTACACAGCTGAAAAGAAAATGGTGTGTTGATGGATAGAAAGCGCAAAAGATATGTGTAGTGTAAGGATGGAGGAGTTTGTGCACAGCGAGATGTCTTAGGTGACAGGTTTACAGTTTTGACTATGCAAATCCACTTGGCTTGTTTTGCCGTTTGCTAAGGTTCCGGATTTGTAGTTGTCAGATTTACACGATTTAGTTGCCAAGTTTCCAGGTTCCTAGTGTTTAGTTGCCAGATTTATCGTCTCTGGTTGCCAGTATCACGTTCTTGTATTTTGGCTTTCCAACATATATGTTTCTTGTCCCAGTTCAAGATTTTCTCAACCTTATGTTATGGGTACCTAATTTCCTAGTTTGTGTATCTACAGTACCTGATTATCTCTATGTTTCGGTGATTTCAATTTGTCATAATTGCGTCGACACGGTTTATCTGTGTATGTTCTTCTATGTATATTACCATATTCCATCTTTTTGTGTTTAGTGAACTACTGCATGGTGTGTTTAATTACATGTGTTCTCTAAATTCAGTATTACTTTTTCTTGCCTTGGATAATAGTTGGGATTGGGAAGAAGATTCATCTAGTTCATAGGTGTCTACCTTTTTCGGGTTTGATTTTTGCTCCAGGTGTAACAAGTAGGTGGCATGCATGAAGGTGTCAGTTGATTGCGTACCTTTTAGTGGATTTTTTTAAGCCAGATTTTGGTCATGTTGAAATGGCGTTGATCTGATTCCTCGTCAGGTTCCTTGGCGCGATTATGGTTATGGGTGTCTGTTGGCAGATGCGGTTGTTTTATGGGCCAGAGATCACCTAGGTCCAGTTAGGGATTGGGGTGGTCCAGCTGGAAATAGCTGGTTCGTGCGGTACGTGCTCACGTGCTAGAGCGTGCCAGGCTGCCAGCCCTCGCGGGAATACTTGGGTTATCAAGCGCCGTACAGGAGGGGTTCGGTGGGGCACGGTCGCTAGGTAGCACGGTCCATTAGTAAATATATATAAGAAGCTCCTACGGTGCCTCCAATTAGTAAATATAAGATTTAAAATTAAGGTTTTGCCGCCATTTCCATATGTTACCATGAACATTCAAAATTACGAACTGTGCATGAAGCATGTAAGCAACTAAGCACAGAATGCTTGTTCTAGACGTAGTTGGCTATGATTTTGCCATCATTCTGTATTGAGGGCTGCAACTGATAGTATAACCACTCTTCTGAAATATTTGGCCTTGAAGATTTAGTTGCTACAGAGATTGCTACTGTAAAAAAAACAAAGATACAGGTATTGCTGCAATTGTTGCTTGCAGATCTGAAGGGGTACATATATATATTTCTGAAATTGTATGCTATGAACTTAGTATAACTAGGGGAAAATTACATTGTTTTCGTCCTTTAAGTATTGTATTTTTTTCCCCGATAAAATGCAAAACATCTTATCATGGGAGGAATGTAAAGATGTCAACCTCTCACCTATCATCGAGGACAAGTGGGAATGGTCGTGGAATTCGAAAGGGTTATTTACTACCAGCTTGGTGTATCAAGCTCATTTCCAAACAAAAATCTCATGTGATTTAGCTGAAGCCATATGGAGGGCTTGGGCGCCGACGAAATGCAAGCTGGCCATGATCCGTATGAGAGTTTGGACTGTTGATAGACTAAAAAGAAGGGGTTTACCTCATCCTGATAGATGCTCCTTTTGCGGCACGGTCGAAGAAAGTGCACAACATCTTTTCATGGGTTGCTCGGTCGTTAATATTATTTGGGGCATATACTTAGTTGGGCAAATCTTTAGAGAGCCACACCTTCAGTTCAAGATAACTTAAGAGAATCGTGGGTGCATATCCGAGAATCATTTACAGGAGAAATCAGGAGGAAGCTAGACACGATGGTCGTGTTGGTCGCTTGGGAAGTTTGGCGTGAAAGAAATCGGAGGGTGTTCGACAAAATCCTCAAGCCCACCAATGTGTTAATTGAACACATAGAAAATGAGGCCAAACAATGGAATCTATCTAGTGCAGGCCGTCTGGATCTTGGTTAAGTCTTTAGGCTGGTTTTTGTTTTGGTGGCATAAGCTTTTTAGGTCGTTTGTATTTTATTGTTTCCTCTCCTCTTTGGCTTCGGCCACCTCTGTAAGACTTCAGCCAGTTCTTTGTTCTTTTCCTCGCCATCTTTCTTGCTATCTATGGTAATACATGCAAAACACCTTGGGTCTCATTGTATTGAAATGGAAGAAAGGGTGGCCTTGAGCCACCATTCAATTAGTGTGTCATCAGTGTCAGGAGGGCTGCAAAACGCCCCATGTGACGTTGGAGTAAGTCTCGGGTGACTTTTTCTTCAGGATTTCTCTTGTTACTAAGATCTCCATTAGATTAGTTGGTTTATTGACAATTCAGCCGAAGCAGCTGAATCAGTGGTTCGGGGATGAGCAGAAACGATGTTTTGGTCACATTGACTACCGAGTGATTCTTCTGCTCACGTACAAGAGGCCAGCAAGTGATATGTTTGGTGTTGATACTTATTCAGACTCTTTAGCAGATTTCATTTTAGTTTCTCCAAGGCCCTGTGTGTATTGTCCTCTTCCATGTGTTCAGCAAGAGAGCAATATGGTATGAGAGAAGTCAAGTAGCACGAGATTCTTTCTGGCCGTGTACTCGCCATACTTTTGACACCATGTAATAGCATTGAGTCACCTTAATTGGCAATGATATCGTGTGTGTTCAAAAAAAATCGAGAAGAGGGAGGAACCCTCGGCAATTTTTATAGAAGAGTGGTGCAACATCTCTGAGACTCGGATGGGTGGGAAGGCATGAGCCTCTACCTCCACGGCTCTACTAGGCTATGCCTCGTTCTACAAGACAAATACCTTCATAGTAAAACATTAGCTCAAGTGGAAGATCAACCTACGGATTCTCCTTTTTGAAAAGGCCTAATGAGAGTTAAAGAAGATTTTTTCACTAGGGGGTCTTATAAAGTAGGCAATGGGGGAACAACAAGATTTTGGAAAGACACTTGGTTGGGCGATTCCCATTGATGAACCAATATCCATTATTATATAACATCGTGCAACAACAACATGTTTCGGTCCATGATGTGTTACACAATGCGCCGCCGCTAAATCTAGGATTTAGGAGGGCTCTTGTAGGAATAAATGGGACATGTGGTCTCATTTATGCTACAGATTAAAGGAGGTTACGTTGACGAATGTTCCAGATTTGTGGAACTTGACCCAAAATGGTCAATTTAATGTAAAATCTATGTATGAAGATTTAATGAATGGACATACTAGATATTTACAGAAGTATCTTTGGAAATTAAAAATTCCACGAAAATTATGATGTTGCTCCTTCGTAAAAAAAGTCTGGCCAACAAAAGATAATCTTGCCAAGCGGAATTGGAAGGGTAATTCACATTGTTCTTTTGTGGGAACGATGAGAATATCGATCACCTTTTTATTTCATGCCCTTTTGCAAAACTCGTTTGGCGGGTGGTACTCTGTACGTATAATATTTCGCCTCCTACTAATGTCACAAATATGTTTGGGAATTGGTTGAGGGGTGGATAAGAGACATTCGTATAGGCGTGTCAGCTATTTGTTGGTCATATGGAATTGTAGGAATGATATTACTTTTAACAGGAAAGATAAATTTCATGTTTTACAGGTTATTCATACGGCGTTGCGGTACATTGGATCCAATTATGGGCTTTCATGCTGCCTTCGTACCAGCGGGAACTTATGGTGGCTGGATGTACGAGACTCTCGCACGTGGCACATGATTTTTTTTCCAGCATACGTACGTAGCAGCATATTAGTCGACTTTCATAGTTTACTTTACTTGCGTCACTGCCGTTTGAGGTGTATTTTTTAAATCTTTGTGATTTTTGAGGTTGTAACTTTAAGATTAATAATGCGGCTGTGTGCATCACTCGATGCAGAGGCTAGGAATAATAAAATTCCCTTTTCTCAAAAAAAAAGTGCCTCGTTCTACTAGACCGACAGAAACTACTCCATGGCATTTCATTAAAACGAATAACACAATATTACCGAAATTGCGAGCAAGAAAATTCAAACTCCGTTGGATGAGAAGGCAGCAGCACATCCAAGCACTACGCTATGGCATATGTCGGAAGTCGGAACCACACACTTTCTCACCGCACATATCTAAATTTCTCATATTTCCATATGTTTGTTCGATTTCTTGTACTAAACAATCTATGAACCGACAAAAATTCCCGAATTTAAACTATCATTGCTTTTTCCTATATGTTTCAAATATCATTATCTATTTTTCACAACTTAAAAACACTTCCTAGAATATCTAAAATCCAAAAATAAACTGAAGTTTCTCCAACTCTTCTCGAGCTGCCTCCAGTCCACTATCCCTCTTTCAGTTCCCGCTTCCACGGTTCCACCACCGGCGTACACCCCGCGACGCCGTCAATCCCTCCTGCTCTCCCCTTCGCCGACCAGTGTGGGAGGAAGCACCTGCCATGCTTCATCTCCCACCTCCAGCCGGCCGCCCTTTTCCTCTTCCCAACCCGGTAAATCCCCTCCGTCCGCAGCATTGCGCCGCCGCGTCCTGAGTCGCCAGCGACCCCAAACCCTACCCCTGCTCCGCCCCCGTCCAGTGCAGCTGGCCTTCGCCTCGCGCGCACTCTGCGGTCAGCCGCTCCTTTCCCTCACCGTGGCGCTGTGCTAACCAGCGAGGTCGATCCATGTCGGGACCTAGTCCAGTTGTCTCCTCTGTCCTCTCCCAAATTACTTCCCCAGGCCAGCAGTCGACCCCTCTTCCTCACACCTCACAAGAAGCAGGTAGTGTATCGTCGTCTTATTCTCGTGGGATTATTATATTTTCTCCTATTCCGTCTGTTTTTATTTGATCCGTGGTCGCTTCTGCGAGAACATCGCAAAAATATCATATTAGATCTTTATTTGGAGTTTTGTACTCAGGTTTTCTGAACGTTCACTGTTGCAGCTTCTGGTTCGCTAGAACCTGACGAATTGGGAACAGTATACCTGGTATGGAGTTAGTTTAGCTAGTGAATGGACAGTGCTAAGAAATCACCTGTAAACTGGCAAGGGCCATGAGGGATTGACCCATTCAGTAAAGGGATATCTAGGCAGTCCGAGAGTAGAAGCTGTAGCTTGCAGATTAGATTACATTATCTTTCTAGGACCATGATATTCTCATGAATTCAGGTACAGAGAAGTATAAACTGAGAATCGAAGCAATTTCCGAGTTATTTGTTGGTTATTGCCAAGTTTAAAAAACTTGAACTTGCCAGTAGTAGCTCTATTATTGTTGCTTGGGCAATAGTAGTGTAATGTGCCCAGTGCTTGTAGCAGCGAAGGTTGAAACAAATCAAACGTTTCGAATGGATATCAGACTTGCATAGTAAATTTATGTGGTCATCAATTGTTTAAGCACCTGGAAATGATTACTTTTTCTTCAGTATTGTTGCTTGATTTAGGTTCACTGTTTTTTGCCCTCGCTTGCATCTGGAACTGCCTTTCATGCATTTTAAGTAGGTATGAAAAGAAATCCTGCAACTGTTCTCTAAATAAAACATTCTTGTGAACTAGAACTATCTTTGAATGAATATTTCATGCACCTCTGCATTTTTGTTATCTTTGCTGAACCGAATATTTCTGTTATGTCAGTCAGTTCTTTCCCAATTAATGGTTCGATTTTTGTTGTGGGCCTCTTCAATTTTCTAAATATGTTTCAGAGCTATCTCTTGCCGTTGCTGAATAAACATATAATTTACAACCATATGCCCTAGCATTTTTGCAGTACATATATGTGGGTGCATATATAATTGTATGCATTGCCAAGTTCATTTTTTCATATGCTTTGTGCATTTTGCTTTGTCGGAACCAATGAACATTGAAGCTTATTTTATGCTTTTTATCTCCATCTGGATTGAGCATGCATGTTGAAACATTAATCATTGTTTATCTTTGCAGATATGTCTCATCAATCAGACACATCATCATGCTCAGATGATTCTGAAGATGGCAACACTATTGACCCAACCGACATATACAGCATGGAAGAACTTGTTGTTGAACAAAGCATCTTCCACAATTTGCTCGAGCGAATCAATGTGAAGATTCAGGCTAAAATTAAATCTCAGCAAGCTGGTACATCTCGCCGTGGGAGAAATCATGAAGAAGGCCATCAACAACTAGTGGCTGATTACTTTGCTGAAGATCCAATCTACACTGACGAGCAGTTCTGTACAAGGTACCGGATGAGAAGACCCCTCTTTCTACGTATAGTCCACGCCTTAGGTAAGTGGTCTCCCTATTTCACAGAAAGGAAAGATGCCTCTGGTCGTCAAGGGCTCTCACCTCTACAGAAATGCACAGCAGCCATTAATATATTAGCATGTGGTTCTCCCTCAAGTGCCATTGAGAAATACATACAGAGTGGTATGAGCACAGTAATGGAATGTTTGGACCAGTTTGTGGAAGGGGTGGCTGACATGTTTGGTGGAGAATACATGAGAAGGCCTACTGGTGTGGACATGCAACGTCTACTGCAAATGGGTGAGACCTGTGGCTTCCCTGGCATGTGCGTCATCTTACTTGTTAGAAAATGGCCCAAATTGCTGCCAAGCATGCTCGATCAAGTCTCTTCTGAGTTGGTTATGAGCTGGTTCCGCGCAAATAGTAGCATTTCCCTGTAGTAAATCAGTAAAACAATCGGCAGGTTTACTGTCGATGTCTGACGGTAAAGCAACCGATGTCTCTGAAATTCTGTTCAATTCGAAAGAGGGCAATGGGAATGGAAAAATTGCCCAGTTAAATGGGTGCGTCATCTTACTCATAGGGATCATGGTGTTGCTAAGATCATTCTTGAAGCAGTTGCTTCAAAGGACCTATGGATATGGCACATTTTCTTTGCGGTTGTTGGGTCCCACAGTGACATGATCATGCTAAATCAATCACAATTGTTCACCGATGTCCTCAAAGGTCAAGGTCCCCATGTGCAATTTTCCGTCAACATGAGGCAATATAATATGGGTTACTACCTTGCTGATGAAATATACCCAGAATGGCCTGTATTCATTAAGACGATACCCCTCCCTCACACTGAAAAGGATCAATTATTTGCACGATATCAAGAAGAAGCAAGGAATGATGTCCAACGAGCATTTGGACTCATAGAGTCACGTTTTCCCATCATACGTGGCCCTACAAAATATTTTCAGCAAGCAACTCTAGGCAAAATCATGCAGGCTTGCATCATACTTCATAACATGGCAGTTGAGGATGAGAGAGGTATGGTAAGTGCCTCTTTCGACTTGAACAGAATTTCAGAGACATCGGTTGCTTTACCGTCAGACATCGACAGTAAACCTGCCGATTGTTTTACTGATTTACTACAGGGAAATGCTACTATTTGCGCGGAACCAGCTCATAACCAACTCAGAAGAGACTTGATCGAGCATGCTTGGCAGCAATTTGGGCCATTTTCTAACAAGTAGAACAATCAGTCCTGGTGTAAGGTGTTACACTGTTAAGTAATTCCTTTGTGCACATCTTGTTCTGTTTTATATATTTTAGTTGCATTCTTTGCATTTGTTCCTAATTAGGCAAAATTTAAGTAAGTATATATAGTTACCCGTAATTCTTCTGGTTGTGTTGCTGTAATTATTTTTGTTGTGTAGGTATGTAAGGATTGCTTTTGGTAGCACAATCTTTTTTAAAGTTTTCTCAGATTCTGTGGTTTCTAAAAACACTATACTTTAAAATACTTTGAGGTGTTTGGCTCTTACAAATATTGCAGTTTTAAAAACCATGGTATCTCCAAACTGTGGTTTTGGGGGGGTATTGAACAAAGAGAGATCTGACTCTTTTTTCTTTCTAAAACCGTGAAAAGAGGAAACTATAGTATTTTCTTGCCAGACATTAAAATACTGTAGTTTTGAAATACTTTGGTTTTGAAAAAAACTGAGCTATCAAACAGATCATAAACCTTTGCTACTTACAAACAAAGGATGGCCCTTTTGTGTTACAGAAAAAATGTCAGTCATCTGATGCTACCTTGATTCTATCTTAATCGTTGGAAGTTACAAGAAAACTGATACCTGTAGGGTCTGTCTGCCATAGATTGTATTTCTCATCTAGATGTAGATCCTCACAAGTAGAAACGTAAATCTAAGGCGCTATTGAAATGGAGTACCTTTTATATCTCAACAAAAACGAATGTTTCACTTTCAGCACTATTTCCATATGTTACCTTAAACGTTCAAAATTATCAGATGGGAAAATACATATGAGCTTAGAATGCTTTAGTTTTGGATGTAGTGTGGGCAATCATTTGCCATCATTATTTAATGAAGGCTACAATTGCTAGTTTAAACTTTAAACCACTCTTCAAAATAGTAGGCGGTGAAGTTATGTTAGCAACATAGATTGCTTGAATTATTGTCTACCTTGCAGATCTCAAGTGGTATGTATTCCTGGAAATCTATTTAGTGATATATATGAATTATTTTGCTTTGCCTCCATCCTTTCTTTATTGAAAAAATAGGATATCTGTCAGTCCAAACAATGGCATTACCACCCGTGGCTCACTGAAATGTGGGTTCTGGACACACATGTCATTCAGACATGGAGTCGAAAATGTTCAACTGTTACTACCTCGAGTGACAAATATCCATATCTCCTGCTTTACATGATTGCATCTGAGGAAAGGACGACCAAGTTTACAATGCGCACTTTCCTTAATATAGAACTGTTTTTTCTCGCAATGGTTTCACACAGCATAAATTTCATAATCCAGATGGTTCATACGTCAAAGCAGGGGGCAAGTAGTTCATTTTCCTTCTTTGCATCTGAGAAAAGTTATCTGCTAATACAAAAAATTGTACATCACGGTTTCACGGTTCCAACTTTTGCACACCCTTACGACAAACTGACGAGAAATACTCCATACAACACATGAGCAATCAACAATTCAATGTGTAATTCATCTCTATTGATCGGAGAACAAATACAATAACATTCAGGAGGAAAAAAATTAGACATCTACGCCATTGATCTTCTGTTTCTCTCTGCAAGGAAAGACGATAAGAGCAACTTTAGGACATAACGCAAAAGGGATTGAACCACGACTTAGCCGCAAACAAGATCCTGCATAATGCTTTGGTTTCCTATTCGGCACCGACACTGCCGCGCCACCGTCTGATCTTCCTTCGCCGTCATGAGTGCCACCATGGAAACCTTTGTATCTCTGCTTGTTGATTTCGTTGTCGCGCGGCCACAATCGACCCCTCCCACGGCGGTCACGTCTCCGCCTTGTGGCCTCCACAGCGCTACATGTGCTACCCGCCGTCGTGACCAAGCGCAAGTGGCCAGGCAAGTGCATCATCATGTAAGCTCAAGGTCCCAGGCTGCCTCCACACTTACCAATTCAGAGGCAAAAGTTCGGCCACTTCATGGCCAACAAGGACGAAGAGAGGCGGCGACTCGCAAACAACTCCGTCTCCTCCTCCTCTGGCGCCGACAACGAACAAGACCGCTGACTTGAACGTCACCGACTTAGGCGCTAAAAACATGGTCGACAATTCCCAAGAGATATAATTGACACCCCTATTCTCCAAATGTGTGTCAAATTGATTTAATTTTTTCATTAGATGCTCGACGATTCGAAACTTAGTGAGTTTTTTTTGTTGCATTGTACACTTTGATTGTGGTACCTCCTTCGTATGTGAGCTGTTGGAGGATGTGGTTTACATTGCTGATGTTCCACAAGATTCATTCGATAAAAAATCAGTTCTTGTGGATATGGAAGATGAGGATGAGCGTTTTATGATTCTCAAACCAAAGAGAATGAAAAAATAACTTTGAATTAAATGGAAGTTGAGTATATTACTTTGGCGAAGGCATGAGTTAGTGTGACACTTGATGCGGTGGTAGGCAATGATCAATAAAAAATATTGGCAACAAATCGAAGATCAATTTGGTCGATTGATGCCGAAACCATCACCTCGCTTATTAGATATTTACAAGGTCGATACGACGTCATCAAATAATATTGTAGCCAGTGGAGTGGTTGTTTGGAGCAAGAATGATCCTCCAAGTGAATTCATTGTAGATGACTATGTGAGTTTTGTCTATATAATTTTCTTATTTTCGTGAATGTACTTAAACATGTGCCCAAACTTGTCTTTTGAAACTTTGTAATGTAAGGATCACATTGCACAAGAAAGATAGAAGCAAATGGACACCTCCGTTGGTAAAACTTTTTTGCTTCAACATTATAGGAAAATGTTTGAGCATAGCAAGAAGTGAAAGTTGAGGGATCAATAAGCTCATCCTCAACGAAAGGAGCAACAACCACCGCCTCAGACAATGACGGTGATGACGATGGTGAAGCAAGACCGTCATCAGGAAGGAACATTGGGATGACGGGTGGAAGGAGGAAGGGGAAGGACATATTGAATAAGAAGAAGACCGAGTCACAAACATGAGAGAGAAATCGGTGAGGTGTTGAAGTCACAGAGGGAAATGACGACTCAATCTTTGCAAATGAAGGACCTGGCCAACGAGAATCGCAAGGCCGAGTTTTTGTATCGTTGACTCCTTCATCATGAGAACAAGATGCGACATTAGGTCATTGCCGAGTATAACAAGCTCATGATGATGGATCCAAATAAACTGGATGAGAAGGTGATGGTGTTTTGAGTGATTATAATGGAACAAATTTTGCGACCGAGGATGTCTTGCCGAGGATGATTGGAGTTGAAGTTTGGCTAATGGTAACAATGATGTTTGCTTGACCTATGGTGCATTTGATGCATTCTTTTGGTTATATTTAATTGCTACTTGTTCTATACGGGCCATACTTTTGGATAAAAATCTATGTTCGCATTTGAATGTGAATGTTTACAATTTGAAAAAAAATTATCAATATCGACTACTAAATCTGTTGTGTAATGTGGCATGGTGAAAATGAGAAAATTACTGTACTACGCCCATCTCTAATTATAAAACGTATTATATTTTGGGACATACCAAGTACTCCCTCCGTTCCAATTTAATTGACTTGCTATACACCACATGTGGATGTAATGGATGTAACATCCACATGTGGTGTATAGCAAGTCAATTAAATTGGAACGGAGGGAGTACATGCTAAAATTTGTAAAAATCACAAAGATTATGTTTTAGATTACAACTTCGGGGTATATGCTAGTGTTTTATAACCGTTGATTCAAATCAACAATTCTTCGGCGCCATGTCGATGCCGGCGAAGTAGCAATGACACGTCTCAGGGGTAGAGCCAGGCCCCCGGCCACCCTGTCCATGGCCCAATGTGCGACGGTGGCACGCATGCTATATATACCGTAGGGTTGAAGGTCTCCTTGGGCCTTCTGGCATCTTGTTTCCGCCGCTGCATCTCAAATCCAACTACACCGCTCGTCTATCTCTCCACGCATGAACATAAGCAACTCATGAGCAAGGAGCCTCGCGATTGAAAAGAGAAACACAATCACCACCTTTATTAAAAAAAAACTAGCTCATTCTCTGTGCCGACCAACAATCAACACGTCCCTACCTCTTCTAATGGTCACTCGACCGGCCAGAGGGGGTGGGACCCTAGACCTATGCTCAACGCTATAATCAGATATCAGAATTTAGGATATCACAATGGCTCTATTTAGATGGTGGTGACGGCGTTGAATGCTCCCAACGGTGAGTCTAACCCGATCATCAACGTAGATCGAGGTGCATCTTCAATTCAGCTTCTCTCCCGATCTAGAGTCGCACACAACGGGTGACTACGACTTCTACGAGGAATATCACTCTTCAGTTCTATGTGGACGAGTTACATCTTTCTCTATTCCGGTGATGCGACGACGACCAAATAAGTGAACGACGGATCCATATGCATAAAGTATTACATGTGGATTTGATGTATTTCTATCTCAAAATATTTTCCTCTAATTATGAGACCAATTGTTCAAAGTCAAATGTGCATACCTGTATATTTGTAAATTGTAATCGAGACTAAGGTAATACTTTACTGGTTAATTAATTAACACGGGACTTCGTTAGGTCTTCCGCGTCTCCCAGGCGGCGGCGGTGGAAAAGATTTTTCCTGCTCCAATCTCCGGCGATTGTGCTGGGCCCCTCTCCTTCCACTTGCCGCTCCGACGGCAGGAGGGAGGGGGACCCCTTTTTTGCATGGTACTCAAGGTTCAAAAAAGCGGTAAGCGGTAAGCGAGCGGTGAGGCTCCGATCAGAGGAACTACTGCTTAAGCGAGCTTAAGCGGTGCTTAAGCGTTTTGTACGGACAGAAAATAGGAGCTGTTTTCAGGCTATAAAACACAGCCCAATAAGGCCCAGGCCCAGTTTACTTTTTGTATAAAACTAGTACAAAGCCCGTGCGTTGCAACGGCGCCACATTAAATGAAATGAACAACGTTTAATATATTTCAATTCATATGTCAATCCAATCCAAATGGAATGGAGTTCTCGATATTAATATCTTTTGTACCATGCAATAGTGAAAATCACATAACATCAATTTTAAATGGGTAAGAGTGAGTCCGTGACGATTTATGTAACAGTGAAAACCACATGTGCAATCATAGGAATTCGAATGTGCCGGTTACCTGCTTCACCTAGGTGGTTTTTTTTTTTTTTTTTGAACAGGACCTAGGTGGCTTTTGTTATGTGCCATACAACGGAAAGGAGATCTGCGGGAGACAAAAGACAAGGCTATAGTAGCTACGATTGGTAGGTCAGGTCGCCGGGTAAAATCGTATTTTGTCCGGAAGTCTCCGCTGCCATCGTCGAGTAAAATGCGTGGATGAATTTCCTCAGCCCCGTCCAAGTTCGACAGAACGTCACGTCACGTCATGCTCTTCAAAGCAATGCTGTCAGGAATGTGTACAATTGTTTTACTCATTGATTTAGAACAGAACACCGTGAACATCCATGACATTGTCATATGGGGAAACTGAAAGAACATAGTTTTTTTTTTAGATAAAAGGCACAGGCCTGCTTTAAATTAATAAAGCAAGATAAGTTCCACACACGATATTACATATGCTGAGGACTACAGCTTCTCCGAGCGAAAGTAAAGCTACGATACCGAGGCTGGCAAAATCCCAACAAGCCGGAAAAGGACCAAACAACTACGGAGGATCATTTCTTGGCTTGAAAGAACATAGTAACACGCGAGATTTCCCTTCCAGCAAAATCATCAAACACCTCGTGTGCAACAAACCCCAAGTGCCAATGTTACCTGGTGGAGAGGAAGTAGGCCTGACGGGGATGTCCAAATCGGGACACGGATGTGGCCAATCGGATCATAAAAAATTACTGACCAAGCAAATCGACTCCTCCTCGAGCTTCACCTGGAGCAGCCTTCGTCTGAACCATGGCCATGGTCACCAGAATTAGAGGTAGGTACACGCATCCAAACACTACTAATTTGTAGATAATGAAGTCCACAAGCCACGCATCCACACATTTGCTAATTCGTAGATAATCAGAATCTCCACAAAAACAAAAGAAAACGAATCTGCATCGCACAGCACTCATCACAGAATGTCAGGGGGCAACAGCGCAGACGTACAGATTGAGCCACGAACTGGACGGAAGAAGCGACTGGGAGATAAACGCTCGCGACTTCGCGAGGGTCGGGAAATCTTCACGACGCCGACGACGGCGACCAAGCCCAGTAGCCGCTGACGACGGCGACCAGCACCAGTAGCCCCTCCCGATCTCCCGCCTCCATCCCCTTGGCTCGCCGCCCTCCGAACACCCATCCCGGCGACCGACTGCAAGGGATGAGTGAGCCGTCGCGACTGGAGCTGGGGGAGGCAGCGTTGATTGACCGTGATTTGGGGACGGTGGCGTATGAGTGTGAGTCATGGCCCGTCGGTTCTACACCTGGACGGGAGGATCCGGTCGTCCTTGTCCTGTTCGTCGCCTCGCGTACCTGCAGAGAGTGGTCAGCTCGCCGGCTCTGCAATCTGGAGGCTGATGCGCGGAGCAGCCGCCTCGATCGCCGCGAGCACCTACTGCCCCGACGTCGGCAGCTCGTCGGTGCTGCAATGCGAACGCGAGGGGAACGAACAGCCGACGGACGGAAAAAAAATCGACCGTTTTGCTCGCTCCCTGGTGGCAGTGGTGGGTAGTTTCTCCGAACTTCAGGGACAAAACCGTCCAAAAAAATAACGTACCACAAGAAAAAAAAACTAACCGGTATACGACTTATGGGTGGCAGTGGTGGGTAAATATGTGATTTACTGGAAGGGTAAAATCGGGAAAAAAATGACGTACCACAAGAAACCTTAATGCTTTTATTATTACTAGCAAACTTGCCCGTGCGTTGCTACGGGTTGATTTTATGTAAAATTTCTTCTTGTCACATTGTCAATAAATGATGCTCTTTCGGACAAAATATGTGTGCGAGTAACTCGGTTCCTAACCTTGTCGTGGTAATGCATATTTCGACTGATACTAAATTTCTTGATGCTTCTTCCTTCATAAGTCTCTATGATATTCTATGTCAGGACTTTATAGGATTGATAGGATACTCATAACAAGTTGTAACCCCGAGCGGTTTGATGATATGTGACCGACCGGGAAGTCCTGAGAATCTCAGGTGCACACGAGTGAAGACAAAGTGTGCAGAAAAAAAATCAAAATATTGTTCTGTGGGGCCAGTCTAGAGACCCTAATGATGATGAACACCGTTGTGCTCGTTAGCTCTTCCTATAATGTCATCACTGTGTAATGACGATCAACGCCCTCATGCTCGTTAGCTCTTCCTATAATCAGGTCATCACTTGTGGAAATTTCTTTTGATATCAAATTGTACAAAGTTGGCCAAACTAATTTCTAATCATAGCAACAACCAATTTTGACACAGAATGGAGCATCTTCAATCTTCCTCGAAAAGTGCACAAAGATTTGTGCAAGAAAGGGCGATGTAAATTCCATATACTCCATGTGTGGACCAAAAAGTGGTCTTACAAAATCTGTTGCAATCAACAACTAAAACAATCCGAACAGAAAAGTTGTATCTTCATTAAACATAAATTACATGCATTTTCTTAGG
Organism: Poa pratensis; assembly: GCA_947311845.1. Taxonomy (NCBI): domain Eukaryota; kingdom Viridiplantae; phylum Streptophyta; class Magnoliopsida; order Poales; family Poaceae; genus Poa; species Poa pratensis. The sequence goes on along the minus strand of CAMZMU010000107.1, from coordinate 111,993,366 downwards.
AAAAAGTAACATACATTCAACCACATTTGTTCACTTGAAACACTTGTAGGATAAAGTTTTTTTAGGAAGAGACGAGGTCAGTTACAAGTTTACGGCAACATGTAACAGACAGAGAGAAATGAGCAGCAGCCTATTTCATTTTAGAATCATACATCAGGTAGACCATGCTATCCAATCCTTGACTTGGCAAATCAAACATCACTATCAGCAGTTCCGCAACTTCATCCTCTTGCTCGGATTGGACACCTCTGAATTTCAACTGTCAAAAGAAGACTGAAAAGCAAGAGGTGGGCTACAATTGGTTGTAAATGAACAAACGAATTCCCCATGCATCTGCACATTGCTCTGAATTAATCACCAATATAAGACATGTTGTGGTTCACCACTACATTACCTTTGAAGAACTCCAAAGTATGTCCAGCAATGACAATGTAGGTGCCAAACGTGCATTGATGTCCTGAATTGGAGGCTTGTATGATAGCCTTCCTCCTACTTGTTCAGTTATGACCCTTTAGGAAGACAAAAAAAAGGCAATATGCATGTTATGACAATTCCCAGTATGCATATTTTGCGGTAAAAAATATTGCAAACAGCTCTTACCCTTTGAAACAGAGGGAACAAGATGACCTTCAGTTTGTTCCTCACATGCTGGCTATTGACTTGAAAGTAGTATTGTGGGTCGGACAAATATCGAGTAATCTGTAACAATCGAGTGAGGTTTCAAAATATTATCGATAAAAGAAACTTGTGTTAATATGAAAATTTTCAGAGCAAAGGTCATCACCAACAGTCCATCGCCACCACCAAAAGTAGCTACCTCATGGGTTTAAGAATTACATGACCAGGGACTATGAACGAAGTCATACACTCTGAAACTCAATTGCCTGAATGCCTTAATCGTTCTGAAGATAACACCAGCACCGACATCCTCAGTAGTGTCCCCCACCACAAAGACTGAGGAATCAGAGACAGCACCAATATCGACTTTCAGTATGTCGCATGAAGAAAGAAGACACTTACAGTTTTAGCGGAGAGGATCTTGGCAACGTCTTGGTTGTGCCTGACAGAAACAAGAAGGTGTGCGGCTGCTCGTAACTTGATGGCACGGCTGACGACCAGGCGGAAGTCAATACCGCGACGCTGTAGTAGAGCTGGTTGAGGCGCCATCGAGTTGTCGTGGAGGCTGTCCGGGGGAAGGGAGAGGCACTCCCGTACGCAAGGTCGTACGCGACGTCGTCCTGGAAGACGGCACAGTCCTCGCCGAAGCCCACTACCACCTTCAAGAGAGCCACACTCCCTACTCCCCTTCTCCCACCACCCAGGAACATACCCTAGTGCAACATCGAACTCGAATGTTGTCAGCACCGGCCTCTTGAATCCCTCCCCCCAATCGATCGACAACCGAGGACATGCAATCTGCACCCACGCATCCACTGAATCCCCGAACAGCTCCATCCTCGTCGGGGAGAGCTCCGACATGAGCACCACCGTGTGCTCCAACCCTTTCTCCTCCAGATGCTCCACTATCCTGTCAAGAACCTTCACGCTCCCCTGCCGGCCTAGCGTGCCGAGCACAACTCCCCAGCTCTTTGCATTTCTGGCGTCCAGCACCGCCTTCTTCTTCTTCCTCGCCTGCTTCATGCCGACATGGTCATACTCCTCGAGCACGAGCACGCCGAGAAACGGGTCGTACCGGTAGGCCTTGACCCCGGGGTTGGTGATGATGAAGGCCTCGAGGTGGAACCTGCCGTCGGCGACGAAAACCACGACGCGCACCGAAGAGTCGCCAGAGTTCTTGAGCGTGGGCGCGGTGCAGCCGAGGATCTCGCTGGCGGAGAGCGGCTTTGCCTGCGGCACGACGATGTCGCGGTACCCTTCTTTGGTGAGCAGCTCGCGCGCGGCGTGCACCGCGGCGATGAACTGCACGGTGCCGGCGAGGGCGAGGCGTGGCGCTGTAGTCGGATCGGAGAAGGCGCTGTGGACAGCTTGGGCGAGGCGGAGCGCGTCGACGCGGATCTCGACGAAGACGTAGAGCACGGGGAGGAGGGATTCGGTGGCGGGGACGAGGCAGGGGTGGCCGTAGTGGACGAGGAGGTCGGCGGCGAGGGCCCTGGCGGGGCGGTCGCCGAGGCAGCAGGCGCCGTAGGTGGGGTCGGCGAGGATGAGGAGGTCGTTGGAGGGGTGGGCGGCGAGGAAGGGGGCGAGGAGGTGGGAGATGGGCAGCGAGAAGAGGAGGAGGCCCTCGGGGAGCTGCAGCGCGGCGCGGCGCGCGCCCGAGGAGCGGATGCGGTGCGTAAGGTGACCGGTAGGTAGAGGCTATGGTGGCTGGCCATCGACCTGAAAGGGGATTGATTGCTTCAGCAGCACGGACTGCGGGTTTATTTCAAGATTTGTGAGGGGGCAAAGTGTAAAATGACCATGACGTACCAACACCTCCTCTGGCCGTATTATATAGTAGAGATATATATATAGATATAGCCCAATAAGGCCCAACAGGAAACCCTAGTACTAAAGTATCTGAACCATTCAGTCTTCACAGCCGCCTCCCTCCTATTCCCTCACGCCGCCTCTCTCTCTCTCTCTCTCTCTCTCTCTCTCCTCCTCATCATCTCCCTAGAAATCTTGCCGGACTGGTCGAATCCTCGCCGGAGCAGCTCGCCCCTCACCGAAATCAGCCGCCACAACTCCTTTTCCACCGCCTCCAGCCTTCTCCCCTGCAGCGCTGCCTCCTTTTCTCCCCCAAAATTTTCAATCTCGTTGGCCCAGCGCCTAATGGTCCGTTCAGGCCTAATCCTGAGCGGTGAGCCTCCGATGCGCTTAATTATGCGCTTTAATCAGCCTAAGCGTCCGCTTTTTTGAACCTTGATGGTACTTAGGGCTAGGAGTTCTCTAGCATAGCGCATCGTTGGGGTGGTGGGAGCGGCGTCCGGGCAAATAAATCTGCCTCAACTCTTCTCCCACACCGGCGTTGTCCTTCATGGCGGCGTCTCGGAGTTGGTGGCACTGTGTGCTTGCCGATCTTTCAGATCGGTGGCTTTAGGGTTCATGGATGGTGTCGGCGAGGCGGCGGCGACGACTTCATCAGATGGTTTTTTCCTCCTGCTCTGTCCCCGTTGCTGCGGCGTTGTCTCCGGCGCCAAGGTGGAGCAGAGAGGATTCGTCCTGGAGTACGTGCAGACGGTGGTCTGCACTGGTGACGGCTGGAAGATCGTGCACCTTGTGGTGGGTTCGTGGTTGAAGGCTGATGGTTCTGGTTCCCTACTCCGACATCGTCGTGCGTGGGTGCCAGTGCTGAAGTTCGATGGCGTGTCCGGGGACATGCTGCCCCGGTCTGATTCTTTCAACGACAATGGTTTGTCCTATGGCAAACTACATTGGAGGTCCGAAAAGCTGATGATCAGCGATGGAGCCGCATCGAGATCGGGTGAAGAGGTGATCTGTCTATTTTTTCCTTGGTGGCTGCTACGGTGGTGCCGAAGAAGATGGATAGACGTTGGTTTGTCAGATAGGTTCATCCTATTTTTTCAGATCTGTAAGATCGGTGTATACGTACTTTGTATCTCATCTTTTATTTATCAATGAGAATCGTATTACCATGAAAAAAATTTAACACGGAGTAACAATTTAGCCCTGAAAAAACAGCAGAATACACACCACCGCTGCACCGCACCGTCTCCCCACTTGCCCAGTCCCCACGCCATTACGCTCCCTCTGACCTCTCCCCTCAACGCTGCCCCGTCCCGAGGCAGGCCCGACCCCAGCCTCCACCGCCACGCGGCCCCGCATCTCGCGCACGGCGCCGCCGCCTCCGCCATCGCCGTTCTTCCTCGTCGCCCTCACCGCTGTCTCCACCTCGTCCGCGATCTTCGGCGATTGGATTTAGAGGTACGATGCTGTTTCCGTCCAGGGACGCCCGTAGTTAAATCCGAGCGACCTTCACGGTCTCCTGATCTAGGCCAGCCCCTGATTGTGCCCTTGGTGCGGGCGCAGCTTTTATTTGAGATGCCTAAAACCCTAATCATAAACCGAAACCCTATCTCGTCTGACGCCTTGAAATCTTGCGACTCGTGTTCCTGCCTAAGGCCAAGGGGCTAGATTCGGGAGATAAACAACCCCCAGTTGCTGATAGCTGTCTCTATGTTTGTCAAGATCTGTCTAGAAATGTTAAACTGTAGATGCTTTTGCACAATGTTTGCGCTCACGCAATGCTCATTTCTTATTCCAAGGTAATCCTAGCCATTTGAAGTCACTGGTTTATAGACAACCAGGCACAATGGCCTTGCTTTATAGAAAGCACAGGTGCTACAAGGTTTCAACGCTGGGGATCGCCAGCTATTACAGGAGTAATCCAACCTAAAAACCAGATAAACCACCAGATCCCCCACGTCTCCCAGCAAGAAAAATAAGCTCCAGGCTATTACATTTACTTTTAAGTCACTGTTGCATTCTATTGATCCGGGAATTCCCAAAGGGCTCTAGTTTTGTACAGCAAAACGGGCCAGCTTTGCGGATCTAGCTCCGCAGAGTTGGCCTGTTCGGTACTTCTCCGCACTGGAATTCTGGGAAGCTGGAAGCTATAGGGCTTCCGAACACGCCCCAAGTCCTCTAATCTCTCCACCATGATGGCCTTATTTCGTCTTGGCTCTCTTTTGACTTGTTTCTCCACTTGATCATGACAAGTGGCATGGAGTTTGGTTGACCTGCCTTTGTCAAATTGCCATGTAGGATTATATGAGACACTATACTGACGACACAAATTTTTTGTTTAGTTTATTTATCATTAGAATAGTGCCCATCTGATAAAAAAGTACTCACGCACAAACCCTCAGGTCCAGTACCAGAATCAAAGTCGAACCTGACACAACCACGCCGCAACAGACGACCATGGCCGTGGCCACACACGCCCGCAGCTCCTCCCTCCTCCGCGCCCTTGCTGCCACGAGGTCGCCCCCGCCGCAGCAGCTCCGATCCATCCACGAGGGGCCTGACACCATCGACGAGATCCTCGACCGCCACCTATCCAAGAAGAGCCCCTCCTCAACATCTCTCCTCGACGACGACGCGGTAGAGGCCCAGGCACTCCGACGGCTGACGAGCACGCGGCGGGAGGCGCTTGGGCTGTACCGGGACATCCTTCGTGCGACACGTCTATTCGAGTGGCCCGACGAGCGCGGAGTGCCATGGCGTGAGTCGCTGCGTGCCAACGCGCGGCGTGAGTTCGAGGAGGCCCGTGGCGAGCGTGACCCGGAGGTGGTGGCGCGGCTCATCATTGGCGGCCGTGACGCCGTCGAGCAGGCCCTGGAGCGTGTCGCCGAGGCGGCGGGGCGTAGATTCCCCCACCCCAGCGCGATGCGCCCAATACTTTCTCTGCTGCTGCTGCTGCTGCTGCTGCTGCTGCTTGTGTTTGTTAATTTTGTTGTAAGCGAGCATGTATAAAGGCCTATGTATTGTCAGAGATAATTAGCAAAATATTTTCCTTACTGATGAAGGAGGTCTTCCATGTCATTTTTAGTTCTCTCTTTGCCAAGAAATGTGACCGGAAAGCAACTTTGTTTTTGCATTTGATCTGTGTATGGTGTATGTTATGCAAATACTATACACTGAGTTACCTGTAATTCCATAATTTTCAGTTGTAAAGAATTGACCTTGTACGTCATGTCAATATTAATAACAGAAGGGTGAATCTTGTTCGAATTCAGTCTGTGTTCTCCAGTACCAGCAGCAAGACATAACGCCTTGTTCTTTGAGTAGATGAGAACTGATCTCTCATGTATGTTTCCCTGGGCATTGTGCTGGTGCTGTAGTAGCATAGCATCAGAACACAGAAGCTCTGTAATGTCTGAATCAGTGACATGCTGTTGCACTTAAAATTCTGGGACTCATGCTCCTACCTAAGGGACTGTATTGAAGAGATAAACACCCCCCTACTGTTGATAGTTGTCTTTATGTTTGTCAGAACTTGTAGATGCTTTTGCACAATGTTTGCTCATACAATGTTCATTTCTTCTTCTAAGGTAATCTTAGCCCTTTTAAGTCACTGTTGAAGTTTATTGTTATTCCTGCAGAAGACGCTCTCCAATGGCGACATCTGATGAACAGGTTAAGGTGTATGCTGATTTCATGGCGAGGGTCAAGAGAACAATATATATTGATCACCTCTCCCCTCTGGTTACTAGCCAAATTATCAAAGCAGCTCTTGCCCAGTGTGCGAATGTTGTCAGTTTGGAGTTCATTGTGAACTACACAATCCCGTACGATATCCCTTCCGCTGCGTTGGTGGAACTGGATGACGAGTCACAAGCCAAGGCTGCTGTAGACTTGATGAATGATTTCCCCTTCATCATTGGTGGAATGCCCAGGCCTGTAAGAGCTATCTATGCACAGCCCGAAATGTTTCGGGATCGCCCTAGGCACCCTGCCTTGAAGATGGAAATCAGCTGGGTAAAAGAAGGGAATCCAGATTATGATGGGATGAATAAACTGAAGAGGCTTACAAAGAGACAAGATGCAGAAAATATGGCACTCGTCAAGGTGAAGTAGTTGATTTACGACTGATCTTATGTACTTATGTCAACTACTAAAAAATCTGCAAATATCTCTCCTTTACTCCCCTGATGAAGCAAACCATTTCTCTGGGGAATAGAGGCACCTAATAGGGCGTAGGCAGTTGTAACCAGAGACGTCAACATATTTTCCTGGCATTCATTATCATATTTGCCCCATTTGGATGGAGTTTGCGTACATTACACACATTATTTTGTGGATTTTGATGATGATGCTGTTTTTTAGAACACAGATGCAGTTGCTTCTAACCTTGGTTGTACCCAAGCCATAATTTAATTGAGCTTTTCTCTTCCTTTTAGAATCAACTGGAAGAAGAGATGGAGCTGGCGACCCAGCAGCAGGAGACACTTGATGGAAACTTCGAGAAGTACTACATGATTGAGAAAATGATTCAAGAGGGGAAGATCGAGAACCTCGCTCGCCATTATAAGGTCAACCTGGCAGAGCACTGATTAGTCTTGACAGTGCATGGACCAGTCCCAGAGATTGCAGTCCCAGTGCAAGCTAATGTTCTTCTGGTTCTGGGGCATTACACTCATAATAGTGTGTGATACCCACTGACTGGTTTGATTCAGCCTCACTCTACCTGTGTCCAGCTGCATCTTCTGTGTAAAAAGTAGTTCCTAGTGTAACAGCTGTTAACCCGTTGACGGTAAAGCTTGGTGTTCTCTGTATGATCTCCAAGTTTAACATCCCACCAAGATAATCCAACGATGTCTGATATTGTCTTCTGTGTATTGTGAACTTATGGGAGATGTTGGTGGCATGGTTTAGTCGTGTTGATCCTGTTGCTGCTTCAACCAGGAGGGAATCATGTTTCTTTCTTGTGATCCCAGGATTGAACTTATTGTCACGTCGGTTTCACGGGATAGCGGCAACAGAGCAGCACAAGTGCCATGTGTTCCAAGTCTTGGAACAGAGGAAAAGGAAGGATGGTCTGGCTGTCTGGTTGGAGAAAATCTGAGGAAGAAATGGTAGCAGGAATCAAGCAAGGAAGAAAGGTTTGTCCATGGCTGGCGTGCCCATGGGGAAGGAGGGGTGCTCTGCTTCTGGCTCTGGCTCTGGCTCCTGTTCACTTCTTCTTGGATACTCTTCACAACTTGCACCTCCTCTCATTTGCTCCTGCTACAGATCCCCTATTTTTTCCTTCTCATTTTTTTTCGAGAGTACGCAAATTGCGTACCTTATTTTTATAGAAGGCAGAAACGTTTTACAAGTAAAATCACCCCTGCCGAAGCATAGGGGACCCAAACACCACTCCACTCGCTAAGCCTACTCTCTCACAAATGTTTGAGCTCCAACACCCACACCATTGCTACCCTGTCGCACATTCTCGACAGGTTTAGCTCTTCTAAAATGTTTGCCGTAATCCTTTGAACTGTTTGTTGCTTCCCTATGTTTCTAAAACACCAAGCGTTTCGATTTTTCCATAGAGCATGACAGGTAAAACAGACCAGCGCATCGAAATGCTTCTTCTCCTTCTTGTCTCTGAACTTCACTCGTTGCGCCAGCCACCATTCCTGCAATGTACAGCCATGTGATGGCGTGGTGAAGATCCCCTGGAAAGCTTCCCTGCAGCCGTGCCACACTTCCCTTGCGAAAACACATTGGATGAGTGTGCTCCGCCGTATCCTCCTCCTGAAGGCACACAAAACATGCCTAGGTAGACTCCTGTAGCCCATGCCGAAACCGTCGATCTGAGGTCCAGATTCTATGATGCGTTGCAAGCCAGGCGAACAACTTGCTCTTTGGCATAGCTCCGTTCTTCCAGATGGGTCCTGCCACAAATCTCTCCCTGCCTTGAACTAAAGTGTTATAGGTCGATCGCGCCGAGTATTGCCCTGTCGGGTTCCAAGGCCAGCGGAAACTGTCTGTTTCTGTCAGAGCCCTCTCGACTCCGCTGATCGCCGCCCAGAGCAGCAGACCTTCCCGAGCTCCTCTGAACGCCAGCGTCCCCGGAACGTCCAGAATCCACCTATGGCCATCTAGCCCTTGTGCCACTGTTCTCGAATTTCGAATTCGCGCGGCCACCAGGTTGGTGATCCTTGGTGCAATTTCTGCCGCCGTTTTTCCATTGATCCAACGATCAGTCCAGAACAGAACCCGCTGCCCATCCCCCACCTTGATCCGCACCAGACAATCAAACACGTTTCTAGCCGATTCATCCTTCAACATCGGCAGTCCTTGCCACGGGCGCTCGCTTTCTGTGCGCCGGAGCCATTCCAGTGCACCCTAAGCGCCAGGCCGTGCAGCCTCAGATCCTTCACTCCTAGACCACCGAGATCATGCGGTTTGCAAATTCGCTCCCACGCCACCAGGCACTGCCCGCCACTAGCTCGCTCCTTTCCTGCCCAGAAAAAACCGCGGAAGCACTTCTCCAATTCCTCGAATACCCATACCGGCGCATCGTCAATGAGGAGGTGGTGAATTGGTCGCGCCGACATCACCGCCTTCAGCAGCGTTAGCCGTCCAGGTCTGGCTATCATCCCTCGCTGCCAGGCGGGCACAATTTTCGTTGCTGCGTCCAACATGGGATGTCATTGGTTTTTCGTCAGAGGTCTCAGCACGAGCTGTAGACCTAGGTATCGAATTGGAAATGGAGTAATTGGACAGCTGTAACGAGATGCCTGCCATGTGCCTGTTTGCTGTTGCTGTGACAGGTGTAACGAGATGTGCTAATTCGGCCTGCGTCTTGACTGATACGTCTCCAACGTATCTATAATTTCTGATGTTCCATGCTTATATTATGCCAATTGCTACATGTTTTATATACACTTTATATCATTTTTATGCATTTTCTGGGACTAACCTATTAACAAGATGCCACAGTGCCAGTTCCTGTTTTCTTCTGTTTTTGGTTTCAGAAAAGTTGTTTTGGAAATATTCTCGGAATTGGACGAAACAAAAGCCAAAGTCCCTATTTTTCTGACACGTACACGGAGTCCGAAGGAGAGACGAAGGGGGGCCGTGGGCCGTCCTCACCACCTGGTGGCGCGGTCCCACCTCCTGCCGCGCCGCCACGTGGTGAGGAGGCCTCGGGCCTCCACCGACGCCGCCCCTTCGCCTATAAATTGCTTTTGACGGGAAAACCCTAAGTACCCGAGTCAAAAACCACGAAAAGTTCCAGAGCCACCGCCGCCGTCAACCCTAACTCGAGAGGGTTCTGAAACTCTTCCCGGCACCCTGCCGGAGAGGGGAATCATCACCGGAGGGCTCTGATGCGTGTAAAGCACACGTTCGTCAGGAGACCTCAAGTGTAAGGTTTGATGAGTGTAGCAGCAAGTCTTCCCTCAGTATGAAACCGAGGTTATCGAACCAGTAGGAAATCGGCGATGTTCTGAAGGTGTCAATGGCGTCAGAAAACTTGTGGTTGTCGTCGGGGAAGCAAACTTCCTGACGGTTGACTTGGAACCTGCACGCGAAACAATCAAACTACTTTGCCCCAACGAATCAGTGAGGTGTCAATCTCACCGGCTTGCTGAAAACAAAGGATTAGACATATAGTGTGGAAAATGATGTTTGCTTGCAGAGAATGAAAAAGAACAATGATGCAGTAGGTTATATTTCAGATGTAAAAGAATGGACCGGGGTCCACAGTTCACTAGTGGTGTCTCTCCATAATAAAATACTAACATGCTGGGTAAACGAATTACAGCTGGGCAATTGATAAAATAAAGAGCGCATAACAATGCATATACAAGTCATGATGATCACTATGAGATTTATTTGGGCATTACGACAAAGTACACAGACCGCCATCCAGCATGCATCTGTGCCTAAATAGTCCACCTTCAGGTTAGCATCCGCACCCCTTCCAGTAAGTTGCAAGCAACAGACAATTGCATTAAGTATGGTGCATAATGTAAACAATACAAATATCCTTAGACAAAGCATTGCTGTTTTACCCCTAGTAGCAACAGCACATCCACAACCTTAGAACTTTCTGCCACTGTCCCAGATTAAATGGAGGCATGAACCTACTATCTAGATTAAATACTCCTCTTGGAGTTACAAGCATAAACTTGGCCAAAGCCTACACTAATAACGGAGAGCATGCAAGATCATAAACAACATATATATAATAGATCAATAATCAACTTGACATAGTATTCAATACTCATCGGATCCCAGCAAACACAACATGTAGCATTACAATAAGATGATTTGATCATGATAGGCAGCTCACAAGATCTAAACATGATGGCACAAAGGAGAAGACAACCATCTAGCTACTGCTATGGACCCATAGTCCAGAGATGAACTACTCACACATCACTCCGGAGGCAGGCATGGCGATGTAGAGCCCTCCGGTGATGATTCCCCTCCCGGCAGGGTGCCGGGAAGAGCTTCAGGAACCCCCCGAGTTAGGGTTGACGGCGGCGGCAGCGGATGTTTTCTGGAAATATGTCTCGGTATTTTAGGGTTTACGCCTCGGGGAGAATAAATAGGCGAAGGGGCGGTGTCGGTGGACGCACGAGGCCCGCTCCCCACATGGCGGCGCGGTAGGGGGCCCACCCGCGCCATGGGGTGGGGACGGCGCCTCGCTGCCCCCCCCCTTCGTCTCTCCTTCGGACTTCTGGAACGTGTCGGAAAAAATAGGGACTTGGCAATTTGTTTCGTCCGATTCCGAGGATATTTGCAGAACAGCTTTTCTGAAACCAAAAACAGCAGAAAACAGGAACTGGCACTATGGCATCTTGTTAATAGGTTAGTCCCAGAAAATGCATAAAAATGCTATGAAGTGTGAATAAAACATGTAGCAATTGGTATAATACAAGCATGGAACATAAGAAATTATAGATACGTTGGAGACGTATCAGGCTCTACATCGCCATGCCTGCCTCCGGAGTGATGTGTGAGTAGTTCATCCTTGGACTATGGGTCCATAGCAGTAGCTATATGGTTGTCTTCTCTCTTGTGCCATCATGTTTAGATCTTGTGAGCTGCCTATCATGATCAAGATCATCTTATTGTAATGCTACATGTTGTGTTTGCTGGGATCCGATGAATATTGATACTATGTCAAGTTGAATACTGAAATATTATGTCTATGTTATTTATGATCTTGCATGCTCTTCCGTTGCTTGTTGATACTCTGGCCAAGTGGATGCTTGTGACTCCAAGAGGGGTATTTATGCTAGATAGTGGGTTCAGTCTCCATTTAATTTGGGGGAGTGACAACAACCCCTAAGGTTGTGATGTGCTGTTGCCACTAGGGGTAACCTAATGATGCTTTGTCCAAGGATGAATGTATTGTTTACATTATGCACTTTACTTAATGCAATTGTCTGTTGCTTGCAACTTAATACTGGAAGGGGTGCGGATGCTAACCTGAAGGTGGACTATTTAGGCACAGATGCATGCTGGATAGCGGTCTGTGTACTTTGTCGTAATGCCCAAATGAATCTCATAGTAGACACCACAACTTGCACATGCATATTATGCACTTTTCAATATTGTCAATTGTCCAACTGTAATTTGTTTACCCAGCATGTTAGTTATTTATTATGGAGAGACACCATAGTGAACTGTGGACCCTGTCCATTCTTTTACATCTGAAATACAACCTACTGCAATCATTGTTCTCTTTCATTCTCTGCAATTAAACATCATTTTCATACAACACTTTTAATTCTTTGTTTTCAGCAAGCCGGTGAGATTGACACCCTCACTGATTCGTTGGGGCAAACTAGTTGATTGTCTTGTGTGCAGGTTCCAAGTCAACCGTCAGGACTTCTTCCACCCCATCAACAACAGCAAGTTTTTGGCGCCGTTGACACCTTCAGAAGTGTGTTCACCTCCTACTGGATTGATAACCTCGGTTTCTTACTGAGGGAAGACTTGCTGCTACACTCATCAAACCTTACTCTTGGGTCTCCCAACGAACGTGTGGTTTACACGCATCATTGACGAAGCACCGCAACCTGGTCAAAGGATCTGCTTTTGTACAAAGCCATCTGCAAGCTTGTCCAGACTGAAACTGGAACACAAAACCAGAACTCATGTCATACTACCGTCATTCTGAATTTTACACTGCATCAATTTACATGATACTCATGGCATACTACAGTCAAAAGAAGAAACAATTTCGCCAGAATTTGCTCCGTCGATCAAATTATTGCTGGAGAATTCTTTTTATAAATAGTTAACGGCAAAGCCGTGTTCACGCACGACTGTGATGCGCCTTGCCATCCAGGGTTGGAGTAACACCAGTATACAGTCAGTCACAACCCATATCCAGCCCCAAATTATATTCTTTAAAGTTTTCCCAAATTGTGGGGCCAACTGCATGTAATTGGTGAAAAAGGTGAGAGAAGAATTAATGAATGCCAAAAGAAAAGAAAGGAAAAGTGGACGTTCGGACGCGTCTGACCACCCCAAACCCTCCCCGCATAGTTTGGCAACTGCCGGACAGTACAGACGTTTGGGGATGGTTTCACAACCGTGGTTAGGTGATATTTTTTAACCCAAATCATATCCGGTCTGTCCGCCTAAAAGTTTGGGCAGGATTTGGCAACCCCGCTTGGAGATGCTCTAAGTTCAGAAAATATGTCAAATCCATCTACCAACAATTTGGCCTTCCGATGCTTTTATTCGAGTACTTGCTCATTGACTGCCGATGTGGACCCACATACCAGTCAAAGAGTACCACGAACATTTTTCTTTACAACCTTTTGCATATTTGAGGAAAGAGTACCATCAACTGTTAGGCACGTTTGGTTCTATGCCCGCGTCCACCTTGCCAAAATATTGGCACCCCCGTAATGATTGGATGTTGCTTGGTTGGACGTCAAATATTTTGCCAGCCCAAGCCAGCCCGTGCATGCCAGTTCAATTTCACGCCAATTCCTGGGCGAACTGGTGGCGGCGAAATCCCACGCTAAAATATTGGCTGCCAAATTTTTTTTTTTGATTTTTATTGGCTGCCAAATTTTGGCAGGGCACATCTGGGCTCAATCCAAACAGCCTCAGGTCCCTAAAACAGAACTGTTATTAGGTCACCTTTGGGCCGGCCCGTTTAACCCATCTACACCTGGGCCTGATGTCCAGAGCCTAGTAGGTCACGACGAGTATAAATACGGCGAGCAGGGTCATCTCGCCCTCCCCTGCTCATTCCCCTGCCGCCGCCGCCTCCTCTCTCCGGTTTGCACGGGCAGCCTCCGTCGTCCACCATGGTGAGGCTCTCTCCTCCCCGTCGAGCTTTTATCTCCCGTGGATGCATCTCTCTTTCGCAGAGGATGGATTGCATGATGGTGTGGTAACGAATCCGTTCTTGCTCGTTCGTTTTTGCTTCCGCAGCCGAAGCAGATCCACGAGATCAAGGACTTCCTGCTGACGGCGCGCCGGAAGGACGCGCGGTCGGTGCGGATCAAGAGGACCAAGGACGCCGTCAAGTTCAAGGTGCGCTGCTCCAGGTACCTCTACACCCTCTGCGTCTTCGACGCCGACAAGGCCAACAAGCTCAAGCAGTCCCTCCCACCAGGTTCGTGCCCCCACCGCTTCTGCATTGATGCTTGGTTGCTTAATAAATGGCCCCGCTAGTTCTCTATATTATCTTACAACAAGAGAGGAGAAATATATACATAGCTTGGTTTGTCTTTGGCACTGTTCTTGATTAGATTTGTTAGGATGTGTTGTTTTATGCGAGATCCTTCCATGGAAGTTGTTCCTGCTTTTAGACATAGACGTTGGGCCGGCACGAGTACTGTAATTGCTTGTTTAGTTCTATATTTGAGGTAGTGCTTGTTCTGTAAGGCTTAAGTAGTCTGAATCTGGGATAATTGTAAGCAACCAGCTTGGTGGGTTTAAGATGTCAGTTCTGACCACTCAGCAGCGGTCATCATGCCACCATTTATTTGTTCCTCTGCAAACACATTGCTCTACTTTGTTCTAGTGTGTAGTATTGTTCCAATTTTATGCATAGTTGTACATGACCTTTTGTCATGATAATCATGGACATGCTCAAATTGATTGTAGTTCGTCCTCAGTTTATTCATCTTTTACATTGTAACTCTTCATTCACCCATTGGAAATGCTTACCTTTACTGTGTTCCTTTTACAGGTTTGAGCGTCCAGGAGGTGTAAGCATCAAGCCAGAGAATGCCTAGTAGTGGGAATGTTTGATCCATCTTGCTTTAGCGTCTATTAGCAGGCTCCTTATTACCCCCATTATGTGAGTTTTCATGTTTGAGACCAAAATGTAATGTTTGGGAGTCTATGTGGATGGACCTGTGAGGATTTTGTGTTACTTCACTTTCTGGAGAATGGTGATTAGCTATCTTAAATTGATTGAGTTCCATGCTATTTTCCCTTTGTCCTTATTGCTTTATATTTTTACCCATATGATTTTGTGATCACTAGTTGGTTCTTTGGGTTGTTTGTGCAATGGGTACATGTGTTTGTTAATTGCTTCTGTGCTGTGCAATGTTTGTTAATGTGGTATTGTACCAACACTCAAAATTCACTAGACTGACTTGGTTTAGTAATATTTCGTCTGTTTCAATGAATATAGACTGACTTGCCTTGCTTGTCAGAGTAGTTAGTTCCAAGTGTGATGTGTTTTACTGCAGGTCCAAGAAAACATTAATCTTGTTATTGATTTTCGATGGTGTATTCAAAGTTAAAGAACAACAGTTTTTCTGTATGAGTAATGCTACAACTACGGGATTTTCTTACGGGAAAAATGTTACGGACTGACGTGTAGTGATACGTGGAACCCACGCTGGCGTACAAGTAAAAGAAGATGACCCAAAATTAATGGCTGATATTACGGGAAAACGGAGAAGGAGAAGACGGCGGCGGCTCTGGTTTTGGCCGGCGAGGACAGCTCACAGCACCGGACTGCGCCCCTTAAAAGAGCTTGCCGTTGCGCCTCGGAATCACCATGCCGGGCCACGGTGCTCGTCTCACCGCGCGGCGCCGGACCTCGTCGCTCTCGTGCCGACTTTGGTTTTGGCCGGCGAGGACAGCTCATAGCGCCGGACTGCGCCCCTTGAAAGAGCTTTCAGCCGCGCCTCGGAATCACCATGCCAGGCCACGGTGTTCGCCTCACCGCACGGCGCCGGACCTCGTCGCTCTCGTGCCGACTTTGGTTTTGGCCGGCGAGGACAGCTCATAGCGCCGGACTGCGCCCCTTGAAAGAGCTTTCAGCCGCGCCTCGGAATCACCATGCCAGGCCACGGTGTTCGCCTCACCGCACGGCGCCGGACCTCGTCGCTCTCGTGCCGCCGAACTTTACGAATGCCGTTGGTTTAGCCATTGACGGAAAAAAAGAAGTCGCCGGTCATGACAGATAGAGCATATCTCCCTGGTGAGCCCTATGATCATGCTCCCAACTAAGGCTGCAACTCGCGTGCCTCGTTGTGTTTGAGCGAGGCCGGTGTGGCCGGAGTAACCGTTTCGCGCGCCGGATGTGTCACTCCATCTCGTGCAGTTCGGCGGCGTCGGCGGCGGGGTCCCATGAGGCGGCGCGAGCGGCGACATGCCGACATCCCTTCTGATGGCCGGGCACGATTTCAACAGGGCACCACCGCAGGATCTTTGCTGTGTCGTCGTCCGGCGCGGTGAGCTCAGACAGTTACCAGGCAGACATGAAGGCCACCGTTATCCCCTCCGCTTTCTTCGACAAATCGTGGGTCTAATTTGTTTCTTCCACATTGGACAGCACACGTCAGCCCGTAGGCTTTCTTCCGTAAAACTTTCCCGTAGGTGTAGCATTACTGTTTCTGTATATAGAGGCTGAATTGAATTTTCTTGTAGATAATGAGAAGAACAGAAGGTATTCGGAGCAAAAAAATAATTGAACTGTATTATAATCCTCAAAAGAACTTACAGATTTGATATTATGTTCAGATTCTGGTGGAATTGAAATCCATGGATTTGAGAACACATGATCTTGTTTTCTGAGAGAAAACACAAGGTATCATCTTTGGATGGTACAAAGGAGATGCATCTGAAATATTCGAAGCACCCAAAAAAGTACTACATTGATTCCTCGAAAAATTAACATAGATTTCTTCTTATGTAATGGTTTCCATGCAATTGAGGGGCATCATGGAACTCAATGGAAACAGGTGAAAACATGCTTTATCATTTTCATTTCTGCTTGTCTCGTTGAAACTGGAAATAAACTCGAAAACCCTGGAAACAAATACAGGAGGGATATCACCAAAAAATGAATATGGAATGTATTTGTTTTTCAAAATTTCCGTTTCTGTTGGAATATGCATTCTCGTTTCCTTTGTATAGAAAATATTCCATTTCCTTTCATTTCTGTAAGTACCGTTCCGATTGGAAAATTTCTTTATTGATGTCAACCATACTTTACTGGAATATATGTGGCATCAATCCTATACTTTATTGGAGTACTATGTGAAATTGTGAACACACTTTATTGGTGTATTATGTAAATGGCATTCATGGAAAAAAAATGTTTGGAATGACCCATGATTCTGTGGAAAAAAATCTGCACGATTCAAAATGCCCTCAATTTTTATAGTTTCGAGCTGCATAGAATTCATTTTCGCATTCCATTATTCCATAAGCCGGTCGGCCCTGACAATCCATTCCAGCTCCAGCCCGTGAAGCCAAGATCCAACACAACAAATGCTCGAACCACCGAGATAAGGCCCACCTGCAAGCCTTTCAAGCCATTCAGCAGCTGAAGCCGATGATGCCTGAACTGAACCTCACGAACTCGCGAAGCCAATCCCCACCTCGCCGTCGACATTGAGCTCCCCAATCCCTTCGGCTCCTGCTCCCCCCTCGCGCCTCCAACCCCGGCCGCCACCGTCCCTGTCTCACTTACGCGTCGGCCGGCCGCCGCCCATCCTGGCCGCCTCGCCTGCGCAGGCTTCGCATTTCTCTCCCTTACCGTCGCCAACGGCCATGATTGACTGCCCGCGGCTGCTTCTTGCTGCCGCGCGCGCCGGTCCCTACCCGCGGTTCGCCACTTGCCTGAGGCTGGCCACCGGGACCCCTGCCTCCTCCCTTTTATGCCGCCGCCGCCGGTCCTCAGTTAAGGGTGAGCTCGTACTCTCGCATTCCTAATTTCCTACTGCAACCGCGGGTCATTAAATTGCTGACACTGGATAAGTGTTTCTGTGCAACATTCGAAGTAGACCTACATGAACTTCTCGTTGTATCGTGTGATAGCTTTAAAAAACCTGACGCTACTAGTTTGGCTAGAGAAGAAAATTCGTCTGTTTTATGCTTTTAGTTTTCTTATATCCTGTGGATGAAACGTTGACAGACTTGGGTCAACACAGTGCAATCTGCTTCCACCGGGGCGGGGAGCCAGTCAAGCGTGGTGGACGAGCCGGAGGCCGTCGAATGGGCCATGCAGGGTAATCTATTTGCTCACTTCTTGGATTGTTTCAGCCTTTCGGGGGGTAATAATAGTTAGGCCATTGTTCTATACTTCTATTTCTCTGCTGGGGGTTAATCCATGTGCCTGGGAGTTGGTTACAGACTTCTACGCCTTGCGCAAGGATGTTGAGTTGGCTGTAGAGTGTGTCGATGAGGTCAGGCATGATGCCGGACTGGAACAGCTTGTGGAAGAAATCGCTTCACTCGAGAATAAGTCTGGAGATAGTACCTTGTGGGATGATCCTTCCAAGGCACAGGAGCTACTTGTTACTCTGACAGAGATCAAAGAGAAAGTCAAGCTTCTCAATGATTTTAAGTCGCAGGTTTGACTCAGTCACATACTTATGCATCCAGCAGACCAGCACCTTAAATGATATAGCATGTGACATTTACAAAACGTGAAATCTGGAAACAACAATGAGACATTTACATGTGTGATGCTTTAGATTTTTTTGGGATGTGTACAAAATAAATTGTGGACCGGGGATCATTTGTACCTGAGCATGGGGTTCTCAGTGAAACTTATAGCTGTATATATTGCAAAGTTTAAAATAGCGAGCTAAGCTTCTTAGCAGCGGCATTTTCCAGACGCCGAGAAAGCTATGCTTCTCTAAAAACAAGGACACTTCCAAGGAAAAATAGAAAATCATATATTCATATTATCTAAAACATATGACCAGAAATGCAATTCAATGATACAAACTTTTACTAAACAATCATGATGACAGTAGCAAAAGGAGTGTGTAAGTGCATAGTATTACATACCCAGGTCCAACATTCAAATCCAAATTAACGATGCAGTAGTTTCTTAGCTGGAGAAATAGCACTATTTTTGGCTCGATGTACGGTTTTAGCACGATTTAGTGAGCTATTAGCGGCAGTTCTAGTTTAGTGTTGAAAGTGCATAGCTTTAGCGGGAGATCTCTGGATCCGCCATAGCAGAGCGATAGCGCGCTATTTAAAACTTTGATATATTGGCATGTAGTACAACTTAGAGAGTACAACTTAGAGACATGTAAATACTCCCTCCCTTCACTTTGAGTTTCTGGAGGTATGGAGTTTTGAAGTTTTTCTCTGCCCCTTTCGTCTGTGATTGGGGCATGATTCTGTAACTTTTTCTGCCTTCTATATAAGTAAAGTACGCCTTTGGCTTACTCGCGTGAGAAGGCATGGTAGATATTTCAGTCTGGTCGACATACATATCAAAATGAGTGTATCTAGACATATTTAGTATGTCGAGTTGTCGACCAAACTGAAATATCTATCATGGCTTATAAAAGTGAACGGAGGGAGTAGTAATTATAATGTTAATATAGTGAGGGAAAAGATACATCTTTGATAAACGTATCCATATATATGATATAAATTGGTGGAACAAGTATAGCGATAAGTGGGATCAACAATAGTTCTTCATAACGGTCTTTCCCATTCAGGTTGAAGAAGCAGATACCATTGTGAAGCTTACAGAGGAGTTAGATTCCATAGATACAGGTCTGCTTGAGGAGGCCTCGAACATTATAAAGGCATTGAACAAAGCACTAGATAATTTTGAGATGACACGGCTTCTTTCTGGACCTTATGACAAGGAAGGTGCTGTAATTACTATTTCTGCAGGTGCTGGGGGCACCGATGCCCAGGTATGTGTTCACTGCACTTTCAGGTTTTAATCTGACCTCTCTATACCAATACAAGTTGTACCCTAGAGGTTTTATTTACTTTCTGTAGGCAACAATGCTTGTTATTTAAGTTAGGACTGTTTTTGTTGCTTTGGTATTTGGGTTTCAGGGACCTTATGCATCAGTCATTTGGTCATGTTGCTCAAGAAGAAATTTTATCATATACTACTGCGACTAAATGTTGCTGCCCAGTAAAAAAAGAAACATGTGGCTACCATATATACATCGTTGTAATTACTCATACGATTTTCTAATTGTCTTACCATAAGAGATTGGTCTTGACACTCCAAAGGAACAGTAACAAATTAGACCACCTATGGATCTGGAAATTTTAGCTGTTATGAACCGCACAAACAACTATGATTGTGATGATGATCTTTTTTGTAACTAATCCATACACGTAACTTGCTTGTGGGTATTCTCTGGTCTCACTTAAGAATGAAGTAACTGATGCTTGGCATTTCCTCAAAGAAAGCACACGCCATATATAAACGAATGTGATTGCTTTGCATTCGTTTAAAACTTGGCTTGATCTTTGCAGGATTGGGCTGACATGTTACTCAGGATGTATGTTAGGTGGGGAGAGAAGCAGCGCTACAAATCAATAGTGGTAGAGAAATCGCCTGGTGAAGAGGCTGGGATAAAATCAGCAACCGTTGAATTAATTGGAAGATATGCCTATGGGTATCTTTCAGGGGAGAAAGGGACACACAGGATTGTCCGCCAGTCTCCATTCAACGCTAAAGGCCTTCGACAGGTATATTTATATTGCAGTTCTCCGTTTCTGTTTTTTATTCATATTTTGCAAGCTGAAGATAAAATAGGTCTAATCGGTTCTTTCTAAAGAAATTGTGTGATGTTCTAATTTTTGCAGACGAGCTTTGCTGGTGTTGAGGTCATGCCTCTTTTACCGGAGGAGTCCTTGGATGTAGAAATCCCTGAAGAGGATTTGGAGATAAGTTTTACGAGAGCTGGAGGTAAAGGAGGTCAGAATGTAAACAAAGTGGAGACGGCGGTTCGCATGGTCCATATTCCCACTGGCATTGCCGTTCGTTGCTCAGGTATTATATACTGAGAACAGATTGCATCACAACTATTGATTCTTGGTCTGTTGAAAAGCTACGCATTATGTCATGCATGGGTAGACGTGTGATCTCAGATTGACAAGATATGGTGATAATAACCGAAATAAATGCAGCAACATATATGGAATTTGTTATAAAAAATCGAATAATGGTCTCCTGAAACTAGTAAAACCTCCTAGTCCTGAGTCCTGATGTAGTTGATAAGACAGTATCTTGCAGCACTTCCCAGCGGTGATTTCAGCTTGCCACAGAATTAGATATACTCCCTCTGATCCTAAATAATTGACATGAAATATGACCTAAGCCTGTACAAGTTTGTTAATAGCTTCCGACAATTATATGGGATCGGAGGGAGTATATGGTTTCACGTATAGCTACTTAATATTTTTTCTTGAAACATATTTGAATGAAGAACTGCAGTTAACTAAGTGTTCAAGGGATGAAGCTGACATTTCCTTCCTGTTATGAAACTTGCAGAGGAGAGGAGTCAGCTAGCTAACAAAATAAAAGCCCTAAGACGGCTGAAAGCAAAGCTTCTGGTGATTGCGGAGGAGCAGCGTGCGTCGGAGATCAAGCAGATTCGTGGTGACGCGGTGAAGGCAGAGTGGGGGCAGCAGATTCGGAACTATGTCTTCCACCCCTACAAGCTCGTCAAGGACGTCCGGACGGCGTGCGAGACGTCCGACATCAGCGGTGTCATGGATGGCGAGCTGGATCCCTTCATCAAAGCCTACCTCCAGTACAAGCTCTCTGCTGCCGCGGAGGAGCAAAGCGTCAGATGATGCTAACATCAAGGATTCAAGGTGGTGGTAGTACGAAATTTTGATGCCAAGTTCATCTATTGATATGGCTGATAGAGACGCCCTACGGCCCTAGTGAAGATATGCAGTTGACAAAAGCTTTTTGCAGTTTTGCAGTATTTGTATTCTGTACCTGTAAAGTTTCTTGATATAGAAGAGACCAGAGTAATCAATTGACTTGAAGGTTGGAGTTGCTCTTATGGAGAATACATTGCCGCTACGGGTTGGTAGGGCAGACGACAATAGAAATATTTTTTGGCAGGTCTTTTGCATCGTTCCAGTTTGAACTGGAAATGAAGAGACGGGTTATCTACAGATTTACGGACTGGTACAATTAGTCGGTATGAACAATGGGGTCTGTGTTGCTACAATTTTATGAACAGTAAATCTGATAATTTGTTGAGCATTATATTTTGTGAACAATGTTGTGCTGCGGCAGTGCTTGGGCCTTGAATGTCGTAATTTCTTGTTTTAATTTTTGTGGGCCTTGGGCCGAAAACCTGGTCGTGAGTCGTCACATACTCCATGCTTTCTCCTGCCACAGTTAACTCGATCTTGCTCTAGTCCCCGTTTCATTACAGCATTGTTTTTTGTTTTTGCGGGTAAAAGAATATTTATTAAACAGGTCGGGGCTACAATAAGCTCGTGCTCAAGCTCCTGTAATATAATTTGAGAATCTGAATCGAGCCATACATGAGGTTGACGTTATGCTCTCGCAAAGTTCGCGAGGAAGTGACTAACCCTAACCTGCGAGCGATCCACCTTTACAAAGTTGCAAGGTCTCACACTGCTAGATAATAATCTCTTAATATCTGAAACTAGGTGTAGGGGAACGATCCATAGAGGAGTTCGTGACCATCTTGATCAGCTGAAGGCAATCAGTGTCGATAACAATCGGAAGTTGGTTGTATAGGACAGCGAGTTCCAATCCGACAAAGCAGGCACGTACCTCAGCTTCCAATGCATCATCACTGCTATGGGTTGTCACTTAAGCAAAATCAGAGGCTTCGGTTGAGTTGCGAGCTTTGACCACTGCTGTAGTTAATTAACCAACTCAGATGAAGCACACGGAGGCACGTGCAAAAAGCATTCACGATACTTACTAAGATTCTACGGGAATAATCACTTAGATTGCACTCCTCTCCTCGGTTAATCGATCACGACCGGGCCGCAAATCAAAGAAGAATCACATGCATGCATGCATGCATTGCATCGTAGCACCAGATTGATCCGCACCCGTTCTGATTAGCTAGTGCATTAGTGCATTGACCTGGATTTAGCCCCAATCAGATGGAAGATAAGGATCAGGGAGATTAATGCAGTAGCGCCGCTGCTGTAATTAAGAGTGAGTGATCACTTGATTAGGACACACTCATGTTGTCAGGTGCGGGGATCGATAAGAGTAGCAAGGATGGGCCTGGTAGCACGCAATGGTTTCTGATTAGTTAACTAGTTAAGCTGAGTGAAGCTTGCACGACTTGAGTGACTGAGTGACTCCTCGAAATAGGTTTGCGCCCCGCTATATTAATATAGCAATTGGAAAGATGATTTTTTTGCCGAGCTTGTGAGCCTAAGGCCTTCTAGTGGGGAGCGTTGGTTGGTGCTCGGCGATTTCAACCAAATTCGAAGGGCCCAAGACAAAAACAACCGCAACATCAACCGTGGGCGCATCAACTGCTTTCGTGCCGCTTTACAAACTTGTGAGCTCAAAGAGATCCACCTCCAAAATAGGCGCTACACTTGGAGCAATGGCCGTGCCTCGCCAACCTTATGCAAGCTTGATGCTTTCTATTGCAATGCCGAGTGGGACCTCCAATTTGACTCCCATGTCCTTCACGCCCTATCCTCGTCCTTGTCGGATCATTGCCCCCTTATGCTCGCCGATGACCGGGGTCCTCGCCGCCCTCGCTCTTTCAAGTTTGAGAATTTTTGGCTCCGCCTTCCGGGCTTCCGTGACGTCGTGTAACATGCTTGGAATGAACCTTCTCCGCATGTTGAGCCTTGCCATGCTCTCTATCACAAGATGCTCACCACGGGTTTGAAGCTCACCAAATGGAGCCGTGGTCTCTTCTCCAACTCCAAGGTGTTGGTGCACGCCGCTCTCCTTGTCATCTTGCATTTTGATAGGGCGCAAGAATGGAGGCAACTTTCGGCCAATGAGAGGGACTTGCATGCTAAGTTGAAAAGAAAGGTGGTGGCTTTGGCGGTTGTGGAGAGGGCTAGAAAGAAGCAATGTGCTCGCATCGCAAACATCAAGGAAGGGGATGCAAACACTAAATTTTTCCATATGCGTGTCAACTCTAGGAGAAGGAAAAATCACATTTATCGCCTCAAGAACAACAACAACGGGTGGGTCACCGATCACGCGGCAAAGCAAAGCCTTGTCCATGAGCATTTCAACTCGGTTTTGGGTAGAGGGGAACCTCGTACTCAAGATTTCAATTGGGAAGGTTTTGAGTTTGATGAGGTTAACCTTGAGAGCCTAGGCGAACCTTTCACCGAGGAGGAGGTCAAAAATGCGATAAACAATATGCCAAGTGACAAGGCTCCCGGCCCCGATGGCTTCACGGGTGCTTTCTTCAAGAATTGTTGGGGCATCATCAAGGAGGACATCATGAGAGTTGTCAACCGTTTTGGTAACCTCCACACCGAAAGTTTTCATTGGTTGAACTCCGCAAACATTGCTCTCTTGCCAAAGAAGGAGGGTGCGGAGGGGGTCTCCGATTACCGGCCTATTAGCCTCATTCATGCTATTGCCAAGATCATTTCCAAGATGCTTGCTCTCCGGTTGGCGCCGCTTATGAACGACCTTGTCTCCAACGCGCAAAGCGCCTTCATTAAAAAGAGAAGCATCCATGACAACTTCCTCTATGTCAAAAACCTCGCCAAAAGGTTCCACAAGAGCAAGATTGCGGCCCTCCTCTTCAAGCTTGATATTAGGAAGGCCTTTGATTCCATCCGTTGGGACTATATTCTCGATCTTCTACAACGCCGTGGGTTCCCTAGCCGTTTCCGGAATTGGCTTGCCGCTTTGTTCTCCACCGCCACCTCCCGTGCGCTCCTCAATGGTATTGCCGGCCCTCCCATCATCCATGGCCGGGGGCTCCGTCAAGGGGACCCTCTCTCCCCGCTTCTCTTCGTGATCGCCATCGACCCCCTCACACAAATTTTGGAGAATGCAACATCGGAGGGGCTCCTCCACAAGTTGAGGGGGAGAGGGACTATTCTTCGGACTTCACTCTATGCGGATGATGCGGCGGTTTTCTTGGCGCCCATCAAGGAAGATGTGGGAAATTTTGCTTCCATCCTACAAGCTTTTGGGGAAGTTACCGGGCTTTGCACAAATTTTGACAAGAGTTCCGTTGTGCCTATTCGTTGTGGGCAAATAAATCTTGATGAGGTTCTTGAGGGCATCCCGGCTACGCGGGCTTCTTTCCCTCTTCGCTACCTTGGCCTACCTCTCTCGGTTTGGCGCCTCCGTAGGAGAGATTTCCAATATCTTGAGGACAAGTGCGCAAACAAGCTACCTACATGGAATGGGAAATACATAGCCACGGCCGGCCGGGCTTCTATTGTCAAGTCGGTCATCGCCTCTCAAGCCATCTACTATTTAACTCCCCTTGTCATTCCGCCGGGCACGATGACCTTTTTGAACAAGATTCAACGCGCTTTCTTATGGTCGGCCAAAGATACAACCACGGGTGCCAAATGCAAAGTAAATTGGGAGTTGGTTTGCCGGCCTAAGAAGTTTGGAGGGCTTGGCATCCTTCACACGGCCAAATTTGCTACGGCCTTGCGGTTGCGGTGGCCTTGGTTAGAATGGAAAGACCCAAACAAGATTTGGGTGGGAACCGGCAACCCGTGCACAAATGAAGACATGGACATTTTCTACTCCGCCACTATAATCACAATTGGCAATGGTGCAAAGGCATCCTTTTGGCATGCACCATGGTTGGAGGGTAAGAAGCCAAAGGATATCGCCCCTCTCATCTTTGCTTCCTCGAGCAAGAAGGGAGCACCATCCGTGAGGCCTTGGTTGGTGCGGGTTGGGTGAGTAAAGTGAGGCTTGATGAGGATTTCACCGGTGCACATTTCTCCCAATTCATGGGCCTTTGGGCGCTACTACTCAACATACATCTTGATCCCAACATTTGTGATGAGATCCGTTGGAAGCTCACGGTAAATGGAGACTACACGACAAAGACCGCATATGAGTTGCAATTCATGGGCACAATTTTCTCATCCATGGAGAAGACAATTTGGAAGGCTTGGGCGCCGCCAAAGACAAAGTTTTTTGCTTGGCTTGCCAACCAAAATAGAGTGTGGACGGCGGACCGGTTGGCTGGGAGAGGGTGGCCGAATTGCGGCCTATGCCCCTTTTGCAAGCAAACGACGGAGACGGTGGCTCATCTCTTTGTCCATTGCCGTTTTACGCGTAGGCTTTGGGGAATGATCAAGGGTTGGCTTGGGATCAACAACATTTCGCCGGACGCTTGAGTTCAACTCTCCTTCAATGAGTGGTGGTTGAGGATGGCGGAGGTCTCCCCTCATCGGAGGGCGGTCGCTTCGATTACTCTCCTAACTACTTGGGAGGTTTGGAATGAGAGAAACGCAAGGGTTTTCCAACACAAGTTTACGCCGCCTTTCGTGTTGTTTGATAGAATTAAATGTGAGACCCGGTTGTGGGTTCTAGCGGGCGCCAAACATTTGGGCAACTTGATGCCGCGAGAGTAGTCCTTTCCTTGTAATAACGGGCTAGTCCCAAAATTGCTTTCTTGCAACTCCTTCTTATTTAATATATGGGGCAAAGCTTTTGCCCCACGTTTCAAGACGACGCATTGTGTTGGATTCTAATAAATCTGTAGTAGCGATCTCCGAAAGACACGATCCACTAAGAGCATAAGGTTATTTGGTGGTGCTGTTTTTATATGAGAAGCATACCCGTTAGTAATGATTAAGGAGTTCAGATGTTGGAGCGAGTCCTAATTAAGAAGGAATTGTCACTGGTGCAGCTGAGCATGGCCTCAACATTTTCTGGTGGATCAGCCTGTACTAATCTACGACTATAAACAACAAAACTATGCAAACCAGTGGGTATGGAAGGTTCCCATTTTGAAATGCAAAGATTCGGAGATGCTGAGACCAAGAACTTAAACAACGCATTCCAGACATGACCTAGCTTGCGAGTGACTACTCCACTACGATTGACAGTCGTAGGAGCATCCTAGGGGCAAGTCTCGAGCTGGGTTGAAGGACCCGAGAAGAGACCAACCTCGGTTGGGAAACGGAGCCGATTTAATGGTTGCTTAACAAGAAGAAAAACATTGGTGCCTTGCCTTGCCTGGCCTTGGGTTCTGGAGCAGTTGCAGAAAGGCACAAGCATGGGCGCCGCTCCTCCTCTAGGGCTGGAATCGAGCCGAGCTGAGCCGGCTCGAGGCTCGGCTCGGTTAAGATCGGGAAAACACAAGCCGAGCCTGGCGCATCTAAAAATTCCCTGGAAAGTGGGCTCGAGGCTCGGCCGGCTTGCGAGCCGAAGTAATTTTTTTTTTAACATACGGAGTACAATTGATCAAATTCCCTGTGAGTCTGTGACTGCCTCCTCGTCCAATTCCCCGCCCCCGAGTCTGACCCTGTCCCCGACCTTGCTTGCGATTGATTCTAGGGTTAGCCCCGCCGCTGGCCGCCACCAATGACGCGGAGCTCAAGCCTGCCGCCGCCCTTCCCCATGGCTCCTCGCCGCCTCCTACTCCCTGGCCACCTCCTCCTCCCGTAGGTGCTCGCCTGGATGGCTGGACGGAGCAGGCCGCCGCCAGCTAATGGCTCCGTCTCTTCAATACGCCTCTGAGATGTGCGCGGCAGCGCGCGATTAACAGCGGGCTGCCGGCCGTCCGCCGCACGCCGTCCATGCTCCCCCGGTCGTTCGTGCTCCCACTGCCGTCTGTGTGCCTGCTCCTCTTCGGTTCTTCCCCACGGCTGCTCCAGTCCAGTGCTCGTCCTACCCCGTTGGCGGTTGGACAGCTCCGTTGCATGTCCTTCGTTAGGAACCAAGGCCACTACCGCATAGATCCTTTTATTTAGCATCATGCTGCTTTACTCGTTCAAGCACATGTACTCTGTTTTTCTTCTTTTAAGATGAGGTGAGCACATACTGATCAATCTAATACTGTACAATGTGATTGATCCTATTAATATTCTACAGAATACTGATCAATCTATCAAGGTTGTCAACTTGTCATGTATTTGTGTGGTGGACTTGTCATGTATGCCACTATTAGGGATGTGCTAGGTCTGGTCCGGTTCGAACCTAGAATTGGACCTCCGAACCTGTTAAACAAATAGGAGGGTCAGGTTTGCCCCGCCCCTTTGTTTTCAGGTTCACGGGTAAACCCAGGTTCGGCCCTCTTCGACAACAGCATGTGCCAGTAGAGGCTCCCGGCGGCGCGCACGCAGTGTCGCTCAAACCAGCAGGGGCGAATCGAAGACGATGACTACATCCCGCGGCCGCGGCAGCGCACGCCAGTGGCACTGTCCGTCGTCGAAGGGCGCGACCCAGGTGCGCGGGCGGTCGGCGTCGACGGTGAGGCAGACGGCCTCGAAGCGGAGCCCGCTCGGGTGCGCGGCGCGGGAGAGGAGCGCGGAGCCGACGAACCGGATCTTGGGCAAAGGTCGAGCTCGGCGTCGCCGTACGCAGCCATCCCGACCTCTGCCGTGCGCGTCGCCCCCGAGATCGAGCTCGGTGTCGCCGTATGCAGCCGTCCCGACCCTGCTGCGGGCGCCGCTCCCAAGATCGAGCTCGGCGTCGCCGTACGCAGCCGTCCTGGCCCCTGCCGCGCGCGTCGCCCCCGAGATCGAGCTCGGCGTCGTCGTAAGCAGCATTGCAGCCGCCCCGGCCCTGCTGCCGGGAGATGCGAGAGGACTCTGAACGTGGCTCATAGCCACTGCCGGGCCTCTCCTCCGCCCCGTCCTTTCGCCGGCTCTGATGGACGCCGCCGTGGCCCCGTCCTCCGTCCGCCGCCGTGGTTCTCAGATGCTGATTTCCGTCTCTGCCGAGGTGCGGGTTGACCCTAGGGTCGAAGGGGTCAGGACCTTGTTGGACCTAATTTTTAGTGGGTCGGCTCTTTATCCTAATGGTAACAAAAATCAGGTTCGGTCCAGCGGGTAATTGGGCCGCACCGGACCCAACGCATCTTGAGCCACTATTATGTTTGGTTGATACTTTGTGAAACTTGTTAGACTATGTTATGGATATATTCATACTCTATTGTTGATTATAATTGTGAATTGTTACGATTTTTAGAAAATCCAAGTCAACATTTTGTATTTCATCGAGCCTTCGAGCCGGCTTGCGAGCTTCACCGAGCCGACTTGTCGAGTCTCGAGCCTTGCACGGGAGGTTTAGTCTTGGCTTGTCCGATCTTCGAGCCGAGAGCTTCATGTCCACTCCTAGTCCTCCTAGCTAGAGTAGGCAAACAGCAGCAGCATTGGTCGGCGCCAGGGGCGGATCCAGTGGGTGCCATGGCACCCCCTAAAAAATGCAGATTTTATAATCTAGTACTAATTTAGCCTATTTTTATGTGTATTAAATGTGTTTAAAAATAGGTATAAATAATATTTATGCTAGGATTACAGAGTTTGGCACCCCCAATCATTTACTTCTACATCCGCCACTGGCCGGCGCTCCGCAGCAGAGATAGAAGTAGGTTCACGAGTAGCTAGCTGGTGGCTTTGAGATTCTCACGCTCGCAGTGACGTAAACGCCGGCCCATCCGCGCGCGTGGAGGCGTCGGAATCCGCGACACGGAACCAGTGGGATTCTTGCTGCGCCCGTAGCCTACTGTTCTTGTGTTGGAGTAATCCTGTGGCTCCTTTGATTTAAACGAATTGCATTGTATTTTTGAAGTATTTAATCTTATAGAAATTTATATGTATCTTGGTTTTTCAACCTGTAGGATTAGATCCTATAGAAATTAATTTGTACTCTTTTTCGTCAGAATTTTACATCCACTCCAATCTCTTTGTACAATTCCTTTGATGCAATCCGACAAATTTTGCTACATACCAAATCATATAAGATTCCTGTCATGCTCAAGATTACATTTGGGCCTGCGTGCCAGAAACTCCTTTATTTTTATGCATGACATGAGACAGTCCGTTTGGTAACCCTCTTATTTCCAGTGTAAAGATATGTAAAACGTGCCCTTCGGCTTATATCAATAAAATGTTCAGGCTGACTAACGCCCGCCGTAGTTACAGTAAAAAAAGACAGTCCGTTTGGAACTGCTTTGGTTTCATTATATATGGAGCTGGAGATGACCTCCCTGTTTGTCTAAATAAAAGATTTTATAAAATTGGTGTTGACATGACATTGCAATATTGTACTTTTATTTCTTCGTTTTTTCCCCTTACAAGTCAAGTTATCAAAACGTAAATTAGGGTTAGTTATGCAGCTCCAATCATCAAGTTGGTAGATCTAGCGATCTTCTCCAGCCGTGTATCGGTGTGAGGCTAGCAGTGGGAGAGTACGTACGCGCCGTGCCTGCCCTGCTTTGTCTAGAGTGCGAGTGAAGCAGAAGTCAATTGGACAAAGAGACAATGCCGCATGGACATGAATATCCAGATTTTGGAATTACCTGGGTTAGGGTCTCGATGATGATACACTGTATTTTGGATTTTCCATCGAGTAAGACCACTCACGTTTTTAAAATTGGGATAGTCCGGCCTCTGCATCAATTTGATGCGTATGAATTTTTATTTCCTTATTTAAAATTGTTCAACAAGAGTACAAATAACAGATCACACAAGGTTAAAAACATGTATCAATTAGCAAAAAAGAGATAGCGTCCCTGGAACAACTATGCATCAACGCGATAATCTAGGAACAAACTACCGCCGCCCTGGTTGTATAACTCCCCGCTCAACCGTTTTCAATGGTTCCACCCAGAAACCATGTCCCTCCTACGGTTCTCCTGGTTGGAGAAAAGACCACGTACGGATCCAATTCGTAGCCTACAAAAAAGAGGAAATTTTTTATTTGTTGAATAGGAAGTCACTAGGCATATTCCATATTGTTCAAAGTAAAGTATTCACATTGTAGTTAAGTGCCATCTAGAGGTATCCACATTGTCCCAAAGATCAATATCCATTAACCGGTTAACCAAATGAAGCCATCTATCCCACTTGCTACCAGTTAACGCTCGTCTAAAAGTTATATTCAGATTAGCTTCTCCCATTGTCGAATTTATTTTCGTTCAAGGATGTTATAAGGAGAAGGATATTGGTGAGAAAATGGGGTCGCGTCTAACCAAACATCCTCGCAAAATCTAGTGCTATGTCGGTTAGCACTTACCAACAACAAAAGATCCTCTAAAAAAGAAGTAATCTTGAACTCTCATGAGGTCCCATCCGGAAAGCGGAATCCGTTGGCTTCCTTTGCACTTGCGATAGAGTTTTTGAGCGATGATATTCATTAGTTATAAGTTCTTGCCGAATGCCTTATTCATTTAAAAGTTTGAACAACCACTTGATCAAGTGTATATATCCTTCCCTGAAAAACGTTTTTGTGGTTGTTCTGCTTTGAACCAAACATTTTTTACGCTCCATTCCCATGTTCATGGGGTTGCAAACCTATATTTTCAAAATTCCATGAATGAAACTGAGGCGGCCAAGGTGAAAGAACAAACAGCCAGCCACGCACGCAGCCACGCGATCCGTCATGGGCCACGTCGGCTGGACGAATGAACAGAGCCCTGTCCGTCCGGCGAGAATTATGGGAGACGACCATTTAATGCGAGCTACAGCTCCGGAACTCGCCGACCTGCTGGCTTCTGTTCCGTCTGTGCCGCTGTTTTGTACATACACCGTGACTTTATTATCTCTGCACAACCGGACGATCGATCGACATACGGAATTTGGACATACATACGTGCGTGATTGGATCTAGTACGGAGTACTACAGGAACGCCGATCGACACGGCCACGGCGCATGCATGCGTACAAATAATCAGTTGATCAGAGGAGGAGATAGCTCGTCTCATGTGGAACTTGCATGTGGCAAGATGGTTAGGAGGGTGGTTGTATCCTCAGACCACCAGAGTTCAAACCACAGGTTTGACGTTGGTGTTTCTCATTTAGACGGAATATTCTTCAGTGGGAGGCGACGTTTCCGTCGACAGCGAGGCGCCCGTGGTGACTTCATCAATCTCAAGACCATTCACCGGCTCAGTCTTTCGGAGGTGCTCATAGGGGTAGGGTGTGCGTGTGTGCGTTCATAGGGGTGAGTGTACGTGCTTGTTTGTGAGCGTCTGCGTTGTACTGTGTTTCGCAAAACAAAAAAAGCTCATCTCATGTCGATCTCACCGTGCAAGATCGGAAGATCAGGTTGGATCATATGGTATGGTTTTGTTAAAGAAAAGAGATCATATGGTATGGTGGCGTTTTTTGGATCACCGACGAGAAACGTCCACGCCGATAACCTCACGCCAATACTATTTTGATCACCGACGAGCGCGAGTCCATGCCGGTGATTATTTTTGGATCACCGGCGTGTACAATGATATGCTGGTGATAATTTGTATTACCGGCGAGGGATGCCACGTCAGTGATTATATTTCAAAAATTAAAAAAAGCTGTTATTTTAATTAATAGAAGACAGTTACCAGCAAAGTGCACAGATATAGAAACATTAATAGAAATAGTACTCGCAGTAGTTGCTCCACTCAACAAAGTTCTTATTGTTCATCTAGTTAACTTATTTCTAACTACCATAGCTAGCTAGCTAGTCACTTAGGGACTCGATCACCTGAACATGCTCATGATCATCTAGGGTCATGATCCTCAGACTCGGAACTATCGAAGTTGTTGGGGGGGGGGGGGGGCTTATACATGAAGTAGGTAGAGACGTCACCATGGTCAAGAAAGAAGGTGCACTGCTCACCAGGTTGCATCCCATAGCGAGCAACAAGTTTTGTCCAACTAGCGCCACTAAAATAAGTTCGGCCCATCGTGATAGTGCACATAACTCTGAAACTCCGGTGAGCACCGTAATCTCGACCAATTCAATCTCAAATGTCATGTGGTCGGTGATGGCAACACCCACATGCTCCAAGAAGTCACGCCTAGACTTGCACGGGATGTTCTGAGAAAAACAACAATTAGACATTAGTGTTATTACAAGGCTAGGATAATGCAACAGTTTAATCAACGAAATAAGAGAACATTTCACCAGAAACATGCACTAAAAAGTGTCTCATATGAATCAAAGTCATCGGTGTAATACAAGCCTCATATATCATTGCCAAAACAAGGCAAAAAGAATCCATACAAGACCATGCACTAATACAAACACTCAAATTGTATATAGTACAAGGTATTATAGATTTTTTTTTTCCTTTAAGATGACATCGTTTAAATCATCGGCCTCTAACATGTACAACAACATGGATAAAAAGACGAATAAAAAATGCCTCATACGAAGAGTGCACACCATAAACTTCCAAGTGTCGGAACTAAAGGACCAACAGAAATGTATAACCAATGTTGTTATACATGTCAGTAGGTCATTTAGACCAACACTCGAAATGACAATGCACAAGAGTCTAATCATTGGCAAATTATGGGAACAAGCACACACGATGTAAGAGTCAACCTAGCTATCCTATGAAATGATGTTTCACAGCGATGACTCCGATTCAGAGAACAGTAGCGTGACCCTGAGCCTAAGCTGGACAGAAACTACAGACCGACGGTGCGACGCCGTTGATCTTTTTCCCCTTTTTTACATTCGTTCTACAGGTTCAGTCCTGCTCAGACTCAGAGTCAACCTAGCTATCCTGTGAATTAGAGTCATCAGTGTAATACAATACAAGCCTCATATATCATTGCCAAAACAAGGAAAAAAGAGTGCCTACAAGACCAGGTACTAATACAAGCACTCAAATTGTATATAATAAAAGATATTGTAGGTACTCTCCTTTCCTTTAACATGACATCTTTTTAATCATTGGCCTCTAACATCTACAATAAAATGGATAAAAGATGTCTCGAGTTGATAGTGGTTCAAATCATTGACACATGGATAAAACATATATGTTTAGCAAGAAAAGGAAAATAGGCTCATGACATGTCGATTTTAAACATACCATGCGAGTTTGAACATCCGCTAGAAAAAATATGCCAAACTTCCTATTCATGCACTCGGGATTGCCACAATCCTCACACTGATACATTTTGCTGCATATTATACATATAACAATATTAGAAGAGTGCATTAAGCATGAAGTAGTCTAAACATGAACTATAATACAATATGTTGCATATTATACATGAACATAAAACATTAGTCTAAAACAACAGTCGAAACATCAGTCTACACAGATAAGTCTAAACAACAGTCGAAACATCAACATAAAACATGAAGTGGACATGTCGCTCTATGGGTCGTCCCTCGCCAGCTGAGCCCACAACATCGGATCTGCGGGGTCATCAGTATCCTCGCTCCCCCACGTCTGACCCGAAGGAGTGCGGAAGGAGGTACGCCGTCCCGCCTATTCACCTCGACCCAGTGCCTAGGGTCAGTGTGGTGATAAGCATCGGGGTTCGGCGCCCCTAATACCTGCTGCTGCTGCTCAGAGTCGGACTCCGAGGCCTCCTCCTCCCATTCCCCCTGCGGCTCCTCCTCCCAGATCCCAAGCGAACTGATGTCCTGCTCAGAAGGTACGGCGCCGTGGGAGGGACCGGCGCCGTGGGAGGGACCAACGCTGAACTGCTGGTACGCCATCAGGTCCGGCTCGTCCTGCAGGAGACTCCTCACTAGCGGGACGTCGTGGGGGCGCACGTTGCGCTGTCTGATCTGCGCCTCAGCCAACTCGTGCTCCCTCTGCATGGCCCTGCTCACCTGTCTGATCCCAGCCGGCATGTGGCGATCCACATTGTGGCGATCCGCAGGGTAGTTGAGATGGCCGTTCTTCTTCTTATCCCCGTACTCGTGTACGGCAAAATAATCGTAAGCGCGCGCCGCCTCCTCCGGTGTATCGAACTGACCAGCCCAGTGCTTCCTCCCATTTATATGGATCTGACATCCATATACGTACCGGTTTATCTTCTTCCTGTAACAGCCCTCACACCCTTAAACGGACAATAACTCAATCTAAAACAACTAAATCACAAAATCTAAATAGAACTACAACAATCTAACAATATAAATCTAAACTACACTAATAAAATCTAACTAATGTCTCTAACAATATAATGTGAAAATCTAAAACAACTAAATCTAACAATCTAGATAGAACTATAACAATCTAGATAGAACTATAAAAATCTAACAATCTAGATCTAAACTACACTAATTAAATCTAACTAAATTATCTAACAATATGAGATGTGACAATCCAAAACAACTAAATCTAACAATATAAATCTAAACTACACTACCTAAATTATCTAGAATCTAAACTACACTACCTAAATTATCTACAATCTAAACTACACTACCTAAATTATCTAGAATCTAAACTAAACTAAACTAACACTACATTAACATTAACACTCACCTTGGCGGAGACGGCAGCATCGGTGCGGGGAGAGGTCGACAAAGACGGGGACGGAGGCGTCGGGCACGGGGCAGCATCAGGGAAGGCGGGGAGGGCGGCGGCGATGCGCGGAGGGAGAGGGAGGGCGCGCGGTGGCGATGCGGGGAGGGAGAGATGGAGGCGCGAGGCGGCGATGCGGTTTTGGTAACCGTGCCCGCGAGAGGGTGAGGGAGAGAGAATGAGAAAGAGAGAGAGAGGGAGAGGGAGAGAGAAATAGATAGGGCCCTTTTTTCCGGTGAATTATTTTTGTGCGGTCTTAAAATACATATTTTTATGCGGTCAATATTTTTAGAGTACATATTAGCAAATAATATTATATTTAGTATGAAGTACAAAACAGATAAGAGAAAGGATTTGTTGTCATAAATAATGAAGGAGAAAAAAGTACTAATAAAAATGTAAAAGAAAATTGATTAGTTTACATTTTACATCTGTTACATTGGTGCATTTTACTATTTTGATAAATGCACTTTGATTTCGTAAAAGAAAATCGATCAGTTTTCATTTTACATCTGTTACATTGGTGCATTTTACTATTTTGACAAATGCACTTGATTTTGTAAAAGAAAATCGATCAGTTTAAATTTTACATCCATCATCTAGCTAAATAGACAGACAATATGTTACATTTTAGTATTTTGACAAATGCACTTGATTTTGTCAGTTTCCTATATACCAAATCAGGATGCTACGATTTACATTTCCATTTAGCAATGTTCATTGAAAAACAGCTAGCTAAGCTATACCCAAACCCTAAACCCACGTGCCACCCGAGATACATGATTATCGGCGTGTCTATACAACCACAAGGAAGTACTGGCATGTGTTTGTGAGGACACGTCGGTAATAGCTTTCCCCATGGCAAGATTTTTTGGGCCCACAAATCACCGGCATAGCTACTAGAAGGACACGTCGGTGATTCTTCGTTTTCACCGGCGTGAGAAAATTCCCACGCCGGTGATTAGCTGTGGAATTTGGTCCTAGCAGATCACCGGCGTGGGTTTTGGGTGGCACACCGGTGATTTAAAGCCGGCTATTAGGCGTTTCCTTGTAGTGTCCATTTGTCCAGATATGTATGTATCCTGACATGTTACACGTATAGATACATCCATATATGGATAAATGGAAGTCATCTAATTTGGAACGACGAGAGTACTACACGTCGTTTTTGTAATGACCAACTTAATCTGTAATTCCCTCGCGAAAAGAAAGCTATCCCAGTCCCATCATGTGTTGTATTGTACCGCACATACTTTATTGTCGAGTATAATTGTACAAGTGATGCGGCAGTTCCGTGGCCGTACATCACTGCTAATTGAAACCGAACTTGGGGTGGCGAGATCTGGTGACATATGATGACAAGCGACATGAGGTCTGTTCGGCGATCTTTCACGGCGTTAGCCCTGCTCGGTTCTCTCGTCGGAGCCGGAGTTGCGATGTCTTGTTGTGGGCGGTTGAGAATTGGCGCGCATGTGACTTTGCACGGCCTCTACAGTGTGGGTTGGGTCGATGATCCTTTATGACCAAGTTTTCTTAGGGTTGGCGATGTTGCCTTCTAGGAGAGAAGTGACGACTTGTGTGCTATCTACAAGGCCCTCTTTGGAAAGAGGGTGTGGGGCTACTCAAGGTGTGACGCTCAGCGGTTTGTTATGATTTTCGTCGAGTTCTCCATTAGTTAACTTGCCAATTATTTTCTGCTTAATTAGTTGATGAGCCCAATGTTTTGCTCTTTTTCAAAGAAATCGATCGGGGTGGGTCTTTATCACACGCACCAATACAAGAGGGAAGAGGAACTATATTTATCAGAAAAAGGAGAAGAAATATATATGTGCGAGCATGCATACGACTTAGGAAGGAGAGTAAAGTCCGAATAACAGATCGCTCAATGCGTGGTGCACGGAGGAAATCAAATCATGGCGGCACCTGGATCTGGTAGACCACATTGGCTCTGGTACATGCATGTCTGCTCCGGTCTCGCTGCTGTGGCCCATGGTGGAAGAGGTCCATGCAGCATGCATCCAGGGATGGCGTAAAAGATGGGCAGCCTTTTTGACCGTGGTGATTGTGCCGATGACCTGTGCGAGATCGTACAGAAAAAAGGATCCTTGTCACGACCTGGTGACGAGAATCTTTGATCCTGCCACACTGCATATCCATTCCAACCCCATGACGATCCCCTCCATCGCCAGTACTAAAAGTATGTTCACATATCGTTTTTTATTTAACCGAAAATTATAGTCAATCAGCATAGCTAAAAGGCCCAAAAGGCTAAGGATTCCCCACAAAAAAGGCTGACGATTAATTACTAAATAATATACTATAATTGAGAAAATCAAGAAAACAATCAACAAAAAGGTGATTTGAAAACCCATGGGAAATTCTGTACAAAGAATTTGAAATGTAAGAATGTTTTGAAACAGTCATAAAGTCCAATTTTTTCTAAAAATATTTTGTGCAATTTATTTATAAATAACTAAGGGAATGAAATCATCTTTTAAAAATTAAATTTCAAAACTTCATGACTGTTCAAATTTATGTGAGTTTTCCTTATTACCGTTCAATTCACAAAACTTCCAAATTTAATTTCACTACACCACGGTACAAGTTTGCCGACAAATGCATCTGTCGGCATATGGTACCTTTCCTGACAGTTTTTCAGACGGTAAGACATATGCCGACTGAAGATGAAGAGTCGGGGCAAAAGCAGTAGGCCAAAGCTTTGCCGACAGAAGATACATTTTCCGACACATTTTCTGTCGGCGTACCCTAAGCTACGCCGACACTTATTCTGTCGGGATACACCCTACCTATCCGACACTTGCGTGGTTGGTGTGCACTACCTATGCCAACACTTAATCTGTCCAGAGACACCATAGCAATGCCGGCACCTATGATGTAGGTATACTTTTTGCCGACCCTAATTCTGTTGCTGCACCTGCATACAACCAAACACACATTGTGTATATATATTGCTCCAATATCACATCGATATCAAAATCCATATATCATGAACAGTTTACAAAAACTAGAGCAACACACATTGCACAAGTACATATATCCACAAATATCATCAATATATTGATCACAGGTACACAAACATCCACTTCTTGACATAGCTACTGTTTTGGCCTACTTATTATATAAATAGCTCAAGATTCTGGCCAATAGATTAGAAAAATACAACAAACATTTCTGCTTGTCACGTCCATGAGCACAAGGTTGCTGGTCAATGACACTTCAGACACACATAGGTCCAAACCACTTCAAAGTCATGACATCCATGTGAGGCGCGAAGTACCTGCAAATTGATCACACAAAATTTTCATACTCTAGTGCTTTCAAATATTGCTAAATGACCAAAAATTATAGCAGACACGACATCAGATGGACTTGTAACTAAATAGCATATCAAATGTTCAAACAAATTGTCACAGGCAAACAAATCGTAGGTACGAGGTAGGCTTCCAATCAGGCCATGTAATGGGGATGAAAAAAAGGGACAAAAGTTCTTGAGCAACCAGTGCAGCTAAATTGCCAGTACCACTACACATAGAGTTAACTTCTTTTTTATCGATGAAAGTGTATCTACTTGTTACTATCAGCATTGAGGCAAGCAGAATGTATACATTCTTCTTTACGAGCAAAATTTAGCTCAAATACGCTTATAAGTGAGGTTTCAGTTGCTTGTCCAACAATAGCAAAATCTAACTACAAGTGTACAAGAAGCTAGTCTTTGATTCAATATATTAAAAATGAAATATCCTATAGGCATCTCTTTACAAAGTGAAATTTAGCACATATATGGTAAAACAAGTGAGGTTTAGTTGCTTGTCCAACAATAGCGAAATCTCACTACAAGTGTACAGTAAGTAAGGCTGTGATTCAATATATATAAACAAAATGAAATATCGATCCTGTGGCATCTACTGTGAACTAGGTCAATTGATTCAATATATGAACATCCAAAAGGGAAAATTCATGCACTACTTGAGAAAATCTAGCAATAACATATGAAAGTTGGCATATGAAAAGCTCCCCTTTAACCCTCTTGGAAAAGAGGGTGGGATCGATTTGCCCCACATGAAAACCACGGTCAAGCAATAGCTCTCTTAGGTGCTCATACCAAGCACGAGGTGCTTGTTTGAGACCATAGAGCGCCTTATCAAGCTTGTAGACATGGTTAGGGAAGTTTGGGTCCTCAAATCCCGGTGGTTGCTTAACATATACCAACTCCTTTAAAGGACCATTAAGAAAGGCACTTTTCACATCCATCTGTTGCAATTTAAAGTTATGATGTGATGCATATGCAAGAAGGATACGGATGGACTCAAGGCGATCCACGGGAGCAAAGGTCTCTCCAAAATCAATGCCTTCAACTTGAGAGTATCCTTGTGCCACCAATCTTGCCTTGTTCCTCACAAACATTCCATGTTCATCTTGCTTGTTCTTGAATATCCACTTTGTGCCTATAACACTCCGGCACTCTTTGGGCTTCTCAACTAACTTCCACACCTTGTTTCGCTCGAAGTTGTTGAGTTCATCATGCATGGCTTCCAACCAATCCAGATCTTCAAGAGCTTCAAAGACTTTCTTTGGTTCCACCATGGAGATATGTGCTTGATGCTCACTAAAGCTTGCCATTGACGCCTTGTGGTAACCTTGCTATTTAGATCACCAATAATTGCTTCAAGCTTATGACACTATATTTCTAGGTTTCTTGCAACTCTTGCTTTACGATGGGTTTCAATATCCTCATTGGAGCGAGGAGGTATCACTTGATCATCTTGATCATTTGAGTCCCCGTCTTGACCGTTTTGGTCAACTTGATCTTCATTATGCACTTCTTCATAGGATGAAGTAGATGGTTGATCTTGGTCTTGACCTTGGCTAGCATTGAAATTAGGAGTACTAGGTTCTTGCATAGCAACTTGGTCATGCGGAGGGTGATACCCACAAGTATAGGGGATCGTTGAAATCTTCAATGTGTAAGTATTAGTATCGATCCCACGAGGAGTAGAAGGTATAAGTATTTATCCTCTCAAATAAGAGTGTCACTTCTCTTATTACCTATGCACTAGACAAGCTAAAATGATTAAATGATGCAAGTGTTTTTGGGTTTTTGGTGTAGAGTTTGCAATAAAGTAAAAAGCTGAAAATAAAATATGATGAGTGAAAGCTCTCAAAGAGAGAAAGCCCAATCCTCTATGCAACAAGAGGACAAGCTTAAGTGTGTGTTTCTTATGCGTGGAAAACGTTCCCAAGGGCTACATGGATTTCATGGCATAGATATTTCTAGAACAACAAGGTAAACATTTTGTCAAGTTTTAATCTTCTTTGGACGGAGCCATAATTAGGTGTAGCTAAATAAATAAACTAAACCCCTTATGATGGTTCTTATGGCCAAGTAAATGACTGCACAAGAGTTATTAAGACATAGAGTCCCACCATAGCCTTAAACTCTAAGGTCCCCGATATAAATCCCCTCCTAATGGTACTTCATGTATTAGACCACAGGTTTACGTGTCCTCCCAGGTCCTACCCATTCCATCACATTAGTGTGATCACCTTCATGCATTACTCAACATATGTGTGCACCCATACGTTGTACAATAAGATAACCATAAAAGATAAAAACTTGACCAAATACTCAATACATGTTAAGTGAAAATCATTGCCAATCCATCCTATGCCCCCAGGAACATGAGAGAACTACTCACAACGCGAAGACATGATATGATTCAATGGTATAAGTGATACAACACAATCTAAAAATATAATCTCCCCACAAAACAATGACAAGTAGCAATTCACAAACATGTAGAATAGTACTTAGACAATAGCTAGGGTTCGAACAATCTCAAACTATGAGGGGGGTGAAGTGGATCACGAAGATGGTGATGGAGATGGTGCTGGTCTTGACGGTGGTGTTGATGGAGACTCCGAAGGGGGGATGGAGAAGCCTTCCGGAGGTGATCCGGCGGCGTTTCCCCCCTCCAATCTTCTCCGGCGACAACCTTCTGACTCTCTGTTTCATGGTTTTGTGTTTCTCCGCCGCTTTCTCGTGAAACTCCTCGGGGGACTATTTTTATAGTCGATTTTAGGTCAAGACGAAGCCACGGAGACGAAAACGGACGGCATCGGAGCCACGAGGGGGGAGAGAGGGTGCCTCACGCGGCCAGGGAATCTGGCCGCGTGGGACCACCTAATTCCCAGCTGGTTGGGCTTATGGTCTTCATTTTCAGCCCATTGCGTTTATCTCGAAAATTCTGAACCGTGCTCTTTGGCCTTGCCCTTTTTGGAGTCCCGAAGCTCCCGGAAAGTCCGAAACACTAAAAAAGACGTTTTCTGGAAAACAAAGTTAGAACCAAAAGAGGGGGGATTGTTTAGAAAATCCCCGAAATCATTATAAAACATGAATATAACATCATATAAGTTGCAAATATGTAGGAATATCTAGTAATAACATGCAAAGTTCATGTATGCATTTTACATGCATCAACATCCCCAAGCTTAACCTATGCTCATCCTCGAGTATGAAGGTGATAAAACTAACATGGACTTTGCATTTTAAATACTATCAATGGATATCAAAGATGATTACTATTGCTACATAAAGTCAAATGATTCATTCTCAAAGGAGTAGCAATATACAAGATA
This sequence comes from Poa pratensis, assembly GCA_947311845.1. NCBI lineage: Eukaryota > Viridiplantae > Streptophyta > Magnoliopsida > Poales > Poaceae > Poa > Poa pratensis. The sequence continues at coordinate 111,951,628 of CAMZMU010000107.1, read as the reverse complement.
GATTATGAAGTGATATCAAATATTCAATGAAAGGATGTTCAATGATAATTCACAAAGTGTAACATAGAAGAAAGTACTACAGATCAAATGTATGCATAATCAAAAGTAAAAACATCCTATAATGGTCATAGAGTACTCTTGTAAATCTGAATATAAAAGGTGGACACTTTGGAAAGATAGATAAATAAGTAGAGGTAAAACATGCATAAGTTTCATCTAACTTCCAAATGCTTCTACTTAAGTTAATGTGTGCAATGTGGTATTCATTGGTGTCAAGCTCTCATTACCCCTATCATAGCATCTTGAATGGTTAAAGTTTAAAGTGAAAGCAAATATGAGTAGTATGCTTGACAAAGTATGGGTTGAATGTCTCATGCCCCGTGAATACGAGTACCTACACCACGGTGTTACTCAACTTGGGACACAAAAGCAAGTTCAAGTTAAGGTCATTGTAAGTAATATAATAGCGTCATCAAGAGCGTCAACTGGGGTACCTCTTGTCCTAGGACATGGAACAAGCCCATGTCAAAATGACAAGACAAACAAACAAAATGAACAATCTCCACACCCTTTTTATTTACCATTGGTATAGATTTTTATTGTGGGGTGCATCACTGAAGGTTCACCATAGCATGTAAGTAAATTTCCACCATGAATGATGCATGGCTTAGATTAGCGGCCCAGGCGTCTCTCTAGCCATTTATACAAACTCATTAAACTTACTAAGTTTCCACATTTATTTGGCACCATGATAAGCATCCATAAACAAAAGTACATGATATCAACAAAATATAAAGAGCACGTTGAAAGCTTGCCATGTGACAGCACATATGAGCTAACTCCCAACCAAGACTCTTGTCAAGCTCACAACTTCATAATTTTAATCACAATGGGTCATGTTTATTAAGTGCAATAAAAGTAAGGTGTGCATCAAGTTCGTGAGAGCTCTTTACCAACTTTTCCCATAACAATCAATAACATAAGCATTTTAATTCAGAAGTATAGATAATACAAAATAACATGATAAACATACTCGGAGTAGCATAAAGCTAATAGATAGATATGGTGGACTCACTGGGAAAACTTTGGTTGAAGGTGTTGGAAAACAAGTTTTTACTTGTTGGAGTTTTTGGGCTAGCAAGAGGGAGAAAGTTGACCGTCTAAATGCATGCATAAGTGTCCATAGAACTAACCAATCCATGTTAAACAAAGTAAAGTGACATTCAGCATCAAAACATGAATAAAAGATAGCTCTTGATAAAACACTTGCAAATTAATACTCATTAAAAAGCACATGAATCATGCAACTATATGTATCTTTTTGAATCAACTCAAACATCCTTTTCCCAATCTTTTTAATAGCATCCAACTTAATTCAACCCAAAATTCCTGTACCTCTCCCATAAAATAAATGATAGTGATGGTTGACGAGGGTGGACTCAGCAAATCCCTGGGTTGTGTACCCCGGGTTGATTGAAGGGGAGAGAGATGAGCGCTGGTGATCACGACGGCTGACAAGCAAGGCGTTTACCCAGGTTCAGGCTCCCGGAGGATAACACCCTACTTCCTGCTTGTCTGGTATTGAATGGCGAGTTGTGGCTACAATGGCGAGATGGCAATCTCGCTAGGGTTTGTGGTGGCGGCTATGAGCGTACCCTAGACGAAGGACCCTCCTAGCCTTTATATGGTAGGCTAGGTCTCAGGTGAATGGTGCCGATGGCGCTTACAAGCATGGCTGGGGTCACATGACCTAACGTCGACTATCTTGGGCCGCACGTCGTCCTCCTTGGGCCTTCCTTGGGCCTTCGTCATAAGGCTGATAGGCTTGGCGTGACCCAGGTATCCCCACCGTGGGGTAGTCGAAGAGTGACCCCACGACAGGAGCCCCCGAGTGCTTAGTCGAATCGTAGAGTCGGGTAAAGGACTCCTTCCTCCTGGGCACGCCATCGGGTTCCTGAAAGGAACGAGTAAAATTGATCGACTCCGGCCGTTCAGGGCTTATGGAGGATTCCTTAGTCGAACTGTCAACTCCAAGGTAAAATACTGTGAGTACAGCCTTAGTCGGTGATTTTTCGACTGCTTTAGTTCTGAGTCACTCGGGAGCGCGAACAGCGCTCCCGATGGGAGTTGCCCCCGAGATTAAGCTGAATTGCTTGCAATTGAGGTTAAACTCAATTTTTCTTCAGTCGAAAAGCCCGCTCCCGATGGGAGTAAAGAAGGGACTCGACATGTTGGAGTCGCGACTGGCTTTGTGTGACTTACTGTGTATTCGGCCGGTTTGGCTTACTGCACAAGTTTCTTCAGCTCTTGGAGCTTACTGAATCTTCTTGCACTCGAATGAACTGTTCGAGTTTATTCGGCTCTTAGAGCTTACTGAATATTTTTGCACTCGAATGAATTGCTCGAGTTCTCGATCAGCCCATTGGCTTACTTGCTACGCCTGCGCAGTTGACGTCAGCGCTGACGTTTTTTGGCTCACTCTGTGTCCGATGGGACGTGACAGTGCGGTCCCACTGTCAGTATTGACTGGAGACAGCGGTTGCCGCTTTATACTGACCGTTGGGCGCGAAAATTTCGCGGTGTGATGATGGCGCCTTGATTCCCGCGCGTAGTGGGCGGCGTGGCCGGCGACGGTTGCTATCTCCGCGCGACACGTGGACGGCCAGATGATGTTGTGGAGTGCGGTTTCGCTGAGGACGGCCTGGATTAACTGGCCACGCGGTATATATTTTTTACCGCGGCGGTGAACAGTTCATTCCATCCCCATTCTGCCATCGTCTCCGCTGCTTTCTCTCCGCCATTGTTGCTCCTCTGCCAGTTTCTTTCCTCGCCCTCCATGAGCAAGGCCGCGATGAAGAGGGGGAAGCCTGTTGCTGGCGCCGTCGCCGCCGCCGAGGCGAGCGTGATGAAGAAGCCCGACGGCGACTGGGTCAAATCGTCGGTGAAGAAGGCCGACCTCGAGGCCCTCCGCGCGCAGGGGCTGCTGCCGCCGGCAGACCAGGCGACGGTGCGCGCTCCTGGGAAAGAGGTATTCCCCGCTCCTCGCGAGGGGGAACGCGTTGCTTCGTGGATTTCCTTCCGCGGGGTTTCGGGTTCCCCCTCCACGATTTCGTCCGTGGTCTCTTGTACGCTTATGGGATTCAGATCCACGATCTGACTCCCAATAGCGTCTTGAGCATCGCGAGCTATTTCGTGCTCTGCGAGTGCTTCCTGGGAATCGCACCCAACTGGCTGCTGTGGAAGTCGCTATTCCTCGTGAGGAGGAACGTGGGGAAGAGCAAGCAGGTGTATCCAGTCGGCGGCTTCGGCATCCAGGTGCGTGGCGACACCTCCTACTTTCAGATGAAGAAGTCCGACTCCGTCCAGGGCTGGCGGAAGAAGTGGTTCTACATCAGGTGCGACCAGGAAGGGCTTCCCGACTTCGCGGCTGATCGCGAGTTGCGGAAGACGAACGCGTGGGCGCACCCGCTGTCGAAGGAGGACAGGGAGGCGACTCAGCCCTTGCTGACGCTTCTTCGTGGCCTTCTGAAAAGTCTCGGGCGCGAGACAGGTGGAATTCACCTCATCGCCACCTTCTTCAGGCTTCGGGTGCAGCCGCTCCGCACTCGCGTCCACCCAATGTGGGCGCGTGAGGATGCTGGCAATGAGCTCGATGATGACGCAGTCGAGTCGAAGGTGAGGAGCATCACTAGTCTCCGAGCCGCTGACCCGTGCAATGTCAAGTGCCCAGTCGAGCCATATGGGCCTAATAATCCTGTGCCTGAGGTGAGCTTCGTTTGCTTTGTTTGTCTTGTATCTTCTTCTGTCGAATCTTTTTGCCTGACTCGAATGCTTCATTTGCTGACAGGGTCGTTCGAGCTATGTCAGTCTTCCTCCGTTGATGGAGAATGGACCTCATGAAGAGGCAGAGTTCCCTGAGGACGAGGTTGATGACGATGAAGTTCCCTCCGCCACCTCTCCGAGTGAAGAGTTGGAGGAGGATGATGAAGATGAGGAGCCGCTGCGGAAGCGGCAGAGGCGAAAGAGTGGCGACTCTGGTTCGGCTTCGTCGCCCGTGAAGGAGGCGGGTGTGAACGAGGAAGAGACAGCGAGTCGTCTTCGGGCGCTAGGCACGAGTGACCTGGCTGAGCCTTTGGTCGTGCCTCCCTCGGCTCTGCACCGCCGACTGAGTTTGCGAGGATGGCCTCCGTCTCCCTGGGAAGTGAAGATGATGTGATGTCGCCAGGTTAGTCGCGTAACCATTGCCTCGTTTTTGTCGAGTGCTTTTTGCACTTGCGGTCCTTGAATTGTTATCTTGTCACAGCGACCGTACTGGCGCTGTTGCTTCTTCCCCTCGTGAGATGGAGCACACTTCTGCTCCCATGATCGAGCAGACTGCGAAGACGACCGGAGAAGAGGCTCTGGCGGGTGACGCTTTGGCCTTGAAGGCTTCGACCTCCTCCGTGCCAGAGAAAGCTGCTGATGCGACTCCGGTTGACGCTGGGCTGCTTGAGCATGTAAGTGTCCTTCGACTCGTTCTGCAAAATCTGTATCGGGTGCGCGAACAGCGCTCCCGATGGGAGTAGCCCCCGAAGATGTGCGTGACTAGAATAGTCGGGCGCAGATTGATGTCTTGTGTTTCCTGCAGCCATTTTATCGCCAGCAGATGGAGGGAGCCGCAGCCTTCGTTCGCATGGAGCAGGAGAGGGATCAGCTCCGCACTGCTCTGGAGCAAGCGAATAGTGAGTGTGAACCCTTGTGTTCGAGGGGTGCTTCGACTGCCTTTATTGCTAACTTTGCTCCGTTGATCCGTAGGCGAAAAGGAGAGCATGAAGAAGCGGGTCGCGGAGCTGGAGAAGTTGCTGGGTGAAGCCCAAGAGCGTGAACAAGCTCGGGATGATCTGGAGAAGACCCAGGTCGACCGCTTGCTCGCACTCGCAGATGTTGTTGGAAGTAAGTATTTCAGCTCAGTGCCTACTTTGTCTTTTGTCGACTTCGGATGTCTTACGGGCGTGGATTTCTGTTGATCAGAGACTTGCGGGGTGCTCCTCCAGAAGGGTCCTCCAGCGAGAATGTCGACTTGGCGAAGGCTGTTGGCTTCATGGACCGCGTCTGCGCGTATGCTTCGGCGGCGCTGCAGAAGTCGACAGGCGCCTTGGCGACTGTGCACCAGAGCATCTTCCCCAGCAAGCCACCGCCAGTTGCTGTTGACGCGCTTGCGGCTCCGTTCGAAGGCAATGCGACCACCTTGGCGGACTACACGCGTGCGCAGACGGTACGCGGCTCCGAGCTCACTTTCCAGCTACTTCTTGGTCACCAAGTCGTAGGTGATTTTGAGAAGGTTGTCAGCGACTTCCCTCGGAAGCCTGATGGCAGGACCGCGTCCCTTAGCGGTGTGAAGGCGCAGGCGAGTCAGCTGGCTGCAAAGTTGGTCGCCACCTTCGAGAAGAGGATTGCCAAGGCTGCAGAGTTGGCTGCTAGGAAGAGCCGTTCCCAGTCGGAGTCTGTGATGTAGACTCCGTTCTTTTAGGATTCTTCTGCTTTTGGTTCTTGGTCTGTAATGAACTATATAGTTTGCGGGTCTTCTGGCCGCGAACATGCTGATGTTGAAATGTGAATTTGTGCCTTCGAGTCTTCTTTCATATCTAAACTTGAATGAATGTGTTCTTTTCCTTGCTTGACGCTGTCGAACTTGGCAGTCTGAGATGGGCGAAGCTCCTGGGGTCGCTGGAACGACTGGTGCGGGCGACGAGGAGGACACCTCTTCGGCTGCACCCACTCGTCGTCGTCGAGCTCCTCCAGCTCCTGCGCGAAGCGTGAATGATCAACGAGTGATCACCTTCATGAGGAACAAGGTTGTTGAGCTCGAGTCGAAGTTGAAGAGCGCGGAGTTGGAGTTGGAGCGCTTGAGGTCGCGGCCCGTTGCGCCGTTCTCCCAGCGAGAGGAGTTTCTGCTAGGCGAGATAGACTTGATCAGTCGGCAGCTGCAAGGTTGGTTTTCTAGCACTGTGCTTCGACTTCTTTATCCTTTTACTGTTCTTAGCTTGGGTCTTGATGCAGATGTGAATTCTGACTGGAAGGCCGAGCAAAGTCGAGTAGACGAGCGGGTGGAGAAAGAAGCCGCCGGTGACTCACCCGAAGCGCGTCATTTTTGGTCAAATAAATCCAGAGGCAGCGTACTGGCTCGAATGTTGGATCGCACCTGGCGGGCTGCTGTGCTCTTGGAAGGTTGTAGAAAAACCCTCTGGCAGATCAACAGGGTGTACTTTCCGCACAACGAGCAGCCTAATGGACTGGCTGCGCTGCTGGAGAGGTTCCGTGAAGGCAGTGCGTTGAAGGAAGTCGTGCACACTCAACTTGTTGCCGGGGCGAACGTGGCGCTGGCGTACGTTCGAATGCACCGGCCTAATCTTCCACTGTACAAGGTGCTTGACGGCTTGCCTGGAGAGGGTGACTACGCCGATACTCTTGCGGCTGCGCGTCAGATGATTCAGCAGGTCCAGAGCTTTAGTGAGCACCTTGTAGGGCCACTCGATGCGCCAAAGGGCGAGCCTGTAGAATAAGAGTAGTAGATTGCTGTTGTATAGCGTTAGCTTGTAAAAGAAATTTTTCCAAGTGGAAATATGAGTGTATGTATGCCGAGGTGGGGGTAGCCCCCGAGTGAGTAAATTGTATCTTGTAGACTTCTGTAAACCTGTATGGCGCAGCCCCCGAGCGGATCGAGTGCGGCCTAGGATTTTGAATTAGATGTGCGGCGCAGCCCCCGAGTGCTTCGAGTGCGGCCGAGGTGTGTCGAGTCAGACCTGTGCGGCGCAGCCCCCGAGTGCGTCGGGTGCGGCCTAGGATTTTGACTTGGACCTGTGCGGCGCAGCCCCCGAGTGCTTCGGGTGGCGGCCTAGGTTTTCGAGTTGGACCTGTATGGCGCAGCCCCCGAGTGCGTCGGGTGCGGCCTAGGTTTGACTTAGACCTGTGCGGCGCAGCCCCCGAGTGCTTCGGGTGGGCCAAGGATTTTCGAGTTAGACCTGTATGGCGCAGCCCCCGAGTGCTCGGGTGCGGCCTAGGTTTGACTTAGACCTGTGCGGCGCAGCCCCCGAGTGCTTCGGGTGGGCCAGGTTTTCGAGTTAGACCTGTATGGCGCAGCCCCCGAGTGCTTCGGGTGCGGCCTAGGTTTGACTTAGACCTGTGCGGCGCAGCCCCCGAGTGCTTCGGGTGGCGGCCTAGGTTTTCGAGTTGACCTGTATGGCGCAGCCCCCGAGTGCTTCGGGTGCGGCCTAGGTTTGACTTAGACCTGTGCGGCGCAGCCCCCGAGTGCTTCGGGTGGCGGCCAGGATTTTCGAGTTGGACCTGTATGGCGCAGCCCCCGAGTGCTTCGGGTGCGGCCTAGGTTTGACTTAGACCTGTGCGGCGCAGCCCCCGAGTGCTTCGGGTGGCGGCCTAGGATTTCGACTTGACCTGTATGGCGCAGCCCCCGAGTGCGTCGGGTGACGGCCTAGGTTTATGTTGCTTTTTGACTAAAAAAGTAAAGGGGAGAGCTTGTTCCACAAATCACTTCATTGATTTTTGCGAGCAGGCCGCCTCATTAAAACCCTTCCAGTCCCCTCAGGTACCCTGGTAAGGGAAAGAGTGCGTCTGGAACCTGCCGCTCTTGACATAGTACACTTTGTTACAAGGGGGAGTCGATTAGGCGTAGAAGCGGCGCAGTTGCGCAACGTTCCACGGGTTGTGCAGACTGTCCCCGTCTTCGAGTCCTTCAGGCGGTAAGCTCCGCCGCCGATTGCCTCTGTCACGATGTATGGACCCTCCCACGGGGAGGCGAGTTTGTGCACCTTCTTCTGTTTGAGGCGGAGGACAAGGTCGCCAGGGACGAACGCTCTGGGCCGCAGTCGCCGCCCGTGGTAGTTGCGTAAGTCTTGCTGATACACGGCTGTGCGGGTAAGGGCGATGTCGCGTGCTTCGTCCAGGGTATCCATGTCGTCCTCGAGTGCTTCTTCTGCGTCGGACTCGTCGTAGGCCACCACTCGGGGCGCGTCGAACTTGATGTCGCACGGCATGATTGCTTCTGCGCCGTAGACCATGAAGAATGGCGTGTACTGAGTGGATCTGTTTGGCGTAGTGCGCAGACTCCACAGCACAGATGGCAGCTCTTCACCCAGGCGCCTGCAGCGCGCCTCAATGGTACTCGCAGGCGCTTCTTGATGCCCTTGCAGACTAAGCCATTGGCCTTTTCGACCTGTCCGTTGGACTGCGGGTGCGAGACAGATGCGTAGTTGAGCTTGATGCCTTGCTCGGAGCAGAAGTCCTTGAACTCTTCGGCTGTGAAGTTCGTGCCGTTGTCGGTGATGATGCTGTGTGGCACTCCAAACCTGAAGATGATCGACCTGATGAAGTTAACTGCCGAGGAGGCAGTCGAACTTGTGATAGGCACGGCTTCGATCCACTTCGTGAACTTGTCGACTGCCACCAAGAGATGCGTGTGTCCTCCCGGCGAGGACTTCTTGAGTGGACCCACCATGTCGAGCCCCCATTGAGCGAAGGGCCAGGCGAGTGGATGGTCTTTAGTGCTGATGCTGGTGCGTGCGGCTTGTTGGCGAACTCCTGGCAGCCGAGACATTTCCTCACGAGTTCTTCTGCGTCTTGCATTGCGGTGGGCCAGTAGAACCCGGCTCGTAAGGCTTTGGCCACTAAGGCTCGACTGCTGGCGTGGTGCCCGCAGATGCCAGCGTGGATCTCGAGTAAGATGGCTTGACCGTCGACTGGGTCGATGCACCTTTGGAGGACTCCCGAGATGCTTCGCTTGTAGAGCTCCCCTTGATGACGGTGAAGCCCTTGGAGCGGCGGATGACGCGCTTGGCTTCGACTGGGTTTGTTGGCACCCTCTGCTGCAGTATGTAAGCCAGGTATGGGCTCGTCCATGTGGGCTCGATCAGCATACCTCCATAGGCTCCTTCTCCGTGCTGGGCGGGTCGGCGGTGCTCGTTGTCGATGTAGAGGATCCTGGCGCGGGCCGGAGCTTGACGGAGCGTTGCGTGATGCACTCGAGGAAGACTCCGGGTGGCACCGGCGCTTTGTTTGAGCCCAGGTTGGCGAGGGTGTCGGCTTCCTCGTTGCTCTCGCGGCCGACGTGCCGCAGCTCGCAGCCGTCGAAGGTACCTTCCAGCTGGTTGTACAGGTCCCTGTAGGCGATCATGTTGTCGGCGATGGCGTCACATTGCTTCATGGTTTGTTGCACGACGAGGTAGGAGTCTCCGTAGATCATGAGGTGAGTGGCGCCGCAGTTCTTGGCCATCCGCATGCCGTGGATCAGGGCCTCGTACTCTGCCTCGTTGTTGGAGGGCGTTGGGAAGTTCATCTGCAGCACGTACCTCAGCTTGTCGCCTTTGGTGAGATGAGGACGACTCCCGCCCCTGCTGATCTGAACTTCTTGGAGCCGTCGAAGTACATTGTCCATGCGTTGGACAGGTCGGGTACGTCTGGTAGCTGGGCCTCTATCCACTCGGTGGTGAACTCTGGAAGCACCTGGGCCTTGATTGACTTCGGGTGCGCGTACTTCAGCCCCCAGGGCCCTAGCTCAACAACCCACTTGGCGACTCGCCCGTCGCGGCTTGGTTGGTGAGGATGTCGGAGAGCCCGGAGGAGCTTACTACCGTGATGGAGTGCTCGGAGAAGTAGTGGACGACCTTCCTTGATGTCATGAAGACTCCGTATGCTAGCTTCTGGTAGTGCGGGTACCGCTGCTTGGACAAGGTTAGCACCTCACTGAGGTAGTAGACGGGTCGCTGAACAGGGTAACTGTGTCCTTCTTCTTCTCGTTCGACTACGAGTACCGTGCTGACCACCCTGTTGTGGCTGACACGTAGAGGTATAGCGGCTCGTTCTCCAGTGGCGCCACCAGTACTGGGGAAGTCGTGAGTGTTTTCTTGAGTTGGTCGAACGCGACTTGCGCTTCTTCTGTCCACTCGAACTTGTCTGTCTTTTTCATCAGTTGGTAGAAAGGCAGGGCCTTTTCTCCCAACTTACTTATGAACCGGCTGAGAGCTGCGACTCGGCCGGCTAGGCGTTGCACCTCATGAAGCTTGGTCGGTGCTGGCATTGCGAGTATGTTTTGCACCTTCTCGGGTTGGCTTCGATTCCTCTTGCAGAGACGAGGTACCCGAGCAGTTCTCCGGCTGGCACGCCGAAGACACACTTGTCCGGGTTCAGCTTGATCTGATACTCGTTGAGGGCGGCGAAGACCTTGCGGAGGTCGGCGATGAGAGTGTCCTCCGTTCGAGTGGTGACGACTATGTCGTCGACGTATACTTGGACGATCTCTCCGATTAGCCCCTTTAGGCAGGCTTGCATTGTGCGCTGGTACGTGGCTCCAGCGTTCTTCAACCCGAAGGGCATCGTCTGGTAGCAGAAGACGCCATGGGGTGTGATGAATGCAGTCTTCTCTTCATCGTCGACGTTCATCCTGATCTGCTGGTACCCTGAGTAGGCGTCCAGGAAGGATAGGCGTGCGCAGCCTGCAGTCGAGTCGATGATCTGATCTATCCGCGGGAGCGGGAAATGGTCTTTGGGGCAGCATTTGTTGAGGGCGGTGAAGTCGACGCACATGCGGAGTTTCTTCGTCTTCTTCTTCTCCACCAGGACTGGGTTCGCTACCCAGTCCGAGTCCTTGATCTCTCGGATGAATTTAGCGTGGAGCAGTCGATCGATCTCCTTGCTTATTTCGTCTCGTTTGGGTCCTGAGAAGCGTCGCATGGTCTGCTTGACGGGTTTGGCGTCCTTGTGGACGCGTAAAGAGTGCTCGGCGAGGTTCCTGGGTATGCCTGGCATGTCAGAAGGTTGCCAGGCGAAGATCTCCCAGTTCTCACGTAGAAACTCGACGAGCGCGCTTTCCTATGCGATAGGCAGCTCGACGACACTTTGACTGTCTTGTTTGCGTCCGTCGGGTGGACCTGATGAGTTGTCGTGTCGTCAGTCGTGTTGAAGGCGGCGTCCTTGGCTTGCTTCTTGCGTGGCGGGAAGATGGTTTTGTCGTTGTCGACTGCCATCGCCTCGAAGTGCTCTTCCATTCCGAAGAACTCGGAGATCTTGCTGAACTCGCGGTCGCAGCTGTTGGAGCGGTCGAAGTCGCCGTGCACCGTGATGACGCCCTTGGGCCCAGGCATCTTGAGCATGAGGTAGGCGTAGTGAGGTACCGCCATGAATCTGGCAAAGGTTGGGCGCCCGAGTATCGCGTGGTACTGCGACTTCCAGTCGACTACCTCGAAGTCGATCGACTCCCTCTTGAAGTTTTCGGGTGTGCCGAAGATGACGTCGAGTGTGATCGTTCCCATGGGCGTGACTGCTTGCCCTGGTACTATGCCATGGAAGGTGGTCTCTGATGCCGCCAAGTTTGTCGTTGGCCTGTTTATCCTTCTGAGGGTGTCGGCAAAGATGATGTTGATGCCGCTGCCTCCGTCCATGAACACCTTTTTCAGGGTGTAATCTCCGATCAGAGCTTCGACTACCAGAGCGGCGTGCCCGGGTCGTGGTACTGCAGGCGGGTGATCTGCTCTGGAGAACGTGATTGGTGTCTCTGACCCTCTCAGGTAGTCGGGTACTGCAGGTGGACAGGTGATGGCCTGGAAAACTTGGCGAGTGATGATCTTCTGGGTCCTGTTTGAGGGGCGCCCCTTCTGTATCATGTTGAGTTGTCCGCGTGCCGCTGGATATGCGTCCTGGATCACCGGTGGGGCATCTTGCTGCGGCTGTGCTGCTGCTGCAGAAAGGCTCCCGCCGCCTGTGCTGGATTAGCGACTGCGGGTGCGGGTGCTGCCTGGATGGCCAGCTGCGCGGCTGGCTGCGCTGCGGGTGCTGGAGTGACTATCTTCTGCATGGCTTCGTATATTTTGCGTGCCTTTCGACAGTCCTTCAACAGGTGGTTGGATCCCCACTTGCCCGTTTCCGGGTTCCTGAACATGTGGTGCCTGCAGGGTTGTTCCAGCTCTTCCGCTGGGCTTAGTGTGCGTTTCTGCCACTCGCGTTTATGGCCTCCGTCGCTGCGGTAGCTGCTGCCGCCGCTTCGGTTGTACTGCCCCTGGCTGTATTGGCGACTCTGGTCACCGCCGCTTCGACTGTACTGTGCATGGCTGTATTGGCGACTGCTGTCGCGCGCTTCATCCTCACGGGGGGTTTGGAATCCCGCCGCTACTAGCTCGATTGAGTCGTTGCCGTTGTAACGCGGCTTCTTCTTGTGGCGTCCTTCTCGCCAGTTGCTTGGTCCGGCTTCGTCCTTCGGGGAGTAGTGTGAACTATTGCGGACCGAGTCCTCTCCGTCTGCCCACTGGTTTGCTATCTTCATGACCTCGATCATGTTTTTCGGCCGGAGCCTACCAAACTCCTCGCGGAGGTCGCGGCGGGAGACGCCGTGCATGAAGGCATCCATCACTCGGTCCTCCGAGGCGGTCTCCATGGTGTTGCGGAGCAGGTCCAACGCTGGATGTATGACCGGAGCGGCTCGTCTCGTCCTTGCTTGCATGCTTGTAGCTCGACGAACGTCGTCGGTCTCGAGTACGTCCCCAGGAAGGATTTAACGAAGGCCTCCGCGAACTCGTCCCACGTCCTGAAGGCGTTCTTGGGTTGAGTGTTGAGCCACCCGCGTGCAGAGCCCGTGAGCATCAGCTGGATGTACTGCATGGCCGTAGTCGAAGTACCGCCCTGGCAGCTGCAGGCTATGAGGTAGTCTTCTAGCCAGAGTCTCGGGTCCTGCTTCCCGTCGTACTTGACTGCTTCTGCCGTGAGCTTGAAGCCCTTGGGCATTCTTGTGTCGCGTATGTTGAAGCTGAAGCATGCGGCGCCGCACGGCTCGTAGTCGCCGTCGTTGCGGTCGTAGTCGAAGTTGGACGTGCTGACCGGCCGCTGGGTGCGGCTGCGGTCTACCGTCCTTTGTGTGATGACGTTGCGGAGGTCTTCACCTGGCTGCGGTTGTCGCAGTTGTCTTGCCGCCGGGGCTGCGAGTGCTGCGGGCTCGTGGTCGCGGCGATCTCGATCTTCTCGCGCTTTTTCTGTCGGCGCCTTGTTTATCAGTGCGTCTTCGAGTGCCTTGATAGACATGATCTGCTGCTTGTGGAGGAGAGCGCGCGAGTCGCCCTCAGGGGCTGTGTCAGCCGCAGGTATGTTTCGACTGCCATGAGTGCGGCTCCGGGTGTCTTGGGGACGGGTATCCCGTCTGCGTCTTCTATGTATGATGACTCGAGGTTGCGGGTGACTCTAGCGCGGTCGGCCTCCGTCATCAGGGGCACGCGGGCTCTGTGGCGCCTTGCTCCTTGTGAGACCTCTGTTGAGGCAGTGAACGAGTAAGCGGCCCTCCTGGCGCTCGACGCGTCAGCCTCCTCCTTGCGTCGGAGGAGCTCGGCCTTCTCTGCGCGGAGTCGTTCGCCTTCCTTCCGTAGCAGGTACTGGACCGCCATAAGGTCCTCCCGGGGTGCATCCGGTGGGGGGTACGTGCCGTCCTCGACGTGCTTCAGGGCTTTGATTGCCATGTCGCGGGTGATGGTGAGTCGCGTCACCTGGTCCGGCATGACCACCTCCAGTGGGTATGCGGGTTCGTCGTCGTTGCCCTGCGGCCTCTGGCCGATCATGAAGACTTGCGCGGGGTAGATCTGGGCAGTGGGACGGGTGCTGCCACTGCTGCTTCCTTCGTCCGAGCCGTGCTCGGAGCGAAAATGGGTGCGACGTGGTGGACACCACAGTCGCCGCCGAGGCTCCTTCCCTGGAGTTTCGCGATCTTCGCCGCGGACGTGAGGAGTGATGTCGCTGTCGTCGACGTGGGCGCGATTGGCTTGTTGACGATCTTGTAAGTCGATGGAGACGCGAGTGGCGCGGTAGAACGACGCGACCTCCGTCGCGCGAAGGTGTGGTCGACGTAGTCGAAGTTGACGTAGATCTTGGCCTTGCCAGCGACGCGATCGAGGTAGTCGAAGTAGACTCGATCCGCGCGGTGGTCGACGAGGTGGTCGATGTAGTCGTAGCCGATGCGATCTCCGTGACAGCCGGAGACGCTGATGGCGCGGCCGTGTTGGGCGCGATCTCTGCCGCAGCGGAGGCGGTCGGAGTAGTCGAGGCGGACGCGATCTTCTCAGCAGTCGAAGATGCTGTCGCCGCAGTCGCAGCAGATGCGATCTCCGCAGCAGGTGGGGGCGTGGTTGGGGCAGTCGCGGCAGATGCGGGTGCCACCACCGCGCGGTGCGATCGCCGTGGATCTGAGTACTCCACAGCTGTCTACGAAGTAGTGCATGGTACCGAAGGTGAGGCACATACCTACGTGCAGATCGGCGTACACCGAGCGGTGGGCCGGCGGGTGGAAGGTGTACTCGAAGGAGCCGAAGCAGATTGGCTCCTTGGTGATGCAGACGTCGGTCTTCAAAGTCGATGGAGCCGGTGCGACCATGGTTCCAGCGCTCGTTCTTTCCCACAGACGGCGCCAATTGACGAGGGTGGACTCGGCAAATCCCTGGGTTGTGTACCCCGGGTTGATTGAAGGGGAGAGAGATGAGCGCTGGTGATCACGACGGCTGACAAGCAAGGCGTTTACCCAGGTTCAGGCTCCCGGAGGATAACACCCTACTTCCTGCTTGTCTGGTATTGAATGGCGAGTTGTGGCTACAATGGCGAGATGGCAATCTCGCTAGGGTTTGTGGTGGCGGCTATGAGCGTACCCTAGACGAAGGACCCTCCTAGCCTTTATATGGTAGGCTAGGTCTCAGGTGAACGGTGCCGATGGCGCTTACAAGCATGGCTGGGGTCACATGACCTACGTCGACTATCTTGGGCCGCACGTCGTCCTCCTTGGGCCTTCCTTGGGCCTCGTCATAAGGCTGATAGGCTTGGCGTGACCCAGGTATCCCCACCGTGGGGTAGTCGAAGAGTGACCCCACGACAATGGTCTTACGAAAAGCAAAACAAAAGTAAAAAGAACAATAAAAGGACGCTCCAAGTTTATGCGATAGTAATGCGTTGATAGAAAAACAGAAAATAGACGTGTGCAAACCGAGAGTGTTTGGTCCAGTGGGGTGCCTTGACATCCCCAAGCTTATGGTCTTCACCATCCTTAGATAGCTCTTGGTGCATCTTCTCTAATCCCTGTGAAAAAACTTCAACACAAAATTTTCTCCCATCTCTTTTCTGTGGGGTGACATTAGTAGGTACAAAAGATAGAATGCTTGCTGCAAGAAATTCATGAACATAAATTCATATTAAGTGTCCAGCAAGTGTATAATGTTGTATGCTTCCTCATAAACTCAAGTCAATCAAGAAGATTAA
This sequence comes from Poa pratensis, assembly GCA_947311845.1. Classification (NCBI taxonomy): domain Eukaryota; kingdom Viridiplantae; phylum Streptophyta; class Magnoliopsida; order Poales; family Poaceae; genus Poa; species Poa pratensis. Next base: position 111,936,361 of record CAMZMU010000107.1, on the reverse strand, counting down.
ACTTAAAAGTTCAAAGAATGCATCAAACAAAATAGGACATAATCTGTCCAAAAAAACAGCAGCAGAAAAACGTATTTATTTACCCTACTTAGACATGTCCAAAAAAATCAGAAAAAATTCATGCATACATAGGATGAAAAGTTGCAACTACAGTTCAAATTTGAGCTTAATCGGAGTTACAGAATAGGAATTAAAAATCATACCGTGCACAGATTCGTGCTGGAATAAAATCTCCGAATATAATGAGCAACTTTTTCAATCCAAAATAGGTAAAACTTGGCACTTTATTGAAAATTCCAGAAACTAAACTAAAACTAAGTCTCTTGTTACAGCAAGAGGACACAAAGAAAAATCAAAAGTAAAAACAACCGGGTTGCCTCCCGTAAAGCGCTTTCTTTATAGCCATATAGCTAGGCTTACTTACTTGGTATCAAGATGGTTGGAGTGAGGTGGCTTGGCATCCCCAAGCTTGAATTCTTGTACTTACATGATATATGTAGAGTGATCCTAGGGGTAACATCCCCAAGCTTGAGTGTTTGTCCCTCTTGATCATTGTTCATCACCCTCAACTCTTCCACTTAAAAATTCTCTTTACACAAAACTCATCATAAAACTTGATTAGAGGGGTTAGTGTCTCCATAAATTAAATCCACATAGGTACAGCAATACATATCATGAGTTGATTCCAAACATTAGCTACTGTTACTATGGTTGTGTATTGCTCTTTGATCAATAGAACCACACAAAACACAAGTAATGAGAGTAATGCAAAATAAAGACAGAATCTGTCAAAAACTGGACAAACCGTAAAGAGTGAATTTTCAGAGGCACTTACGTTGCTCAAATCAGAAAACTTTGAGCTAATGAAATGTGTAATAATAACTGAATATTGCTGTCGTAAAATATCAGGTCAAAATTCCTCTTCCGTGATTTCTAACATTTTTCGCAGTGAAGCTTAGGAATCTGTTTTCTGGACAACAAATCACTATTGTTTGATCCTACCTCTCAAAAGAGTTTATTCTTGCCATAAAGATGAAAAATAAGATACAAAGGTGTTGTTACAGTTGTAAACAAGCACCTTGATTCAAAAACCAAAACTTAAACTGAAGATAAAAGAAATCAAAAAGAAACAAAAAGAACTAAGAAAGAATCAAGAGAAACAAATAAAGAAGAAAGAAAATATTTTTGTTGTTTTTGATTTAGCAAAAGGGCAAAAGAAGAAGCAAATATATATAACATAAACACTCTTTTTATTTGGTTTTAGCTTTGGGAAAAGTTTTAATGATAGAGACTTTGCAATGGTTCCATTGGCATGAACAACACATGTTCAAGGTCGACCCCAACTTCTCCATTACTCATCTTTCTCATTTACTTTCCCAAATTTTATATAAAGTGAAAATCTTAAACTAGCAATCAGAAAACAGTAGGTAAAGTTATTTCACATGTTTTCAAGATATGAAGGTGTGCCTAAACAGAATAGGAAATAAAAGCATAAAGAGCACACCATAAAACATTAAACCATTAACTTTTAAGTCTAACTCCTTTCCTATGCATTGGCATTTTATATATGAATAAATAGCAGCAATTTTGTGGTAACCAATGCATGTAATGATCAGTAGGTTGCATTTTAAATAACATAGAAGCATAAAGATAAGTCTTTCTTCCTCTCTCATAATAGTTACAAGTAGTGGAAACAAATTTGACAAAAGAACTATTAGATTGGTGCAACTTTGCAAACTTAGGAACATATAGAGGATTATTAAAACTATCATGTAAGATATTAGCATGTTTTCCTCTCCAAAATAATTGCAAGAAACATCATAAACATGATGGTTGTGGGTGGAATGGTTATTAGTGCAAGATAATTTCAGCCCACATAAGTACTTTTCAACATATGAAAGCTTCTCCTCCATGGTGTGAATAGGACAATTCAAAAATAAAGTAGGACTCTCATAAGTGAGAGTGTTGTCACAAGCAGCAAGTATATCATTTTTATCCTCACATAAAGTAATAACAGCTAAACATGGAGGATTATCAATAAGCATAGGTCCATCATCTAGAGCACTATCATAAAACATGTCTAAACCATACTCCTCCTCATCATCAAAATTATTATCAATAATGTTATCATTAGGCATAGGTTGATATTCCTCCTCATTATCAGAATCATAAGAACAAAGTTTATCATCAACAAAAAAAATAGTGTTACCCTCATCCATAGGTGGTGAAGGTGGAAGTTCCCTCTCTTCATTCTCTAGTTGTTCATCATTTTCATCATCCTTTTGCTCTTCATTGTCCTCCTCTTGGGGCTGCATGGGCATCCCCAAGCTTAGGCTTTTGTCATCTTCTTCCTGCAAAATATTAGAGCTTTCTTGGGCAGCTCTCTTCCTTGTGTCAACAACATAGATATTTTCATTAAATTCAAATATGCAGAGATCAAGGATAGTGGCAATCAAAACTTTAAATTGAGAAGCTATAGGGCAGGTTTCATGTTCATCAATGAAGGTGTATAATTCATAGGTTGCCATAAAAATAACAAATTGCTCTACTTCTTCCATCCCTAAGTGAGCATAATTCCATGTATGATAAGTTGCAATAACATGTTCTTTATTGGAAGGGCATTGGAATTCAAAGTATCCAAAGTATTTAGAGCAACAAATTTCTTCCTCATGATAATTAAGCAGCCCACTAGCAATTTTATTTAGAAGCTCTATGTAGCCTCCTAATCTTTTCCCTTCATTTGATTTTCTAAATTCAGCAGCTATCATGGCGTTTTCATAATAGTTTTCCATTTTCTAATTTTTTTGTGTTTTGATATATGGATAAAGTGAATGCAAAGCTGAAAGTAAACTAGAGTATAAGCAAAACTGAAAATAAATATCTAGTGCAAACAAGAATAAAAACTTAAGCGCTACACTCCCCGGCAACGGCGCCAGAAAATGTCTTGATACCCACAAGTATAGGGGATCGTTGAAATCTTCAATGTGTAAGTATTAGTATCGATCCCACGAGGAGTAGAAGGTATAAGTATTTATCCTCTCAAATAAGAGTGTCACTTCTCTTATTATCTATGCACTAGACAAACTAAAATGATTAAATGATGCAAGTGTTTTTGGGTTTTTGGTGTAGAGTTTGCAATAAAGTAAAAAGCTGAAAATAAAATATGATGAGTGAAAGCTCTCAAAGAGAGAAAGCCCAATCCTCTATGCAGCAAGAGGACAAGCTTAAATGTGTGTTTCTTATGCATGGAAAACGTTCCCAAGGGCTACATGGATTTCATGGCATAGATATTTCTAGAACAACAAGGTAAACATTTTGTCAAGTTTTAATCTTCTTTGGACGGAGCCATAATTAGGTGTAGCTAAATAAATAAACTAAACCCCTTATGATGGTTCTTATGGCCAAGTAAATGACTGCACAAGAGTTATTAAGACATAGAGTCCCACCATAGCCTTAAACTCTAAGGTCCCCGATATAAATCCCCTCCTAATGGTACTTCATGTATTAGACCACAGGTTTACGTGTCCTCCCAGGTCCTACCCATTCCATCACATTAGTGTGATCACCTTCATGCAATACTCAACATATGTGTGCACCCATATGTTGTACAATAAGATAACCATAAAAGATAAAAACTTGAGCAAATACTCAATACATGTTAAGTGGAAATCATTGCCAATCCATCCTATGCCCCCAGGAACATGAGACAACTACTCACAACGCGAAGAAATGATATGATTCAATGGTATAAGTGATACAACACAATCTGAAAATATAATCTCCCACAAAACAATGACAAGTAGCAATTCACAAACATGTAGAATAGTACTTAGACAATAGCTAGGGTTCGAACAATCTCAAAACTATGAGGGGGTGAAGTGGATCACGAAGATGGTGATGGATATGGTGCTGGTCATGACGGTGGTGTTGATGGAGACTCCAGAGGGGGGATGGAGGAGCCTTCCGGAGGTGATCCGGCGGCGTTTCCCCCTCCAATCTTCTCCGGCGACAGCCTTCTGACTCTCTGTTTCGTGATTTTGTGTTTCTCCGCCGCCTTCTCGCGAAACTCCTCGGGGGACTATTTTTATAGTCGGTTTTAGGTCAAGACGAAGCCACGGAGACGAAAACGGACGGTATCGGAGCTACGAGGGGGGAGAGAGGGTGCCTCACGTGGCCAGGGAATCTGGCCGCGTGGGACCACCTAATTCCCAGCTGGTTGGGATTCTGGTCTTCATTTTCAGCCCATTGCGTTCGTCTCGAAAATTCTGAACCGTGCTCTTTGGCCTTGCCCTTTTTGAAGTCCGAAGCTCCCGGAAAGTCCGAAACACTAAAAAGACGTTTTCTGGAAAACAGAGTTAGAACCAAAAGAGGGGGGATTGTTTAGAAAATCCCCGAAATCATTATAAAACATGAATATAACATCATATAAGTTGCAAATATGTAGGAATATCTAGTAATAACATGCAAAGTTCATGTATACATTTTACATGCATCAGAGGGTCTTGAACTTGTTCTTGGGTTGGTGCATCATTGGCTCCATTGGTGGGAGTATGAAGATCTTGTGATGTAGAGGCTCTACTTGGATAGAACTTGATTCTTCTTGAGGTGCCTCATGGTGAATCTCGATGGGAAGAAAGAACCCAACGGCCATCCTTCTTATCGCATCTTGAGATTCCTCATTATCTACATCACAAACATGAAATTGCGCCACTTGAGAGCCACCATTTTCATCGAACTTCACACTACAAGATTCCACAACAATCCCGGAGGCTTTGTCGTAGACTCAATAAGTGTGAGATTCGGCACCGTAACCAACAAAAATACCTCCAAAGCTTTAGACTCAAACTTGGATAAACGAACACCTTTGATCTTATAGAAACACTTACAACCAAACACACGGTAGTAGGAGACGTTGGGCTTGTTGCCGGTAAGCATTTCATAGGGAGTTTCCTTTCTTCCAATGCGAAAGAATAGCCAGTTTGATGAATGCCACGTCGTGGATATGGCCTCGGCCCACAAGTAGAGCGGAAATTTAAACTCCGCCAACATGGACCTTGCCATATCCATGAGAGTCCGGTTCTTCCTCTCGGTTGCACCATTTGTTGAGGGGTATATGCAGCGGAATATTGATGACGAATTCCCTCTTCACTAAGAAACTCATTTAAGGTGTAGTTCTTGAACTCGGAGCCATTGTCACTCCTAATGGCCAATATGGGAATATTGTTTTTACGTTGAAATTCATTGGAGAGATCGATGACGGCTTGTTGAGTCTCACTCTTCGACTTGAAGAAATAAACCCATGTACATCTTGAATAGTCATCAACAATCACCAAACAATATTTCTTCCACCAAGACTCGGTTGAGGAATGGCAGCAAAGAGATCAACATGAAGAAGTTCCAATTTCCTCGTTGATGAGATGATGGTCTTGCTTGGGTGGGGAGAATCATGCATCTTTCCTTCAACACAAGCCCTACAAAGATGATCTCTAGAAAAAGAAACATCCTCTTTTAGTCCAAGAATGTGGCCACCCTTGTGAAGACTTTGCAAAGTTCTCATATTGACATGGGACAAGCGGAGATGCCACAACCACCCACGTCGGCCTTTCCAAAGAGGACATTGCTTGAGAGTTGGTTGACCCGAAAAGTCCACCACAAACAACTCATGTTTAACGTACCCAACGAAAGCGACCTTTAGAGTCTTGCTCCTCAAGAGTACCACCATATCAATAGTAAAATAGACATCAAAGTTCATCTTATTAAGTGCACGAACGGACATTAAATTGTAACTGAGGGACTCGACAAGCATGACATTCACAAGGGTGATATCCCTTGCTACTACCACCTTGCGAGTCCCGTTACCTCCGCTTTTGACTTATCACATAAGTGACGGTTGAATGATTTGTATTTGGTCTCAACTCCGTCATGATCTCCTTGCTTCCGGTCATATGACTTGTGCATCCACTATCAATCACCCATTTTGACCCAACGGAAGCATAGTCCTCGGGGCCCTTGGCCATAAGACATGTAGCGGATTGGATGGGGACATTCTCATTGGGGGATAAATCGGTAAAGTCATCCAGATAACCGACTACATCTCTACTTCCCTGCCTCAGTTTGCGGAACTCATCCTTCTTCCTCTCAATAAGTCCGTAAGGAATGTGCTTCTTACGGAACTTCTCCTGGAACTCGCCCAGTTGATGACATGACCAGCTGGCTGGAGAGTCTTGGTAGTTTCCCCAAGCTCTTGCAGGTCCAGCGAGATAGTGGGTTGCATACAACACTTTCTCATTTTCTCCCACAGCAGCAACTTCAAGATTATTGTCGATGGTGCGAAGCCAATCATCGGCTTCTAGTGGGTGAAGTCCCTTGGAGTAGGTGGGTGGGTTGGTCTTCTGAAAATCGCCTAAGGTAGATCGCTGGTTCTCATTGCCATTGCCATTACCACCGTTGTTGTTGTTGTTGTTGTTGTTGTTGTTGTTATAGGCGGCTGCGAGTTGTTGCAGGGCAACGAGATGAGCCTGGCGCTCCTGCCGGGCATTCTCACGTTCCTCCATGATAAGTGCGAGAAGTTGGGGGGGGTTGGGTCCGGTGGTGGTGGTGCTGATCCTGATCCTCCCGTATTGTCGCGACGGGGCGGCATCCTGAAGCACACCGGGTATAAGAGGCAAGGCAAGAAAAGTTCGACTAAGGGAAAAGACGATCTCGCAAGTGGTTGATTAATTAATTTATATGAAAATATTTCACACAGATTTAAACAAGACAAACATACTTATATTTCACAAACATCACATCAAGGAGTTCACAACAACATCAAGCTTACAACCTCAAGCTTACAACATCACCTTACATCTAGGATACATAACATCTGGTTTCCAAAAGAACCACTACTACGACTCGACAGCTATAGGGGGTCAACCTAATCCTGCGGTAGTGATCAAGTCACTCGCCTACTGAGGTGGAACCTCCAGCTCTAACACGTCAGCATCTGACTGGTAGGCTGGCTCCTCGGGATCCTCCTCCTCGTCCTCGAGAAGTGCTCGAGTGGCTCCTCCTCCTCGTCAACTAACTCCTCCTCATCATCCTCCTCCTCACAGTCCATCTCCTCCACGAAGTCATCATCGTCACTGAGGAAAGCGTCGTTCTCCTTGCGGAGATCCTCGCCCTCCTCCATCTCGTCAGTATGGTGCTCTAGATCCTCAATCAGCCCGTCCTGCTCTGCCACCTTCGTGCGGAGCTTCACGATAGTCTTCCTCAGCTGGGCCCTCTTCCTGAGAAGAGCAACCTTCTCCACCATCAGCTTCATCTCGTTCTCGCGAAGCTCAACGAGCGACTCGCGGTCGAAGTGGAGCTGAATCCTAGTGCGCAACAGATCATCCTGAGTGCACTGAAGTAAGATCTCCATGTCCATGATGTAGCTCCCAAACATCGGGTGGTAAGGTGAAGGAGTAGGGTGTCCATCACAGTTGCGCCTCCCGTAGAACCGGAAACGGGAGTCTACTAACTCCGCCTTGTGCTCCTCACAAAGTCGGGCTAGCATCCTCTGTGTAGCAGTACAGAGACCATCAACCCAGGTGGCCTCCTTGGTGGTGAAGATGAGCGTCCTGGAACTGGGAGACTTGATGTTCCTGCGAACTGACGACCTGATGAGCCAGCTCAGCCTTCCGACACCATGAACATCAATCTGAGCTCCCTCAAACTCTGGAGCGGGGCGACCTAACAGCTTGGTCAACTCGAACAAGTCCCTCTCAAACGTCAGCTTGCTGTCCTTCTCCAGCTGAACGAACTCGGTCCAATGGAGTGCCATCTACAGTTTTTAAGCAAAATTTTAAGTTAGTTAGTGACAAGTATATCAAAATTTTAATATAGTAGGGCAACAAGTGAGTCAAATTTTAAGCTTAATGAGAGGTGTGCAAAATTTTAGGGATACAAGGAAAATATAACATTTAATGGGAGTAAATTTTTGCATAAGTAAGAGGATTGGAGATAAGCAGTTTTCGAAAATACTTCATTCCTTTCTTTTTAGAAATTCATCTTTTGTAACATTGACAAACGACCATGCTAACTAAGGTTTCCTAAAGTCAGGATGGCTCTGATACCAAGTCTGTGGGGACCCCGGACTAGCTGTCCGAAATACCCGATTATGCTTAACACAACGATCCCGTGATCAGTCTGTCGTTGCACATAATCCGAATTGGATACCAAAGTTTACATCCATTACAGTACCGAATAAAAGTCTTACATAAATGGTCATTTAGACCAAGTTCTTACATAGGTGCCTTCATGGGCCAAACCAAAATATCAGCGGAAGCTACGGCGTAGAAGACATCATATTCTAACGATGACAACCCGACAGGCAGCTGACTTGTGGAGATCCTTAGTTGGCGTAGAAGTCGCCATACTCCTGCTCGGTAGTGCTCCTCCTCGTAGTCTGGCTAGGTCAATAGCCAGGGACGAAACCAATATGAGTACATTTGAATGTACTCGCAAACTACCCCAACATGAGTATGCACCAGTTTTATTTTAGTTGACAACTTTTCTTATTTAAAACATCTCTATATCTTTATTGAAAAAGGTAAGAAGAGTTTTATAACTATCTTTAAAGAAGTCACCATTTTCATCTGTTTCTCCAAAACTCCTCCTTTTTCCGACCATAGCCCGTCATGGTCCACTTTCATCCAACCACCTCATACCGATCCGTTGGTATAGGTGTAGGAAACATTCTCCACTTCATTTTTCTTTTAAAACTCAAAGTTCTTTTAAAAACTTGCACAAGGTCTTAGGACAGTCTCCCAATTGTCCATATCCGAGGACTCGGCTATTCGAATAGTTTTTAACACTCTGCAGAGGTAGCACGCTTTTAACCCACATCCATCCGGCAACTCATCGTGTCTGCCACGTCTCGCCATACCAGGTGTATGCGAAGTAAGCCGCCGGCCATAGCCTCTTATTTGCTCATGCTAGTATAGGATCCTTCCCATATGACACTTTCCATCACACCCAGTCCAGTTTCCCGTCAGAAACCCTAAGTGTGAGGACTCATAGTTTTGTCCGGCGGTTTATGGTGGAACCTTCTATCCTCCCCACCAACTTGTGTGAGGACCCGGGTCAGGGGGTAGATCCTCGGACCATCCCCTCATGCATAACGGAGTCATCTCCGTTGATGAGGTATCCCATACTAATAAGAGCAAACTACATGACTAAGCCTTTTCCCATATATGGTAAATGTGGTCGCACAGGGTAGGATTGGTTGCCATAGTACTAGGACACTGTGCATTTTTCATAAACATCACCATTTTTCCATTTCCATTCCAACACCGACATCTCGGCATTCCATAACCACACAAGAAATTTCAAAGGAGTTTTGAGTAACAACATTGTTTCCCATCCTAAAGTTTTATATAAACTACTACATAGGGTGGCAAAATAATATCCATATATTTTTGAAATGGGTTTTATAAATCTTGCTTTGAGAGTAAAACATGTTATGAAAGTAGATGCATATGTTTGTAGTGCAAGCTCAGAGAATAGCTTGCCTTGCTTGGCAAAGTGATCTTGCTCTTGTTCTTCAAATTCAGCAAACTCTCCTTCCTCGATATATCCGACAACGTTCTCGTCTAATTAATAAACAAACAATGCAAACAATCACTAAGCTATACAAGCAATCATCTCAACACAACAATCATGAACATCACACATAGCTACTGCACACATTAAGCCATACAATTTGGTTTCAAAATAATTGAATTAAACATCAATTATTTAATTCTAAATTATGGCAGAAACTTGTGGAACATGTTTAATTCAATAACTTGAGTTCTGTTGCTCACAAAAATACAAACTAAAATTCTATGGAAAGCTACTGATGTGTAGAAGACTACACAATTTGATTTGGTTCAATTGGAGTTACTAAACTCCCTACACATTTGTTTGAATCCAGAAGCTTAATTATCAAGTTTTGGCTACCATTTAAATTCTATTTCTTCAAAAATTAAACCCTTTTAGGGGTGACTCAACATGACTAAATTTGACCTAACAAAATTGGTCCTAATTCATTTGGGTTTACCAATTAACATATTTAAATGTTTGAGTGCAGAGGGGTATTTAAACTTCAACTGAATACTAAACAAATACTACTGCACAAAAATTGGTTTGGAATTATTTGGACTAACAGAGTATCAGAAACAAACAAGTTTAGAATTTAAACCTTCTGTAGTATTTTTAAAATACTTTTTATTTATTTAATTAAATGACATGAGACCAATTGGGTTCGTTAAACATTTTTATAAGCTTTCCAGAACAATTGAGTTTGATTTATTTGGATTCCTAAATCTCAAGTTATTGATTTTTGAAGTTGATAACAGTATTGAAATTTGTAGAGAATTTAAATTAAGAAAATCCACTGCTCTGGATAATGTTGAAAGTTATGACAGGTGGGGCCTACACGTCAGTGACAGAGTGTGCGGTTGGAAATTAATAAAACGCTGATGGGTGGGGTCCACACGTCAGCCTCTCTATTTTAAACGAAGGGGTACGCTGCCGTTGGATTTAGATCCAACGGCCCACGTTTGCCCACGTCGACGGCAAATGCCGGCGACCTAAAACGAGCGGCGCTGCCGCGCCGGCGACGGCGAGGTAGATGAACCTCTCACCTAGGGGGCTCGGGAGGGCACGGTGAGGACGCGAATCGACGGCGGCGGCGTGGGGAAGCTTGCTGGCCGAGTTGTGCTTGCTGGGGTGGCGTGAAGCGGCGACGGCAAGGTGTCGGACTTCCACGGCCACGGCAACAAACTCCGGCGAGCTCCTGCGGTCGCGCCTGTGCACGAAAAAGAGGGAAGAAGGTCTCTGGTGAGTGCGGTGTCCAGGAGGAAGAGAGTACGGGCCAGAGGGGAGAGAATGGGGGAGCAAGGCGCTGCGGCCATGACCGACCTTGACGGCGGCAGTGGCTGCGGCGGTGCACGGCCTCCCGCGGTGCACAGACGAATCGAGAGGGAGGAGTGAGGGAGTGAGGTGGTGTGGTGCTTCCAGAGGGGTGCGGGGGTGGTTTTATAGGGCAGGGGCCGGCGTTCGTGGACGAGGCGCACACGGCGACGTCCATGGCGCACGGGAGTGGATCAATTCCGCGGCGGTGGTGCGAGGGACGTGGACGCGCGGTGTCAAGCGGGGTCCGGACACGTTCTAGAAGGGCTCGGCCAAGTCGTGCGTGTCGAGGTGCAGCGAGTGCGGTGAATTTGGGTCGGCGACGGCGAGCTTGCCACGGCGATGCGGAGGGGACAAGGGCGGCGTCGGGGCAAGGGGGCGTGCTCTGGGCTTCTCCTCTGCGAGCAGAGGTTGCAGAGGCACGGCGAGCGCGGCAGGGGGGGGGCCTGGGCGGCTCGGAAACGGCGATGCACGGCATGGCGACACGGCGGCACGTCGGGGCGAGGGAGAGAGGTAGGGGATGACGTTTTTGCAGAAAACCCCCTGCCTCCTCTCTGCTTTCTTTTTATTTCTGTTTTAGTCCTTCTGTTAAATCCAGTAACTTCTTGATTTATTTGAGGCAGTAAATCATTTTAAAAATTTGCAAAAATTTGTGGGGCCTTCCCATAACATGTAGAAGCTCCACAAAAATTGGCTTTGCAAAATAAAATGTTTTGAACATTTTCTTTCATAGTACTTTGTTTATGTTATTTTAATTTATTTCAATTTGTTTTTATTTTAGAATTTTAAAACTAGTTCAAAAATAATATTTGAGAGGGGAAAGTGGTAGGAACAAAATGGGGAGTGTTTACATTACATCTCCACTGACTTTGGTTTGAAAATAATTGAGTTTGTCACTTGAGATTTTTGTGACAACTTGTCACTTTTATTTTCTTGCTTTGATTTTTATTTTGTTTTCTTTCTTTCTTACTAGTGTTCACTAGAGCAAACACTCACACAAACAGCAAGAACAACAACTCAAGTAACAAGAAGCAATTAACATACAATAAACAACAAAAGTTTTTGTTGGCTCTCATTTTTGGAATATAATCCTGATAATAATTTTGGGATGTTACAATCCTTCCCCCCTTAAAATAAATCTCGTCCCGAGATTTGCTAGGCTTAGGTTTTAAGGAGGTCTGGGAATTCGCTTCGAAGATAATCTTCGCGTTCCCAAGTTGCTTCTTCTTCAGAGTGGTTAGTCCACTGGACTTTGTAAAACTTGATCGCACGTCTTCGGGTAACACGAACATCTTCTTCGAGAATTTTGAGGGTCTCTCACGATAAGTCAGGTCTTGGTTCAGGTCGATGGAGAGGTGGTCGATGTTTTTGAAAACATCAGGCTGGTCAGGAACTTCAAGACACTTCCGGAGCAAGGAAATGTGGAAGACATCATGATAATCTCCTAACTCCTGGGGTAACTCCAGCTGATAGGATACTTCTCCTCGACGAGCAATGACCTTGAAGGGTCCAATATACCTTGGCGCTAATTTCCTTTGACATGGAAACGCTGCATTCCTTGAGGGGTGTCACTCGGAGATAAACATAATCTCCGACGTGAAGTGAGGTCACGGCGCTTGGTGTCAGCGTAACTCTTCTGACGGGATTGGGCAGTTTTGAGGCGTTCACGAATAAGCTGAACTTGCTCTTCAGCTTCTCGGAGGGTATCTGGTCCGAACAATTTGCTCTCTCCGGTATCGGACCAATTCAGGGGTGTACGACACTTCTTGCCGTAAAGGGCTTCAAAAGGGGCCATTTGCAGACTAGACTGATAACTGTTGTTGTACGAGAACTCTGCAAACGGAAGACAATCTTCCCACTTGGAACCATAGGATAGAACACATGCGCGAAGCATGTCCTCCAATATCTGGTTCACTCGCTCAGTTTGGCCATCGGTCTGGGGATGATAAGCTGTGCTAAAGCTAACTTGGTTCCGAGGGCTTCATGAAGGGATTTCCAGAATCTTGAGGTGAATTGCGTGCCTCTATCAGATACAATCTTCTTAGGCACACCATGCAGGCTCACTATTCTGGAAATATACAGGTCTGCTAACTGAGCTCCGGTATGAGTGGTCTTGACAGGAACAAAGTGGGCAACCTTGGTCAGTCGATCAACGATGACCCAGATTGAATCATGGCCTCGGTTGGATCTTGGAAGTCCGGTAATAAAATCCATTCCAATCTCATCCCACTTCCACTCGGGAATTTTCAAAGGTTGAAGCAATCCAGCGGGTCGCTGATGTTCAGCCTTAACTCGCTGGCAGATGTCACACTTGGCTACGAATGAACCAATCTCTCGCTTCATTCCATGCCACCAAAATCTTTCTCGAAGGTCTTGGTACATTTTGGTTCCGCCGGGGTGGATTGAATAAGGGGTCTCATGGGCCTCCTTCAGGATTAACTCCTTAAGTTCCGTGACATTGGGCACACAGATACGGTCATTGAATTTCAGCACTCCTTCAGCATCTTCGGTAAAACCGGGTGCTTTGCCGAGGGAAATCTTCTTCCTAATTCCCTCTATGCTTTCATGACCTTTCTGGGCTTCTTTGATTTGATCCATCAGGGTTGGGGTTAACTCTAATTGGCGAGATAACCATGGCTAACAAGCTCTAGTCCAAAATCTTGGAACTCTTTGAACAAGGCTGGCTGTTCGGCTTGGATCAGGGCATTCAGGGTGCAAGGTTTGCGACTAAGGGCATCGGCAACTACATTAGCCTTTCCGGGTGATAATGGATTCCAATATCATAATCCTTGATTAATTCCATCCATCTCCTCTGTCGCAGGTTCAGATCTTTCTGGGTGAAAATATACTTCAAGCTTTTGTGATCTGTATAGACCTCGCAGCGATGTCCCGCAAGATAGGGACGCCACTTTTGAGCAAGACAACAGCAGCTAACTCCAAGTCATGGGTTGGGTAATTCTCTTCATGCGGTCGCAACTGCCGGGACAGGTACGACACAACTTTGCCTTCTTGCATCAGAACGCAACCAAGTCCGAGGCGTGATGCATCGCAATACACGTCGAAACTCTGGGTGACGTCTGGCATGATCAGGATTGGGGCTGAGGTTAGTCTCTTCTTCAGTTCTTGGAAACTATCCTCACACTTCTGAGTCCATTCAAATTTCTTGTCCTTCTTCAACAGTTGGGTCAGGGTTTGGCTATACTGGAAAATCCTTCAACGAACTTGCGGTAATAACCGGCAAGTCCGAGAAAGCTTCGGATTTCAAAACATTGGTTGGGGATAACCAGTCGAATGGCTTGATCTTCTCAGGGTCAACAGAAATTCCTCCGGCAGACACAACATGTCCGAGAAATGCCACTTCACTGAGCCAAAACTCACACTTGCTAAGCTTGGCATACAGCTGGTGCTCTCGGAGTCTCCAAAACTAGACGCAGGTGTTCAGCATGCTCTTCTTCGGTCTTGGAATAAATAAGGATGTCATCAAGGAAAACTACCACGAACTTGTCGAGGTACTCCATGAAAATCTTGTTCATGAGATTCATGAAATAGGCTGGGGCATTGGTCAGACCAAAAGACATCACGGTGTATTCAAACAACCGTAACGAGTGGTGAAGGCGGTCTTGGGAATATCTGTCTCTCGGATCTTCAACTGATGGTATCCTGTCCGAAGATCGATCTTGAAAAGACTCGGGCTCCGTTCATTTGATCGAACAGATCCTCGATCTTGGGAAGAGGGTACTTATTTTTAATGGTCACGTCATTCAGCTTGCGATAATCCACACACAGGCGTGTGGTACCGTCTCTCTTGTCCACAAATATAATGGGTGATCCCCAAGGTGAAGCGCTTGGGCGACAAGTCCTTTGCTGAGCATATCTGCCAATGCTTCTTCAACTCAACCAGTCTTCCGGATTCATCCGATAAGGCTTTGGGATATGGGGCGTTCCTGGGATAAGCTCAATTATGAACTCAATTCCCGGTCTGGCGGCATACCAGGCAATTCTTCTGGGAAAACATCCTTGAACAGGTGAACAACACGGATCTCATCTAGGGCAGGTCGAGCTATGCTCTCATGGCAGCCTGGGTGAGGATTGACTAGTTTCAGACACATACTCCACTTCTACTTCTTTGTCGGTGGTGATGGATACAGCTCTTCTGCACAGTCAATTCGACCATGGTACTTGGCTAACCAATTCATACCGAGTATAACATCGATGCCTTGGGTTCCCAGAACAATTAAGTTAACTGGAAACTTTTCTCCTTTGATCTCAAGGGGTACATCGGAGCAAAACATCTTGGTCTCTACGGTGGATTCTGGGATTTGGATGACCATGGGTTTGGGTAAGAGGCTCTAACTAAACCTCCCTTAGCAACAAATTCTTGGGTAACAAATGAATGGGTAGCACCAGAATCAAACAGAACAGTTGCAGGTACTGAGTTGACAAGGAACGTACCCAGCACAACATCCGGAGCATCCTGAGCTTCTTCAGCATTGATGTGGTGCAGACGACCCTTGGCAACAGCAGCATTTCCGCGGGTGCGGCATTCTTGCCATTTCCATTTCCATTGCGGCCTTGACCATTGTTCTGTGCCGGCGCATTGGGGCGCTGGACATTCCTCTTGGGATTGGGACATTCTTTGGAGTAGTGACCCTTGTTGCCGCATTCAAAGCAGATCACATTGGGATTGCGGGTGAAGTTGTTGAAGTTTCCTCCGGGACGGTTATTGTCATTGGGGCGGTTGAAGTTGTTTGGGCGGTTAGGGTAATTGGGGCGTGGAGCTTGGGGTGGACGATAGGCAGGCCTGGTGTTCTGCTGAAAGATACGAGGTTTCTGGCTGCTCGAACCTTCCTGAGCATTCATCCTCCTCTTGCGACCTTCATACATAGACTTGCGCTTGGTCTCCAGCTGGATGGCTTTGTCCACAAGTGACTCCAGATCACGGAAGTCATGGATAACCAAAGCACACTGAAGTTCATCATGAGTCCACTCATGAAACGCTCCATCTTCTTCTCTTCTTTGTCGGTGTCATCAGGAGCATACCGAGATAAGTCGGTAAACTCATCAGATAACCGACCACATCTCTACTTCCCTGCCTCAGTTTGCGGAACTCATCCTTCTTCCTCTCAATAAGTCCGTAAGGAATATGCTTCTTGCGGAACTTCTCCTGGAACTCAGCCCAGTTGATGACATGACCAGCTGGCTGGAGAGTCTTGGTAGTTTCCCACCAAGCTCTTGCAGGTCCAGCGAGATAGTGGGTTGCATACAACACTTTCTCATTTTCTCCCACAGCAGCAACTTCAAGATTATTGTCGATGGTGCGAAGCCAATCATCGGCTTCTAGTGGGTGAAGTCCCTTGGAGTAGGTGGGTGGGTTGGTCTTCTGAAAATCGCCTAAGGTAGATCGCTGGTTCTCATTGCCATTGCCATTACCACCATTGTTGTTGTTGTTGTTGTTGTTATAGCGGCTGCGAGTTGTTGCAGGCAACGAGATGAGCTGGCGCTCTTGCCGGGCATTTTCACGTTCCTCCATGATAAGTGCGAGAAGTTGGGGGGGGTTGGGTCCGGTGGTGGTGGTGCTGATCCTGATCCTTCCCATTGTCGCGACGGGGCGGCATCCTGAAGCACACCGGGTATAAGAGGCAAGGCAAGAAAAGTTCGACTAAGGGAAAAGACGATCTCTCAAGTGGTTGATTAATTTAAGATTTATATGAAAATATTTCACACAGATTTAAACAAGACAAACATACTTATATTTCACAAACATCACATCAAGGAGTTCACAACAACATCAAGCTTACAACCTCAAGCTTACAACATCACCTTACATCTAGGATACATAACATCTGGTTTCCAAAAGAACCACTACTACGACTCGACTAGCTATAGGGGTCAACCTAATCCTGCGGTAGTGATCAAGTCACTCGCCTACTGAGGTGGAACCTCCAGCTCTAACACGTCAGCATCTGACTGGTAGGCTGGCTCCTCGGGATCCTCCTCCTCGTCCTCGAGAACTGCTCGAGTGGCTCCTCCTCCTCGTCAACTAACTCCTCCTCATCATCCTCCTCACAGTCCATCTCCTCCACGAAGTCATCATCGTCACTGAGGAAAGCGTCGTTCTCCTTGCGGAGATCCTCGCCCTCCTCCTCCATCTCGTCAGTATGGTGCTCTAGATCCTCAATCAGTCCCGTCCTGCTCTGCCACCTTCGTGCGGAGCTTCACGATAGTCTTCCTCAGCTGGGCCCTCTTCCTGAGAAGAGCAACCTTCTCCACCATCAGCTTCATCTCGTTCTCGCGAAGCTCAACGAGCGACTCGCGGTCGAAGTGGAGCTGAATCCTAGTGCGCAACAGATCATCCTGAGTGCACTGAAGTAAGATCTCCATGTCCATGATGTAGCTCCCAAACATCGGGTGGTAAGGTGAAGGAGTAGGGTGTCCATCACAGTTGCGCCTCCCGTAGAACCGGAAACGGGAGTCTACTAACTCCGCCTTGTGCTCCTCACAAAGTCGGGCTAGCATCCTCTGTGTAGCAGTACAGAGACCATCAACCCAGGTGGCCTCCTTGGTGGTGAAGATGAGCGTCCTGGAACTGGGAGACTTGATGTTCCTGCGAACTGACGACCTGATGAGCCAGCTCAGCCTTCCGACACCGTGAACATCAATCTGAGCTCCCTCAAACTCTGGAGCGGGGCGACCTAACAGCTTGGTCAACTCGAACAAGTCCCTCTCAAACGTCAGCTTGCTGTCCTTCTCCAGCTGAACGAACTCGGTCCAATGGAGTGCCATCTACAGTTTTTAAGCAAAATTTTAAGTTAGTTAGGTGACAAGTATATCAAAATTTTAATATAGTAGGGCAACAAGTGAGTCAAATTTTAAGCTTAATGAGAGGTGTACAAAATTTTAGGGATACAAGGAAAATGTAACATTTAATGAGAGTAAAATTTTGCATAAGTAAGAGGATTGGAGATAAGCAGTTTTCGAAAATACTTCATTCCTTTCTTTTTAGAAATTCATCTTTTGTAACATTTGACAAACGACCATGCTAACTAAGGTTTCCTAAAGTCAGGATGGCTCTGATACCAAGTCTGTGGGGACCCCGGACTAGCTGTCCGAAATACCCGATTATGCTTAACACAACGATCCCGTGATCAGTCTGTCGTTGCACATAATCCGAATTGGATACCAAAGTTTACATCCATTACAGTACCGAATAAAAGTCTTACATAAATGGTCATTTAGACCAAGTTCTTACATAGGTGCCTTCATGGGCCAAACCAAAATATCAGCGGAAGCTACGGCGTAGTAGACATCATATTCTAACGATGACAACCCGACAGGCAGCTGACTTGTGGAGATCCTTAGTTGGCGTAGAAGTCGCCATATCCTGCTCGCGTAGTGTCCTCCTCGTAGTCTGGCTAGGACAATAGCCAGGGACGAAACCAATATGAGTACATTTGAATGTACTCGCAAACTACCCCAACATGAGTATGCACCAGTTTTATTTTAGTTGACAACTTTTCTTATTTAAAACATCTCTATATCTTTATTGAAAAAGGTAAGAAGAGTTTTATAACTATCTTTAAAGAAGTCACCATTTTCATCTGTTTCCAAAACTCCTCCTTTTTCCGACCATAGCCCGTCATGGTCCACTTTCATCCAACCACCTCATACCGATCCGTTGGTATAGGTGTAGGAAACATTCTCCACTTCATTTTTCTTTTAAAACTCAAAGTCTTTTAAAAACTTGCACAAGGTCTTAGGACAGTCTCCCAATTGTCCATATCCGAGGACTCGGCTATTCGAATAGTTTTTAACACTCTGCAGAGGTAGCACGCTTTTAACCCACATCCATCCGGCAACTCATCGTGTCTGCCACGTCTCGCCATACCAGGTGTATGCGAAGTAAGCCGCCGGCCATAGCCTCTTATTTGCTCATGCTAGTATAGGATCCTTCCCATATGACACTTTCCATCGACACCCAGTCCAGTTTCCCGTCAGAAACCCTAAGTGTGAGGACTCATAGTTTTGTCCGGCGGTTTATGGTGGAACCTTCTATCCTCCCCACCAACTTGTGTGAGGACCCGGGTCAGGGGGTAGATCCTCGGACCATCCCCTCATGCATAACGGAGTCATCTCCGTCGATGAGGTATCCCATACTAATAAGAGCAAACTACATGACTAAGCCTTTTCCCATATGTGGTAAATGTGGTCGCACAGGGTAGGATTGGTTTCCATAGTACTAGGACACTGTGCATTTTTCATAAACATCACCATTTTTCCACTTCTCCATTCCAACACCGACATCTCGGCATTCCATAACTCACAAGAAATTTCAAAGGAGTTTTGAATAAACAACATTGTTTTCCCATCCTAAAGTTTTATATAAACTACTACATAGGGTGGCAAAATAATATCCATATATTTTTGAAATGGGTTTTATAAATCTTGCTTTGAGAGTAAAACATGTTATGAAAGTAGATGCATATGTTTGTAGTGCAAGCTCAGAGAATAGCTTGCCTTGCTTGGCAAAGTGATCTTGCTCTTGTTCTTCAAATTCAGCAAACTCTCCTTCCTCGATATATCCGACAACGTTCTCGTCTAATTAATAAACAAACAATGCAAACAATCACTAAGCTATACAAGCAATCATCTCAACACAACAATCATGAACATCACACATAGCTACTGCACACATCAAACCATACAATTTGGTTTCAAAATAATTGAATTAAACATCATTATTTATTCTAAATTATGGCAGAAACTTGTGGAACATGTTTAATTCAATAACTTGAGTTCTGTTGGTCACAAAAATACAAACTAAAATTCTATGGAAAGCTACTGATGTGTAGAAGACAACAATTTGATTTGGTTCAATTGGAGTTACTAAACTCCCTACACATTTGTTTGAATCCAGAAGCTTAATAATCAAGTTTTGGCTACCATTTAAATTCTATTTCTTCAAAAATTAAACCTTTTAGGGGTACTAAACATGACTAAATGTGACTAACAAAATTGGTCCTAATTCATTTGGGTTAACCAATTAACATATTTAAATGTTTGAGTGCAGAAGGGTTTTAAACTTCAACTGAATACTAAACAAATACTACTGCACAATTAATTCTACCAAAATTAGGGAAGCTAACACATGGCAGTACTAAGCTAGCAAAATTGGTTTGGAATTATTTGGACTAACAGAGTATCAGAAACAAACAAGTTTAGAATTTAAACCTTCTGTAGTATTTTTAATAATACTTTTTATTTATTTAATTAAATGACATGAGACCAATTGGGTTCGTTAAACATTTTTATAAGCTTTCCAGAACAATTGAGTTTGATTTATTTGGATTCCTAAATCTCAAGTTATTGATTTTTGAAGTTGATATCAGTATTGAAATTTGCAGAGAATTTAAATTAAGAAAATCCACTGCTCTGGATAATGTTGAAAGTTATGACAGGTGGGGCCTACACGTCAGCGACAGAGTGTGCGGTTGGAAATTAATAAAACGCTGACGGGTGGGGTCCACACGTCAGCCTCTCTATTTTAAACGAAGGGGTACGCTGCCGTTGGATTTAGATCCAACGGCCCACGTTTGCCCACGTCGACGGCAAATGCCGGCGACCTAAAACGAGCGGCGCTGCCGCGCCGGCGACGGCGAGGTGGATGAACCTCTCACCTAGGGGGCTCGGGAGGGCACGGTGAGGACGCGAATCGACGGCGGCGGCGTGGGGAAGCTTGCTGGCCGAGTTGTGCTTGCTGGGGTGGCGTGAAGCGGCGACGGCAAGGTGTCGGACTTCCACGGCCACGGCAACAAACTCCGGCGAGCTCCTGCGGTCGCGCCTGTGCACGAAAAAGAGGGAAGAAGGTCTCTGGTGAGTGCGGTGTCCAGGAGGAAGAGAGTACGGGCCAGAGGGGAGAGAATGGGGGAGCAAGGCGCTGCGGCCATGACCGACCTTGACGGCGGCAGTGGCTGCGGCGGTGCACGGCCTCCCGCGGTGCACAGACGAATCGAGAGGGAGGAGTGAGGGAGTGAGGTGGTGTGGTGCTTCCAGAGGGGTGCGGGGGTGGTTTTATAGGGCAGGGGCCGGCGTTCGTGGACGAGGCGCACACGGCGACGTCCATGGCGCACGGGAGTGGATCAATTCCGCGGCGGTGGTGCGAGGGACGTGGACGCGCGGTGTCAAGCGGGGTCCGGACACGTTCTAGAAGGGCTCGGCCAAGTCGTGCGTGTCGAGGTGCAGCGAGTGCGATGAATTTGGGTCGGCGACGGCGAGCTTGCCACGGCGATGCGGAGGGGACAAGGGCGGCGTCGGGGCAAGGGGGCGTGCTCTGGGCTTCTCCTCTGCGAGCAGAGGTTGCAGTGGCACGGCGAGCGCGGCAGGGGGGGGGGGGCCTGGGCGGCTCGGAAACGGCGATGCACGGCATGGCGACACGGCGGCACGTCGGGGCGAGGGAGAGAGGTAGGGGATGACGTTTTTGCAGAAAACCCCCTGCCTCCTCTCTGCTTTCTTTTTATTTCTGTTTCAGTCCTTCTGTTAAATCCAGTAGCACTTCTTGAATTTATTTGAGGCAGTAAATCAATTTAGAAAAATTTGCAAAAATTTGTGGGGCCTTCCCATAACATGTAGAAGCTCCACAAAATTTGGCTTTGCAAAATAAAATGTTCTGAATCATTTTCTTTCATAGTACTTTGTTTATGTTATTTTAATTTATTTCAATTTGTTTTTATTTTAGAATTTTAAAACTAGTTCAAAAATAATATTTGAGAGGGGAAAGTGGTAGGAACAAATGGGGAGTGTTTACATTACATCTCCACTGACTTTGGTTTGAAAAATAATTGAGTTTGTCACTTTGAGATTTTTAAGTGACAACTTGTCACTTTTATTTTCTTGCTTTGATTTTT
This sequence comes from Poa pratensis, assembly GCA_947311845.1. Classification (NCBI taxonomy): domain Eukaryota; kingdom Viridiplantae; phylum Streptophyta; class Magnoliopsida; order Poales; family Poaceae; genus Poa; species Poa pratensis. The sequence goes on along the minus strand of CAMZMU010000107.1, from coordinate 111,914,543 downwards.
ATTTTGTTTTCTTTCTTTCTTACTAGTGTTCACTAGAGCAAACACTCACACAAACAGCAAGAACAACAACTCAAGTAACAAGAAGCAATTAACATACAATAAACAACAAAAAGATTTTGTTGGCTCTCATTTTCGGAATATAATCCTGATAATAATTTTGGGATGTTACAGATTCAAAGAGGGAAGAGGGTGTCGATGAAGTAATGGCTAAGGCGGCCACTCCACTTGTGGTTGTTTCTTCTTCACTTTCATCTCCAAATGAATATTCTTCTCTTGTCACCAACACAATCTTTGGATGTGGCTTCTTGGTGGAGGTGGACTTCTTGAAGAAAGGCTTCTTGCTAGAAGGTCTTGGAGCCTCCTTGAGAATAAGCCTTCCTCCATGTTCTTCACGGTTCTCATAAGGACAATCGGCAACATAGTGAAATCTATCTTGGCAATTGAAGCAAGTCTTCATCTTTGGGTTGCCATCCTTGTGGCCACTTGATTTGTACTTTTGATCCACTTGAGCTTTAGCTTTGGATGGATTCTTCCAAAAGGTCCTTGCCACAAGAGCTACATAATCTCTATGGGCATCCTTGAGTTCATTGAGGTTCAAGTAGCTTCCTTCTTCATGCTCTTGGTGTTCATCTTGTTCCACCACCTTGGCCTTCAAAGCAAGTGAGGAACCTTGGGCCATTCCAAGAGCCCGGGCACGAGAGTCTTTAGCAATTTGGGCTTGACTTTGTAGGATTGCATCTCTTGCATGACTTCATTTGAGGTCAATTTGTCGTAGTTGTGCTTTCCTTGGAGACTCTTCAAGTCGGCCTCTTCAAACGACATGAGGGCATTCACATACTTCCTCTTGATGTAAGTATCATCCACATGTTTAGCACCAAGGTCTCTATATGCGGTAGCAAGAGCCTTGAGCCTTTGATACATATCATCATGAGTTTCATCATCTTTCTTGAAGAAGCCTTCAATTTGATTGCTCATAGCTTCATATCTATTTCTCCTCATGCTTTCATTTCCAACGAACACCTCCGTGAGAGAATCCCATGCTTCCTTGGCGGTGGAGCAATCTTGAATGTGATGAATATCCTTCTCTCCCACGGCAACACGGATCACATCAAGAGCGGTGGCATTGAGTTGACAATGAACTTCTTCTTGCCTTGTCAAGTTGGATTCATCCATCGCCTTGTATCCATCTACAATGATCCTCCAAAACTCAATGCAACCACTTTTCAAATGAGATTTCATAGAATATTGCCAATAGGTAAAAGAGGATGCATTAAGACTAGGTGGAGCTCCTCTTAGGTGAATAGGAGGATGAGGGATAGGTAGGTCGGGAGAATACGGAAAAGGAACTCTACCATATTCTCCTGACCCATTAGGTGGTTTATTTGGGAGTTCATTTTTAGTATTGTCCACCCCCGTTTTCCCACCACCTCTTCCTCCAAGGGTTTCTTAGGAATCTCCGAAGAAAGAGGAGTGGGAGGAGATGAGATTTCCTTTGCATCCATGAGTTGCTGAATCATCTCTTGCAATTTTTCCATTTTAGTTTCCATAGTGGTCTTCATGGAATTGAAGTCCTCAATGGAAACCGAAGTGGAAGCGATGGGGAGTGATGCCGTGAAACACACTTTCGTTGAGAGACCCCAAGAGGAAGGTATGAAGCAGTGCAGCAGCAAGTTTTTCCTCAGTAAGAAACCAAGGTTGTCTGATCCAGGAGGAGTAGGAGCACTTCAGAAGGTTGTTGGTGGCGTCGTTGCTCGATCACCAACGTGGAACCTGCACACAACACAATCAAACTACTTTGCCCCAACGAAACATGAAGGTTGTCAATCTTCCTGGCTTGCTGTAACAAAGGATTAAACGTATGGTGTGGAAAATAGTATTTAATTGCAGGAAGTAAAAGAGAACAATTGTTTGCACTTGGTGGTTTTATCAGTGTAAAAGAATGGACCGGGGTCCACAGTTCACTAGTGGCGTCTCTCCATAAAGATAAATAACATGTTGGGTAAACAAATTACAGCTGGGCAATTGATAAAATAGTGAGCGCATGACAATGCATATAAATGACAAGATGACTACCATGATATTTAATTGGCCATTACGACAAGATACATAGACCGTTATCCAACCGCATCTATGACTAATAATCCACCGTCAGGTTAACATCCGTGTCCCCCGTTGGTATTAAGTTGCAAGCAACGGATAATCACATTAAGTAATGTGCGTAATGTAAACAAATACATATGACCGTAGACATAGCATTGTTATGTTATCCCTAGTGGCAACAGCACATCCACAACCTTAGACGTTGCTGTCACTTGCCCAGATTACTGGAGGCATGAACCCACTATCTAGCATAAATACCCCCTCTTGGAGTTACAAGCATCTACTTGGCCAAAGCATCTACTAGTAACGGAGAGCATGCAAGATCATAAATAACATGTAACATAGATTAATAATCAACTTGATCATAGTATTCAATATTCATCGGATCCCAGCAAACACAACATGTAGCATTACAATAAGATGATCTTGATCATGTCAGGCAGCTCACAAGATCTAAACATGATAGCATAAAGTGGAGAGACAACCATCTAGCTACTGCAATGGACCCGTAGTCCAAGGATGAACTACTCACGCATCACTCCGGAGGCAGGCATAGCGATGTAGAGCCCTCCGGTGATGATTCCCCTCTCCGGCAGGGTGTCGGAAAGAGCTTCAGAACCCTCCCGAGCTAGGGTTGACGACGGCGGCGCCTCTGGAACTTTTCATGGAATATGACTCGGGTATTTAGGGTTTTCCAGACGGGAGGAATAAATAGGCGAAAGGGCGGCGTCGGAGGCCACCCGAGGGGCCCACACCACTCCTCGGCGCAGCAGGAGGTGGGGCCGCGCCGAGCCCAGGTGTGGCCGCCTCCTGGCTCGTCTCCGTCTCTCCTTTGGACTCCGTGGACGTGTCGGTGAAATAGGGACCTCCATTGATTTTCATCTAATTCCGAGAATATTTCCTTAATAGCTTTTCTGAAATACAAAAACAGCATAAAACAGGAACTGGCACTGTGGCATCTTGTTAATAGGTTAGTCCCAGAAAATGTATAAAAATGATATAAAGTGTATGTAAAACATGTAACAATTGGTATAATATCAACATGGAACATCAAAAATTATAGATACGTTTGAGACGTATCAGGGAGCACGGTAATCTCATTTCCAAACTCGTCGACGGCCATACTTCTCTTAGGCGGTTAAGCCCGAATAAAGAGCCGATGCTCTAATACCAATTGAAAGGATCGTATGGCCACCTAGAGGGGGGGCGGGGTGAATAGGTGCTGCTCCAAATTTTAATTCTTTTTCGATTAAGGCTTGACACAAAGGTAAATTCTCTAGATATGCAACTATGGTGAATTTCTTGTCAAAAAAAAAAAACAAACTATGGTGAATTTACCTATATGACAAGTTAAGACTAAACAAGATAAGATACAAGTAGTAAATAACGAGTAAGGAGTAACCGATCGGGAAGCACGCGGAGACAAGGATGTATTCCCGAGTTCCTCCTTTTTAGGGGAGTACGTCTCGTTGGAGGGGTGTGAGTTTCAAACTCAAGACGCCACAAATGGCCTCACCCTATTCTCAGATGAACCTAGCCCAAAAGCTCGGTTCACCTTCCAGTATCGGAATCCTTCAAGGTGGAATCCGGAGCCCTTACAACAAGCTTGGAGCACAACCCACAAAAGGATTGGGAGCTTCCAAGCACCACGAATTTGCTACACAAAAGTAGCAAGCAAGTAAGTATAACAAGATGCCTAGGTTTTCCTAGTGGAAACCCTATGCTCGAATCCCTCAAGTGAATGAGGGGGAAATGAAGAACGCTTTGGTGGAGTTGTAGATCCAGTCCTTCTCCTTCAATCCTCCACGTATGAGCAAGTTTGGTTGGAGGGATTGGGAGATCTATGAGCTTTGAGCTTGCAACAATGGTGGGGAATTAATTCTGGTCGAGCTACTCATCTTGAGGTAGGTGGAGGGGTATTTATACCCCTACAAAAAATGTAGCCGTTGCAGCAGACTTCACACCGGAGACTCCGGTCCAAGTGACCGGAGACTCCGGCCAGCACCGGAAATTCCGGACACATTCCGGCAAGATTCCGGACTGCTATGCAGTACCGCTCCACATTCAGCATTGCTCGACGTGGACCGGAAACTTCAGTTCCTGGGCCGGAGACTCCACATCAGACCGGAGAATCCGGCAACATTCCGGTAAGATTCCGGAGTGGAGTACCGTAGCGCTCCACCACTTTTCCTTCGAAGCAAAAAACACCAGGCCGGAGAGTTACCGGAAACTCCAGTGTCCTGAGTCCGGAGACTCCGGTCTGGAGCTTCCAGTCAACACAGATTAGGCCTTTTATCTTTTCAACGCATCGATGCTTTCTAAGGATTTATCTGCTGAGTTCTGCATCACTTGGCAACTTGTTAGAGGTTTCACTAGTGTTGTTGCCTAACACACAAAATACTAGAGGATATAGAAAATGCCCTTTCACATACCCTACAAAGTCACGAAGTAAAATGGAAAGGTTCAAGGACATGTTAAAAGATGCAGTGGTTTTTTGTGGTTTATCTTGCTCATCAAGATGAGATTCAATGGACCGATATTGCTATTAAATACAACGAATGCCTTATTTAAGCATCTTAGCCACGTTGAGATAATCAAAATGAAGTATAAGAACACAACAGAAATTAGTAAGTCTACCGTGTAGATACTATCCAAGAGAGATAGCTCATGGAATAATTATATTTGAAGTAAATGGAGGCACATAATATTTCCATAATCCACAATGAAAAGGAAAAAGGCTGCAGCTGCTAACTTGGCATATGTACGATCGAACTATACGAAGCTGTGTTACTGGTGCTATTTATTGGTGGCATGTTACCTATATGACAGGTTGTTTGTTGCAAGCGAATTTTAACACATTGAAAGTAGTGGAACCAAATTAAGCTAACAAATGGATACAAGTACAATAAGAGAGAAGGGCTAAATACCTCGACAGAGGTCAATATTGCTGCAACATCATATATAGGGCTCTACTGGTTCAGTAGGACATCCAAGCAGATGCTTCCATCTCCATAAACTGAATAGATAACAGAAACATTAAACCAATTTATGTCAGACCTTCAAGGCTTCAAACTCTGAGAATGGTTTAGTACTTTAGTCATTGAAAAAACAATCAAGTTCCTAAAAAAACATAAAAAGAACTAACTATTCGGGTGAAACGCTCCTTGAGAAGAACCGAACAATTTGTGGCTTGCAGGGTCAGCTTGAACATACATATAAAGTATAACAAAATCTATTTTAGCGAATATGTTTACTGCACACCAATATTTGAGTCTAAGAAAATCTTGTATATTGTATAACTATTATGCACATCTCTTTTACTTAACCGTAAGCAAATATTATACTCTATAAATACATGGAAATGTGCAAACGTGAAATCCACTAAGCCCCCGAAATAATTTCAGTTGGCGATTAGAACATCAAAATCAATCTGCAAGTATCCCAATAAAAAACTCAAGATTTAGTTAGCCGAACCTTTCTTGAGCAGCATGAAGATTTGTCATTCACGAGTAGACTTTTACTCATAAAATGATGATCAAAACACTAGGATATGTAACATTATCAATACAAAAATCAAATCTCAATCCTCACAGCTTTCATGATACTAAAGGGAAACAAATAAAAATTACAATACTCTACTAACTAGCAAGATTTAACTAACCATGAGATCGATAAAAATCCTCTACTGACTAGCTCCCAAACAATTTGTACCAAGAGCGCAACACATGACGCCGGGGAGAGGCATGGGGGCAGGGCCAAGCGGGGAGATGACTCACCGTTTGCGTGCTTACCTCCTGTGAAACGAGGAGCGGCCTGCCAGGGCATGGGGGAGGCATCCTGTGTAGCGGGAGAGACAACCGAGTTGTCCGGGGATGGCGGGCGGCGTCCCATCGCTGGGAGGTAGTGCCGTGGTCGGGGAAGTTAGGGCGGCGTCCCGTCCGTAGCTCCTCGTCGACGCGGTAGTAGGCAAGGAGGAGTACATGGACAGAGTAGGAACCTTTGTGGCAGGCCGATGGTGTGGAGGCGGCTGTCGGAGCAGGGGAGTTGGTGTCGGTAGGGTTAGGGTTGCAGGCGGCGAAGAAGACGAGATGGGCCAAGATGCGGTGGACCAGGGGCGCCGGTGGTGGAAATATGAGCAAAGCGGTGGACGAAGATGGCGAGGCGGCGGCCCCGCTAGGCGGTGGCGGTAGGCGGCGGGATCGGAGGAAGGGAGCTGAGCGCGTCAGGAAGGGGATCTGATTTGAGATTGCGCCGGGAGAGGATAAGGTCTTTCGAAGACTTGTCCCCGAAATCACCAATCTCGCGCCCAAGTCCTCCAGTTTTTCTCCGAAAGTTTCCTATCGCGCGCCCATGTCTCCCGCGATGCCGAGCGTTGCTTGTCTTCCGCCACGTGGAGACCTACGCCGACACTTCCTCTGCCTGCGTAAACATCTGCTGACAGTTAAGCAGTTGTTATATACATGCCGATGGATAATCTGTAGCTAAGTCTACACCGACAGATGGCAGGTGGCCATATCTCCATCTCTACCAACAAACAATGTGTCGGGATAGCTCCAAAGATACGCCGACAGATGTTTTGTGGGTATAGATATGCCTTTCCCTACAGAAGTGTGTCGCCAAGTTCCTACCGTGGTGTAGTGTTTTCTAAGGGTTTTCACAGTCGGTCAATTTAATAGTTGCACCATATCTTTCAAGACACAAATTTCTGTCTTTAAGAATTTTTTGAGTTCTGAATGTCTACTTAACTGTAGTGACAGAATATAGAAGCCCTCCAGTCCATTTACTTTTGAGTGGTTGGTTTTTGAAAAGGGAAACGGATACTCTCAGTACCAACCCATCCAACCTCCCCCCCCCCCCTCGTGCATCGGCAACAACGATGAATATAATAGGACCATTATTACATAGTTTATTACAATTCAAAAAATTTGCTAAAACTTAATCAAATTGAAGAGTGTGACTCTATTGTGTGGTTCAAATTGAAAAACTTAATAGGACCTCCATTGTGTGGTTTGAATCGACGATTGTTTATGGCGAAGTAGGAGTCGTTGGTCAGCGATTAGGGTTAGCGATGTAGCCTTCTAGGAGAGAAGTGACGATGATGACCGCTTGCCTGCTGTGTGGTTTAAATAATTAAGGGAATGAAATCATATTTTAAAAATTTCAAAACTCATGAATGTTCAAATTTATGTGAGTTTTCCTTATTATCGTTCAATTTACAAAACTTCCAAATTTAATTTCCTCATGGTTTTCACGGTCGGTCAATTTAATAGTTACACCATATCTTTCAAGACACAAATTTATATCTTTAAGAACTCTTTGAGTTCAGAATGTCTACTTGAAATGTACTCACAGAGTATAGAAGCCATCCAGTCCATTTACTTTTGAGTACTTGATTTTTGTTAAAGAAAACGGGTACTCTCAGTGTACCCCCAACATCTGCAACAACGATGAATATAATAGGACAATTATTACATAGTTTATTACAATCCGAAAAATCGCTAGAGCTTAATCAAATCGAAAAGTGTGACAAGTCACTAATAAATGACCAAAGCACTACGAAATCTAACAAACGCGCGTGACGAAACCAGGACTTAAATTGCCATGTAAGCCACTATAGACTATTGTCGTCAAGGTCCATCTGCTCTTTGTGGTGTAAACATTATGGGTATTACATGAGGATATATCTAGCTCTCGCAACCCCTTAGATGTTACTGTGCTCCAATTTTTACTATTTTAAAAAATTCTACAAAAAGTTTTGAGTGTTTACAATAAATATGCCTACAACCTCTATAGATTTCAGGACCAAAATCGAAATACACACCGAGGAACAAAAAAAAATCTAGCATGAATAGTGTCACGAAAAGGAGATTTTTTTTTAAACTCTTCACACATGGATTTATTTCTCAATGTGCCTTTTGATTTTGGACCCGATATTTTTGGAGGTTATAGGCACATTTCTTGTGAACATTCACAAATTTTGGTAGAATTTTTTAAACATTTAAATTGATTATTTTTGAATTGGGAGCACGGTAGCAACTAAGATGGTGGTAGCACTAGATATATTCTCGGGATTACACGAACACACACATACAAACCAGCGATATGGCATACTAGGCGAAAGGAGGTGTAATATTAAACGCAAAATAAACAACTCATTCCATTGGACGGTAAAAAATACTGCCCAATCCTCTATTCGTCAAAAGAGTAAGAAAATCTTGTATCCTCATGACTGAATTATTTAGTTAAATTATGTTCGGTAAGGATAGCCTCCCAGCAAAGGAACTAAATGATAATTTTATTTGGAGTGCTAACTTTAAACCTCCATAACCTCTTAGATCGGAACCAAACTTGTATCCTGTCAAGAATGGCCTTTCAAGAATATTCCTTGTCAAATATATGTAGGCACTAAAATACGTCAAAATACACTCATATGAAGACAAATCTGAGTCAACTATGTTAGAACGGTGCGTGTATCGATTAGTACAACAGAGTCCATGGTGGCATGTTTGTTACGGGCAATATTTAAAGCAAGGATATGGTATACACAATGACACAAGTGAGGGTCCAAAAATCAATTTAGTTTAGATGTGAGGCACACCAGCACAGGATGAGCTAGAATCTACGAGTTATTCTCGTGTAATTGCAGGCATGACTAGATCACCAGATGCGGGAGGTTGGACATTCCACACTCCTCGTTCAAATCTTGTTTTAGTCTTTCAGAGAGCATCCGAAAAGCACAAGCAAAAAGTCGCTGCCAATGCCAAGGTAGAAAGAGACCCAATGGCCCATGTTCTTTGCCACTTAAACCATATCTCGCTGTCAGAGCTGTGCTTGCTTTCTAAACACTGTAATATCAATTTAACTAGGTTTATTTACAGTTTACAGGTCAACTGTTCCCCTGACCTTGGCCACCATGATGTCATGTTCTTTTTTGCTTGATCACGCTTTACACTGCACGTTCTTGGAGGGTTAACTAGTAGCTTAACCATGACATCTTAGGTTGATTTGTTTATTCCTTCTTGATCTATCGATGCCATGACCTGAAATGTTTTTCTAGGTTGCAGTACATGGTCATAGCATAGTCAGTACACTAGAAAAACAATGAAGCAGTTGTACTCGGAATCTTACTTACATTTCTGATATAGGCAGTTAGTTATCTATTCACAAGTTGCAACAAGAACAGATACCCCAGATAATCTCCACTCACATCAGATTAATCACCAAGAACTGATACACAGGAGAAATTTGTCAAAAGTGAAGCAAAAAAGAAGAGAAACTGGAGGATGCAGAGATGCTGAAACCTGCAGCTGCATCTAGCCCTATGTACATTCACTACTGTGCAGTGTTGCCGTGACAGAGTGAAGTGAGATAGATGGTTCAAGAACACATCCTGGGGAGTGATCTCGCGGCGGCGCCTCCTCTCCTGGAGGCCTTCATCTTGGTCATCTGCGTCTTCATCCGGCTGCACACCTTCTCCAGCTCCATCACCCGCCAGTGCATCCCGTCCAGGAGCGACTTGAGGTTCTGGTTCTCCAGCGACAACTCCAGCCTGCTGGCGTACAGGAAGACCTGCCGTTGTTGTCGTCGCCGTCGATGTAGTTGTAGCTATCGGGGTGGTGGTACTTCCCCGTCGTCGGAGGTGGAGGGGACGATGCTGGTTTCAGCGGGCCAGAGTGGCGGATAATGCCCTTGAGCACGGTGTGCTGGGAAGCCAGCGCTTGCACCGCCGACCTCGTCGGGAAGCAGGCGTTCGTCGCAAGGTGCTTGCAGCACTCCGGCGACAGCTTCTCGTAGTTGATGCCCTTGCAGATCTTCATCTTCTCGTCGTCCGTCAGGCGACCGTGAACCTGCGACAATGAATGAACGGGGCAGAGTATGTTTCAGCTTGAGCAGTTAATGCGATGCACTGCAGAATTCTGACAGAACAAGAACAGTGTCGAAACGCCAACATCTGCGAGAATTCGGCGGAGAATGTACCTGGAAGTAGACATCGATGGCGCGGTAGAGCGCGTCGTGGCAATCCCTAGCGGCCGCGGGCAGCGCGGTGGCTAGTTCGACGAACCTGGCCGGCCGGAGCGAAGAGTCCGGCGCGACCTCGGCCAGGTACATGTCCATGAGCGCTCCCACCTTCTTCAGCTTCGGCAGCTCCTCGCGTACGCCGCCGCTATGGCTGCGCATGAAGGCCTCCAAGAACATTAGCACCAGGCTCACGTCGTACAGGCTGCTCGTCCCGGACGGCGCCGGGACGAGCAGGTTGTCCAGCGTGGCGTGGTCCAGCTTGCGTCCAATCATATCGATGAGCGTATCCTGGCAAACGCCGGCCAGCTTGAGCGGGGAGGCGATCCTCAGGATGCCGAAGAGGCCCTTGCAGGAAACGGAGCTCCGGTCGAGGTCGGCGATGACGGCGATCGCCGACTCCAGCATCGCCTTCTTGTCCTCTGCGTTCGCGCCGGCGATGCGACACTTGAGGTAGTAGAAGATGAACCGGGCGATGATGCCGTGGTCGGCGCCTCTGGCCAGGAGCGCCTTGGCGACGCGCTCCACCATGCCGGGGCTGAGGACGACGAGGTCCTCGAACCACCAGGTGCGCCGCATGCTGAGGCTGCTGCTTTTCGTGTCGCACGAGAACCTGAATGCCGAGCTCTCAGGCGAGGAGCTCGTCGGGGTGGCGTCGCCCGTGACGGCCATCTGGGACAGAAGCGCGCCGACGACCCTGTCGAACACGCCGGTGGACTCCGAGAGCGGGAACAGGTGCTGGCACTCTTTCACGGCGTCGACGACGCTCTGCCACGGCCACTGTGGCATCTCCTCTAGGACCTTCTCCGTCATCTTGACCAGGCTCGGCTTAGTCGACGCGGGCGCGCCGCCATCTCCATGAACTGAGCAGCGCACCGCAGAGCGCAGGCGTTGGCCGCGGTCACCGCTAGACCGCTGCCGCCGGTGTAGCAGAACCTCGCGACGAGCTCGAACGCCTGGATGCCACCGGGGAAGCCGTGCAGAGCTACTCTGCGATGAGGCCGCCTTGCGGACGCCGGAGCTCCGACCAGCCTCTCGTCGACTAAATCCTTGATCTTACCACTGAACGACGCAAGAATTTCCTGCGAATTATCCGAGAACAAATTAGAACAAACTCTCCATCTCATGCCATTGAAGAAGCACACCACACACAGATTAGTACTAGCAGTACAAAAATCCAAGGACACCGTGCTAATCCCACCCACTCAGGATGCCAAATTAATGCGGACGCCAACAGAAAGATCAGGTCTTTTCCAGAGAACAATCTAATCTTTTAATGACGAGAAGCTACCGGCCGTTTTTGCCACCAAACGCCATGAAAGCTTGGGAGAATAAAGGAGAGGAGGATGCTATGAAGCCATTAACGTACGTTCGCAGCGGGGGGCAAAGGAACGGAACGACGCGAGAGCACAAGCACAAGAAAACAATTAATTGTGCCCCAAACGAGCAGGCCCCAGAAAAGGCCACGGACAGTAGCACTACAGTCGCCATTAAGGTGGGAGGAGAAGGAGAAGGACCGGCAATGGCGAGCTGGTGGCTCGCCCCATTGATGGCGATAGAGAAATCTACACAGTTTCACTGTGCGGCCATTAAAAGGCTCTGCAATTCAATGGAATGGATCCCACACTCATTGCGCTTAAATTGGAAGAAGATCGCGACGCCTTCCGAAGGCGAACAAACAGATGGGATTAGTCTGACGTAAAAAAGGTAGTGGAATTGCCGGAGAGAATGAGGATTCAATTAAGGCGATGGAATTCACGGCAGTGAATAGACAGGTTAGAGAAGAGAGTCCGAGAGAAAAATTACAGCAAGTAGATGGGGTGAGAGGACAGAGGGTCCAGAGATTTTAGTCCATGGACAAAATCAGAGATGGGATTCTCGGCAGAAAGAACAAGAACTAGAAACTCTGAGATGCTAACGGAACCAGCAGGAAGTGACATGATACACTTGCCCCCAAAACCGGAGATGGGCTGGAGATGGAGGGGAAACCAGCTGGGAACTGGGGAAGTCGAAAAGGAGACGATGGAAGAGACCAAAATTGGGAGAAATGTCACAAGGTAAATGCCAAAACTCTGGAACACCGGTATCGCCAAAATTTTGGGTTCTATTCGTACCTACCTGAGACGATTTAGACAGAGGAAGCAACAAGAGCTACAATCAAAACAGGTACAATTCCACCAGGATATGGCAAAGCTTCACTCATCATCCCCTATAGACCGCTAGGCATTGCTACACACTAGAAACCAGCAGAACAGTAAGGCCAAGAGAGAAGAGACAGTGAACTGTAGACAGCTATCTACCAACCTGGGAAAGGAAAACGCAGAAATAAACTACACAAAGAGCACAGATCAAAGCAAGAGAGACCTTGGAAGAAGAAGAAGAACAAGCAAGAAGGGTAGTTTCGAAGGAGGAAGAAGAAGAGGCGGTTACCTTATCAACAAAGAAGACACCTTCACCATCCACATCCACCTCAAGAACACAGCCCATCTTTTCGGCTATTCCCACAACAGCTTTAAAGAAGCAGCATGGCAAAGAGGAGATGTAAAAAGGCTGCAATGATGGGGATGGAAGCAGGAACACAAAGGGTATGGCAGCGCCACCACCCACACCTCACAGAAAAGCCCAAGCTGCCAAATGGCTAAATGCCCAAGGACGCAGATGCTCTCGTAGAATCCAGGGTGGTCAATTGATCAAATCTGGAGCAGGAAAGGAAGAGCCCGGGGTGAGAGATGGATAGAGGGAGAGGGTCCAAAGGAAGTTGGTGGATGATCTGAGCTCCTGGCAGACTCTGCTAACATGCAAGTGGAGTTTTCAGAGGAGCTATGGGGAATATGTAATGCTGGGTCTTGCTTTTTCTACATATGTATCCACGGGTAGTCCTTTTCTGAATCAAGATATTGGCAGCAAAAAGATGGCAAAGAGAAGATGAAGAGGGGTGGTTTTCTTATAGGAAGTGGGTTGGTGTAGAGTGTAGAGACAGAAATGCAGTGCTTGTGCTGTCTTTGATTAAGAATAGAGCATCTGAGTTGGTCACTCTCTGGCGGGGAGAATTGATTTTAACCCCCTAGTTGGCTTGCCTTGGATCATATGCCCCTTTTTTGTCTGCCTCGCTCTGAGCCCCTCCTTGCGGCATAATCTTCGATGGTTTCCCCCCTAGTGCTGTTATCTCTTCACTTAGCTAATAATCAAAGGAAACATGCCTTATTATATTTCAAACCGACAAATATGCCCTCGTCCAATTTCTGCAAAACACGAGACAGAGGAAGCCCAGCCCGTTCTTCTCCTTTTCTGTCGCTCCCCTCTGTCTTCGTCCCGAGTCCCGACCAAAGCCGCAAGAGCCTCTGCCGCTGGGATTCTGCCCTCGCTGCCCCGCGTCTAGCTCCTCCGTCCACTTTCTTCCTCGCCGCCCCACGTCCCTGCACCGCCGCTCGCCTTCTCCCCTCGCCGCCCCATGTCCCTGCGCCATCTCACCTAGCTCCTCTTCGCCGCGCTGGTCCTCTCCGCCGACCACAGATGCTCGTGCTGGTCTTCCTCGCCGCCCCTGGAGCTAGACCTGGAGATGAGCAGCAGGACGGTGGCGGTCGCTCGAGTGGAGGCCGGAGCAGTCAAGGGCCGGATGGAGCCATGTGGAAATTGAAGGGCAGTTCTGTCTATTCACGTGCCCATTAGTTGGTTATATTTTGACAAATAGGTTAATCAGGCCAAAGGGGGCAATAAGCAACAATTAGGCCAAACTAGGGGCTTAGAAGTGAGGCAGACGAAGAAAGGGGCATAAGATCCAAGGCACACGAACTGGGGGGGTTAAAATCAATTCTCCCCTCTTGACGGGGGTCGGCCTTATCCGCTCTCGCTCCCCTCCTCTCCTTTCCAGCCTCCTCCTTGAGAGTCCGCCGCCGGCGGCCGGGCCGTCCTGGCGCCCTCTATGCCGGAGTAGCCGGCTGGGGATGGGCAAGGGAAGGTGCCGGAGTTAGTTTAGGCTGTACATATAGCAGTAAGTTGTGGCGTTCTGTCGCTGCTCGGCGTTCTGCCGGTGTTGCGCGTCGAGATCCTAGGGCCGGGATCTCGCGCTGGTTGATCGTTCTCCTGGTCCTCACGGCGCTCCGGTGGCCGGAGCTGAAGGCGAAGGGTGGGGGCGTCTGCCTCGCAAATAAAGGGCTCTATTGGAGTCTTCTTCGGTTGAGGACGCGCGACGCCGTCCTGCTCCTCTGGTTCGGCCATGGTGGCGGAGGGGAGGGGCATGGTGGCATGGATCGATGCGCGGCCCTTCTTCCCCCGACCAGCCGTGGTGGCGAGGGGGGGGGGGGGGATCAGGGTGGTGCTTTGTTCCTGTTCTCTGGTTCAAGAAGTTGGTGCTCCACAAAAAGCGGCGTGATGCCGTGGAGGATTCGCCTGCAGATGTGCCCGAGCTGCCTCTGCTAGACGGTGGTGTCTTCTTTCCTTCTGGCGGAGCTTTGGTGGTCGGAACCGCATACAGAAGGTGAGGGCGCTACATCCTCTTTCTCTAATAAGCTCGAGGGTTGGTCTCTGGTTCTGGAGGTCAACGATGACCACTCTGCAGCGGGCGGGGTGCTGGTGATGCCTTTTCCTCTGGCCGGCCGTGGCGGCGAGGGGCGGAAGAGGTGCTGCCGGTCTTCTCCTATTTCTGTGAAGTGGTGGTTCCGGTTCTTGCTGCAGCTTAGAGCACCACACGCGGTGGCCTTGCTTGCCGCCGTGATCCTTGGCCAAGATGGTGGCCTTTCTTCAACCTCCATGATGGAGGCCTGCCGAATCCTGCGCTGGAGCTCGGCAGCTCGAGATGACCAAGTGGTTCGTCCCCGGTCACTTCGAGCCAGCCGGTGGCAGAGGTTCATCGCTGGAGGAGAACATCCGGGCGTTCCCCTCTCTGATCGCGGTGCTCTATGCACCTGCTGGTCGCCGGGATCGGTGGCGGCGGTGCCCTAGGACCTGATTGCTTTTTATTTTTTAGTTCTAGGGACTTTTCTATAAAAGCACTGGCCTTATCTTCGAATTCTAGATTTTCCTGGGCAATAGATGTAAAGGGCCTAAGTGCAAAGTTGTACCCGCCACATGTTTCAATACAACGCAACAACGGGCCTTCTAGGCCCCACCCCTTGTACAAAAAAAGTTGGTCACTCTCTCCATGTGACACTAAGATTATCTGATTCCCAGATGTGAGGCCTATCTTTGCCATCGTCGGGCCAAAGCAAAATAATATAATTTTCCTTGGTTCAACAAGAATTGCTCATTAAATTCTAGAAAAAATGTATATACTTTTGGTGATTTGAGCATATTTGGAAAACAAGATAAGGTCTCTTGGAGAACTCCACATCGGCTCGTAGGGCAAAATCGGAGATGGTACTGATCCGGCCTCTCTACTTCCTCCTCTTTGACCTCTCTTCTATCGACGCCACCATCGGTGGGCAAATTCCAAGCGACCAACACCGGCAACTCGGGTGACGGTGGCAACTCGGGTGACGGTGTAGCGAGCGGTACTAAAAAAAAGAGACAGCAACAGGGACTAGAACCTGTTGATTTTTTTAAAAGAAGAACCAACTGTGAGGGGCCAGGGGAGTCTCGGACTCAAACCCTAGTAGCGAGCGGTACTATGACGAGGAGCTCGACAGTGGCTTTAGGACTGGCGACTGGTTAGCTTCTCGATGTGGCTTTTCCCTCTAGATGTAGTGCCTCTACGGCCTTCTTGTGGCGGTGGGGGCTCCCCCGAAGCCTCAAGTCGCTCAATTTGGTGGTCGGGCACCTTCGGCAACCAGCGTCTCATGTCGTCTATATAGTGCAATGCAAAGTTATTTTGAAATATAGTGCAACTGTATTATTTTGGAATATCATGCATAGAATTTGGTGCATAAATTATATAATGCAAAGAAAATCTTACGACTCAATTTGTCTAAATGACTACAAAAATAGTTTAGAGGCCTTCGATGGACATGATTTGTAAAGCACAAGAATAAAAAAATGCTCCCTCCGATCCGTTAAAAGTGTCGTGGAAAATCAACATATCACGTACAAATCAATAGGTACACCATCGACACATATTTAAGATCAGAGAGAGTAATACACGTTCCATTGAAAACACGCTTTAGGGCTTTTAGATTTAGACTTTTGCGTGTTTAATGTGTGTTTCAAATATACAAGACCATAGAAAATGAATAATCGAGTATTGTAACAAAAAAAAAGAATGTGCCCCACGAAACCAGCTGGTCCGGCTCTCATATGTTCCTAGAGAGAGAAGGACCAACCTGTGCATGCAAGGAATCTTTGGAAGATCCAAAAATTTAAAATGAATTATCTTTTGAACCGTTAATCCAATTGACACCCTGTTTTTACCGATAGGTTCGCGTTGATGAGTACTTTAAAACGAGATCCCATCTTAATATGTTTTGACAAACCTTTTTTTCATCGTCAATTACCAGGTTATAGTTTTATAGTTACCATATTAAAAATTCACAGTTACCTCTCAAATAATGTACATTTACCAGATTTTTACATGTTTTTTTTTTGTTATAGCAATGATATTCATGTTGAGAGAATGAGTATTCCGCCCACTCCGAACACGTAAAATATGACACTACATGAGTAAAGTCTTACATTGGTAAGAAGCGGCATTCAAACAACCTGGTAACCATTTAATTTAACCGGGTAACCAACATGATTATACCTGATGACCAAGTGACTATAATCTGGCAACTCAGGTCAAAAAAAAAGTTGTCAAAACATATCAACATGGGATCTAGTTTCGAAGATGTCGTCGCGACAAAGCCAACCGTGAAAATGAAATCTAAGTGACTGCATGTATACATGGCTCAATCGTCATATTCTATCCGTGCCCACCAAAATCTAATTAGGGGCACATGTCCTTATTAGGAGCACGTGTCCTTGTTAGCACGGTCCATTAATCTCTACTATAAAAATATGCAGCGTCCTGTCTCGGCCAGCGACGGACGAAATCGGACGTCGTGGTCGTTTTGCATTTGAGTCCCTCACAAATATTGAAATCAACCCGCAGTCCAACTTATGCGTCTTCCAGTTTGCAGTTTAGCCCCTCAAAAGTGACGCGCCGCCGCTGTCCGGACAACCTGCCTCCCGCTCGACGACGACCTCGACCTCGATTCCTCGAGTTGTCGGCGTGGATCCGGCCGTGCTCCTCCACCGCGCCGCCACCAAGATCCCGCTGTAGCTGCCCATTACGCCTCCCCCCGTCCCGACCGCGCACCTGCAGGGCGACGACAACCACGCCTGCGCCATCCCTCCGGAGATCTTGGTGGTAGTGGTGGTTGCGCGGATAACTCGGCGGCGACAGAGCAGAGGTGGACGTTATTCTCTTCCTCCTCCCCGAACCACAAGCAGTATCGACACTTCGTCTCTGCCAGGCGGGGCTCTGTCCGCCGTGCCCATCCCCATCATCCTCTTTCCATCCTCCCAGGTCACTATCCCCAACCCTTACTTGCTTATGCTTTTCGTCAGTGATTGAGGGTTCGAATTTTTACTGGATTCCGGCATAGATTTGCAGCCACCGAATTGACCCTCGAGGAGGTCAACCTGTCCGTCGACCTGCTCGTAAGTTCTCATCCACTTTCTGAATTTTTTGTTCTATACATTTGTGGCCGGAATGTAGGAATGAATATTTTACATCTCAGTCTTGATGCAAATAATGCAGGACTCTATCACAGGAAAGGACTCCAACACCAAGTGCACCATTGCCATTTGCCAAGCTCCTTGCCAACTCCATCATCCACCATTCTCAAAATAAAAAAAAAACTCCATCATCCACCTTTATCTCTGCAGGGAGGGCGTCCTCAGCGGCAGGGGCGCCCTAGCCGCCTTCCAGGAATCCGACGAGAAGGGGTGCCTCAAAGTCGAGGTCCTCTATACTCTCTTTCTGAAATCAATTCAATTCATCTATCAGTCCATCCATCTTACCACCATCCTGACATTCTCTCTGAAACTGTTTTGCAAATGCTTCCACTGTAGTATATATGTTTCTTCCATGTCTTTTGTAAACTAGCGTTACTTTACACAACTGTGACCGACTCTGCAGCCGAATTTGATGTGCTTCTCCCTGGGTTTATTGTGCACCTGTGTCTTGTCGATATCCTCAAGTCTCAACTCTAGGCTCTCAAAGGTTTGGGACACCACTTCGGTCTGCAACCAAGATTTTGGCTATTTAACTTACTGACACTAATGGTAGCTGAATGCAGGTTTTCCTCACTCACCAGCTCTGGCTTTTTGGCACACAACCTGACAATTATGTATTGGTTGTAGGCAAGTAGGCTTCCAACTTGCCGCCTCTGGCCTCGTCCTTGGGCTCGTACTTGCAAGTAGGCTTCCAAGTAGGTTGGTCGACGAATCAGGAGGGATGAGAATCATGGTGGAGTTGTTCCTGTGGATTTAGTGGAGCCGCTTTTGCCCTGAATGCTGCACAATACCAGGAGATGAAGGATTGCTGTGGAAGTGTCATAGAAAAAACCAACATTGTCTGTACTGAACTAATAATCCCGCAAGCAACAAGCTGTTGAGTTTCTCGATGATCTCCAATTTGATCCTACTGTATATAAGCACGATTGAATTCATTTCCTGCATAGCGTAGCAATGAGATCATGTGTGGTTTCAGTGTATTACCCGCTGCACGAGTGAGTAATAGAGTTTTCATGGTTTTATAAAAAAAAATACATATGCTGATTTCGTTCTTGTGAGGACAATTGTTTGCATATTCGCCATTGAGTTTAATTCAGGCCAAGTAAGAAGGTGTCAAGCAGGGGAAGTGTCTTCCCTGCCATTCCCTACACAAGCTTCGACACTCCAGCTTCGACTCTCCAGGTAGTAACATGCTCGGATATGTTATGTAGTTATGTCTTGGAAATTTTTATCAGAGACCGTAGTACTAAGTTGCATTTCTTTTCTGTTAGCACTGTAAATATGTGGATGCTGGAATTTTTGCTCTAAAATGACCTAGATATGTATATTACCAGGCACTCGAATAAGTGGACTTCATTTTGTTTTGTACTCAACCTGACAACCCAATTTTGTGTATGTCCCAGGTTTCACTCTTTGCAGGCTTTGAAGTTTAGCTATGGCGTTCTTATGATATTTCTCACTCATATCTTTTCAGATTGTGCTATTCGCCAATTGCCACAACCAGTGAGGATGCAATGAACCTGTTGTTGATGACTTCATGCGGAGCTCGTCCTTAAATAAGTGTTCTATCTTCAGACTGGTCAGCATGGTTAATCAATTTGTATTGTTTTCAGCTGGGTAGTGTTACTACAAAAGTCTAATTCACTATAATGAACCAACTGGTTTTGTTTCCACTTGGTATTTGAAATAAGGAAAGTGGAACGCATGCTCAGTTTGTATGGGCAAGTTCTATACGTCAAGTTTACATTTGTGATGCTTCGGTGAAAATACCATTTTATGCTTTGCATGCCCACCTAAATCTCGATTTTCCATGTATGCTCGTACAAATGCTGCTTCATACATGCAATAAAAGACAATTTCATATGATTTTCAGCCTGTAGCCTGGAGGCATTCATGGGAGTTTATAGCCATTGTTTTAAAAGACCACCTTCTGAATATATTAGTAAGAGAATTTATAAAATAAAATACATCTTATCTTGGTGTGTTCAATATTGATGTATTTGAACTGACTACAACCTGAATAATGCGAGTCCGCGTTCCTGCTTAGGCAGTCACTTTGCACACTTTTTTTAAAGAATGTTTGTGGATTGTGGTGATATTCGTGATACTGGGCAAGTAGAAACTGATTTCCAACTGTTCGGGAACAATATCTGGATCAATGGTAGTGACAACCACTTTTTGTGAATTTGAGTTAATTTTACTGGAAAATAATTTCCTTATGTCTTGTTCAATATTGAGGTATTTGAGCTAACTCTAACTGGAATAATGTGAGTTTGTGTGACGACACAAAATTTTGCTGGGTTGTGGCGACACCGACACACTTGCATTCAACACAGATTTTTCGTCACCCGTTGCAACGCACGGACATATTACCTAGTAATATATAAAATACGCAGTGTTGAAAACGGACTGATATACTAATAGAGGCTCACGGCATTTGTTTATTCAAAGAGGCATGTGGTTGAAGAATACTAACCGTAGAAGTTTTCTTCTTGTACATGGCTTTGTTTGATTCGCAGAATCGCATATCATAGAAAGTTTCCTCAAGAATTGCATCAGATGTCGGCAGAAAAATTACATCCACTTCAACCTCTGACGAAGAATCGTATGGTTTTCCTATGCACAATCAAACGTCTATATAATCCTATAGTACTCAGGATGTCATTGACGCTTTAACCGTATATTTCTCTATATTCACATGTTCAAAAAGTACAG
The DNA here is from genome assembly GCA_947311845.1 of Poa pratensis. Classification (NCBI taxonomy): domain Eukaryota; kingdom Viridiplantae; phylum Streptophyta; class Magnoliopsida; order Poales; family Poaceae; genus Poa; species Poa pratensis. The sequence goes on along the minus strand of CAMZMU010000107.1, from coordinate 111,894,062 downwards.
CGAATCAAAGAGGCCCTAGACTCCACCTTGGTTACTACTCTGTGGATACAATATCTTGGAAATTTACAAAGAATGGATCCAACACATCATCCAGAAATTCACTTTGCCTCCCGAGTTCACATGCTCCTGCCTGATTAAAAAATTCAAAAAAAAAAATAGTAAAACATTTTTGAAAAATTCTGAATTTTTTGGTGATGAATATATACAAGTTTTTGACAAACATGCCAAGTTTTATGGTGGAATGAAACTCGTAGTGCTCGGTGCAAAAAAAAATCATTGACAAGAGACTTATAAATATAGTTTTTCAAAGCACTGATTTTGTTTTTTATTTTGCAGTGAGCACCACGAGTGGCATTTCACCACGAAACTTGGGATGTCTGTAAAAAACTTGTATATGTTCATCACAAAACAATTTCATAATTTTCCAAAATGTTTTACTATTTTTTTCAAAATATTTAACCGGGCAGGAGCAGGTGTGCTCGGGAGCCAAAACGCTCCTAAAATGTAAGCTTCCCTGGTTGCTCCACTACTTGGACTACATGGTAATCTCGTTCCATTGGTTCCTCTGCACCTTCGTGCCATCACATTAAGGTAGAAATAATATTATTTATCTACCCAGCTGAATATAAAACTTACTTTTCTATCAACCGCAGACGAAACTACGGAGCAGCCCTTCTCTTAAAGCATCTTTAATAGCTGCCCTATATAAGGGTATAACTCTTTTAAATCATTTGGGGCCAAAAATATCGCTCCAACAACTCCACTTGATGTAAATTTTGCCAAATTTTTTTGTCAAACAAAAAGAAGTACCAAGTGCTGCAAATATAAAACACTTGGGGTGCTGTTATAAAATAGAAAAGCCAACACACGCAAGTTAACTGCCAATCGGAAGTTTCATGTCACCTTCACGCCTTTCCTCCAGTGACCACCGCCGCTTCTTCTCCCGTCGATTTGGCCACGAATCCGGTAGTTCCGCCACAACTCTGACCTATTTTGTCGTGAATCCACCACCACTGCTCAAGGGCACTGAAAGTTGGGAGGGATTTAGCCTCGCGTTATGTCGGCTGTAAACCTCCTCCCGCGCGCAGCCACCATTGACTCTCGTTCCTCTTAGGTCATTTGAGGGCAAAAATCTTGCTCCAACAGCTGCCCTTATGTAAATTTCACAAATCCATAAAAAACACACAACACTGCAAATCTAAACACACTTGGGTTGCTACTATAAAGCAGAAAGGCCGACATGCGCACGACAACTGTCAATCAGAAGTTCATGTCTCCCTCACGCCTCTCCATCAATTTGGCGTCGAATCCGGCAGAACTGCCACAACTCTGACCGATTTGGCTGCGAATCCACCACCAATGCTTAAGGGCACCACGGATCGGGAGGGATTCGACCTCGAGGGCTGTCCTCCTCTCCTCCCATGCGTGGACACCATCGACTCCCGTCCGTAGCTTCGGCTGACGAGTCACCCGAGCGGCCCTCCTCCCCTCCCCTTCCTCACCATGTCTCCTCCTTCCCTGCAAGCACGAGCACGAACACAGCAGCTCTGCCTCTAGCCACACCTCGACTAGCCCTGCCTCGCACGACTCCTCCGCCTCCACACACCAGCTGTTGGGCTTGCCTCGTTAAAAGTCTAACAAATCCAAAGTTGTTACAATGTATTATATGGTTTATACTGAAGGTTCAACACCAATACTTACAATATTTGCTCGAAAAGGGTATGAATTTGTACCTGATCATGTGACGAGGTGTACCCTCATCAAATCCCATGGTTAAGGACCTAGGGTTGAGATTACGGGGAGAGAATGTGGTAGTACTGGTAGTTTCGTCGGCTGACAAGCAGAGGCAAAGATTTACCCAGGTTCAGGCCCCTCGGGTGGAGGTAAAGACCCTACTTTCTGTCTGTCTGTTATTGATCGTGTGAGATTATGCGATTACAAGGAGGCTCCGGCGAGATGTCGATCTCGCAAGAGCTTTGGTGGTTTGAGTATGGCTTTTCTTAGATCGGCACCCCTCCCAGCCTTTAAATAGGCTGGGTCTCGGGAGTTTGTAACCGACCTAGTTTACACGTAAGGAAAGTCTAAACCGACTATGCCTATGTCTAATCTTGGAGGGTACTCCATCTTCTTGGGCCTCTTGTCTTGGGCTTCGAGTAGGCTCTTCGCTATTGGGCCTTAGTCATCACGTGCACCAGGTACCCTCACGGTAGGGTACCCGAGATGTATACCCTTGTCAGTAGCCCCCGAGTACTTGTCTGACTCGAAGAATCGGGCATGGACTCGTTCGTAAGTGCACGTCATATGCTTTGTATTCTGTATATTATAATTGGAATTCCTGTATGAATAGCACATGTTGGCTATGCCGAGTATCTCATCGACTGTGGTTTTTGCTTATGATTATCAAGGGATAACAGCTTAGCAGGCCCAATACACTCGACGGATCGGGACTGGTTAACTACACATTCGGGTAAAACCTTACTAGCTTTCAATCAAACTCGAGTCCCCGGACTCGAATCTGGAACAAACTGGTCAGATTCGACTAGGCCGCTTGAGGTCTTACTGAGTCGATCTGCAGTATAACTTTGAATTTTAGCCAACGCGTCCGTCGGGATTTTTCATCATGTCTGTTGACACGGAAAGTATAAGGATTGACATTGCTTGAATGGTCCTTAGCCCAGCTCGAAAGTTCGGCGGGTCTTACCTTTGCACTATGCGTGCAGCATCCGAGGTATTTGCGACGGACGCAACTCGGGAATGTTTCGAGTATGATTTCGTATATGAACAGAGTCGATATATTTGTCGACTGACCTTTTGACGTTTATTCTATCGGGTGCGCGACAGCGCTCCGATGGGAGTAGCCCCCGAGATTGTGCTTTATTACTTGTAATGGAGGATAATCTCAAAATCATTGTCTTGAGCATCTTTAGTCGAAGAAATTTTTGATACGCTCCCGATGGGAGTAATATGGAATCAGCCGAAGGAACGGTCGAGTGACCAATTTTTCCTTATCATTGTTTTTTCACACCCGAACCAAACAAGGCAATCGAGTGTCGTGACGACGTCATGGATGACGTTTTACGGCGACTGCGCCGTCTGACATGCGTGGCGTGCGTTGTGCTGCGATGGATGGGACGTGACACATAGGTGGGCCCTTTTGTGCAGAGCTGACCGAACAACGGTGCAGTTTGGACTTGATTTGACCACTCGGGCCCACTTTTTCCGGAGAGGTGATTATGGCTCCTCTTTTTGCGTGCGTAGTGGGCGGAGTGGACGGCGACAGTTGCCCTCCGCGTTTGCCACGTGTACGGTGAGATTGCGAGCAGAGCGCACGGTTGGGATCTGAATGGCTGTGATTGCCTTTATTTGAGGTAAATAGGGGAAACGGCGCTGGCATTGCTTTTTACTAGCCATTTGCTCTGCGCGCCGCCCCTGTTCCATCTTCTTCCTCGCGCTCTTGCTCCATTGTTTCTTGCGCCCAAGCTCTTGCTGCTCTCCCTAGGCACCACCGCCATGGCGCCAAAGAGGAAAGCCTCTGCCACCGACGCGCCCGCTACTGACGCGGCCGCTCTGAAGGGGAAGAAAGCTGCGGCTGGCGCATCTGCCTCCGCCGTCGACCTCAAGAAGAGCGACGGCGATTGGATGAAGTCCACGATCAAGGCAGCGCACCTCGAGAAGTTCCGCGAGGACGGACTGCTGCCGCCGGCGGACCAACTTACCGTCCGCGCGCCATCAAAAGAGGTACTCCCCGAACCTCGCGCGAACGAGCGCGTATGCTTTGCGGAGTTCTTGCCTAGGGGTCTATCTTTTCCCCTCCACGATTTCGTTCGTGGTTTGTTGTACGCCTATGGGGTGCAGATCCATGATCTCACCCCGAACGGTATTATGCACATTGCCTGCTTCATGGTACTGTGCGAGTGTTTCCTGGGAGTTGCTCCCAGTTGGGCTCTTTGGAAATCCATCTTCATGGTCAGGCCAAACAACCGAGGCGGCCGAACCTACCCAGTTGGAGGCCTTCAGATCCAAGTACGCAGCGACACCCGATACTTTGCCCTGAAGCCAGTCGACTCGGCGCAAGGGTGGAGGAAAAGGTGGTTCTATGTGCTAGTCGACCAGGAAGGGGCCCCAGCATTTTCGACTGCTGGTATAGCCGCTAGGACGAAGGCCTGGGACCATGAGCTTTCGACTGAAGAAGTGGCGGAAGCGGCGCCTCTGCTGGAGACTATTGGAGGACTGCTTAACAGCGTCACTGGTGTGCATCTAATTGCCACCTTTGTGAAGATGCGGGTGTGGCCGCTCCGTGCTCGCGCTCACCCTATGTGGCAGTATGAAGGCCCTCTCGACTCCACTCGGATGAGCAAGGAGGAGCTGTCAGGAGCGAGCTGGTGGCACACGTGCGGTCCATCACCAGCACAAAATCCAGCGAGCCCTGCAACGTCGACTGCCCCGTCGCTTCTTATACGGCTGAAAAGCCTTTGCCAGAGGTTAGTGAATCTATCAAGTTTATGATCTCCTGTTTTTGTTATTCTGCTATGCATCTTTGTGACTTCGACTACTGTATTTTGTGTGCAGGGCCACTCGACCACCTCAACCCTTCCTCCTCTTCCTGAAGATGGCCCAACTCCTGAAACGCAGGTGAGTAGAAGCGAAGGGAGGAGATGAATCGCCTCTTCCTTCGGCTACTACATCTCCCACAGAAGAGGTTGAAGAAGAAGGGGTTGAAGAAGCACATGACAAGGAGCGTGCCACGACTGATGATGTGAGCGAGATCCCCACTCGCAAGCGCCGTCGTGCAGCTCACGTTGTGTCTTCCTCCATGAGTTCACCCGCCAAGGGATCAGATGTGAGAGATGACGGAGACTCAGGCTCGTCTCCTACGACCACAGCTGCTCCTTTGGACGTGAGCCCGTTGAGCTCGGCTCCTCCTCCTCCTCAGTCGGGTGGAGAGCTACTTTTTGGAGGCCCAAACTTTGAAGAGCTCGACACTGATGATGAAGAAGAGCACAGGTTTGCTCCTTTTTGTACTAAATTTTTTTGTGAGTTGAGTACTGTTTCTTATGTTGTATGTCTTTCGGTCACTCGCAGTGCTGAGACTGTGCGACCTCCAACTCCTCCAACCGAGAGAGCTTCGACTCCAGATCAGCCAGAAGCTTCCCCTGTTGCGGCTGAGGTTGTGAGAACAGTAGCCACAGCTGCTACCCTTGAGGCCGCCAAGATCGCGAGTGCGTCAACTCCGCAAATTGGGACTTCTGCTGCCAAGCCTGCGCCTTGGGTTGAACACGTAAGTGTCGTTTGTCGAGTCCTCACTCTGGGACTATTTGTGTATAGCTTATGCTTGTTCCATGTGCATGCAGCCCTTCTACCTCAACCTGGTGGAATCAGGCAAGGCGTTTGTCCAGGTTGAACAGGAGAGGGACAATCTGCGCGCTATCATGGAGCAACTCAGCCGTAAGTGTGTTTGACTTCTGTATGTCTTTGCTTTGTCGATTGTGAATGACATCTGTCCATCTATCTCAGGTGACAAGGCAACCGCTGAGTCCCGGGTTAAAGAGCTAGAAGAGGCACTCGCCAAACAGCGCGCTGAGTCGAAGAAGGCCTTGGATGATGCCAAGGACTCCGCTGCTTTGCGCGAGAAAAATTATGCTGAGCGCCTGGCGAGCCTCACCCGAGACGTAGGCGGTGAGTTGAATCTTTCACTTTTTGTCTACTTCTTTTTGCCACTGAATGTTATGTAAAATTTTCTGTTCTTTCTGCTTTTTTGAAGGAGCTGTTGGCGCACCGGCACCTGTAGACCAGTCGAGTGGCGATTTGTCCCTTGACCGCGCGATCGGCGACCTGGATGTCGTCTCCACCCAAGCCAAGGATGCACTCGCCAAGTCTACGAGCACGCTCGGCGCCGTGTACAAGGACGTGTTCCCGTCTAGCCAACCTCCTTCGACTGTGGATGGCTTCGCCGACGTCCTGGGCCCGGGAACTTCGACTATGACGAACTTTGCTCGCGCTTTGACGGTACGCGGCTCAGAGACCACCCTCAAACTCCTTTTAGGTCATGGGATAGAGGGTGACTTCAAAGCCGCTCTGTCTGACTTTCCTCGCAAGCCGGGCGGGAAGCTGGTGTCCCTAAAGCATGTGAACGAGCCAGCCGCGAAGTTGGCTGAAATATTTATGGCTACCATGGAGCGCCGGGCAGCAGAGGTCGCCGCCCGTGCGAGTAGGGCTAGGTCGGAGTCGATGTCTGAGAAGTAGGGCAGCCGCGCCTTTTTATGCCTTGTAATTAAACTTATGACCATGCGAGTATGCATGTGCTTTTGCTACCTTTGTATGAATTTATTTTCCTCGTTATGATTCTGCTTGTAAGGCTGTGTGTTGTTACTCGCCTAAGCTTTGTGATGAGTTTCTTATGAAACTTTTATGATGTTTGGAACAGAAACAGCCAGCCGCCACTGTATCCAGCTCGTCGCGGCATCGTGCCCCTACTCGATCTCGAGCTCAGGTGGCAAACGATGCCGCAGTAATACGTTATATGAAGGCCCGACTCGCGAAACTGGAGCAAGAGCTGGGGAATGCCCGAGTGAGCTGGATAGGATGAGGGCGAGGCCTGCTTTACCCACCCAACGGGAGGAGTATGTGCTTGGCGAGATGGAGATCGTGAACAGACAGCTCGAGTGTAAGCATGACTGCCTTGATCTTGTGAGTTCACAACCTGTTCCTTTTTGTTCACCCAACTTGTGTTGTTGCAGGTTTTGTTCAAGATTTCCAGGCGGAGCAGGCTCGCGTAGATGAGCAATTGAACATGGCGACTGACGAACCCACTACTGGCCGTCAGCACTTTCGCTTGGATAAGCACCGAGCACGGATACTCGCGACCTGCAGGATCGAGTGTGGCGGAGCACTATGCTGCTTGAGTTATGCAGGTCGGCCTTCAGTCGAATCAACCAAATTTTTCCGACTGGGCCGCAACCTCAAGGAATCCACGCTTTGCTCGGGCTTTTCCGGAGTGCAGGCCATTCGAGATTTTATCACCCAGAAGCTTGTGGATGGGGCCAACGCAACGATGGCATACTCCGAAGTCAGCGCCGAATTTGCAGTCCACCCGTGCCTGGATCGTCCTTGTCCCAATCGCATCTGGACGATACAGTCGAACATGCGAGGGTGTTGGTTGAGTGTTATAACGCTCAACTTATGGGCCCCGTTCTCCCAGTCAAGGACGAACCAGAAGATTAGGGTATTTATGTATAGGGAACAGCCCCCGAGTGTAAATTTTGCCACTTGTACTTGGTACATATTTGTTTACTTGTATGTATGCAGCCCCCGAGTGTATCGAGTGGGGTTTATGAAAAACACTTTATATAGACATGAATTCTACAGCCCCCGAGTGCTCGAGTGAGGCTGTGAATTTTTTGCGATGTTTGAAGCTTCAACTCATGTTATTGAGCAACTTTTTGTTTATGTATGATTTTGTACGACCCAGCCCCCGAGTATTCGAGTGCGGCTGGGTATTATGTTTGAAGGAGCGAGAGCTCACGTTTTGAAGTAGCGCAGCCCCCGAGTCGGGTGAGGCTAAGGTTGTGCGATGCGAGTAGTAAACAGGGAGAAATATGAGGAATCATTGACTATATTCCATTTTGAATGTTAGGCTGCAGGCCGCCTCATTAAAAACCTTCCAGTCCCCTTAGGTACCCTGGTAAGGAAAAGAGCGCGTCTGAAACCTGCAGCCATCCGACATATGTGCCTATTACATTATGCGACTGAGCAATCTAAGCATAGAAACGGCGCAGCTGCGCAACGTTCCAAGGATTGTGCGAGAGTTCGCCTGTCTTCGCGTGCTTCAGTCTGTATGCTCCACCACCAATGACCTCGGTGATGATGAAGGGTCCTTCCCATGGAGAAGCAAGTTTATGCACCTTCTTTTGCTTCAGTCGAAGTACCAAGTCGCCAACCTCGAAGGACCTGGTACGCAGTCGACGGCTGTGATAGTTGCGTAGATCTTGCTGGTAGACAGCTGTGCGTGCTAGCGCCGTGTTGCGTGCTTCTTCGAGCAAGTCGACTGCATCTTCGAGTGCTTCATCTGCATCGTCTTCATTGTATGCTTCGACCCTTGGTGCGTTGAACCTTACGTCTGATGGCAGGATTGCCTCTGCGCCGTAGACCATGAAGAATGGAGTGAATTGCGTTGAGGCGTTGGGTGTTGTGCGTAGGCTCCATAGCACAGACGGGAGCTCTTCTACCCAAGCACCCGCGGCCCTTTTGAGTGGCACCAGGAGGCGTTTCTTGATTCCGCTTGTCACAAGTCCATTGGCCTTTTCGACTTGGCCATTAGATTGCGGGTGTGCCACAGATGCATAATTGAGCGTGATATCTTGCTCTTTGCAGAAGGATTTGAATTCCTCAGCCGTGAAGTTTGTACCGTTGTCAGTGATGATGCTACTTGGCACACCAAAGCGGTATATGATGGATTTTATGAAATTGACTGCTGTAGTGGCAGTCGAACTTGTGATAGGTACTGCTTCAATCCACTTGGTGAACTTGTCGACCGCCACCAGAAGGTGAGTATGCCCTCCATGGGAGGATTTTTTGAGTGGCCCAACCATATCGAGCCCCCACTGGGCGAAGGGCCAGGCCAATGGTATTGTCTTCAACGCCGATGCGGGTGCGTGCGGCTTTGTGGCGAATTTTTGACAGCCGATGCACCTTTTGACTATGTCCTCCGCGTCTTTGAGTGCTGTGGGCCAGTAGAAGCCTGCGCGAAAGGCTTTGGCTACGAGTGATCGACTGCTGGCGTGATGCCCGCAGGTACCTGCATGAATATCACGAAGGATGGCTTGGCCATCTTCAAATGCTATGCAACGTTGGAACATACCTGATATGCTGCGTTTGTAAAGTTCACCGTTGATGACAGTGTATGCTTTAGATCGTCGAGTGACGCGTCTTGACTCTGTGATGTCTTCGGGTACCTCGCCGCGGAGTATGTATGCGAGGAAAGGTTGAGTCCAAGTTGGCTCGATGAGGAGTACCTCGACTGGTGGGTCCTCTGTGCTAGGTGCTTTGCTCTTGGCTGGTGCGGCTGATGTAGGAGTTGCTCGCTTCTTTTTGATGGATCTGTGCTCGATGCGCTCGAAGAAGACACCAGGTGGCACTGGTGCTTTGGTCGCACCAATGTTGGCTAACTTATCTGCTTCTTCATTGCTCTCACGCCCTATGTGCCGCAACTCGCAGCCTTCGAAGCTGCCCTCCATGATGTTGTACAGGTCACGGTAGGCGATCATGTTATCTGCGATTGCGTCGCAGGCCTTCATTGTTTGCTGTACCACAAGATTCGAGTCACCGTAGATCATCAGTCGAGTGCACCCGAGGGCTTTGGCCATCCTCATGCCATGGATCAGGCCTCATATTCTGCTTCGTTATTGGATGGGAACTCGAACCCCATTTGTAGGATATAGCGGAGCTTGTCGCCTTTTGGTGATATGAGGATGACACCTGCGCCTGCGCCTTCGTTTTTCTTTGAGCCGTCGAAGTACATAGTCCATGAGTTGGACACATCTGGTGCTCCTGGGAGCTGAGCTTCAATCCACTCGGTGTGGAAGTCAGGTAAAACTTGTGCTTTGATGGCCTTCGGGTAATCATACTTGATGTCTCTTGGTGCTAGCTCGATGAGCCATTTTGCTACTCGCCCAGTTGCGTTGGGGTTTGTGAGGATGTCCCCGATCCCTGAGGTGCTGATTACAGTGATCGGGTGCTCGGAGAAGTAATGCGTCAGCTTCCTTGAGGACATGAACACGGCGTAGGCCAGCTTCTGATAGTGCGGGTACCGCTGCTTTGATGTGGAGAGCACTTCACTCAAGTAATAGACTGGACGTTGTATGCTTTGGGCGTGTCCCTCCTCCCTTCGTTCGACTACCAGTACGGTGCTTACCACCCTGTTAGTTGCAGAGACATATAGGTACAATGGCTCGCGTTCCCTTGGTGCGACGAGGATTGGAGGGCTTGTGAGGACTCGCTTGAGATCCGTAAAGGCTGCTTCAGCTTCTGGCGTCCACTCGAATTTATCTGCTTTCTTCATCAGTCGATAGAACGGGAGTGCTTTTTCGCCTAGCTTGCTGATGAATCGACTGAGCGTGCCACTCGACCCGCTAACTTTTGCACGTCATGGAGCTTTGAAGGCCTTTGCATCGTCAAGATGGCCTGTATTTTCTCCGGGTCTGCCTCGATTCCTCGAGCTGAGACTAGATACCCGAGGAGTTGCCCGGCTGGCACGCCGAACGTGCACTTCTTCGGGTTGAGCTTGATGTGGAAGCGTTTGAGGTTTGCGAATGTCTCTCGCAAGTCATCGAGTAGTGTGTTTTCTCTCTTGTGGTGATGACGATGTCATCTACATAGACCTGGACGTTTCGCCCAATTTGCTTCTTGAGGCAATCTTGCATCATGCGCTGGTAGGTTGCGCCTGCGTTCTTGAGCCCGAAAGGCATTGTGGTGTAGCAGTAGACCCCGAGTGGGGTTATGAACGCCGTTTTCTCTTCATCCTCTTCCTTCATCCTTATCTGGTGGTAACCCGAGTAGCATCCAGGAAGGACAAGCGAGCGCACCCGGCGGTGGAGTCGACGATCTGGTCGATTCGAGGTAGTGGAAAGTGATCCTTTGGACAGCATTTATTGAGTGCTGTAAAATCTACGCACATCCGAAGGATATCTGTGTGTTCTTTTCTACGAGTACGGGGTTGGCCACCCATTGTGATTTCTTGATCTCTCTGATGAATCCTGCTGCGAGTAGCCTGTCGACTTCGGCTTCGACTGCAGTTCTTTTTGGGCCGGATATGCGGCGCATTGTTTGCTTGACTGGTTTAGCATCTGGAAATAACTGGAGAGAGTGCTCGGCGAATTCCCTGGGAATACCTGGCATGTCGGCTGGACACCATGCAAATATATCCCAGTTCTCACGGAGGAATTCGACGAGCGCGCTTTCCTATGCGATAGGCAGACTCGACGAGACATTGACTGTCTTGGTCGGGTCAGTCGGGTGCACCTGATGCGATCTTGTGTCATTGGTGGCATTGAATGCTCTGTCGACTGCCACCTTTTTGTGTTCTGGCATAAGTGTTCGATCGTTGGAGACCGCTAGATCAGCGAGTGTTGCTTCCATGCCAAACATCTCAGAGATTTTGCTGAATTCTCGGTCACAAGAGTCGACTTTTGGAAGTTCCCTTGACTGTGATTACTCCTTTTGGTCCAGGCATTTTCAGCTGGAGGTATGTAGTGTGGCACCGCCATGAATCGAGCGAACGTCGGGCGTCCAAGTATAGCATGGTATTGTGACTTCCAGTCGACAACTTCGAACTCAATCGATTCTGTCCTGAAGTGGTTCTTGTCCCCAAACGTTACGTCGAGTTGTATGGTGCCTTCTGGGCTTATTGCTTTGCCTGGGACGATACCGTGAAAGGTATTTGAGGACCTTGGCAGGTTTTCGACTGACCTGTTCATTTTGCGGAGCGTATCTGCGAAGATGATGTTTATGCCGCTGCCACCATCCATGAACACCTTGGACATGGCGTAGCCTCCAATTTGTGCGTCGAGTACCAGAGCAGAGTGCCCTGGACGAACGACCGATGGAGGGTGGTCCTCTCTGCTGAAGCTTATTGCGGTTTCAGAACCCTTCAAGAATTCAGTTACAGCAGGAGGTGACATGACAGCCATGTTTACTTGTCGAGTGCGAAGTTTTTGCTCCCTGTTGGAAGGTCGACCTTTCTGTATCATGTACATCTGCCCTTGGGGCGGAGGGTACTGTGGCTCGTCCACCCGAGGTATGTGCTGTATGGCACCCGCGAGGTTTCCGCCTGCAGCAGGCTGTGGTGGCGGGGGTGGTGCCATCAGAACAGGCACATTGTTTGGCTGAGGCACGGGTGCAGGTGCTTGTGTGGCTGCTGCCTTTCTGAGATTTACGTAATCAGTCGCCATTTGGTCGAACTCCCTGCAGTTTCTCATCGAGTGATTGGAGCGCAGTTTTCCGTCGTCCCCCTTGTACAGGTGGAATCTGCAATCAGCATCCATCTTTTCTTCGAATGATCGCTCAGATTGTGCGTGACTTGCGCCAGTCCTTCCTCTTGTAGCTATCACTGCGTTGGCCGCGGTCTCGACTGTCCCGACGATCATCTCGACTGTCTCGCCGATCATCTCGACTGTCTCGCCGATCTTCCGACCGTCGGTCGCTTCTGTCCTGGTCATTGCGGGTGTGGAGAACCCAGCCGCCATGAATTCGGGTCTGTCATCGTCGTAGTGACGTTTTGAACGTTTGCGCCTTCGATCGTCTCTGTACGAGTCTCTGGCTTCGACTGCCGCTTTCATGATTGTCACGGGGTGAGGACCCGCGTGTGGTGCGCGCCATGTCCTCTCCGTCTGCCCACTCAGTCGCGGTCATCAAGAGGCTAGCCACAGAGGTTGGCTTTTTGCGACCGAGTGCTTCTTTGAGGTCCCGCCTGGCGAGTCCCATTATGAAAGCATCCATGGCCATATCTTCTGAAATTACTCCGACTGAGTTGCGTATCTCAGTCCATCGTCTGATGTATGACCTCAGCGTTTCGTCTGAACGTTGCACGCAGGCCCGCAGTTCCTCGAACGTTTTTGGGCGCTCACTGATGATCCCGAAGAGCAAGTCTTGATGCCTGCACAAATAACGGGATTTAGGTTGAGACTCGAGTGCAGACTGTATAGTATAGTGGAAGACAGTTTTCCCCACGAGGGGTGACTCGAGGGTTTAATATCGAACTCTCGGGGAATCTGAAGTGGTAGATTTATCTTCTTATCCTTCTTTTGGTTACCTACAAAACAAGGTTAGATGTTTTGGTCCTCAACCTCACCTGTGGTTGTCAAGCACAAGGTGTAAGAATGATATCAGGATAGTTATGCAATGCAAACAGGAAATAAATATGCAATGATGGTGGATGCAATGGTAAATGATATTTTTGGGTTTTCAAATGATGTATGCAAGATGAAAAGTATTTTTGTATTTCGGATTTAATGATGGCTGAAAATATAAAAGTGGTATATGGTGTTGGAAAGGTGTTTCTTATGATTAAAAATGGACTGGGGTTCATGGTTTCACAAATGCACTCTCTCTTTATAAAGTGGTAGACAATGGAACACACAAAGTTAACATATGAGATTGCAACACGGGGTTTGATAACAAGTTACTTAGATATATGGGCATCACGTCCTAACATAGAGATCTTTTGGTTATTAACCTCTCTTATACTCCACCAAGATGCGAACTAAATCATAACACCTCAGTAATTAAGATAACTCAGAGTATAGCAATAAGTATCATGACATGAAGTGAAAATAAGAACATGCTAGATCTAGTCATGGAGTAGTGGCAATGGTCACGCCCACATCCCCGGTAGCATGGTATTTTAGTTTATCCCTAGTGAGGTAACAAAGTAAGGTAAAGATACCAAAGTGGATCGCAGAACTTTCTCTCACGTTCACTGTACTAGCCACCCCCCGTTACACCAACTAATGCACACGTTCCCCCTCACACGCTCTCATAAACATGCTTGATCAAACCAAGTAGACAAGAGCGGGGTACATAATATGCATCTATACTCATAACTGAAACAAACATTGCAATCTCAAACATATATTAACTCATAAAGATCCACCACAAAGGTATTACAACGGTGACCGTAATCATGTTCAGCAGCTCATACGGTGCTAATTAGTAAAGCTCAAGAGGGGAGAGATACATAAGTTACTTCCACAAACCCATAGTCCAGAGGTGGACTACTCCTTCTTCATCATGGAGACGGTGGAGAAGTCGATGGAGAAGGTGGAGACCACGCCGGCAGCACCCCGCCGGAGTTTTCCCCCTCCAATCTGCAGCTCCTGATCTCCATTTCGGTGTTTCTGTGTTTCTGCGGCGCTCCTTCCAGAGAACGATGGGGGACCTTTTTTATAGGCGTTTTTAGGTCAAGACGAAGGCGGTGGAGCGAAGATCGACGGCAACAGAGCCACGAGGCCCAAACGGGTGGGTCCCACGCGGCCACAGTACCTGGCCGCGTGGGCCATGCTCGTTTGGCCCTCGGCCTCCGTTTGCTTGCTTCCTTTTTCCGTAGTCCTTCTTCCTTCCAAATATTGACGCCCGTAAATTTCCAGGTGATTTCGTTGACGTTTGGGTCCCTGAAACATTAAAATACAAAACTAGGGTTTTCTGCCTGTGCAGGGTTAATTCCAAATAAATGGGAAAACTATGAAGTATTCCCAAAATCATGATAAAACATTGATATAACCCTTATATGATGCAAATATAATTGGAATATAAGCAATTAAAGTGCAAAGTTCATGTATGCATTTTACATGCATCACTCACAAAGGGGCTCGAAGTTTTTGATGAAGTCATCGCGGAAGTGATCCCACGAGTCGTACTTTGATGGAGGTAGGGCCTTGAACCAGTCGCGGGCTGTGCCTTCGAGCATGAGTCGTATGTATTGCATAGCCGTGGTGTTTGTACCCCGCTGGCACGCGACGGCCAGCCTGTAGTCTTCCAGCCACCCAGAAGGTTCTTGACGACCCGTGTACTTGGGCTGTTCAGATGTGAGTTTGAACCCTTTGGGCATCCGTGTCTCGCGGACGCGTCGAGTGAAGCACAGAGCTCCATGTGGCTCAGGCTCTCGATCAGAGTATGAATAGCTATTGTAGGATCTGCGTGATCTACTCCTGGACCTGCGCCTGCGCGGGCTGCTTCTTTCCCTCGAGTGGTGGCGGTGACCACTGTGATTATGCTCTTCCCGACATGCATCGACTAGGGCACGGTCTCGACTCCCACCTGGAGCTCTTGGAGTTTGGCGTATGGCCTTCGCCGCTAAGGCGAGTGATTTGATGTGCTGGCGATGCAGTTTTGCATTGGGGTCATCAGCTGGAGGTTTGATTGCTTCTAGGTATGCTGCAGCGGTGAAGAGGGCACCCGCGGCTGTTTTGGGTACTGGCACTCCCTCTTCGTCGTATGTCATGAAGAGTTGCCTAAGTTGCGGGTGAGTGCCGCCCTTTCGTTGGCGAGAGGTGTGACAACCTTGATCTGGGTCTTGTGTCTGCTCGCCCGGTGGAGCTCAGGGAGAGCTGTCTTCTTCGCGCACTCGACAAGCTAGCTTGCTTTTTGCGTTCTTCGAGTGTTGCTCTGACCTGCCGCAGCCGAAGTGATTCCTGCCAGTTGAAGTACTGGAAGGTTAACATCTCCTCTTGTGTTGCGTCTGCTGGCATCATTGTGCACTCCTTGATGACTTTATCTGCTTTTGCTGCCATCTCAGCAGTGATTGTGAGAGTTGTGACTCCGTCCAGCATAGTAACTGTGCACGGGAATTCTGTAGGCCTGCGGCTGGCCGCAGCATCTGATGATTCTGTGGCGATGGCGATGTAAACCTGCTGGGGTATCACCCGAGGGTATGTATGTGTGTCTTCGAGTCCTGTCATGGACTCGACATCGTCATCAAGGCTCATGTCGGAGTCGTTATGCCCGTCGAGTGATCCGTCTGGGCGGATCCCGCTGTTGATGCCTTCATCGCCTATGCTCATCTCGGCGTCGACGAAGTTGCTATGAATCTCAGAGTCGAGGTTGTTGTTATTGGTGCAGATCTCGGAGTCGACGTGGTTGTCGATATGAGTTTCGAGTTCGTCAAAGTCGCTGAAGGAGATCCCGCAGTCGAAACTGTCCTCGAGTGAGAGATCGAGCTCAGGATCGTTTGTGCGGTATGCTGATTCAGCCTCCTCGCCCTGAAGTTCTTCGATGAGCTCGTGCATCTCCCGTGTGGACATGGTTGTTGCGGACGAGCAAGCTTGGAGGATCGACGATGGTATGGACGCGGTTGAGGGATCCGCAGTCGAAGGAGCCACAACCGATGGAGCCTCGGGTGCGGAAGTCGCGAGTTGGTGTGGATCCGTCAAGTCTTGCACACCAAGCTTGTTGACGAAAAAATTGAACGAACCAACGGTTAAACCCAAACCTGACTCGAGATCGGAGAAGGCCTCCTGGAATCTTGGCGAGTGTGGCTCGAAATCCATCAGAGGATCCGATGCGCTTTTTGCGGGTGAAGCTGGCGTGTTGCCGTTTGTCGAGTGAGCCGGCGAGTTGCCGTGTACCGCCTGAGTCGGCGAGTTCTGGTTTGTCGATGCAGCCGGCGAGTTGCCGTTTGTAGATCCGATCGGCGAGTCGCCGTTTTCCGATGGAACCGAAGAAACCGCGAGTCCAGCACTATTCTTTCCCACAGACGGCGCCAATTGACGAGGTGTACCCTCATCAAATCCTATGGTTAAGGACCTAGGGTTGAGATTATGGGGAGAGAACGTGGTAGTACTGGTAGTTTCGTCGGCTGACAAGCAGAGGCAAAGATTTACCCAGGTTCAGGCCCTCGGGTGGAGGTAAAGACCCTTCTTCTGCCTGTCTGTTATTGATCGTGTGAGATTATGCGATTACAAGGAGGCTCCGGCGAGATGTCGATCTCGCAAGAGATTTGGTGGTTTGAGTATGGCTTTTCTTAGATCGGCACCCCTCCAGCCTTTAAATAGGCTGGGTCTCGGGAGTTTGTAACCGACCTAGTTTACACGTAAGGAAAGTCTAAACCGACTATGCCTATGTCTAATCTTGGAGGGTACTCCATCTTCTTGGGCCTCTTGTCTTGGGCTTCGAGTAGGCTCTTCGCTATTGGGCCTTAGTCATCACGTGCACCAGGTACCCTCACGGTAGGGTACCCGAGATGTATACCCTTGTCATCATGTATGAGACACTGATCTTTACTCAGACCAGCATGGCATGTATTGATGACCGCAATAATACACTTGGGTGCAACAAAGCACGCCAACCCCTTCTAGTCGTAGGCATACAAGATGCAATTCTTGGAGCGCACCACTTTTGTGATGCATTCCTTGCATTGGTTTGGAAACCTTGGGCGTCTCGCAAATGAAAAATGTTCGCTTGGTCGATTTTCAAAACCGTACGAGGACGGCGTTTAGGCTTAATTGGAGATGATGGAAAATGTGTGGCATTTGCAAATTATGTAACCAAGTGCAAGAGACAGACCCATATCTCCTATTTCAATGCCGCTTTCAGCTCGAGAAGTTGGTCCTCTTTACAGACTTGGATTGGAATCTGTCGGGGGAATACTTTCTGGATTAACCCGCGGCCCAGTGCGACTTAACTTACTCGCACGGACAAAGGCCCACTTGGGAGCAAGCCCAATATTGAACCGCCATAAGGGGAAAGATCTAGAAGACATATCCCGGAGGACGTGAAGACCAAGTAGTCTCCGAGTAGGCCTCTGTGGACGTATTCCTTATGGGGGAAGTTTCCTTTTGTAACCTAGCGAGCCTCTGTGTATATAAAGAGGACTCGCAGGACTTAGAGCGGGTCAAGCTATCAAGCCCTAAACCCTAGCTCATACGGCGAGTACCAGATCGGATCGCCTCCATTGTAACACCTCGATTATCATATCAATACCAATCTAGGGTAGGCAGGAAGTAGGTCTTTTACCTCACATTGAGGGGGCCGAACCTGGGTAAATCTGTGTTGATCTTTGTTCCTGCGATCCCAAGCTCGGAGATGCTTGACTCGCGTAATCCCACACCTACGAAGTCATCTATGACACCTGACGTGACAAACCCACGACAGTTGGCGCCCACCGTGGGGCCTGCGGTCAAAAGCGTCACGTTCCGCGCAGGATCGAAATCAGGCTTCAAGGACATCGCCATCGGCCAAGTTGAAGACATCAATGGGGTCCCCTTCATCGACGACTCAGAGTGGGGACCCGAGGCAGATCGCATCGAGTTTGGATACATTGTTCCCATCGGATCAGTAAAAGTTTTCGTCGGATCCGTCAGTCGCAGATCTGGATGCGACTCAAGGAAGCGAATCGGTGAAGGAACTGCGGCCGGTCAGGGTCCGCGTGTTGGAGGAGCTACAACAAGCTACGGCAAGACTGCCCATCCCCGTCCCGTCAAGACCTGTTTGGGGATCTCTACCAAATCAGGAAGGAGACCTCAAGATTGAAGAGATTGAAGCTATCAGGACGGAACTCTGTGAAGAGGCACAAAGACTCGCGGCTGAGCGCGAAAAACTCCAAGAAGAAGGTCGACGACTCCGTCGCTGCCAGCCAAAGCACCAGGCGGCGAACCAAGACGACATCTGAGCGCAAGAAACTCCAAGAAGAAGAGTGGCGACTCCGTCGTTGGCAGCAAAAACATCAGATCAAGATGGACAGAGGAGAGATGAAATCACAGTTCCACGGCGACCCAGAGAGCAACGTGCACGCCGCGATAGGGATATTGTCAAAGATAGCACCGGTTGGAGACACGCGAGCTGATAAGGAAGCTCGCTATGCGATCGACCTACTGCAAACCGCTGCTTTACAACAAGCAAATATGTATGGAGTCACGCCCAATGAGCCGCAAAACGAGGTATCATGGGGAGGAGAAAAGTGCAGCGTCGAAGAAGTGGTCAACCAGTTAGCAGGTTTGCAGGTATCATTGGAAAAAGAAAAGAAGATAGAAGGCGAGTCGCGGACGTCCGGAGCGACTCAGCCATCCCAGATTGAAACTGATTCAGATGAAGATTCAGCGCCAGTAAACTCCTATTCATTATTGAAAGGACCAGCATGTTTTGGAGAGGAAATACGGCTCACTCGTTTCCCCCCGAACTTCGACGAGTCGCAGCGAGTCACCACCTATCGCAGTGACCAAGACCCTGCCTTATGGATAGAGGATTACGAGGCAAGCATAACAGGGGCTGATGTGACTCAAGAAGTACGTGCGAAATACTTCCACTTGGCAATACAGGGAGAAGCTAGGGATTGGCTGTTAAGGCTGCCATCAAAACAATAAGCACATGGGAAGACTTGAAGGACAAGTTCATCCGCAGATTCCAAACAGAAGATATGAAAAACCTTAGACAATGCATTCAAAAAGAGGACGAATCAAGCGGCGACTGGATCAAGAGAATCGCGGAGATCCTTGGCTCCGCCAAAAACTTAACAGTACAAGCTGCAATACAAGCTATGAGAAAGAACTGTAGATTTGAGCCGTTGGTGCACAAATTAAGTCGCGCTGAGCACAAGATTGATAGTTTCGACCAGCTTTTGGCAGTAGCTGACAAGTACGCAAAGACAGATAAAGGGGCAGGCGGCTTATCACAGAACCCAACAGGGAAATTACAAGTCGCGAAGATGAACATCGCACACACCAGATACAGGAGCAAGAGAGTGATAAGGCCTTACTCCCTAATAACTGCAAGGGGATCTTCGACGTGCCTTGCGACTTACATCGCAGGAGAGATGGCAGGCCAGCGGGTCACACAAAGGCGCAATGTCATTATTACCGGAGGTGGAAAGAAGGCGACACGCCAGACACGGCTCGCAGCGGATCGATGCAGCACAAGAAAATCTAGCTCTCGTCAAGGGCCTGACGTTTTACCTAGAAGAAACATAGGACAGTTTCATACAGTGGAAGTACAAACAACGGACGGAAGCCGGAAGAGCGGTCAGATTTCAACGCCAGAAAGGTATCGTCGCTGGACAGAGCAATCGGTTATTTGGAGTCGCGGCGATCACCCCCCAGAAGTAAGAGATCCAGGACAGCCAGCTCTTGTGGTCACGCCTGAAGTCGCGGGATACAAGTTAAGTAAGGTCCTAATGGACGGAGGAGGAAGAGTAAACATCCTATATCAAGACACGCTCCGAAGAATGAATATACCCGAGACAAGGCTGCGACCATCCAGGAAAGAAATTCAAGGCATAATCCCAGGAGCTGTTACGCGACCAATCGGAAAGATAACACTTGAAGTTAGCTTTGGAACAGAGCGGAACTTCCGCACAGAGCTCCTAGACTTTGAGGTTGTAGCAGTCAAAAGCTCATATCATGCGATCTTTGGAAGAGAAGCCTATGTCAAATTTACCGCTCGCCCCTGCTACGTCTACCTACAGTTAAAGATACCAGGACCAAACGGTGTTATTACAATATATGGAGACAGACAGAGAGCGTTAGAATGCGAGAACGCAGGCTCAGTACTCGCAGAAGAAGCTTGTATCGCCAACTCTTCACATGGGTATCAGTCGCAGATCGGTAATCGCAGCTCAAAACGAGTCGCGTTGGAGGTACCGCGGAAGCGGCCAACAGGATGCAGCCACCGGATGGTAAATACCCACCGAGAAGTCGCGCATCAGCAAGATAATGCCCCAGAGGTCGCCTTGATACAAAAAGAAGACAAGAAATGGCGCATGTGCATAGACCCAGCCTCGATCAACAACCCCAGCCAAAGGGGCTCAGTTATCGTGAGACCTTACAAAGCAAACTCAACTCAACATAAGTCGCAGCTCAGTGCGGCTAATCGCCTAACAAAGTTGCTCTCTGCTTCAACATGAGACATACATCGGAGCTATCATGCTCGACCCGAGTCGCTTCTAGCGACTCAAAATTGAACCAATCAGGTGTTCAACCCACTCCGTTAGGAGTATTAATTCGCAACTAAGTGCGATGAGTATCAAGTATGCATGGCCTGCGGGGAATAGAAAACCCGCATTAAAGGGCCTGCATCATCCTGTAACACCCTGTAAAACATCGAGTGATTATGAAATAAAGCCGGCACCCTTGACATTCAAGGGTTTGTCGTTTCGCCTCAACTATCATTGAGTCGCTGAGTCTTTTGAATTTCATATATCACTGACCCTTGAGGGCTCCTTACGAGCATCGCGAGTACCAATCGCACCTCAAATTTTGCCAAACTAGTGGCAATCCTTAAGCTAGAAGCGTCTTGCATTATGCGGCCAAAGTACTGGGGTGTGGCGTCAATCGAGCTTGATTGCCTATCATGGCCGCTCTCGACCCTGAACACACATGTTCCTAGGAAATACTGAGCCGCGCGAGCGTCTACTTAATGGAATTATCAAGAAAAGAACCTGCTTATAGGTCACCAAAATACTGTTTATAATACATGAATGTCTTACAGACTAACGGGCATGTCCCACATTATTTATTTTTCCTCTTCCGAGCTACAGGAGTGGGAATTGGCGCGGCTTGTCTCGCAGTTGCAGTCGCAGGTGTCCTAATAATCAGGGCGCCGCCAGACGAGGCAGAAGGGCCACCAGATACTGTTGCTGGAGTGGCAGCCCGAGATGACTCAGCTCCTGAGGACTTTTCCTTTGACACCTTGCTCCCATCAAGATTGAATTTATCGAGATAAGTGCCCAAGTCTAAGTTATCAACAAATTTTGTGGCATATCCGCGCATCCCTTTCCAGATATCGAAGTACTCGCTTATTGGCAGTTCAGTATCATCCGCGCTCATCGCCAGGCCGTGGCGAGCAACCTTGCCAACATCTATCTCTGGATAATATGCTCGAAGCAATGTCAAGACATGCGCGGCTCCGGCGCGAGCAGAGGATCGTTTCCAATCAGAGACATAATGCGGAGCCTTGAGCAGTTTATTTATCCAATACTCGCAAGATGTTGGGCCATCAGTCGCAGGAGAGATTACCGTCATAACTTCCTTGGTAACCTTTAAGAAGCGCTGGCTGAGTCAGACAGATATACCAGTTGATCCTTCAAATTGGAGCGGGACACTGGGGCCTCAGGTCCTATGTCAAGAAAGAAAAGGCAAGAAACAAGTCAGAGACTAACGTTGGTTACCCAAAATATGTATGATTAAAGGAATAAAAGACCAACCAGCAAGCTGCAGGACGGCTGATTTGACCATGGAGCCAAAACCCTCAAAGGCTTTGAGCAGCGAGTTATATTTTTCATCTCGCGCGGCGAGTTCCTTTGCGTGGTCTCCCTTCAGGCGATCAATCAATTCAGATTTAAGAGTCAGCCCTTCTCGCAAAGATCTAATGACCTCGTCTTTCTCCATGAGTCGCTGCTGCATATCGCTTCAAGTTCTTTAAATTGCTCTTCGCAGGAGTCGAGTTGACCTTTGAGAGATTTTATTTCCTGATCTTGGTCCCTAATGACCTCATTATGCTGCTCCAGGCGAGACTGCATCATTTCAGGATGGTCTATGGAAATGCCTTTACCCTTTATTGAGCCAGAAGCATCAAGCAAGGACAGTTCACGCTGAAAACAAACAGAGCAAAACGCATAGGTAAATTATCCAGGAATTTGGGGGCTCGAGATTTGAAGCCAGGAAAAGAATCAACACCCCGTGCGATGACACAAGGTTTTGATCCTTGGGGGCTACGGTATATGTACCTGGCGACTTGAAGAAAATTGCTCAACTAAGCCGCGCAGCAGAGCAGCATGCTTGTCTCCAGCAGAAATTATGGCATCTGCGATTGACTTAGAACTATTTCCTGGAGCTGGAATTCTATTTTCAGTAGATACCCTACCAGCAGCAGGAGTTGTGGATGGAGCTGCGACTGGAGTCGCGGCAGGAGCCGCGTCTGCAATACCTTCCTCCAGGGAGGGCCTTGGATGAGTCGCACCATTACTGTTTCCCACGTTTTCATCAGCAGCATCATCCTCGCTCATAGCTTGCTGAGAAGAAGTGGGATGGGAATTAGACTTGGTATCCTCTTCAGACATGGCCCTGCAAAACATTGATGGGTTAATAAGCTGACCTAGCAGAGCCGCAACATTGAAAAGAAGGCGAACCATACCCAGAGGCGACACGGATACTCTTCATCAGGCAACCAGAGGAAGGAGAAGATAAACCTTGCAAATCTGAACCTACAGAGTATGAAAAGAAGTGTGATCAGCAATTCCTTGCCAAAATACGTAAACACAAAAAGAAAAGGAGAGAGTCGCAAACAATTACCCGAGCTTATTGAGAAGCAATCCTTTGCAACAGCCTCGGAAGAAAAAGTAGCCTTGTTGGGATCAGCGAGTTTTAAAGATTTGGCAGTTCTTGTTTCTGCTAGTAACGCCAAGGCTTTGCGACGTTTCTCAGGCTGCGCGGGGTCTTCTGAGCTCTGGCATAAAATACGTTTCGAGGACCTGCGAGGCACCTCAGGAAGTTCCAGGAAAGGTGTATTTGGAGTCGAGGACAAAGAGCGTCGGCCATTTGTTGTTCCTCTTCAGAAGCACTACCCTCGTGCATAACTGTATCTTCGCCAAAGGCTGCGGCTTGCCTTGACGACTCAGCCGCGGTTCCTTGGTTCAAGTCGACGTCCTCTGAAGGAAGAACCCAGAAATAGGGATCGATCTGAAAAGGAGCTCAGGTCAGAAATAATCAATTTTGGAGAAGGAATTTTCGAGGAAACAGTGACAAGTAAACATTACCACAAAAGGCTTGTGCTCAGCCCAGAAGGGAGCAAGTCCGACGTTGTCATACGAGTCAATATCCTCGTCCGTCACTCGGCGAATGAAATTTATCCACTCCCCTTTGTCCCAATCTTCAGGGCAAGTGCGATCGACGTCATTTGCATGACAAGTGAAATCCACCATAAGCCGCGAGCGGCGACTCACAGGCTGAACTCGCCATTTAGTCCAGCAAGATATGAGATCTAATCCAGTGAGACCATGGAGTGTCAGCGCTCTCACCTTGTCTAGAAGGGATTCGATAAAGGGCAACGAAGAAGGATCAGGTTTAGAAGACAGAGCATCGGTAGCCTCGAAGGGAAGAGGAGACCAAAGAGGAAGAGGAATTTCACCCTCAGGAGAAGTGTTTTTACAATAGAAGAATGTCCTTTGCCACTCCTTGATTTTCTTGGCAAGAGTTAGTTTTGGGAAGATACTACCCCTACGGCGTTGGAAGGAAATGGCGCCGCATTGGAGAAAAGGACCATCTGTGGTTTCCCTTTGACTATTGCAATTGAAAAGAGCAAGCCAGAAATCTATTGAAGGCGGGATACCCAGATAATCTTCGCAGAGGACGTGGAAGTTGCTCACTTGCAACATCGAATTAGGGCCAATATCATGGAAGCGGAGACCTAACCGCTGCATCAAGGAGCGGAAGAAGAGAGAGCCCGGGGGCTTGAACCCGCGCTCAACATGCTCCGCAAAAATCACTACTTCTCCTGGTTGAGGATTGGGGATTACCTCCTCACCGGCCGCCCGCCATTCGCATTGATCTTTTGGCGGAAGAAGGCCCCGTGCAGATAGGGATTCCAGGAAATCTTCGTCGACCCACGAGCCTTCCCAGTTGCACTTGCGGCGAGACATTTTTCTCAGATTGATGGAGATCTCCACCGAAGGATTGTGAGTACGAGAAGCGAGATTGGAGGCGGCGGAAAGGAGCAGCGGATGCGTGATGCAGAACGCTGGGAAAACGATGAGCCAAGATAAATAGCCCAGATGCGGAAGACGTTTAGATCTGAAAATCAACCGTCAAGGCAGGATAAGTCGCGTTCTTGAGCCGCCAAGAAGAGTTATAAGCGCAGATTGGAAATAAGAAAATTGGAGTTCAGCTGGGATAATTCATGTGTGCGGCTCAGGGGTTTGTTAAGACAAAGAGCCTTCACTCGAAATCCAAGCTAAACTTGGGGGCTAATGTCGGGGGAATACTTTCTGGATTAACCCGCGGCCCAGTGCGACTTAACTTACTCGCACGGACAAAGGCCCACTTGGGAGCAAGCCCAATATTGAACCGCCATAAGGGGAAAGATCTAGAAGACATATCCCGGAGGACGTGAAGACCAAGTAGTCTCCGAGTAGGCCTCTGTGGATGTATTCCTTATGGGGAAGTTTCCTTTTGTAACCTAGCGAGCCTCTGTGTATATAAAGAGGACTCGCAGGACTTAGAGCGGGTCAAGCTATCAAGCCCTAAACCCTAGCTCATACGGCGAGTACCAGATCGGATCGCCTCCATTGTAACACCTCGATTATCATATCAATACCAATCTAGGGTAGGCAGGAAGTAGGTCTTTTACCTCACATTGAGGGGGCCGAACCTGGGTAAATCTGTGTTGATCTTTGTTCCTGCGATCCCAAGCTCGGAGATGCTTGACTCGCGTAATCCCACACCTACGAAGTCATCTATGACACCTGACGTGACAAACCCACGACAGAATCCAAGACCATACTCTGAGGGATTGGCTAGCGATTCATACCGTCAAGAAGTGGTGGACGTAGGTGATCCATAAGAAGGGTGTGAATTTGCCCGAAAAGGGTATGAATTTGTACCAGATCATGTATGAGACACTGATCTTTACTCAGACCAACATGTCATGTATTGATGACTGCAATAATACGCTTGGGTGCAACAAAGCACGCCAGCCCTTCTAGTCGTAGGCATACAAGATGCAATTCTTGGAGCCACCATTGGTTTGGAAACCTTGAGCGTCTCCCAAATGCAAAATGTCCGCTTGGTCGATTTTTCAAAACCGTATGAGGAGGGCGTTTAGACTTAATTGGAGAGGATGGAAAATGTGTGGCCTTTGCAAATTATGTAACAAAGTGCAAGAGACATACCCGCATCTCCTATTTCAATGCCGCTTTCACTTCGAGAAGTTGGTCCTCTTTAAAGACTTGGATTGGGATCCATGACCTTACTCTGAGGGATTGGCAAGCGATTCATACCGTCAAGAAGCTAGTGGTGGACGGTGGTGATCCATAAGAAGGGTGATTCTCGGAAGGCTCATGCTACCCTTGCAATGCTCGTGTCATGAGAAGTTTGGAAGGAAAAGAATGCCCACGTCTTTCGGAACAAACCAATGACCGCAACCATGCTCGTGGAGAAGGTCAAATAAGAGGCGACAATTTGGTGCCTAGGAGGGCTAAGGATTCAAATAAGAGTGGACGCGGTATTTTGACTCGTAGGTCTAAATGTGCCCGGCATAAAAAAAAGTGCAATTCAAATGCTTGTCAAAATGTCAAAAAAAAAAATTACAAACAAAAATTCCGGGTGTTGTACATGCGGACACTCTATATGCGCACACAGAGTTTCACAAAATAAAAACATGTTTCTGGCCTATATAAAAAGACAAACAAAATGTCTCGTGGGAAGTCCTTTTGGAGCACCAGAATTTGTCTTTTTTACACATACCACAATAAATATATATTTTCACGAAACTTTGTGTGCGAAATGAAATGTCAGGATGTACAACTGAAATTTTTGTTTGAACTTTTTTAACATTTTGATGTGCGAGTTTCGAGTAGTAGATATACACACCGACGAGTCGAAATAGATTTCGCTGCGGGAGTAGCCTTTTGTGTGAAGTCTTGGCCGCTTTTGGCCTGACTTGGTTTGTAAACCTTTCTTAAACATCCTCTAATTAATGAAAATGGTAAATCTGTTATCTTTGAAAAAAAAAACTAAACCACTATGAACTCGTGTGTTTTTAGGGTCAATACGACCTTTCTGTGTTCATTTGTAGCCGTAGCACCAGCTGCATTTTCGTATCTCGTCAGTTCCGTCGTGTAAGGTGGAAGGAAGATCTCGCAGACTCGCAGTACTTGTCTCGTCGAGATTTTACTGGCCCTGGAAAGATCACGCCGCCCGTCCACACAATGCAGAGTGTGATGTTTCTTTTGTGGGCTGCTACCAGTCTACCACCACTTGGGACCCAACTCCGCATGTAAGTCCATGAATCGAAGAAAGAGCACGGTGGATTGGACTGGAGTGGAGATGGTGGGCTGTCCTGTTCGGGCCACCGAGAAGCCCATTATTCGGTTTTGATAGTGTTAGATGGACAAATTCCCGAAGGTTACCTTTTTTTCTTCCTGGGATAGGTTGATAGTGTCTGTTCTTATTTTCTGAATCATCGACCATGCTTTTTCCCTCTACTGTAGGAGTAGTAATTTCACAGCCCACGCAATCTGCAACTCCCTTTCCTTTTCACATGGGGAGATATTGGTTCTAGAACCTTTTGTGGGCTTCAGTGAATTAAGGCTAGCCACAATGGGAGTAGTAACATCACACAACTCAAGACGAATTTGCTTATGTGACACGTTAATTAATGAAAGAGAGATGTTTGTGGTAATATAGTTAGTTATCGTAACATCACACACTTCACATGTTACTACTCTAAGTTACTTCCCGTTGTAGAGCTAATAACATATGTATGTCACTACACTAAATTACTCTCCACTGTGCCTAGCCTAAGGCCTTCATGAATCCCTCTTCTCTCCTCGTGTTCCACCAATTTGTCCCTCCGCTACTCTCCACTCTCTCGACAGGTGTTGGCCGCCCACAATTCTAGCCAGTCCTCGCCACTAGGGATGAAAACGGAGTGGAAACTTGACTTTTCCGCAGAAAAACGGAAACGGAATGAAAATACGGAAACGGAAACGGAAATTTTGCAAAACGGAAACGAAACGGAAAGTTTTATGCGGAAACGGAAACGGAACAGCGTATTCCGGCGGAAACACCCACGGACATTTCCGGTAATACGGAACTTTCCGTTTTTCTATGCGATGCTTACCTATATTATATACAGAACTTATGCAATAATAAGAAACTTATGCACACTATATTATAAATAATTATATCTCCTTATATTTTATTTCATCTTAGAAACTTAATAATTTTGTTGTTTTGCTTTAGTTTTTCTGCATTATTTAAGGGGTCTCTGGTTCCGACAAACATCTGGTTTTGTTCCGTGTCCGCGCCGTATTCATTCTATATCTGTTTCCAATAATGTTCGTTTCCATTTGTTTCCGGTGTTTCTGTATTCGTTTCCGCTTCCGCAAAACAATATGAAAACAAATGTAGCACCACTCAGTTCCGTCCGTATCCGCTCCGTTTTCATCCTACTCGCCACAATTCTGCCTGATTACCATTGTCAGCGAGCTTCCCACCTCCTGATTTGAGCACCATGGGCAAGATCCAGTCAAATCTAGCGCTCCCTCCCACCATGGACAACGCCACCCTCTGATTTGAGCGTAACTCCAGCTAGCTAGCCTCTGGCCGCTGGCACTCCTAAAAAATTGTACCAAAATAGCATATCCAAATTATAAGAAATCCTAGCGACGCTACAAGTGCAGAATTCGTACCCTTCCAACTTGGATTTGCTCTACTATATAAATAAAGGACAGAACTAGGCGTCCCCGGGGGATCTTTCCGCCCGATCCCCCGGGTGGACAGCCGACACGTGTCCTGTTTACCGGTCAACGAGTGACAAGGATATACATCTCGGGTACCCTACCGTGAGGTTACCTGGTTGCACGTGACGACTAAGGCCAATAGCGAAGAGCCTACTCGAAGCCCAAGACAAGAGGCCCAAGAAGATGGAGTACCCTCCAAGATTAGACATAGCCATAGTCGGTTTAGACATTCCTTACGTGTAAACTAGGTCGGTTATGAAATCTCGAGACCCAGCCTATTTAAAGGCTGGGAAGGGTGCCGATCTGGGAGAAGCCATACCTGAACCATCAAAAGCCCTAGCGAGATCAACATCCTCGCCGGAGCTACCATGTAATCACATAATCTCACACAATCAATACCAGACAAGTAGGAAGTAGGGACTTTACCTCCACCCGAGGGGCCTGAACCTGGGTAAATCTTTGCCTCTGCTTGTCAGCCGACGAAACTACCAGTACTACCATGTTCTCTCCCATAATCTCCACCCTAGGTCCTAACCATGGGATATTGATGAGTTAACCCCTCGTCAATTGCGCCGTCTGTGGGAAAGAATAGTGCTGGACTCACGGATTTCTTCGGTTCCATCGAAAACGGCGACTCGCCGATCGGATCTACAAACGGCAACTCGCCGGCTGCATCAAACAAACCGAACTCGCCTACTCGGGCGGCACACGGCAAACTCGCCGACCACTCGACAAACGCAGCACGCCAGCTTCACCTGCAAAAAGCACATCAGATCCTCTGATGGATTTCGAGCCACACTCGCCAGAATTCCAGGAGACCTTCTCCGATCTCGAGTCAGGTTTGGGTTTAACCGTTGGTTCGTTCAATTTTTCGTCAACAAGCTTGGTTTGCAGGACTTGACAGATCCACGCCAACTCGAGACTTTCGCACCCCGAGGCTCCATCGGCTGTGGCTCCTTCGACTGCGGATCCATCAACTGCGTCCATACCATCGTCAATCCTCCAAGCTTGCTCGTCCACAACAACCATGTCGACTCGAGAGATCAACGAGCTCATTGAAGAACTCCAAGGTGAGGAGGCCAAATCAGCATACCGTACAAACGATCCCGAGCTCGATCTCTCACTCGGATAGTTTCGACTGCGGGATCTCCCTCAGCGACTTCGACGAGCCCGAAACTCATATCGACAACTACGTCGATTCCGAGATCTGCACCAACAATAACCTCGACTTCGAGATTCATAACAACTTCGCCGACGCCGAGAGATGAGCATAAGCGATGAGGACATCGACAACGTGATCCGTCCAGACGGACCACTCGATGGGCATATCGACTCCGAGACATGAGCCTTGATGAGGACGTCGAGTCCATGACGGGACTCGAAAACACATACACAAACTCGGGTGATACCCCAGCAGGTCTACGTTGCCTTCGCCGCAGAATCATCTGATGCTGCGGCCAGTCGCAGGCCTACAGAATTCCCGTGCACGGTTTACTATGCAGGATGGAGTCACAAATCTCACAATTACTGCTGAGATGGCAGCAAAGGTAGATAAAGTCATCAAGGAGTGCACAATGATGCCAGCAGACGCAACACGGGAGGAGATGGCTGACCTTCCAGTACTTCAACTGGCAGGAGTCACTTCGACTGCAGCAGATCAGAGCAACACTCGAAGAACGTAAAAAGCAAGCTAGCCTGTCGAGTGCGCGAAGAAGACAGCTCTCCCTGAGCTCCACCGGGCGAGCAGAACACAAGACCCAGATCAAGGCTGTCACACCTCGCGCCAGATGAAGGGCAGCACTGACCCGCAACCTAGGCAACTCTTTCATGACATACGATGAGGAGGGAGTGCCAGTACCCAAAACAGCCGCGAGTGCTCTCTTTACCGCTGCAGCATACCTAGAGGCAATCAAGCCTCCAGCTGATGACCCTAACGCAAAGCTAACATCGCCAACAGATCAAATCACTCGCCTTAACGGCGAAGGCCATACGCCAAATCCCAAAAAACACCCAGGAGGGAGTCGAGATCGTGCCCTAGTTGACACGCGTCGTGAAGAAATAATCGCAGTGGTCGCCGCCACCACTCGAAGGAAAGAAGCGGCTCACGTCGGCACAGGTCCAGGAGCAGATCACACAGATCTTACAGTAGCGACACATACTCTGATCGAGAGCCTGAGCCACACGGAGCTCTGTGCTTCACTCAACGCGTCCGCGAGACACGGATGCCCAAAGGGTTCAAACTCACATCTGAACAACCCAAGTCCCACGGGTCGACAGGAACCTTCAGGGTGGCTGGAAGATTACAGGCTGGCTGTCGCGTGCCAGCGAGGCACAAACATCACAAAGCCATGCAATACATACGACTCATGCTCGAAGGCACAGCCCGCGACTGGCTCAAGGCTCTACCTCCATCAACATACGACTCGTGGGATCACTTCCGCACAGACTTCATCAAAACTTCGAGCCTCTATGTGAGCGCCCAAAACGTTCGAGGAGCTGCGAGCTTGCGTTCAACGGTCAGACGAAACGTTGAGGTCATACATCAGACGATGGACTGAGATACGCAACTCAGTTGGAGTAATTTCAGAAGATATGGCCATGGTCGCTTTCATAATGGGCCTCGCCAGGCGGGACTTCAAAGAAGTACTTGTCGCAAAAAGCCAACCTCTGTGGCTAACCTCTTGGATGCGCGACTGAGTGGGCAGACGGAGAAGACATGCGCGCACCACACGCGGGTCCTCACCCCGTGACAATCATGAAAGTGGAGTCGAAGCCGCAGAGCTCATACAGAGACGACCGAAGGCGCAAGCGTTCAAAACGTCACTACGACGATGACAGACCCGAATTCATGGCGGCTGGGTTCTCCACACCCCGCAACGACCAAGACAGAAGCGACCGACGGTCAGAAGAATCGACGAGAAGTCGAGATGATCGCCGGGACAGTCGGATGATCGCCGGGACAGTCGAGACCGCGGCCAACACAGCGACAGCTACAAGAGGAAAGACTGGCGCAAGTCGCGCTCCGGCGCACAATCCGAGCGATCATGTCGAAGAAAAGATGGATGCTGATTGCAGATTCCACATGTACAAGGGGGAAGACGGAAAATTGCGCTCCAATCACTCGATGAGAAACTGCAGAGAATTCGACCAATTAGCGTCTGAATACGTCCAACACCAGAAAGGCAACAGCCGCACATGCACCCGCACATGCACCTGTGCCTCAGCCAAACAATGTGCATGTTCTGATGGCACCACCTCCACCACCACAGCCTGTCGCAGGCGGAAATATTGCGGGTGCCATACAACTGTACCTCGGGTGGATGAACCTCAGTACCCTCTGACCCAGGGCAGATGTACATGATACAGAAAGGTCGCCCTTCCAACAGGGAGCAAAAACTTCGCACTTGACAAGTAAACATGGCACTCATGTCACCTCCTGCCGTAACTGAATTCTAGAAGGGATCCGAAACTGCAATAAGCTTCAGCAGAGAGGACCACCCACCATCGGTCGTTCGTCCAGGGCACTCTGCTCTGGTACTCGACGCACAAATTGGAGGCTACGCCATGTCCAAGGTCTTCATGGATGGTGGCACGACATAAACATCATCTTCGCATATACGCTCCGCAAAATGAACAGGTCAGTCGAAAA